>OY757190.1:57051759-58251759 GCA_963583895.1 Melanophora roralis | reverse complement strand
CAAAAAGTTCGAAAATTTAAGTCCAGCCTTTATAGATATAGAATGACAGGGATTTACTCTTGATGTAGTGTTACTGAAATAAATTTTTCATTTCCAAATTCAAGCACTGCCTTTCCTTTTGATGTCTCATTTAACAAAGTCTTTAAATCCTAAATTATATAGCAAATTATTATGCTTAGATATGTTAAAATAAGCCTATTTTTAACTATATTACCTTTGATAAAACTCCCCCGCTTTTAGAACTATTTGACACTGGCGTATTGGTAGTATTTTCGTTACGTCTCCACCATTCCTCCATTTTGGATGGCATTGACATTGTTTCATCATCAATTCCTAACTATTATGTAACACAAGATTAAAATTAGAACTGTGTTTATCAAAATCATAAATATTACCTCATTTTTTTCCAGCAAAAAAGCTTTTCCCTAAATTCTACACGCAGCCACAATGGTGGCACTGCTTCCTTCAAATCTTCTTTCTTTAAATAGGGCAAGCTTCTTAATGTTACTTGTGAAGCTAAAAAACCCAAAATATATGTTTATTATCGTTAATACTAAAATGTTAATTTAACTTTAATTTACTTACATTTTAAATACTTAAAAATTGATTCCATATTAATAGTTTTTAAAAATTCCATGAGTTGAGCATCGTCACTGTCTTCAGCAATATTGTTGCTTGCAAAGCATGAATCACTGACCACTACCACATCACCATTTAATTCTAGTAACTCACCAAGAAGATTTATGTTCTCAGATAACTGAATTTCGTGGTTTTGTTCCATTTTGAAAATTTTTCGTAAAACACTTTTGACTGAAACCAAAATAATGAAAATTTTCCAATATTTTAGCGTTAGCAGAGAAATCGGCAACGATACGTTGTCAAATTGTACACAAACGTGCTCAAGTTGACAACGGGCGTTGTCAAAAACTAAATATTACGGCGTTAGCAGAGAATTTGACACCGATACGTTGTCAATTTGAACACGTTCGTGTACAATTTGGCAACGTATGTTGTCAATAACTAAAAATTTTGCCTCTCGAGTTTGAACTGACAACGTATGTGGTCAATTTGAGCACGTTTGTGTACAATGTGACAACGGACGTTGTTGAAAAAAATTGACAACGTAAGGGTGTCAAGTTGACCACAGCCGTGGTCGATTTTGCAACGTCTTTTTTCCCTCAGTGTACAAATAAACGAGGATTGTTGAAAAAAGTTATGCCCTAAACACAACTGGAACGAACGTCGAATTTTTCGTTGCGAATATACGTCTTAAAAAATAAAACACATTTTTGTATATGAAAATGCACACAAACAGTGTGTCGACTAAAATTCGTCATGCCTAAAAAACTCTGCGATATTTTTATTTCTATTTCTTACGCAGACGAACGACGAATAATTTGGCACAGAGTGACCATTTTTATTTGATTTTGTTATTAAATAATGTTATTTTATACTTTAAGAATCATTTTCACTTTTTATTTGTTGCATTAAATACAATTAGTGTATTTTTAGTGTTGTATTTATATATTTTTTAAATAGTTTTTTTTTATTATTATTTTTTTCAAATAGTTCTTCTTTTTTAAGAAATATGGTCACTCTATCACAGTTGTTTTATTCGTTCTAAATGTGTTTCACTTAACGAATTTACGCAACGAATTTTAACACACGAAATCGTCGTGTAGTGCGAAATTCGTCGTTCGTCTCAGTTGTGTTTAGAGCATTACACGGCACAAGAATTTCTTTAAAACTGTTCTGAGAGTCGTTGTTGCAATAATTTTTTTTTTGATGCGCGGTGTTTTTTAAGAACCAAATGGCGTCCAGATTTATCGTGACCAATTCAAGCGACAAAAACGTTATGTTCTTGTAAAGAATAAAGTTCACACCCACTAAAATTTAGGCCTCATCTTTAAAAAGGTAAGTCCCAATCCTGCCACCTAACCAAAAGCTATATTTAACAGTGGCAAGTTATGGGCGCATTTGTCTCTCACAGATTATATGAGAGCCTTCTGAGCTTCAAACTGACAATTTTGCGTATTCACGAAGCTATTTAGATGGAAATGCTATTCGGAGAAGAAGATGTCTATTTGAGAAAACATGGCATTGACTTCATTTCACTTTCTTACCCCTGTAACGAGTTGCTGGTACTTTCTATCGTCTGCTGTTGCTGCTGAAAATGATGTTGAATTTATGTTTTTAAGATTTCGGCGACACTCTCACTTTCAACAGCAGTGTTTTTAAGAGATCGACCGGTAGGTTGACACAGAGAAGAATTACTCTCTTTAACCGACCAAGTTTTTTAAATTTGTTTTTACCATTTCCAAACGTTCTTGATTAATACTTTTTTGAAACCGTATAAGCACAACTATTAAAATTTTTGTAGTAAAATTTAATAATTAAAACACATCGTTTTGTTTTAAAACCATCCATATTTAATGACCAGAATTATCATAGGTAGCAGCTTAAAAAACGATCCTATCGAGTTAAGTAGGCTCACGAGGATCTGCTAATTTTCAAACCTATCACCCGTATTAGGTCTCATTCCGAAAAAAACTTCAGCATGTAAGAATGAAAACCTAACTGTGCTTGGATAGTTAAAAAAAGGAAAGCATCGTTTTGCGGCACTTGGTCTTCAATTTGCCGGACAGGAATGATAGTATAGATATAGGCTGCAGAAGACATAGAAGAACCGGCAAAAGCCCACTTAGGACCGTTTTTTCGGTCCCTTTTTTAAATATTTGTCAAAGAAAGAAATATAAGGCAAGAAAATGGGGTTATACTAGGTCATCTGGCCCCAAATTGCCGGATAAAAGTACAAAAGATGTTGAGTACTCTCAATTTCTTTTGCATCTTGGAAGCTTTTAAGAAATTCATTGAAAGGCATTCATATCTACTAGCATATTAGCCAAATTGATATTGAACGTCAATAAAGGCCATGGATATATCTTCGGCCAGTTTGTCTTTGTGGTTTTAAATCTAGGTTTGTCAGACCATATGGCCTTTGCGATTTTTCCAGCGTACGCGTCTCCCCAGAATTTGCAGCAAGAAAGGAAAATACCACAGAAGTATTCAATGTTCTTCAGTAACTTTATATCATCAACAACACTGCTTGCATTGTTTTATTATCTCCTCATCCCTGCAAAGTGATTTAAGGAAACATTTTGGCAGGTAAGGGATATCCGGCGTTCGCAAACTAGTTGTAATATAAGGTATACTTACATCAACATTAGATTAAGTATCAGCTTAGCTATAAATTAGAGTTGTCAATTATCTGTTTCGCAAATCGCCGAAATTTTAGCCCATAGTACTCTACATTCATCAGAAAATCTAAACAAAACATGCTCTATGTTTGTGCATTTAAAACGCCTGAGCAGTCAGAAGTTTTACGGATGCACTTGTCTGTATATATATCCAGATCTTCTCCGGAATAACAAATAAGAGTTTTTAATTTTCTGGGAAGAAAAGTTCACGTGTGCAGTAGTCAATCAGATAGGTGATCAACAGTTTAAATAAGGACTGCATGATTGCATATCTTGTGTCTCCCTCCGCTTACAGCTCGTAGTCCAAGGTTTTCCTTTACGCCAAGATATCTGCAAGAAACTAATTGAGTACGGGTCAAAAATGATCTAGTTTGAGCCGGTGTCATTGCACTTGTTATCAAATTTGCCACATAGCGCATTGTTCTCTTAATATGTTAAAGTTTTGTGGTATAGTCCGCATGACTGTGGCTTTATAAAAGAGAATCGCTTCATCATCGTTTTGTAGAGCCAACTGATGTTTTAAGAGGCCGTTTGTAATTCTTTTCATCTTTTGTTGTACTTAGGGTATTCTTTGTGAGGGTTAAGTTTAGGCTTTTGTTAAGCTCCATCTGAACTATCTCGTAGCGCAATTAGATTATTACTGCAAAAACGGGTGTTTGAAGAAGCCATTCAAGGAGGCACTGCGAGGTGTTATGTGCCTACTTGAAACGAAGGAGAAATCAATATATGTACTCAGCATAGCAAAGTTTAATCCAAGCAGACCGATACTTAGTACCCCACATCACTGAAATTAACAAATCAGGCACAAAAAGGATATGCTACTCGCTTACGCCGATAATATTGACATCTCTTGACCTTGCGGACTTTGTGACAGGTAACTGTAGCATTTTTTCAAACGTGTCGGCAAAAGTGGGTCTGTTATTAAACAAAAGTGAAATAGAATTAATGGCATTAACAAAAAAAAGTAACAGGGCTGGATCAACACATGAATATTGGCGACCTTAGCTTTGAAGTAGTGAACAACTTTATCTATCTCGGAACTGCCACGAATAAAACAAATTACATCAGTCAGGAAATAAAACTAAGAACTATTCTTCCTTAAAATAATTTTTTAAGTAACAAAGCCCTCTCTCGACGAAAACAAATTACGCTCTATAGGACGTTTATATTACCCGTGGTATCATATGGTGCTGAAGCGTGGGTTCTTACGCAATCAAATGAAGCCGCTCTTGGAGTTAACCGATGGCAAGTATCATCGACGTGTGAGTTTTACGAAAATACCGACATAGTAAGGTGCATCAAGGTACAACAATTGCGTTGGATAGGGCATGCTGTTCGTATGGATCAAAATGCCCCGGCGAGAAAAAATTTAGTCCTGAACAATGACGTAGAGGGGGAAGACCCAAACTCCGCAGAAAGGATCAAGCTGTGAAAGATCTGGCCAAATTTTGTAGTGGAAGCTCAAGACGAAGTTCATTAGATCGACGCGCATGAAAAATCTATTTTAAATTAGGCTACTGACCTAAGCGGCTGTGTATATCCATATAAGTAAGTAAGAAGATGTATGACGACTTAAATTCCAGGTTTTGTAAATTGAGCGTTTGCAAACATATATCGCAGTCTGCGCTGTCATTACCCTTACCTTCACGTTTGCCTTTTAGGACAACTTACTGTCTGGAATAACTCCCAGGATATTCGTTCAGAGATAGTAAGATCCATGTTACACAACAAAACTCCTAAGTGGTTCATGTAGTGGTTTCCGTCCCATCGTAGACTTTATTTTCTTTCATTGGAGACGGGTTTGAAATTAGTACAACCGTAGAATTGTCAACCCCTTTAATACTTGGAGCCCCAATGGTGGTTGATGGGTTAATGTTATTAAGGGAACCTTCCAGTTCTTAAAGAACACAAGTATATACTTCCTATATTCAAGAGACCTCTCGAAAACTACCTTAATCGGCATACTTTTTTTACATAATATATATTTATCCTTTTTTAAAGAAATAAATTTTTTAATTTCAAAAGATTTTTGGAAAAAGTTTTTAACTGCCATCGTACATTTTTCACAGACATTGAAATATACCCTTATTGGCTAATGCAGCCTTCAGAATGTTTTTGGAAAAATTTAATTATAAACTTTACTGACGCGTACTTCTAAGTAAAAGGAAAAGAAAAACTTATTTTATACCAAGCCAATGCCAGCTCGTAGTACTTTTAAGAACGGAAAAGGAAAAACTTTAAGTTGGATGTGGGAAAAGTTGGTTAAAAATTCAAGACAAATTAATCATGTGTTAAGATATGTTTGAGATAAATTTTTTAAAATTCTTTTTTATTTCTTCTACAATTTAAGGAACGGAGTGAAATAATGTATTTTATTAAACATCAAAGCAGTTAGATTGCTTTAAACATAATGAAAATTAACAACATACACACATATACAATTCGTTATTATGCTGTAGCAGAGGGTTAAAAAACAACTTGAAAGTATTTAAGAATGGTCAAGTTAAAATGCTTTATGCTCTTAAAGAATTGTAAAATGAAATTCAATGCAATAAATTTAAAAAAAAAAAATTTTAAGTACTTAATAGAATTTTAAAGGCTTTCTTTTATAAAAGGTCAGAAGGTCATAAACGATACTTTAAAGATGTGACGCATATATTTTATTATAATGCTTAATCGTACTACTTTAAGTTAATGTCAAATAGAAGTTTTATAGGGAGACTTTTAAAATTTATAATGTTATAAAATCCATATATTTATTTATCACATTTTTAATAAATACAAAATCAAAACAGGTGCTACCAAGGGAAAGAAAAATATATTTATAAAGATATATAAATTCCAATCAATATTAACATAATTTTAGATTTCTATCAATGACATTGAAAATCAAACTTTTAAGGATTATAGAAAGAGAAACAAAAAGGATTTGCTTGTGATACAAACACAGGTGCAAGTGTCGTGTATTTTTTTTGGAAATTGTCTCTTTTTTATTCAATAAGAAAACACAAGAATAAGAGGATTCTCACGATACGGGGAAAAGGTAATCTTTAAATTATCCAACTAGCTCATCATGATTGAAAAGACATTTCTGTGAAAACGACAAAGATAAAAAACTTTTACCCAAAGTGAACGTTATTTGTGTAACATTTGTATTTTAAAATTTGTGTATTTTTTTTAGTTAAGGGATGTAAAAGATGTAACATCTTTCTAACGTAAGAAGAAACAATTGTTGACAGGTAGTAAATACACAAAAATAAAGAAAAAAATTTATCATAATTTGTATTTGCTATTCTTACGAAAACCGGAAAGGTGACCTTTAAGTAACGATTTTAGGCATAATAAATTTATTGTAGCATACAGATATGAATAGAAGGTATAGGTTTTTCAATAAAACTATTTTATTTTATTTATGCCTTTACTTTTGTGTAAAATTCTTGTGCCGGAAGTTATTTGTTACACCCATTGCTTGCATAGTTTTTCCTTTTTTATTTGGTTTAATAAATGAACAAATGACAAACATATAAATTATTGTGCAAGGATTTGTCTTGGCACCAACTTTACCGTAATGCTTAGTAAAGGTTTTATAAAAATATGTTTATTTCTTTATATTTAAAATGTCATTTATAAATATGTATATAGCAATAGTTGTTGTTATTGTCATTAGTCGTCGTCATAGTCGAGGTAGCCTAAAAATTAAGCCGACAACTACAAATAAAGTTACCAGCCACAGGAGTTGAACTGAAAACACTGCTGTTTTACAATTTCATATGCCTTATTAGTCTCTAACTGTTTCTTTAAGTTTTTCTTGGCCTAAATAAAGCATGTTAAAGTTTATGAATGATATGAATTCTAAACTAACCAAGTTATTACTTCCACCCGTCTGTATTGCAACTTTTTTAGGTTTCATGACAAACGTCATTTAATATTGAACTCTTTTAGTTTTTTATAAAGTTTAGCTGGAATATTAAGTTAGTAAAAGACAGCCGTAGCTGGAGAAAAATCGCCATTGTCATAAAATTTTACGGTTGAACTGTTTGCAAATTGATTTTCATATGAAGTAGTAGTACATAGAAGTACATAGTAATAAAACTTGCAGAAATAGAATAAAAGAGTTGCTTAAGCAATGAAAAACATTTAAATTGTTGTAGCTGTTTTTAAAAAGAAGTATAAAGGAATAGTATCACCAAACCATTTTGGTAAAAACAAATAATTTCAAAAGCATCTGACATGAGCTGGCAAAAGCACTTACGAGGAGTAGATGTTTGCTTTAGAAAAGTTTTTTCTTAACAAAAAAATGACAAATAAAATATGTATTTGGGATCCAAGAAGGATAATCTCCTCAGTTAGTTTGTGACATACCGTTACAGATAATAATTATTCTTGAATAGAAACTTGAAGTAGCTAATATTGGCGTAGACGCAATTGAACTTTTATTTGGAAGTCTATCGCTACAAATTTTCCAACGTCGCCTACCGACAAGCCATGGGCATCAGCAAATCAGGTATTTCCTCGCTTTGAGCTCTTCACACCCTCAACAGTCAACGGTGTTCCTTTGCCGACAACAACTTAATGTAGCAATGAACTGTAAGAATACCAGTAAGGAGGTTTAGGTACCTCTTAACCACAGACAGGGCCTGCTTGCCGATGCTTCCCGCCATAAAGATTTGAAAAGAATGCAGCATCATCTCAATTACTGAGTTCTTCATTCATCCTAAAGAACTTACACCGCGGGGAATGAACGTAGGTATTCACCCCCTTATTACAGTTTATTCACAGCCTCGGTTCCGGGTACCAGAGGATGTCTCGGAACATTTATAGCCATATATTTCCAAATCCTTAAGATACTGACCTGCTGTCCTTGACTAGACTTTACCTTAATGAGCTAGAAATCAGTGCTTTTGGAACAGCTTTCCCATCTGCATATATGGTCGTGCTCGTCGTGTATATGTTTCCCTAACCAATCATGGCATTTTTGCAAAAATCTTAGTTTGGAATATACTGCCATGAACGCCTAGTCTGAATGACTCTGTAGTTTCAAGTGTGCGGGTTCCCATTCTTCACTCAACAATATACCATTATGGCTTTTGATTGGAAAGTGGCCCTTTTACTACCTAGATCTTTCCGAGATGAGAATCTCCAAGCCCAGTGCAAGGTCCCAAAACTAAGACAATTAACCCCTTTGACAACATCCTGTAGCTGGTAAATCCCCTCCATATTGACCAATTTATTTGCATGTTTCGTGCGAAAGTCGCACAAAGTCCCGGATTCTGTGAGCTAAAAGTACTCTTAGAAGTAGTTAAATTAATAAACGATCCAGAGATAGAAGGTCTAGTATCATATCTAGGAAAATTTGTGGATTTCTTCTGAAAACACCCATTGCACAAACCGAAGCACCTCTATTTACTCTGTTTAACACTTCCAGGTAATTTCTGTAGCTCTGAAGACATAGAGACCACTAGATATTTTTTTACTTCTCCTCAATGTTCCTTTTCCAGTTTGGCTTTGGGTCTGGCTTTAGCTCTATAACTTATGCGCCTCATGAATCAATTCCAGCCTAACATTGTCAAATGCCCCCTCTATATCTAAGAAGCCGCCAGTGTAAAGTTGAAGTTAACTTTACTATATTCTATATACCTGACCATTTCGTGTAGTGCACTTTCAACCGATCTGTCCCTAAGGTAAGTGTTTGGGGTGCGCCTTGCAACCTGAGATGAAGCAGAATTCTTACATGAAAATTTACTAGCCTTTCCATTGCCTTTGAAGGAATGACGAGGTACTAACATACCTTAAGTTTTTTGTAGTTGAGAGACTAGTTTTTGCTGTCATGTTGTCGGAATATACGTCAGATAAAGGGAAGCCCTTAAAAGCCTGCTTAATGGCGGAGTCAGCTTTGGTTTGAATATTTGTAGCATAGCTGAGATAATTCTATTCAGATCAAGAGATCAATAGGGCTAAAAGGAGTTGAATGCTCAGGCAATCTTCACTTTATCAAATACGTTATCAGCTAGATCCTTGATTGACAAGTGTGAGCAAATACCGATACCACTGGTCTTGTGTTTTAAATTGACCACTTAAAACGCAACATAAGCCCGTTACCTATTCACTGGACACGTTTGTTAAAGTTAATTTGTGGTATAATCTCGTATTTTGGTCGGAGACGAGGAACAAAGTCCGTAAAACTATTCTTGTAATCGCTTAAAATATATGATGACATTTAAGTCGTAACCGGCGAGTTATCGATTACAGTACTGTACCTTTTTTTGTCAGAACCAAGTGCCAGAACTCTCGTATTTCCCATGTATTCGTTTTTTCGATTAGTGACTTTATCACATTAAATTTTGAATCTTTCCAAACTAAATAGAAGCAGACAGCTTGTTACAACACTGGATATATTATATAGTTTCTTACCCGAAAGTAAAACTGTATCACAGAACTACAATTTTAAGGTTGTCAATTATACCAAATGTGAAAAACCATATCAAAACTATTTTTTATTTAAGCAAGCAACCCAGAACGCATTCTTTTACTTCTGCTTATTACCAATACAACGTTGTTAATTTTTTTGGGTTAAGACAACATCTTATACTAAGGTGCTACATGCAGGTGCTAGCTGTACTCAATTTCATGAAATCAAAATACTAAGCAAAAATCAACTTAAAATCCAAATTTACACAGAAAAAACTGAGTTGTAGAATCAATTACGAATTTCAGAGAATCAGTAAATATTTTGTCTGGCTGAGGACCTACAACGAAAATTGTAAATTTAGACAAACAATTTTGCAAGAATTTTATTGAAAAAATAATAGTTTAAGTTTCAGATAAAACAATTTGTTGAGCTGGTTAAATATTTTAACTGTCTAGGCAATAATTTTGTTTGATTTAAAAATCAAATAAAAATATTATTAGAGACTATTGAATAAATTTACTAAAAAAATAAATTATTTTGAACAAGAATTTGTTTGAAAAAATTTTTTGTAGTTTTTTGTGTGTATAAATTGTTTTTATTACGGTTCAACGAACATTTAACTAAGTGGCAAATATCACGCTCACTTGTTATTAACTTTACAATAAAACAACAAACTTACAAACACATTAACAACAGTAACAAGAGACAAACATTACAATAACATTGTCGTTAATGTTTTAACTGTTTAAAGAGACAATATTAAAGCCACAAAGTTCAAAAAGTAAACAATATTTTGGCAAGAAGTTAGAAATGATATCACTATGGGTAACGTTCTAACATATATATGTACGTGTGTATGTTTATAAATAGCAAATAACAGAAACAAAGTATTTATGCACAAATGCAATTGGGATTTTCTGGATTCACATATATTGTTGTAAATTAATTTTGGTTTTCTGCAGTATTTATTCCAATTTTCAGTTTTGTGTATAACTCATTGGTCTTTATCATGTTTGCTTTGTCATAGTGTCACAAGAGCTTTAGTATTACAACCCACTAAATAAGCAAATACGAAGATAGACATTTTTTAGAAAAAATATGTATGTATATACATATGTACATATGTATATACGTTTTGTAAGTTTGTCCAAGCTTACCTTTCAAGATAAATTTTAAAGCTTGGTAAATTCAAAAAGAACCAGTATCACTAAAGGAGTATTAAGATCTCGGTAACAAACATTAGGGATCGAATATTTGCTACCATTAACTGAGCGACAGGTGAATTCTCGGAGCCCATTATGAACTTCGGTTGCCATTATCGTATGTTTGTAAACAAAAGCGATATCGAAGACTGTCGGCGAATTCACAAACTTAATTGTATAATAATTAAAGCACTTCTTTCTTAAGCGCTTAAGTGGTGATTACAGAACGATTGTTTCTTTAGCCGAACGTAGAATAGATTTTCCAGCGCTTCGGTCTTCTGCGCTTCATCTCTGATTTCTGGCACCAAGTTTTCACTTGATCCTTCCATCGGGATTTTTGTCTACATATTCTATGTGACCCGTCACCAAGTTCACATTCAAATGATTTCCTATCTAAAGCAATTTTATAATTCTTAGAACATGGCTTAGTTAACGTAAACGTTGAAGTCTATGACGCGAAAAAATGTTGGTGTTGCTTAATAGTTCTTGTAGCTCATCAACACAGATTAATTCATTGATTTTTCGAGGAATTTTTCGTCATCAGCAAGTCCTCTCTGGTGCCCGGTAGATTAGTCGTAAGTGCACGAGTCTATCAGTCTGGGGGTTGTGGGTCTGATTCCCACCAGAGATCCTGGTAAGTCTGCTTCATGCTTCTGTTCTTCCTTTTTTTCTTATCCGTTTCTAAATTTCTTCTTTCGTTCCATCTCAACCTATTTTATCTGCCTCTTTAAGTAACATGAAGGGGCCGAATTATGCGCACCCAAGTGAGCTGTATCCTTTCTTTAACGGCTGCCTGTTCTACCTGACCTAACCTAAGTCCTTTTTGGTAATAAACATTTCAACTTTCAAACAATCAGTTCTTGAAACCTTATTATTCTTAAACCAAATAACTGCTTCTTTGGCCTCATTCTGGCTTGGCACTATGCACTCAAAACAGTCTTCTTGTTTGGTTCTGTGGTACCTTCATTGCGCACTACTACCGAATATAAACAGGTATGCAAAACGTAATTATGTATATCTTTACCACACTATCTGTATTAGTACATTCTTAATCCTTACAGGAGAATTTGCCTATACCACAGCTTTCCGTTTAGAATTTTTTTCTTGGGTAAAATTTTTGACCTTGATTCTAAGTATTGAATATCTGGATACTCTAAGACTTACGTTTTGCCATTTGTATTGCTTTCCGCGGAGCAGACGTTTATCCTTCCGATATCCGAGTACAGTTACTACGACTTCCTCCATGCAATAGGTAGCGAAATAAGCGGTTGCTGTTCAATACCCCTGCAAATGGCGTATAGCTTCCGAACTGTGCAAGATGGGACGTATCTCACTATATTTAGACTGGTGTGATTCCTTGCTGTAACAAGTTAATGACCCTAATCGATATTCGCTTCTCGGATCAATCACTCGTTTCTCATTGCTTTACTTGGTGCCACGTGGCCTTATGTATGTCAGAATGTCGAAATGCTAATTACCATTTTTTTCAATTTGGCGAAGTCTACTAGCCTTATTCCATTACCAGGTGTTTCCTCGTGGAAGCAACATTTTCCGACATTTTAAACAAAAAAATTCTTTCTTACAATTTTAGCGTAAAAATCTCATACGATAGTTTTATTGTCATGATAAGGGCAGTGGTTTTATGCTTTTTTTGATCGAAACAAAGGCACAGATAATACTGATGTGAAAGGTTTTTTTTTATTCAAATTATGGATAGCCTCTCAACCACCGAAATAATTTTGGAGAAGAGCTGTTTGAGTCTCTGACTATCTACGAATCTACAGCGAAACTCATGTCTTGTTTCATGGCAGCTATAATATACCGCGTCGTTTTGGTTGTTGTCCTTGTACTTCTCAAGCAGTTCCGTCAGTGCATGCACTTCCCCAGATAGAGTTTGGTCACACTCCAGGTACATATTTTCAAAATATTGTCTTTAAAACGTTATTAACCCTACGCTTCAAACAAAAGTTATTGTTCTTGTAGGTGTACGCGCAGCCCATTTAAGTTCAGTTTCTTTAATGGGTATCAAGGGCAGCTACCACCCACCACGAGGTAAGTTTCCACAGCTAAGATAAAGGACGGACCAAACTTTGTTTTGGCTTTGCCAAGTAACTTGGTATCCAACCTATCCCATATCACCCATATATTGTGTTGGTATAAGGAAGATATAAAAAATAATAATATATAAAATAATGGTTTACACGCAAAATAATTTTCAATAATCATGTAGGGTGTTGCAATCAATATTGCTTGCAAGTACTTACTTATGTTAGTGCTTTTAAAATTAAATTTAAATCATGCATGTTCATATTTGCACTTTTATTAGGTTTTGTCTTTACTCCAATATACTAAAAAAAAGATTTGAAATAAGGCGGAGGAAACAACAAATAAACAAAAAAACAGGATGATGGTGTGAATGAAACCATTGTTTTCGGCTGGTTATGGTCTAGCAATTTTCGTGTATTATTCTTCGTTGTTTTGAAAAAAATTCTTTCTCCTTTAAAAACACATTCCTACTGACTTATTATTACAACAAAAGTGCATTATTGTCTTAGAACTAAATGACAAGAAATGACTGTTTGTTTGCCTAAAAATAAAAACTCTTAGAACCATCCACCACATAGAATCCCAATAACCCAAAACTATAAACGACTCTGCATAAAAATACTTTTTAATTTTTGTGAAATAAAATTAAATTTTTATAACCAACAGGCTTATCTATCATTCATTATAATTATGATTATTGCTGGTAATATGAGAATTTTTGTTTTTACTTGAGAAAAAATTTAACAACAGTTAATTATGCATAAAATTCAAAACGAACGGAAAAGAACGAAATAAACACAAATTAGTAGAAATGACAAATTTTTTAAGGCTTAAATTTAAACATTCGTTGCTGGAAGAAGATGAAAAAAGGCTTCATATTACATTGTTAGCAGTGATGCCAACTCTTGCATCATCAAAAGCACTGTGAGCGCATACAAAAAGGGTGAAAATTAAAAAAAATTGCGAGTAAAAAAGCATCAATCTAAATAATCCATTCTTGCAAAAAATATTAGTTCACATGATCCATTTAAGCTGAACTGAAATACTTACAAAATGGTTCTATGTAAGCAGTTATGGGCATGGTACAACAGGTTTTCGTGTTTAAATGATCACATATTGATTTTCATGGTTGTAAAACTATTCCTCTATGGTGTATCACAGAGTAGTTTTAAAACTACTTCGAGGTAATAAAAAAAATGTGGGTCTAGCCTAAGGACATCATAATGTTAATTGGATCGTTGTTTTATATACAGCGGGGGGTTTTTTTTTTTAAGTAGTCCCACTCTTTTGTGGACTGGTCCATACACCCGTGTATGCATTAGTCGCATTATCTGCAGAGTTTTGTTAATGAAAAAATTTTACAGACGCGGTAGAAAAGGTAGCTAAGTCTTGCAAGATTGGTAACCGTTTTCTATTTATGGGCGTCAGAAGTTTTTGTCAGATGTCACCAGTTTTTATTTGAAAATGATTCTGAATTGGTTATAACACTTAACTTTGTCCAGCAATATTGTACCCAGGTTGAGTTAGTAGAACAGGCGGCTGCGGCAATTGTAAAAGAATGTTCTGCAGCCCACTTGTGTCCGTTTGTTCGGTCCCTTAATAATTTTTTATTATAACCCAAACTTTATTTAGCAATATTGTTCCCGCCAATTTATTTGAAGTTCTCACTCCATTTTATAAATATTTTCAAATTTTTTTTATAAACTTGTTATTTCCAAAAAAGTAAAAAATTAATTTTGTACCATATACAAACATATAACAATTGAAAAGTCCATGAAAATTGTTTTTGATTACTGAAAAGCCACTTAAAAGCACTGTACACTGTGTTGTGCACCCGCCTTCCAAAAAATGGTATTTAACAAAATTTCGGGTATCGCATAAACAAAAAAGCACCAAAAAATACCCGAAAGGCACCAAAATGGCAGCACTGATTGTTAGTTTCAATTTTCATTTGTGTAATTTTCTGTTCTATCTGTAAGTATTTTTTGTTTTTATTTCTTTACATTTTATGATTTTCAAGAAAACCCCTAATTCTTAAAGGTGTTGTTATTTCTTTCAATTAAATTTTCGTGGTACTAAATTAGGCGACATAAAATCATATTTAAAGTTTCATATTTCCATTTTCAATGCCCATGAGAATTGGTGTTGCGTTGTAAATTTTTAACATTAACGACAGATATTGTAGGAACAATTAATTTGTTTTAATAACTTTTACTTGTCGTATACAAATTTTAGTGTTTTACAGCATATTTAAGAGCAAATGAAAACGTAAAAAAGGGCTCATTAAAATATAATGGACGTAATAAAATTTAAGAAACACAACAACACTTCTTACAATCTTAGATGTTGGAATTAAAGGTTTTATGTTGCTGTAAAGATAGAAAAAATAGTTTTCGAAAAGATTTGTAATAATATTTGCACAGATTAATTCCGTTACAAAATATTTTGAAATTAAAAGTTTAAAAGTAAAACAAAATAGAGATACAATCATTAATTTTGCAATTAAAACACTATCAGGAAGTGGTTGAAAGTAAAAAAGATAACGACGCAGTAAACAAATATACCCAGTAGCTAATTAATGTGCCATTTGTGACATTTTTATCAAAAATTCTTCGCCAGAGTTGTAGTATCAAAACCAAGGTTTCTAAAAATAATTGTGAATTGATATTTTTTTAATGAATGAATTCACCTAACTATGACACCAACCTTTGCCGCATCTAAAAAAGTTAAACTTTGAAATCGTCCGTCACGAGAAGGAATCGATTTAAAAAATATAAAATCTAAAAAAAAATTTAAGATATAAGTAACTTGACTTTAATGGTGTCTGTACCAATTTAATTTAATCATTACCAAAAAAAAAAAACTTAACTGAGCCAATTTAAATTAAAATATTTTTAAAACGTGACCTGTTTTTAAATCGCAAAAGTACGTGAACTTATTATCTATTTAGGAATTGACTTGATGTATTTAAGGTTAGGTTAGGTTTAATTGACTTATTTTGAGGTCCTCGCATAGACCCTTTGGGTTCTTAATGCTCTCAGACAAGAAAAAACGCTATTCGAACTAACGAGCTCGAGAAGTATGAAGCACACTCCTTTGGAAAGTGCTAGCGGTCTGGTCGTACTGCTCCCAGATAAGTCCTTAAGGGTTTTGAACAGATAAAACCTTGACAGCTTGCCCCGTAGTGTACAAACACTAGAAAGTGGCACACAATTTCTTGAAAAGTCTTTCTATCCCCCGATACAGTACAGAACCTGCAGTTATTGCTGGCCAATTATCTTTCAATCTTTTGGCGTCAACATCCGTTCAACAATAACCGGTTTCTAAACGATGTAGTATTTTTTACCCAGATCTCGCTGGTCCTGACTTTTACGGTAAAGTCAATACCAATTCACCGGCATTCTAATCTAGGCTTGCAAAGAAGCCTTGGTCGCCGCCTGACATAAATATATTCATCCGTGGGGCTCTCACTCTGGGAGGACCCCGCTGTGACTGCAGAAATCTGGATCTAGAAGGTATTGCTGCCATCAAAACGTTTGCGTGACTCATTGGTATCCATAGCGTTTGAATACGGCTTCTCTTCGGACCCATCCATAAAAAAGTCGTAGGACTTAGCTTTCCTTTTAAGCTCATTTTCAGGACCATGTGCTTACTACTACATGTTTTATTTCCAAAAATCCTGCCATGTTCCTATGGCACCTACATAAATTGTCCCGTTGCCCTAACGCGAGTGGCAGATCTTCTCGCAATAACCAATGCAGCCATATTAATTGCTATTAAATCAAGGATTATTTGAACTACGCTATAGAATTTCTACAGTGACTGCCAATTTTTTAGTGGGATTTACCCTAAGCCCCAGCGTTCTCAATCACTTCATAATCCTAGAAGTTGTAACTTTAATTACAAGCTGATGGCACTCAAAAGCTTCCTTGTGACAATAAAAAAATTTAGAGTAGAAGCAAGTGGTGCGAATAGTTCTTTTTGGAAAGCTCCTCTTAAACTCACTCCCATAGTTTTCGCGTATCCTTCATCCTAGGAGAGTAGTTATCCCGTTTATAACTGGTTGGTTGGTTCCGTTCCTGCTACCCCTTTAATGATTTTTAAAGTTTACACTCAGAGTTTTATTCTTAGACGTTACGAACATCTGCACAAACGCATAAGCATACGCATACGTTTGTCAGCTAAAGGATGGTGCTCCATAAAATTAAAATCTTTAAATCTTTACTTTTTTAAATGTATAAAAACATTAATTGTTTTACCATTGTTTGGCATACTTGTGTTATAGCATTAACTTAAAAAGAAACAAATCAGATGATGTGTCCAAATATATGCTTTATTGTGTACCACACAGCATATTTAAAAGGTGATTCCAAAAAGACTTTTAAAGTGTTTTTATTAGCGGCACTTTTTACTCCAAGAAAAAACAAACGTCTTTTTAGCCTAATTCTTAAAAGTAGCCATTATTTATATTTTAGGTCGCCAAGATAAATCTTTTAAAGCCTCTAATAAATACCTCAATTAAAATATTAAATTAAATTTTTTTAATAAATCACAAACCCATAAGATGAATACCCTCATGTTAAAATAAAAAAATCGTTGGTCGCATTAACAAACTTTTATTTACTTAAAGCACTCAATTGACTGATAAAACGCTTATGTTCATAAATGAAACCCATGATCACTAACATTGTTTAACTCTTTCACCTTAAAAAGACCTGTTCTTTATCAGTATCGTTTACTACTACTTTTTCTCCAGCATTTTTTTTTAATGTTAAAATATTTTACCAAATTTATGATCACATGTTGAAACTATAACAAACTTATCCAAATTAAAAATTTTCTTTTTTTATTTGTTAAACTAAATAACTCATTAAAAAAAGAACATATTGATTTGTGGAGATTTATGGAAAACTAAAATGAAAAAAATTAAAATACAAATTATGCATGACGATCCATAAAATTAAAAGCTGATGAACATTTTTCAATACAATAATAAATTCTTAATGTTCAGTAGTTATAAACAATCTAAGAAAGAATCTTTTTTTCAAACACAATTTCCATAATTATAGTTCATATCGAATCTTTTATAAATTCCAAGTTGAATTTGTGTTATTTTTTTCTTTTTTTGGTTAAAAAAACAATTTTTTAGTTTAGTAATAAAAAAAAATTCCCAAAAAACGGTTTGTGGTGGCTTTTACAATTTGGTATCTTTATATGAAATCTTTATTATAGTACTTGTATAATTTAATTATACTTTTAAGATGTTATAAACTTTTCATTTTGAACGAAAGTTTAGTTTATTTGTTAACGCCACCCAATATTGTATTTTATTTTTTAATTTTTCTAATGAAACTTGCCGACACGAAACCACCGTATGGTATGTATCGTCAACACAACAATCTAACAACTAACAATTTAATGAGTCTTTCAGAGTTTAAAAAATGAGTTCGTCTTTGACTTTTGTGGAAAAGCAAAAGAAAATCAGTTAAAAAGGAAATCACTTAATTTCATTAAGTTTGATAATCAATTTTGAAGTACTAACTTGCATGAAAGCTTTGTTTGTGGTGGTCGTATAAACATATAAAGAAAAACACATTTTTTGGGTAAATATTTGCAAAGATTGACATAATAATTGACTTAATTAGATTTGTCAAAAAAGATAAAATTTTACAAATGACTTGCATGCGCATAAAAAAATTCTGTAGTTAAACTGGGATATCAGTTTTCAAACAGGGACAATAATTGAAACAATAAAGCCCACGTGTTGTCTCCGAATTATTATTCCAACGTTGGCATTTAATACCTTTTTAAATATTTAGCAAATTTATATCCGTGTACGCAACGATGCTGCGCTTGGCTGCACGCTGCAAACCATCAAATTGAGATTTACTTCCACCTTCTAGAATACAACATAGTTCTATAATTAGTGTCTGTAGCACGGTAGGTTTGTACTGGCTTGGAAACGTAAATTTCTGTATGAATAGTCGAACGTCGAAAAGAACAAAATTGAGAAGAGTATCCAATCTAAGACAATGTAAAGCTTCGAAGGGTGATGAAGACAAGCACATCCTCATAAACGTCTGCACTTAGATATCTCCTTGGTGAAATGATGCTAAAGACAGTGTTGCAGAGCCAAAAGATGCAAGAGAATAATTTCTTAGAATATGGTATGGCTTATGTGGTAACCTGACAATAAAAGGTTAATCGAAAGCAAATTAGCAAAACAACTTGGTGTTAAAGCTGCAAAACAGCAGGTCTGGCACCTGACCTAGGAAGCTCAAAGCCTTAAATTGCGATAAAAATAAGTTAAAGTAGTAGACAAAAATAGCTGTAAAAAACTTAAGAGTTTATTAAATAACTAGAAGCCACCCAAACGATGAAGGGACTAAGAAAATTTTTAATATAAAGTAAATTGATAAGTGCACTGACGGTCATATAAACATACAAAAAAACCTCTCTCGGTATTGGGCTGAGAAAAAGTGTTTTCAAGGCATCCGGAAAGGATATCGAATGAATATAGCATTTCCGTTTAAGTTCTTTGTGCTTGTACAAGTTAGAGACTTGGGTGTACTATGACGAACGGTGATCACATTACCGAACTTTTATAAAACCCCTCTCTTCAATTTATTTTAACTCAAAATAACGCTCGCCCTGTTAACACAGGGTAAGCACAGTACAATAACCAGCATTTTAACGGATGGAATTTTGCTAAAGTGACAAAATATCAGCAATGAGTAGCAATTTGAAGGCACACAATTGGATGTGACTTCTCCCTTAGTGAAGAGCGGATAATTTCTAATACTTCTTTCGATCTATGCATCTCTATACTACGCTACTCTACAAACATGCCTCACTGTTGTCCTGCTATAGCCATAGATCTGGAGGATTTTGACAACCGTGGTACCAAAATTAAGCCTATGGTCTGTTCTTATAGCCAGTAGAGACTGTTCGCTCACCGCAGCTGAAAGTACTTCCAGTTTTCAAAAAGTCCAAGACTAGTCCCCCCAGCAACAATATAATACGACAAAAATGCCTTTTTGCATATTTTTTATTATTGAATCTTCGCTTTAGCGAACTAACAATAAGTTTTCAAATCTTAAGACTAAGGAAATAATATTAGTCCAGCCAGTGCCAGACTAAAATTTACGTTCTCATAATATAAATAGTTATCTTCATCTAAGCGCAATAGTATCCCTCCTTTTTAGACAAAAACACACAATATTAAAAAGCGGCCCTTACGACAGATATGTTGTGGCACCGGCAAGGATAGCCACAAACAAAATTTAAGCGTACCCTAATGAGCAATTGATAGCCTAACGGGTCCAGGAGACATAAAGGGTAGGAAAAAATATGCGACGGTGGCAACAATAAAATCAAAAACATTAACGAAGCCACGGGTGGTAAGATAGGGTCGGTAAAGGCAGCAAAGTGCAACTCTTATACTCGTATGCCAATCCGAAAACCAGGGACAGACGGAAAGCACACTGAAGTCAGCTTTCGCTTAGTCAATTTCTTCTTCTTTTGAATACTAAGCGAACAAAAGTCTGCCTGCCTTTAAAATACCATTTTAGTTTCAATCGTGGCCGTAAAAACAACGCCCATCCCCTATAAATCCTAAATGTCTTCTTAGTAGGAACACACTGTGAGTATAGGCCCCACATTCTGATTCCCCTCGCCCCAAATGCAATCCGTATTTAATGGCAGGCCCCTCTGAGACAAAAGTACATTGAGCGAGCTCTTATCCGTGTGTTAGAAGCCAAATCTTAGACCAAAACCTGGCTACTTGGGGCTGCACTAATTACTAAGCTCTTCCGGGAGGACAACTTGACTTGCCAATGTCTCTGCCTACCGAATCAGTAGCAGAAATCCAAATATAAGACAGAAGTTGTTGACCGTTCTTTACCTTAAATATGATAACACGCCCTATCCCTTCCAAAAAAATTAACTCTTAAATGGCACCAATAAGAGATCAATCCTGGGGTTCCAAATAACTAGACCAAGGAAAGAAAAACTTAAAAAGCCAAGATCGTCTCTTTCAGATTTACTTTACATTTAATGAAAATATTTTTTTAATATATGTATTTAGCAAAACATTATTAGTAAAGCCTTTCGCCAACTTAATAAATGATCTTACTAAGAGATTAAATTTTTTTCGTCAAATTCTTTTAAAAAATTTTTAATAAACATTTGTTTAGGTATATTATTGTAGTTTTTAAAAAATAATATCGTCTTTATTTATTTTTGTTTTGTTAATATTCCTGATCCTTCGTATACGCCTACCATATCCGACAATCTACACAACAGTTGATCTGCCGAGGGAAGACTGAAAAATAACAAAAAGTGCAAGTGAAAATTCAACGACAAAGGTCGTTTTAATTTGACAGTTTAAAATATTAAAACAAATAACAGAAGGAGATATAAAAGCGACATAAGGTAAAGTAATTCAGTAAATATGTATGCAACCAAACAAAGGCAAACGCAACATGTGTCTAAAAAAATTAAGAAATCGATCGTTAGTGTGAAAAACAAATAAAAATATATTTTTTCAAGACTGACACCAAAAAATATATAAAATAGCAAGAAGTGAAAAAAATATTATAGTTAATTTTTTTTTGCAAAAACTATTAACAAATGCATCTATGAATGTATTTCGATATGTATGGTCATAAACCATCCAACTCACTAAAGCGATTAGTAATAGATGGAAGATAAAAAAAACAGACAAGAAATAACAACTAACACAATTCACCTAAAGGTCAGTTAGAGAGTTGCTTCTGCAAACAAGTGTTTAATAATTTTTTTTTTGTACTTCATTCATCCATCAGACATTGTCAATGAAACAAAGACCAAATGGCTGTATTTGAGCACAAAAGTAGCAGCAGTTTATTTAACATTCATTTTGCCTTTTCCAATGCTATAATGGCGGCGGTGAAGTTCTAAAAGTGCCAATGATGTGCACTTAATGACGACACCAAATAAGAAGTTAAAAAAGTGCTATTGTATGCAACATTAAAAAAAATTGACGCCATTGCAGCTACTTGTATGTGTATATGCGATAAAATATTTTGAAAAGTGTAGAATTCTGTCTGAAAACTAACCATTTTTGACAATTTAATGCTGCATTAAGTGTAGCACAATTTTTATTTGAAGAAAGTACCCTAGATAAATGTAAGGAGATACCAGGAAAAATCGATTGATGGATGAGTGAATGAATGTTTTCGTTACCGCGTATTACACGCCCTCAAATATCAATAAGTATGTAAGCAAGTGGTTTCCTTTCATATAATTTGGTTAATTTCTAACATATGTATATACGAACACGTAATTCTTAACCGCAACTGTAGCCTTTATAAAGGCGGTTTACTATATGCACCTTCTGCTTACTCTTGAAGGATCCTCTTTGGTTTTGCTTTTTTAAGCATATAATTATTTTCGACAAATTGAAGATATAATAATATAGGTTTTCCCTATACTATTGATGGGAAACAACTTTAAGTGGTTGTGTTTCCTGTTTTTTTCTATTTTAGTAATTAAATATTATGCTTTTTGTAGAAGAATTTTTTTTATTACAGGGTTAGTAGAACGACTTCTATTTCATGCATGAATTGCTAAGAGTTTAGTTTTTTATATGCTAAAACATAGTATTTTATTTTATTTTTAGTTTTATAATTTATCGAGACTGTCAAACACAGTTCAATACTTGACAATAGAAAAAAAAAACTTAGCGTTGTTTATATAAATATGTTTTCTCAGAAGTGTGGTTTAAACTGTTACACCAGTAACAAATTCCTAGTGATAGTAATATAAGAGATTTATAAGATAAATTCCATACGCTACCTGGACAACAATTAATAGACCAACTGACCGCAACAAAGCTCCAAACATGAATGATTTCGGCATAACGAAATGTGTATTCTTAAAAACTTGTAAGGTTCAAGCCTCGTTGTATCTATTTTACGACTATGCGCCCAACACAACCACTATTTGCTGCCTCAACAATTCACAACTATTGATCTTCTCCTTCTAAGAGGGTAAATTGGTAAAACCAAAAGAGTATATCAGCATCCATTGCTTGTAAAACTCCGACAGGTACCGATGACTATATTAGAAGTTTTAACTTACATTTAAATATAAACCGCTAAACATGCCTTTTCCCCACTGCACACTGGTCTCAAATTAATTTTTCATAAATTTGAAGAACAAGCATAGGAAAAACTAAACATGTATAATAAAAATTTTCGCAGTTATTTTTTCTTAAAAAAAATTCACAATAAAAGGTATAATAATGATAAGCCCTTTACTGTTATTACATTAAAAAATTATTTATGTTAAATTAACTGAAAATCTATTTAAAATATCTGGATATTCATTTAAAAATTGTCAAAATGTTTAATTTAAATTAAATTAACTTACATATTCGCCTAAAATTAACTAGATTTTCTGTTATTTACACCAAAACACAAAGTATCAGAAAAAAATAACAAAGTTAAATATTACCAAAAAAATAACTAACGAAATAAACTTCAACTTAAAATCTGTATTTTTGTTTAGTTGAAGCATTGAATAACCATTCAAATCAATTAAAAAAAGTATTCTGTTAAAATTTAACTGTTTTTTCATTTAAAAACAACTTTATGGAATACTTCCTAAATAACTAACAGTCAGTTACTGTAATAATTTTTTAAGTGTACAAACTAAAAACCAGGGGCCAAATTGTCGCATTCGATTTGAATCGGAGTTTCACTCGATCGATCGAGTTTTCAATGCTTTTAATATAGGAATTCTAATAAGAATTTTTTAAATTTCGATTCGAATCGAATGCTTAATTTACTCCCTGTAATTGCTTTACAAAACAGACGTGCCAACATGCAGTTAATACTGCTTTTCTCAGTACACATAATCGCGTAGAGTGGTCTCGAACCAATAAAGCGTGATATTGTCCAAGTAGATGAAGGGGCAAAGTTTAGGGAAAACATATCGCAAAGAAACGTGACCTTCAGTCTATTTTAATTATCAAATGGTGTCTAAGGAATATGAGATAAAATTCAATGGTATTTATCTGGATCGTCGCTACACATGTGCAACTCATATCGATGCAAAGTTCACATAAGTAAAAACTAAAGCAGCCCAATTTCATTTGCTAATTGGTATCTACTTGAGCGATCGAGTTGTTAATGTTTTTAATAAAGGAATTCCAAAAAGAATTTTCAAATTTCGATTCGAATCGAATGTCGTAATTTGCCCTCTGTTCTTCGCCTTGATTGTAAGCTTCTGTTTTATAGTTTGATTTTAAAAGCAATAAGCTGTTATAATATACAAAAATGGGGCACTGCCTCCACATCCAACATTTAAAAAATATTACGTCTTCAAACAAAAATCTACGAAGGACAACTGGGGATCATTGGTATATATAAAAGGACAACACCCACAAAAATACTTAGGTTCCACTAGTTCAATGCAAAATTTAAGGCAATGTGGACAAGTATTTATTCAACTGGAAACACATCTCCGTTCGCTCGCTCAGAATATCATACAACATGGCGGACCTATCCGTATAAAGAGAAGAGACACCGCTGCCTTTAGATTCAACCATGGAAAATTTTTTAACCTTATTTAATTTGGGAACTTAATTTTAACTCTGGCACTGGGTGGACTAAAGCTGAATATTAATTTTAAGATTTTAAAACTTTTTGTAAGTTCAGGTAAGTAAAAATTCCACAATAAAAAAATATGTAAAAAAAGAAATATTGTCCTGCGCTTTTCATTGATATCTCTTAGGCTTTAGATAAAGTATAAGATGAAGACCTGCTCTATTACTTTAGAAAAAGTATATACCAATCAAATCAATCAATTGGAGCTTGCATTCGTCAAGGTTGTCATACATACAGTCAAACAGGAATAGGCAAAGTATAGGGAATACCTTACACAAAGGAACGTGCTCTTAAATCCTTCTTTATTAAAAAATTGGTTCCTTGACACTGTCAAGTGAAATGCATTGACATTTACCTTACACGAAAGTTACATGCAAATGCGATGCTGAACCAAGTTACACTGAAGTCAGTTCAATATCACTGGTTTATTTGTGAAAACTCTGAATTGTAAGCTTCTGTTCTACAACTTAATTTTTAAACCACTGCCGCTTTCTCCAATATAATGAAAATTCAACGGAGTTAAAAAAGTTCTGAACATAATAACTGACACTGTTTAAAGTATTAAAAGCAGAAACATTCATAAAAATCTTCAAGTTTCACAATTGAAATTTCACATAATAAGCAATCTTAACAAATATTTAAATCGGCTGGATACACATCCAGATTCGTGTGCTCAAAACATTTCACAACATGAAATTCCTTTTAAAGAGGAAACGCACTGTTGCTCTAGAATGAAGCCTTAAGAATTGGGGTGGACTTTAATTTAGAAACTTTCACCCTTGATAATTTTTTTCCATTGAGATCCGGAAACATTTAAGTTTTACTTTTTATTGCCGTCCAAGCTCTGAATTGAGAGCTACATGCACTCATAACAGAACTGACTAAGTTCAAGCAATGAAATCAAACAGCCAATCAGAACCATGCCAAGCCTTTAAGACTACCTTAAGACACTTCTTAAATGCGAATATGTTCCAAAAACCGTTAACAGAAAGCATTACGAAATAGAAAGCGTTCCACAGTGTAGTGATTTTATATTACGAGTGGCTAAAAAGGAGATATTATAAGGCAACAAAACTTGGCACAAATATTTTAATTGTTAAAATATAATCAGAACTAAAATTTCATTACTAAAGCTCCAAGAATTCGTGTCCTTCCCTACATCCTTCAAATGAAAATTGTCTAACCGCAGATTAAAAAGGGTGAACACTAGATGTAACATGGTTTATGATTTGTCCGGATTTCTTTTGAGTTCGGACAAGGGCATGCCTACCTCAAAAATAGATAAAAACATTTCCTTTCATCACACACGTACCCCTTCATTGATAAATTATAATTTAAACATTTTATTATATCAATTAAACTCTAAGTATATCCTTAAAATAAAATTGGCCATAACGTAGAGGAAAAAATATTGGATTATTAAGTCTTTTTTAAGACATTAGGTGTAACATGCCTTATAATCTGGCTCAATTTCTCAACATGCCAAGCAGGGATACCTCAAAAATATCATTTTCCAAAAATGTAAGAAATATCAAAAATTTCCCTTTTAAGTTTGACATAAATGTTTTATGTGATAGAAGATAAATAAAGACTAAAGTTTAACCATTTCCATTTCAAGGATTTGTGCCCTTTCCATATATTCTTATGGTAATATATGCCCCAACGGGGAGAAAATAAATCGATAGCTGAATGGGATTCTGTACAGATAGTACTGTTTTCATTTTTCATAATCTGTCCAAATTTCTGTCAACTCCGAGAAGGATACGCCTAAATTAAAAAAAAAAATCCCCTTTAAGAAAGTGAAAAATATAAACATAGTGCGTGCTGACGATAAATCGTAGCTGGTTTCAAAAATACATTACGGATATATCGGAATTTTTTTATTAAAAATAACTATTCTAAGCTATCAAAATTTAAGAATTATCTTAAAGCCTAATAAGCTAAAATTACTTTTACGGCAACTTTAGTGCAAAAAATTTAGGTTTAATGTTAGGGGTAAGATAGCTAATAGAACACCTGCATACTTAAATATATCTCCCTAATATTTTTGCTCTACTACACCTAAAAAAAACCAAAACAAAATTGTTTTTGTTGACAAAAAATAATTTTTTTTTAATGTCAAAAACATAACACGTTTTGGGGAACTTCCCTATAGTAGTGACATTTTAATGAATTAAAACATGAAGTTTAAAGTTAAGTTGACATACCTCTACATTTGATTGCATCTACAACATACAGTTGGCTCATTAATTTGATCTTGTTGTCAGTCATGTAAGTGCAAATGTACATTAAAATAACTGATCCATTAAATTGTATTTTACTTGTGTTAGAAAACGTTAAAATATTTTCGTTTAAATTAGTTGTAACATATTGACGTAGTCAGTCATTACGCGCTCAAAACTAAACCTAATGTTCCCGGCAAATAAAATTCTATTTAGTTGGCCTACTTAACCTTTTTTGTCTAATTAACACAATGATATATGATGTGAAAGCATTAACGGAAGTCATTTTCTACTAAAAGCAAGAGAAAACAATGTTTATATGGATAAAAACAACAATCAAAAAATGTACAGTGTCTATAAAAAAAATTAAGAGCATATGCTTTACAGTTTGTACATATATTTTGGTTCAAGAGATTTTAAAAATATTTATTTTAAAAAGTATCAAAAGTAAAAATATCAAATATACCTCCTGAACATTTTATAAAATTAAATAATTTAAAATTAAAAACGTCTGCAATATCTTGTTCAACACTGTGATCTGCCTTGTTAAGATTGCCTTCTATCTATATTTGTCGTATTTTTTATTGTCTCTATATTATATTAAAGAAGACTCTTCATTTCATACTTCCGTTTGCTATAGGGCATGCGTGCGTGTGTGTATGTGTATATATGTGTGTGACGGTTTCCGAGGCTATATAGAGTAAAACTTCAAATACGTTATAAAAGAAATGCTAATGTTGATGATGAGAAATAGCGTAAAATTCTCACAGTATAATTATAAAACCATTAATGATGGTCAAAACACACAAATAATACAAAACAAAAGCCACCAAATTATTATTAACTCTGGACATCAACTTAAGAATTAATGAAAATTTGTCTAATTTGCAGACAACTGCAATAAAACTCATTTGGGATAATAAATATGCCTCGCTTTGCGTTAAATTTGTTCGCTTTATTGAAGGCAAAATATAAATGATGGCCATAATAAAATAAAACACCTTTCAAATTGCAATTCATGATGCATTTAAAAACAGAAAAAAACATAAACAATATCAGATTCCTTAGGTTGTCTTGACTGTCAGCCTGCTTAAGTCCCAACGTGTGTTTTTTAGGAAAACACTCTTACTTAAGGTCTTATATTTGTAAAAGATGAAAATAAAATCCAATAAAAATATGTACTTAAATTCCACTTGATGTGACCGCTTAAGTATTCAGATTTGAACATGTGTGTCTGGTGTATTTTCGGTCAATTGAAGTGCGTTAAGTACTTGATTTGAGAAGATTATGTCAACATGATTTTTTGCTCTGTTTAATGTTTTTTTAAATTAATTTTTTTTGTTTGTTTAGTCAGCTCAAGCAGTATGTATCGAATTTCACTAAGGGTGTGGCCAGAGTGTCGGTAACACCAATTGTGGCATACATAAATATGTTGCATAAATATAAGATTTTACCAAAAAGGAACTGACTGTGCTTTAACACGTGAGTGTTAGTAAAATTAAATATATACATACATACATAAGTATATATAAATTACAAAGAATGAAAATTAAATCAAATTGACAATGAATACGGAGATTGAGCGGATCTTTATACACACAAAATTGAGGACACGCGTTGAAAGATGAAGACTAAAGTAACGTAAGAGTGTCTTATTTTTATGCGTGTGTTTTTTTTAACTTTAAATTTTAACACAATTGAAAAATTATTCTATGATTCACAAAAATAATTTCGACTATCAGCTATCATTTGCTCTGTTTGAATTCTATCCTTCTGTGGCGGCATACAATCTGAAATTAAGTAAACAAAAATTTGTTTAAATAAAATTTTTGTTTATTTTAAAACCAACCGACTTGGGGCTTTTTTTATAAAGAAAACGAAAGTTTGTTTATTTTCAACGATATTTTGACAGTAGAAAAGTGTTTTCTTTTTTTTTTAATATTTTACGGAGGTGTTGTGTTAGATATTAATAGTAAAATATTGAATTAAATTTGTGGGCTATGTATGACAAGTTTCGCTTTATTAATTTTGCCACAGTCTAATTTTTATTAAAATTATCGTTCTATTTTGACGAAATTCATATTTTGTAATTTTTTCTAAATAAGCAAGTTTTTCCTCCCGAGACTAGCTGGGTGGAATGCATATTCGAGACTAGCTACGGATTTGCATTGTCAGTACTGTTTGCGCAGTAGTAGTGTTTGGCTGTTAGCAGCGTATATTTAATTTACATGTTTCTTAAGAAAAGCAAAAGTGCTTCAGCTAGAAAGGTTTTTGAACATGATCCCAAATACATGTGAAGAAGGGGAAGACCGAAGCTCTGTTGAAAAGGTCAGGTCCAACAACAAATAGCTGATTTGAACATCCGGAATGGGAGAAAGAGCACAGAAGATCAACCCGCTTGGATATCAGTCTTATCTCGGTTAATGCCTAGCCAGGTGATGGGAATCCAGAAAAGAAGAGAAGTTTCTTTCGTTTTTATACCTTTTACATAGTGATGAAGGTATATATAAGTTTGTAGTTCCGTTTGTCATTTCTATAATATAAATTTGCGACCTCATAAAGTTTATATATTCTAGATCCTGATTGATATGGAAATCGATTACGCCCTGCAATTTGGTCAATTTGTCGAAATCAAGCTTCCGCAGCGAAGCAAAGTCGAACGGGTGTGCCCACTTTGTTGCAAGATGCTTCGAGCGAGCGAGTTTTTTTAAACACTTGTCCATATAGTTTAATATTTCGCAATTTACTAGTGGCACTTCTAGATCCTTGTGGATGTTGCTGTTTTTAATTTACCAAGGAGCATTCTTAGGATTTTGTTTTGACAGCGTTGAATTTTTTCTATGTTGGATGCGGAAGCAGTGCCCCATAATTGTATACCGTAGCACCAAATTGGTTTCAAAATCGATTTGTAGAGTAAAAATTTACAATCGAGATGAAGCACAGAGTTTCTGCCGATTAGCCAATGAATTTGTGTAGCTTTAAGTTTCATTTGCGTCAACTTCGCATCTATATGAGGCTTCCATGTGAGGCGGCGGTCTAGGTCTCGGTTCGTTGAGGCACCATATGGTTGTTAATAAGAATTGGAGAGCACGTTTCTTTGCGTAAATTAAAAGTTACGTGGGTACATTTTTGTTCATTTATTTTTATTCCCCATAACTTTGTCAATTTCTCAACTTGGGTTACGTGTTGCTGCAGTTGGTTCGAAGCCTCTTTAGGGTCCTTATGAATACTAAGGAAAGCACTATCATCAGCAAGTGTCGGCGTGTGTGTAAGACTATTGGTTGGCATATTTGCTGTGTAAAGCAAGTACAGAATCGGACCTACTATACTCCCTTGAGGTACACCAGCCCCTATTGGTTAAAAAGAACTTATTTAGTTTCCCTCTTTGATCATAAATTATCTACCGGATATATATTTTTCGAAGAGTTTGAAAAAATTAACTGGAAGGTTAAGCTTAAGTTTGTTTAACAGCCGGCCTCCATGCCGTACTTTGTCGAAACCTTGGATAAATAGCGCGGAGCAGTACTTCTTTTCCTCAAAGGCTTTTCTTATAACCTGTACAAGCCTGTTAGTTTGTTCGATGGTTCTATGTTGACTTCTAAAGCCGAATTGGTGATTTGGAATGCAGTTGTTGTCATTTAGGATCGGATTCAGCTTGTTTTTAAGCAATTTTTCGAACAATTTTGACATTTTGGGTAACAAACTTATAAGACTGCACTTTCAAAGGATCTTTGTCCGGCTTAGCCCAGCCATGCAAATTAGCAATTTTAATTAATTTGAAAACTGTTTTAACTATCGACCACTAACCTTTTACGAGGTATTTCTACTAAGATTTTTTTTTAAAACAGAATTTTGTTAGATGGGAGCCTTAAGGTAGCACCGCCCATACAAACGTTGTAATACTAGCGGCTCAAGACAGCTTGGCTGGAGGAGATGGCTGGGTATGCATGTATGTTATATTTTTTTTACCCACGGAATTTTGTTATAACATTTTACCTATCTTAAGGAAACAATAAAATTAGATCAAATGTTAAATTAACACGTTTTTATTAGAAAATATTTTGGTTTATTTCTCTATGACATTGTGATTTGCAAATTTTTGTTTAACAATATAATGTTAACCTAAATGTAGACATATTTTGTAAAAATTGTCATGATTGTTAACTAAAAACTTTTTCGAACGACATACATATACATATGTACTTGTGCATTATTTTTTTCTTAGCAAACATACTAAAGTTGTTTGAATCACAAAAACTATCATCTTACTTAATCTACTTTAAAAAACAAAATACAAGAAGTTAATTTTGTGAATGTGATAAACCGTTAAAAGGAAATAGCACGGAATGACTAAAAGCACATTTTTAAAGTTTAAATCAGAAACTTATTTTGCTTGCATTTCATGGTTAAAATTAAGACAGCAAATGATAAAACCGTAAAGCATTTTGAGTAAAACCCTATCAAAGTTACTTGAAATTTAAATGCGCGCCTTGACAGCTTTATATCGCATATGGCACGCAAAACCAGTGCCAAAAGACAAAGACACAGTAAACAAACTAAACTAAAATGTTTAAAAAATAAAAGAGTAGAAAAAAAGAATTTACTTTATAATGCAACAAATGGAAAAGTGCAAAGGAACACTAATAAAAGAATTAAAAAAGATGCTGCGCATTTAGCTTAAGCTTATCGTAAGTAAAATGCATGACTTTGATTATTGAGTTCGCACAATTTACATAACAGACATTTTGGAGAAGAATCAAAGCCTTATCGCGGCATTTCACAGGCCACGGATGACATAGTGCAAAATAGCTTTGGGGGAATGAGTTTTAAAGCAAATGAAGAAATTAACAGTAAAACAAAGTAAAAGAAAAGATGAAATTAAATTCTAAAAGTTCTAAACGAATATAAAGAACACCTAAGATTAGAATGTTTTAGTTTAGGGTAAAAAAAAATCGATGATTGATACAAAATGTGAAAAGAGAACTTTTCAAGTTAAGCTAAAGGCGCCAAGCTGAGAAACAGACACTGACAATAACTGCATTTTTATTATCTAGGAAAAACTTTCTAGATAAATTACGGCATACTTTAATTTGAAAGAGCATTTAATAAAAAAACCCGAAGAGAATGGCAAAAGTATAGTCCACCCCAAATTAAAACTAAAGAAAATAAGAAATTTGTTTGAGGCATACACACAAAAAATTATCTAAGAAAACTTTACTTAAATCAAGCCATTGCGGTGTCAAAAGTACGGTGAGTACGGTTTTTCTTAAATCAAGTACGAAATTTCTTACTCCAAGTAAAATTTTTCAAGTACGAATTTCTTACTTTTAGCCACAATTAAGCCAAAAAAGGATTGATTTAAGTTCGGAGCCGTACTTGATGTAAGCGTGAAAAAGATTGATTTAAGCCGTAAACTGGATTAATTCGAAAGTGAAATGTCATTTTTTTGACTTATGGAGCTTTATTAAAGAAGAAGAATTTTATATTTTATTTTTATTTTATAATTTATAATTAATTTATAATTTAAAAATTGAATTTTTTGTATTTACCGAAGTAGAGATTCGAACCAGGGATTTTTGTACTGCAGCACAAGCGCGTTACCTCTAGGCCACGGAGATACTTTGTTTTCAAATGTAAAATAATATATTAAAACAATAAGCTTTTTTCTGCTTAATTTGTTGAAGCAATCCGAATAGGCTTGATTTAAGAAAATGTAAGTAAGAATCGTACTTAAAAATATTTTGGATAAATTCAAGAATAAAATTCTTGATTTTAGAAAGCGAGTTTTCTTTCTGTGTATATAAGTAAATTGGATATTATAAAAATTTTTGCTTTTTATTTCGGCGTTAGTTCATTATATAATTTCTTTTATTAGAAGAAATTACTATTTTCCGTTAATGTTGAAAATAAGTTTTATTTGAAAAAAGCAGGTTTTTTCTACCGATACTAGCCGAGTAGAATGCATTTTCGAAAGCAGCTACGCAATTTCATCATCAGTACTCTTTGCACGGTAGTAGTGTCTTTTGGCTGTAAACATCACCTATTTAAGTTACATGTAACAGAGAAAAGAAAACGAAAAACTATTTTTTTTTTCTTTTTTTATTTTGTAAGTTAACCATATGGTGCCTTAATTTTTTCAAGCGAAATCCCTTGGCACTTTCCTGGGTAACCGGCACATAAAGTCACATAAAGAAGTAAAGTTGACACAAATGAAAATGAAAGCAGCCCGAATAAATTTGCTAGTTGGTACAAAGAAGCTTTGTGCTTCATCTGAATTCTTAAATTCGGTTCTACAACTCAGTTTTAAAAAAAACTACGTGCTACGTAATACAGATATGTGATAATGCCTCCAACATGAGAAAATTCAATATCGTCTAAACAAAATTCTACTAACCATTACTGCCGCTCCTTGGTACACAAAAACCAAAATTATTTACAATGGTTTTAAAGTTCGAAAAGTTGAATGCCATATCTTATACCACGTGGACACACAAAATATGCATAACAATCCCCAGGAGCAGCACAGAATATGCAAAAATTACTTGTAATCCTGCGCAAAGATATTAAAAACTTCATCGCGGCCGGGTCATAGCCTCACCACAAATTTTTGCAACCTTTACACGAAGTGGAAGTGGGGCCAAGCCTCCGTAGTCCTGACCCCAACTCTGCTATTATAGAAGTAAAGCAGAGTTTGAAGATCCGTTGCTTTTTTTTTTTGAGTAAATGAGCTTCTTGTCTTGCTTATAAGTCAGCCTTATAATTAATTTATCTCCTCAAACGGAGTTATTATGCAGTTCTCTCGTCACACATTTTACCAACATATTCGCTGCACGCTTGGGCGATTAATAAGCATAAGCGTCTCGCGGAGATCGCCTTGGATGCCACTGACCTATCAATAAAAATATATAACTTAGCATTCTCTACCTAGGAGAATAGGGAAAGATCTTGCGTGGCCATCTTGGCTGCTAGAATCTCTACCTAAAAGACACTGCCGTAATCAGGTTGTCTGTAGGACTCACTGATGCCTAGCATTCGACAGAAGGCCGCAGTTTCGGGAGGGTCTTGGACCTATCCGTAACAAAAGTATTAGTAGTATTATCTGCTGCACAAACATTTTACATTAAATGGAGTACTAGATACCGGCATGGTTTCTTGTGCCGAGTGTTTCATAGCAACAATAGTAAATCATTAATTTAATTATTCTTTTAAAAGTCAAACGTTTTTGAGAAGTTTGTGATTTATATAATTGATTTAATGTGTAAGCAGAGGCTTTTTAAAAAGATATTTGCATATTATTTATTACAAGATTGTTACTAATGAATCATTAAACTTAATATAACTGATCAGATCTACACAAAGTCCTTGCAAGAATACAATGTATGAATTTAAGAAAAGTTGCATTTGAAAACAAATCAAGATGCTGGCACAGCCTGCACTTACTTAATTAAAATAACACAAAAATTGTTCAGTACAATAAAACCCAAGAAATTAAAACAACTAAATAGAGAAGAAGTGGGTAAATCTCGTAAAACAAATATTTAGTAGGTACGAACTGTATTCAGTTGTCCAGTACTAATTAACACCATATCTGTATGTGCTTTTATGCAACATCACACTTACATATAAACAAATATATTTTCATAGTCCCTGCAATGCATTTGCATTTCTGCGACCAGTATTCCGAACGTTTTGGTACGGTTGACTTACAAATATACTTATGGAAAGAAAGAGGCGTAGGAAAATTAGAAATAAAGATATTTCAAAAATTCTTTTATAATTTTCAACCAACTTTATTACGTTTACGCATTTATCCAAGGCACGCACAAACAATAAAACTGACCATATCATGCACAAGAGAAAATTTCTTATTTTATTTTTTAACTTTATTGTTTTACTGAACGTATTTGTTTGGAGAAAAGGCTGATGATGCTGCCTGGCTGGCAGACTGTTGCTGACCAATTGAATTCTCTTAATCGACAGCTTTGCGTAATTTAAAATTGTTCTTTTGATAATTTTGGCATTTTTAAGATAAGCACAAGAATGACAAATGTATTTTAAAGAAAATTAAAATATTTAAATACCACAGAAGCTGCAAATTTAATGGCAACTTAAACACCAAATGTGCATTTCCAAAAAAAGAAAACAAAACTCACAGCTAAATGAAAACCACGAATGGTTTTGCAAAGCACTTACAGTTGCTGCTGCTTTTATTTGTTCTTTTTTCGAAATGATGATGCTGATGCAGACTAAGATGATGCTGTTAATAAAAGAAACCAACAAAACCATTTCTTATCTCAAAATAGTGACAACCGCAATATAAGAGTTGTTTTCTTTATTATTATTGTTTGTAAATTCAAAATTGTAGCACAGTCATGATCATTGTATTTATTGCCAAGGAAGGAAGAGGAAATACAGCTTTTAAAAACAACAACACTAAAAAAGAAATATTATGAAATATTACATTATTAAGCACAATATCCATTTGTTAGTAGTAAAGTGTTTATTAACTTTGAACAAATATTATTGACGCCCACCACATTAAATGTATAACTTTAAGTAAGTAATCCAAAAATCTCAGAAAACAATTTATAAAAAAAGTAATATGAAACAATAAATACCAGCTTCAGTGGAATTCAACAGTTAGAGGAATGTGTTAAAACTTAGAGTTTAAAATCTTGCTATAAATAAACAGCAAAAGTCTTGACATTTTGTAACTGCGTGATTCTGAGATTACCGGCCAATTTGCTGTCCCTGTTTATTTAAATAGAGAAAATAAAATTATCTTTTAATTTTTTAATTACTTTTTAATAAAGCTTAAAAGGATCTTCGTAATCACTATAACATCATTTTTAAAAATAGTTTTGTTTCTAAAAATTGTCTACCCAAATCTACGAACATCGTTCCCCTGGTTCCCTTTCACTTGAATTTATCGGAATTCCTAACAAAATTAGCATAAAATTACCTAAAAACAAGAATATATATTCCCATTTCCTTTTCATTTGATGTTAATATTTCTTTTCAATTAATATATTTATGAATGTTTATGTTTTGCCCCTATAAAACACGTCTTCCCAAGTAAAATTTTTAATGCGTCAAAACCAAGGCTTGTAAATAATATATATTTTCGAATTTTTAATGAAAAAAAACATGCACAAAAAAACATCGGAAAATCAAGTGAAGTTCATTAAATTCTTTAGAAATCAGATTCTTTAGAAATCAAGTGCTTTTAAAATTTTCTATTTTTTCTCAAAATTAATAATTGTTTTTTAAATTTTTTTTGGTCAAGAAATAATTATTATTTCATAACTTTTATTTTTTCTTTCTTGGCAGAAATAATTGTTATATATAAAAATCAAGAAAGTAATAATTATTTTTTTCATAATTTATAAAATTTACAAAAAAAAAATAAAATAAAAAATTAATAATTATACCTGATAACAATTTAAAAAATCAAAATCATACTGTATTTACAATTTACTTATTGTTGTTATTACGGTCCCTGGTTAAAAATCAAAAATGTTTAAAGCATTTTTGACACGCAGTTAGTTTAAGGGTTCAATTATACGTGAAAACACGGAAAACAGCTGTTCGAACTAAACTTATGAGCAATACTCTATTTGATTATAGGTGACTTGGAATTACGCCATAGCCATAAACAAAGAAGCCAATGGAATTTTGGTTTTATGGCAATGGTCATGACATTATGTTATGGCACGTATAGTTTATTGTACCTCTTGACGAGACAAATTCATGCCTAGACAAATGTCAAACTCAGTATATAAAAAACCCAGTATAAAAATACCGAATTTTTTTAATTTGGATTTTGACATTTGTAAGGCATAATTTTGTCTCGACAAGACGTATAATAAAGCTTCATACATAAGAAAATGATACCAACAATATTAATGAAATGAAGAGTCGCGTATTGCCCTTCCTTATGAGCGTTCACACTTGTTGCTTTAAAAAATAGGTCAACATTTTTTATAATTTTGTGTGTTTTTTTTAATTAACTTTTAAAACCAACTTCATTGTCAATTTTCCAAAGCGTTTAAATTGTCATTTATAGGAATTTCGTACATATTTAATTGCTATTCCCCTGTCAACAAAAATGTCCATATGTGAGTAGATATATTTCAAAATAATGAAGTTACCTTTTTAAAATATTTTATTATGCAAAAAAACTTTAACGCCAAAAACTATGTCGAAATTAGCCCGTAATTTCAGAATAAACCACCCAAGCTAAGAAAAGTATATGAGTGGCTTAGGCTAACTATACGGATATTAAAGTTTCAAAGCAAATTTCATAGCACATATTTTATGAGGATGTTTGGTGGAGTACAGACTAATAAAGTTTTAGGTAATGTGACAAGAAATTTGACGTTGAAAATATTTTAGACTTACAATTGAATATTATATAAAAAGTTTTTCTTAAAGCAAGTAAAAATTCAAGACCTACCTGTTAAGTCTTGCCGTACTATACTCTAACTATAATAATATTTCTTTACTAGGTCATGACTATACAGCAGATTTTTGTGAAATTTTGTGTAAGCGTTAAAGAAAACGTTGAGGCCAATTTTGATTTTTTAGAAAATAAAAACTTTACTTGGTGAAGGTCATAAGCCCATGTTTAAAAAATATCTTATATTAAAGCTATGACAAATATAGGACTCATTACATTCATTTAGTGGTATAAAGTCTTGTGCAACTCCAACAATTTTTGGGGAAATATTCACATCTAAGGCAGCTTAAGTCGGTTTAGCTTATTCCTAAAGGAAATTTGATTAGAGGCTACAGAAAAACATTGCAATACATATTAAGTAATTAAAAACATTATTTGACAACATACTAACAATATGAAATCCATATTGGGGGTAAAATACATTCGAATATTGAAGTTTCTATCTCTTATATGTATATAGGTATCAAATAACTTCAGAGCCTCGCGTCGTTTTATTGTCCGCCCAGATTTTTAATGACGGTCGACGCTTAACAGCTGCTGGTGACTATAACGGTAAGAATAAGTACTAAGGCTTCCACCTAATTGGTTCGCGTTTTGATTGATGTCGTGTCTTAAATGGGAATAAACGCTAATAAAACTAGCCAGCAAACCTTCCGGTACAAACTGACCACAAATGGTAAATCTTCTGCGTTTTTTTGAAATTTAAGCCACCTTGAATATACCTTTAGATTTATGTAAATTGTAAAAACGTATGAGGAATTTAACAATACCTTTAACTACAACTGGTTTTAGTTAATAGTAAAATAATATTTTGTAATTACTTCATATCGGTTGCAATTTTTTTCTGTGTAAAAACAAGAGGTGCTCCAACACTTTAACACCAAATACTTCGGCGTTCCCCTGGATCTTCGCCTCATATAAAAGTCGCATATGGATGCAAAGTTGACACAACTGAAATTTAAACCAGGCGCAATTCATTGACTCATTGAAAGAATATATTTGTTTCGTCAAAATTGTTATATTTACTCTAACACCAATTTGTTATTGCAGGATACAATTATGGGGAACTACCTCCTCCTTCAACAAAGAAACATCTCATCATCATCAACATGATAACTGGTGGCCCTTGCTAGTATCCACAAGGATCTACAAGTTCTAATAGTTAAATGCGAGATTCTAAACTATGTGGACAAGTATTTAAATAAGATGAAACACATCCAAGACCGCTCGCTTGAGACATCTTACAATATAGGGAACACAGTCGTTTAAAGAGAAAAGGACACTGCTGCCCTCAAAAAAAACCATGGGGCTTGATATACATGTGTACACTCCAATTTAAAATTTAAATTTTAGTCATGCACTTGCTGAACTAATAAATGAGTTTGAATACTTGTAATTTTACAAACATGGAGATTAAGTAACAGGAAGTATGTTTAAAAAATAAATATATGTATGTATGTTTTTAATATTGTGAGAAATTACTAATCTTCTGGTGCATCCAGGTTTTCGAATTTTATTGTCAACTGTATTGTTTAATTTTAATTGTTAATGGAGTTTAAAAAAGCGCATCTCATTGATTTTATAAAAATATATTTTCCACAAACACCAGCCCATTAAATCTTTTAACGGGAATCTTGCTAATACATTTATTTATTATAAATTTTTAATTAACGTTTAAATCTTTTAAAGTAAAACAAATAATTTATATCAGATCAATAGCTTAAAAACTCGAAACTAACTTAGCCTTAATATCATTACAATTTAAAAGTTAATAACATATCAATAGCCCCTTTTTAAGCTAAGTAACGAAATACCAAAATTATATTTTTAATAGCAAAACTCCAAAAGAGAATAAAGTGGTGATACATTTTGTTAAAGCCCTGCCCTTACTATTTCTTTATGGTATTTCACCTTTATTTTTACCAATTTTATACACTTATGAAATTATGACATTTGTATTGGTGTTGTGACAGTCTCGATGACAGAAGGGAATGCAGGCGACCATGTTGACGTATGCCTTTAAATTTCTGAAGGTTTTTTTTTGTGCCTGTTCCCCTTCTCCTTTTAGTTTGTACCAGGCCATATTGTATTTGAATTCAAAATTCAAAAGTGAGTGAAAGACAAAAAAGGTGTGCAAACGGTGAAGGCAATGAAAGCATCAAAGTGTTAATGTCAATATTGACAAAACCACTAAACATGATCATAAGAAAAAAAATCATACATGAAATATAACAAATACAACAGCAACAACAAATAGTTGAAAAATAAAAGCAGATAGAAATGATGGTGAAATGTATGCAATGCTACTGTTTTCCTGCATGACAGCACTAACAACATCAGCGCCGTTACTGCAATTGGAGACAGTTTTCGTGTAAACCATTGTTGTTGTTGCGCTTTAGAGCCGGTGCTGCAGTCAAGAGACTCTTGACAACCTGCAAATTAGAATCAATAACAAATGTGATTCTTTACTATTCTTCTATTGTCATCAGTCCATGGCTGGTTAGGAACATTCGAAACTTTTTTTTGTCATGTCATTTAGTAATCCACTTGATTTTTGTTGGTTTAAAAGTCTCTATTTTTGTTAAGATGAATAACAAACGCAATTTGCTACGTAGCCATCATTGTTTGTTTCCTAATCAGCACAACACGATTGCTGTTGATTTAAGCTGAATAAAAGAGCTAAAATAAAAACGTTAAATAAAACACCATTTCAAAGTTTAAAGCTTCGTTAACTATTGGCATTTCTTGCACTAAGAGAAATGGTTTCAAATGTTTCAAGCTTTTTAATAAATTTATCTTAATTTAAATATGTCTCTTTTTTTAGGAGCGGTCAATAATGGACCAATCTATACAGATTGTATTTAAAAATACTTGTTAATATTTTTTTTATCTCAAAATCATAGTTTTTTGCAATTTATGCGGTTAAATGTGACTTCCGGACCTTATAATTGGGTTCGGCGTTAAAAATGGACCGATTATACTTAAATTAAATTTTATAGTGTGTGATTTACATATGCAAAATTTACTAGAGGCACGAATTTGCACCATATTTTATCAATATAATATTAAAACTGCGGCTTGTAATTTGATCTCTAGAATATATGTCTTAGCGTTACAAACATCTGCGCAAACGCATAATAACCCAGCTACTATGTGGCGTGGGTATAAAAATTAAAAAAATGTAGTCGCTTAAGCCCAGCTTTATTATTAATTTTTCCTACCGACTTCTCAAGAAATGTGTGCGGGCTATGGTGGCCTTTTGAGGGCTTATGTGGGAAAGTTCTAAAAAGATTTTTTTTTGCAGTTTTGAACAAATTTTTACTGTCTAAGTTCGATTCAATATTGGCTTACTTAAGGTATTTAAGTCGTGACCACATTTGCTCATAATGAACTTCTGTAGGAGATCGGGCCGATAATGATCCGATCTGCAGATAAAACCAAATCCCAAACCCGACTGTCAGTTTACTCAGTTATATGTTATTTCCAGGAGTAGGACTAGTATGGCTAATTATGGGCAGAATATGCATTGGATATATTGTAATATTTAATGCCTTTATTGTTGTTTGGTTTTGTGCGCAGACTATCAAGAAGAATTCACACCGACCCCATTTTGACACGGCCACACAACATATTAGATGTATTGTGCCTCAAAACCCGTACTTGGATAAAACTTGGAGTACTAAATCTAACCTGTTGTCGAGAGGTATCTTAACTGGCCATTCATCCAAATGGATAATGGCCCACCAAGGTCATCTTGTATATAACTGCCAACAAAAAATGCCTCCTTACAGATTAGTAAAACAACCGCAGGACAGACGAAAACCGTCCTGTTCGTTAGAAGGATGCCCTGCGTGTTTACACACCTGACAGCGCATTAAGAAAGCTGACACTAACCTCGATACGTCCTTTGGATAGGGGGTTATCAGTTGTATTATACGCTTTGCAATCGAAAGGGGCCATAATACTCAGAAGACCCTACAAACCTAAAATATATATGTCATCTTTCCAAAATTAAGCTGAAGCGGTGCAAAAAGTGCGGTGAGTACAAATTTTCTTTAACTAAGAACGATTTATCTAGTACGAATTTCTTACTTTTAGCCACTTAGCTATATTCTAAACCAAGGGCTCTCCGATCTGCAACAACAGCGCGCTATCATCTAGTCCACCAAGACACTTTGTTTTTTAATGTAAACATATGTACATATTAAAGCATACGGGTTAGACATAATTTAAGAAATTGTTATTAAAAACTTCAAGTACGATTATAATTAAATTTAAGAATAAAATTCTTGATTTTGGGACGTATTTTTTTAAAAAGACCCAAAAATATTTCTTTGAATAACATGTCAAATATTAAAAAACGAAATTGCAGTAACGGATACTTCACATGTTATCATATTACCAGTAATTTTTAAATCAGAGTTTTAAAATCGCAGCTACAGAAATATCGCTCATCTTTATCTCATAGTGTGCAAATATTTTTTTCCTGAAGTAAGTATATAGTTATCAGGCAGTCGATATGAGTAACTTATCCTAAGAGCCAATGATGCCGGACCTAACACCACACTCCATCTCTCGTAAATTGGCGTCGTAGTTTTTTAAATGAATTTTTAAGAAGATTCTTATTTAACCAGTATAAAACATGGCTGTTATTTGGCGTTAAAAATTGTAGCAAAACTTCTGCAGGACATAAGAAAATTTCCCATTTCAAAGGACGGTAAGCCGAACATAGATGCTTAGAACAGGAAATCAGACGAAGAACAGTGTCAGATTTGTATATATTAGAGCATTTGGATTTTATGTATTAAAACCATATTAAGATAACACGGTGATTTGTGGACGAAAATTAAAAATAATTCATAAATTATGCGTATGCGCGTGTAAGTTACAACAAAATATTTTTTTTTTTTTTTTTTTTTTTTGCATATTTTTTATTATTGAATCTTCGCTTTAGCGAACTAACAATAAGTTTTCAAATCTTAAGACTAAGGAAATAATATTAGTCCAGCCAGTGCCAAACTAAAATTTACGTTCTCATAATATAAATAGTTATCTTCATCTAAGCGCAATAGTATCCCTCCTTTTTAGACGGGAGTGTCCACTATGTTGCAACATACTTCGAGCGAGCGGGTTTGGATGTGTTTCCAGCGGACAAGTATTTAAATAAGCTGGAAACACATCCAAACAAAATATTGGTGACTAATAAGATAAACACTTGTAAATGCATTAAAAGGTTATAATAATTTTTTTGTTATTCTTCTGAATCGGATAAATATATATTATATGTACTAAAACAGGATAGTGTTTTCCTTTTTGCTTGGTTGAAGGAAAAATTTTTTAATGATAAATTTCTTGGGTCAAAGTAGTATTATAAGCCACCTTTATCAGGTGGCAAATGGGGTTAATTTTATTTTAAAAATCAACAAAGCCATTAAGTTTCTAGGAAACTATGGTCTGATATAAACAAAATTTTAAAAATTAAAAAGTTATCAATGTTCAAATTTAAGTTGTTTTCACTTCGGTTACAAATAATGAAAATTGCCAATAACAAGTCCCACAGTGCAATAGTGCTATATAATTTCTTCTTTATATATTTTGCATGTAAAGTCGCTTTTTGTTAATAGCAGAAATATTATTTTTAGTTTTTCTTTAATTTTGTTAAAATCATTTTTAATTTCTAATTTAATCCTGCTAAAATATTCAAATCTGACACTGTGCGACGGCTTTTAACTCATAGATCAGATAGGTGGACTTAAACTATATTTATTTATTTTCCAAGAAAAAAATACAAGCTTATGTACTTACTCCTATCAATAATTAAAACGTGATATTTTTTAAGGCAGTAAATCGGAGAAGCTATTTTTTACAAAAATCTTTTTCTCACTGTACCTTAAACATAAAATTTGTGTAGAAGTATTATGTTGTTACCACTGTTACACTCTCGAGATGATGATAGCCTTTTCATTAAAGCCAAGTTATTTTATTTTAACAGTTGTTGTCAAAATACACACTACACACAGGTTTTATTTTATTTTTTTTAAATTTTTAAGACAGGTGATGATTATAATGATGGCTCTACTTTAAGACATAAATACAGCAGGAGATGATGAAAACAAAAAACAACCCAAAGAAATGTTGAATCAACAATTTGATGAAAACTAAAAACTACTAAAAATAAAATAAATAAACAGAATATCTGATGATGTTAAACTAAATTGTATGTGATTGTTGTTTATTTTTCGTTAAAGCAATCAAAACAAATTTTGTAGTTTTTTTTATGAAAGAAATACATTTGTAGATGCAACAGTAGCCACTGCATCATCAACAATGAAAGCATTTTTATGAAAAGAGTATTATTAATTTTATTATCTTGAAAAACTTTACTTTCAAATCGTGTCTTTGTACAAAATAACAAAGAACAAATAAATGTATTTTAATTTCAGTTGTAAACCAATGCATCGATTTTAAGTATGTGAAAGTGGTTAGACAATAACTGACCGCTCATTAATTTTTTTAAAACTTTTTAAGTTTGTTTAATTTTTATTTTGTGTTAAAATAAAGCCAAATACTTTCACATTTACAAAAATAAAAATTATTAGATTTTTTCTTTTACTTCCACAAAACAATTGTTGTAATGATAAATATAAAGCTTTTACCATTTTCTCGGTAAACTTTTTTAATGTCCAGTACTGATGTAAGTATATGTAACAATAAAATCTAATTAAGAAGTTCTCTTATTTTCATTGAACCTATAATTACAACAATTACTGGAATTGGTGGAATGTGTAAAATACAAGTTAGAAAGTTGAGCCTTATCATAGAGCTCATCCAGCATATATATACATGCATGTATAGGATATACCTATTTCATTGTTTAGATATTAGAATCTCTTTTAGCCTCAATCTGGTTTGAAAGAATATTATTTTATGTTTAACTCATAACCAGAAAAATCTCAAAAAGTAAGAAAGTAAGTTTTGAAATAGTGCCAGACATGGGTCTATTTACTTTTTGAGTATTATAAGATACCTTTTTTTATTTTGTTTCTATTGTGTCAGTCAGTAACGTTCTTCTTTTAGGATACGTTGAAAGAATAATGCCTCTTAAGCCTCAATTCTTGAAAAACACATTCCTAAGCCAGTAATCGGCTTTAAACAAAAAAAAAAGGAATCTAGTGGGAGAAGCTTACAGAAATTTGTCGAGGCAGACGAATTGCCTCAAAACCTCTTAGGTGAGCCTCATCTGGCAAAACATCGGACTCTGGCATGTGCAAAAGTCAAAGAGTGGCACAGGAATTGCTCCATCGTTTCTATGTCCTCCCTTAATTCCCTTCTTGCCCTTCACTCCCTTTCCACTGCCACTTCCATTCGGTGGAGGCCTGCTTGTAAGTTTTAGTGACCTGTCCGCAAACTCATAGTCTTTCCTTGTTTATACACGTGCCATATTATTGCACTGCAAAACCGTCATTAGTTCGGTGTTCACAGATGAAATTTCCTTTTCAGATGCTTGCCTACCTGCACAGATGTCAACATCGGTTAGATCTGTATGTGCCCTAAGCCAGGAAATGCACTTCCTGATTGCCCGGAACTCTGGTGGTAGGACGGTATTATGGGCAGGGAGGCAGAAGTAAATCTTAGTCTCCGGGTTTCCAACAAGTATGCCCAGCCCCGTTTTCCCCTCCGCCCTGGATCAGCCATCCGTAAAACAAAATTTTTTTTCAGGCATGTGCATCAGAATTTCGTCCAGCAAGGACAACCGATCTGTTATCACCGCAGTTAGACTTCATCCTCACTAGAGGCATACGACTAGACAACTCTACTATGTCTATATAGCTATCCAGTGTCTCAATTAATCCATTCCGCCTTCGCCTGAACACATTTCGCCACAAGTGCTGCCTCGTAGCGTACGTAAGTGTAAATAGGCCGGATACATAAGATCGTCCCAAAGCTTTTGTTGGAGTCATCCTTTACCCCGCGTATACCTAGGCAACATGTATGTTAGGGACATTGTTGTCCACCATACCACGCTGCTATATATCCAGTGTGTTGTATTCAGGCCCCATTTTATGTCTTTAAAAATAGTGCCAAACATTGATGCTTCTTCGCTACCCTTTTCTTCAGGTAGTGCTTTTGATTCAATTTTCGATCTCAAGCACTAAATTCTTTCGGATACCATGATGGTCCTAGCTAAGAAACGAGGTACGTCATAGTACGCGATTTTCGTTTTCATGGAAAAACGAAAAATTTCAATCTTGTTCGGGTCCGCACTCAGCGCTCTAGGCTGCGCCCAGTCATGCACAGTACTGAAGCTCTTCTGCCCTTCTTCAAAGTTTATTCGAATACTTTCCTTTTAGGAGAATAACCACATCGGTTGCGTAGCAGACTCGGTGAAAACCTCCTCCAGTTAATATACATAGTAAACTGTATATTGTAGTAACCCACATCATCCTTCCACACTATCCCCAATTGTAACACCATACAATTCCTATGTTATCCTCCTCTTCCCTAGCATGCAACTGAGCCAATCTCTCAGTACCGGAACAGCTTCATACTGGTCCAAGCATTGAATAAGCATGTCGGTTCGTACATTGTTAAAAGCTCCCTCAACATCAAAGCATACTGCAAGGTGTAGAATGTGTCATTTAAAGATTTTTCAATATAATGTGTTACTTCGTGTGGAGCTATTTCACGGATGCACAGATGCATGTCTCTTAAAATTTAGCCTGCCTTGATATATCTTGCTATTAAACATGCCATCGAATATCCGCTTTTTATTCATAACTGTATCGATAAATATTCTATTAAATACGGATATTGAGGTTGATTATAGATGACCATCTGCCAATAGCTTTTTAGTTAAAATAAATATTGACGAAATTGATTGCCTTTTAAAAAATCATAACTGTCGTTTAAAAAACTATTTTTAAATTGCTAAAGCAAAATCCTCAAGGCATAATACCAAAAACTAAAAAAAAACAATAAATCACTAATGATCGATTTTGTAAATTTAGGTTCAGTAACAGTGATCAACACCTTAAATAAAACAAAAAGAAATCGATTTAATGCAAGGACCTGAGCATCTTGCTTTCAGTGGTTCACTCTAAAACCAACTTGTAAAATTTTTCTTCTTTTAGCTATTTATCACAAGTATTATATCTGAGTTTTGGTTTTTGTTTAAGTTATGCATAACAAAGTTTTATTTCTCACCCTGACATAATATCTGTCTCTAAGTAGCATTGATTGACAGTGTGGTAAGGCAAAGAGTAAAATATTGTTAAGAAAACCGCAAACTTAACAACATCAATATGAGTCTTCATGATCTGCCAAATGTTGGCTTTACATTTTGTACTTTTTTTCTTTGGTCTGCAAATGGCAAACATCCATAATATTGTTTACAGCGAACGACAACTAATGTTGTTGGTTGCTGTTGTGTAGGTGGACAATTTCTTGGCAATGTTAGATGCCAAACAACCAGCCAGCCAACCAACTAAACGAAAAAATAAATAAATATGGCTTATAGAAGACTAAAGTTGAAACAACTAAAAACAGCAGACGATGAAAATTATAATAAAGCAAATAAATAAATAGTGGTCCAGTGGGCAGGAGCCATACTCGCGGTCCCAAACACACATATCACATTTCAGAAGTCATAGGTAACATTCATGACATAAAGAATGCAAGAAGATATAAAAATATTATACAAATGATCATCTTGGCAGTTGATTGGTGTTATTGGCTATAGCCGCCAATCACTAGTCTTAACGCCAAGACAGCAAATATGCTGCATTCATATATTGAATATTTTATTATACCAACAGTTTCCTGATTTTTTTTATTTTTAAACATTCGTTTTAAATACAGCAACAATTTTAATATAGGAATTGGTTGGAAAATATTAAAATTGAAATTGATATTTAGGTGGGAGAAAAATAAAATTTCGTGGAACAAATATTATTTTAAGAAATTTACTGTAATTGGAGAAGGCTCTATGTTATATCTTAAAACATATTTTATTGAAGCCTTTTACAACTAAACTATAATTTATATAATTTAAGCTGTGATTAAAAGATTCTTAAGAAATAACGTTTAAATAGAAATCTTATGGTTATTTTTAACAATACCTTAAAAAAAATAAGTAAAGTCCAAAAAAATGCAGCATAACAGGAAGCTTGTGGGAAAAGGAAGAAGGAGAAACGTCTTTACCGATGAGTAAAAAAAGGGAAATCGAACGGTGTGAGTGTGAAAAGATCGAAATGCATACGTGTCGAAATGATGCCACAAAATTCTACCAACGTGTCAAAAAACAGACTAAAGGCTATGGTTTAGGCATATGTTCCTGTAGAGACCAGCCACTAGAGATTGGGAATTTAACTTATTAACCCTTTCTTTGGGGTAGCCCCATTAAAAAAATCCAGTTAGGTCGGGCGACCTCGGTAGCCATAGGTTGTCTTAAAATGGTTGATAAGCTTATGTGGGAAATTTTCCCGAAGCAAATTCATCGTAGCTTTAGCTGCTTGTGCAGTCGCCCCATCGTGTTGAGACCACTTGTGTGAAGAGTACGATGGATGAGCTCACAGGTTTGGCAAAAAGTAATTCCGTAATCATGCGTCGATAATTATCCAATTCGTCATTCGAAATTTGTCACCCGGCCTCAAAAATTTCCGAAAAATATGTCCGAAATATCTCATGCGTCGGAAAGGCACACTAAATAGTTACCCCGGGGCAATGCAATGGTTTTAGATATTTCAGTCGAGTTTTACGGGTTCGTGGAAACCACTGGCGGCAGTGTGCTTGTTAACGTGGCCGTAAAAGTAGAAATGAGCCTCGTTGCTCAAAAAAATGGAATTTACAGTGCGAAAACGCTTCCACATCGTTTTAAAAAAAATTTTCCGTAAGTCAAAGTCACTTTCTCTCAGTTTTTAAATGATTTTATTATTAAAAGGATGGAAGTTGAGATGCAGTAGGATATTAATAGCCGAAGCAGTTGCCCGGAATCTCTGCGCCTACGAACGAATTAAATTTGCACTTAGTCCATCACGTATTCGCCGAATACCGAACTTTGAATAAAATTGTCGACTAGCATTTACATAAAGATCATTACTTTTGAAAAATGCCTCCACAACGAGCTCGCGATTCTCACTCGACCACTCCGACATCGTGACTGACAAATCCGCACAATCGATAATTCCAACGGCGCGCCACCCTCCCTCTGCTTCGGTTATTCCTTTTTGAATAATATTTGGTTTATAGCTTGCGATTCCCAGCATGGAATTATTGGGGTAAAGGGGTTCGTTATCAATTGTGAAAGCTTAAATATCAATTTATGCGAAAAAAATTCTCAAGAAAAAAATATTTGTTTTTTGTGCAAAATACAAGCTGTGAGCGATGTGCAAAGATTGAAATATATTTATTTTTTCGTTTCTTGTGCTTAAACAAAAATGCGGGGCAAAAGATAATGTCTCTTATATGTTCCCTTTGAATTTTTGCCAAAAAAATGATTTGGCACCATTATGAAACGTGCAAACGGTATTGTGCATTTGTTGTTATTCACAAAAACAGGCAGTAAGTCTCGATAGTCTTATTTAGTTGCAATTTATAGGCTTCAATAAGAATTTCGGAAGATGAACTTTAATGGGATCCATATTGCAAACATCTGCACAAACGAGTAAAATATCATACGAAAGCATCCATTAATACATCTTTGGAAAGAAACTTCGGCACGAAATTAAAATATGTTTCGCTTGTCTACTTAAAATATAATAAATTTAAAACTACTCTAGCCCTTAACTAATATATAAAGACTAGTGCATATAAATATTTATATAATTTGGCCACTTTTCGCTGTGGTTGTATTTTTGCATTCTTTATACAACTTGTCATTGGGACTGTCGTTTTTTAATAATAATAATAATGTTGGCAATTTATATGTCATTTCAATTAAATTTGCGTCGCAAACAATTTGGTCTCGATATCTTTTATAACAGATTGTGGGCAATTAATAATTGTAGGCTTGTAGTGTTATTTTGTCGCTTATATTTTTCTTGTACACATAAAAACTTGGCTTAAATACATGACCGAAACACTACCACAAACAGTGCTATTAATGGGATCAGTTAAAAAAAATGATTTCAGCAAACTGAATAAAGCTTACAAATAACAAAAAAAAATTTTAAATAAAGTCTGTACAAAGTTTCTTTTTTGCTAAATTTTTTGAAATGAAATGACATGTGATATTTAATTAACGCTACATTGTGTACGTCAAGCGGTATTTACATTGTTGTTCAATCATATTTAAAACACACAATTTTAGGGAGTTGTTTGGCTAGATTTGTGACATTTGTTGTCATTTATATGCGAATGCAATTGCAAAATTTATTGACTTTACCTTTGGCAACATTTATTAATTGACTGTCAATGGATACTGCAGCAAACTGTTACAAAGGGCAGCAGCATAATCACAGACATTCGCAGCATATATGGTTTGTTGACTGCGACAGCTTGCATATGCAACAAGTTAAAGCAATTTTTTCTTAAATAAACAAAATCAGTCAACAATAAAAAAAAGTTACCAATAAATATTTAGGAAATCATTGGTAACCAAGAAGATATTTCTGCCACTGTCCATTAGTTTTACGTACGTATCTACTATTTATTTGCATTATGTTGCTTAGACACACACACACAGACACACGCCCAATCAATCCATTCTTTCCATAATTGGCAATTGTATGACACAACAAAGTTTAACATAAAGTCAATGTTGTTTCTTTGATATTATTGCAAGACCTTTTGCTGTCATAGATATAACAGTTGCCCAGCTAATAGTCAGTCTAGTCAACTGTCATTTAAAAAGTTTGACAACATTTACTTTGACAAGAAAAAAAATTTGAAAAATTAAAGTAAATAAGTATCTGTCATTTAAATAATCAATTGTAATTTAATATTTACGCAAGAAATTTAATTTATTGAAAACATACAAATAATTGGGAATATTTTTTCTATTTTTTTTTATCAAAATTGGTCTCACATTATAAAACTAACAGAAAGTGTTTTATAAATTGATGTAAAAAAATATTAGTTTTTATTAATTAATTGCTTTTATATAGAAAAACCTATAAAAATTTTGTACATGGGTCCATCGTAAATTAAATATTATTTTTTTGTGCCCGATGCTTAAACTATGTTTGAGGTGAAAACATGAATAACAAAAAATTAAAAAAGATTGGAGGGTAGTCCCAAATCCTAAATTAAGCACACAATTGAAAAACTAGCTTTTAGCGTTTTTTTTATAAACAAAAACTCAACAAAAATAGTTGAATTCAATTAAAATAATTATAATTATGTACATAAAAGGCAAAAAACATATTTATTTAATTAATAATTTATGGTTTCCTGTTCAGGCAAATTTGTTAGTTACGACATTTGCGTCAATTCCACTTTTATGGTCCTCTGTCATGGTTGATCTCAGCCATGTTTTTATACGGCGAAGGGTAAAATATGACATTTCAGCCACAGTATTACTGACTGGCATTTAAACAAAAATGATGAATATTTTTCGCAAATTTGGGTACATTTCTGGGCCACAATTTGCTAAAACAACTTTTATATTTTCTGGACGGTCTTAATAAATTTTCCATTTTTTTCAAAGCAAAATGTCATCCTTTAATTTCATATAATCAGTTTTTTTTTTTAAATTTTAATAAATCTGCAAGTTGTAAAATTAAAATTTCTAAATTAGCAATATTCTGAGGCAAAAGTTGAGGGATGTTAAACAAATAAAGGACGTCCGTTGAGAAACGTGTTTTTAGGACTTGTAAAACAGATTCAGTTAAGAGTATGTAACCCTTGATGCGGTAGTATCTTTCGACATCTTCAAAATGATTTTTCTTTCAAATCTAGGCTTTCTAGGCTCCCATACCAACCCAATTATTTTCAGCCTTTTCAAAAGCAATTTTTAATTGTGTGTGGGCTTCATTCCTTTTAGTCTCAGGACACATTATCAGAGTTTTTTTAAAAGGTGATCCTTTTTGTAAATCTATATCTTGCTTGTGTGTGACAGAAAGTATATCATTTAGAATATGTAATCCGCAAATAATTTTGAAAGAGCTCAGAGAAGTTCTTAATAATAAAGATTTTGAAGACATATCCCTTTCTTTCCGCTCAGGTATATTTTCCAATTCCTCTTTATGTGCTTTATTCTTATTGCAAATTGTAAAACTCTGTACCTAGATATTTTTGGAAAACTGCATTAAGCTTAGGATGTTTTTTAAAACATAAATTTTCTGGTTTCTTTAAGAAGCAATAGAACTTTTTATATTATTGGTACCTTTTGATTTTAAGTAGCTAAGTCTATGGAAATAGCAAAGCGTTTGTTTTGCACTTTTTGCGGTTTCTTGTATTCTTTTATTGCTTCATTTTCCGCCAACATTAAAGGACTCCCATCAGTTCCATTCCAAACACAACGTTGTTTAAAGCTCTTAAAACTAGATAATAGTGTGTTCGCATTAATTGATACTTTGACGTCATCGCCAATATCATTTAAAGCCTCTTTAAATGCGTCGATAAAGCCGATGAATTCTTCTTTTGCAAACTTTTCGTTTACGTTAAAATACCTTAAAGCTAAAGAAGTTTGTGCTTTTCCTGATAAATCAGTGGTTTCGTGAAAAATAATCGAACAGTATTTAGGGTCATAAATATTTTTTAGTATATTTTTTTTATAAGCAGTAAGATCGTGTTTAGCAAAGCAGGCCGGGCAAAGCTAGTACATAAACCAAGACCTCGTTGCATAGTTTTAGAAGAAAAGCAAAACAAAAAAAAACTGGAATTATACTTAAAAAGTAAATAAGTTTTAAGTTTAGTGGTTTATTACAATTTGTAGTCTTTTTTTGAAACACATACGGTATTACACAAGGACAAGTCATGTGAAATACATCCCGTCTGTAAGCACCTTAGCTGGCTAGCCAAGTAAATCTTAGGGTATATTTACAGATCGCATTTTTAAGACAATCAAAAAAATGGCCCAAGTAAGTTCCTTGAGTCTGGTTAAAAAGCGTTAATCGGTACTAACTAACCTACTACGGCCTATTGTTTGCATTAAGTTTGTTAATCACAAACAATTAGTTTATTATAACAGACATATTTAGATCAAACCTATGCCTAAACGATATTAGAAGTTATTTTGCCATTATCGTTTGTCAAGTCTTTTTTTGTGAAAAGACTTTTATAAATTTTGCCTTATATATTTTAAACAATTTTTTTAGACGGTTTTGAGTGATTGTCTTGTGTATTTTGTTTTTGTTTACAATAACAAAACACACACAAATCGTCTGAGACAATCACTCAATTTCCTTCGAAAAACAGCACATTAATTATTATTGTCTCCACTAAAACCAAAAATGAATGTTAATTATATATAGAATGTATCATGTTATACGTTTCTGTTGACAAAATTCTATATTAAAAACACTAAATAATACATACATTGAGTTAATTTTATTAAAAATCATTTTAATTTTGTGTTTCTGTGTTGTCCGTTAGCAAACAGGCATAAACAAATGATCAAGTTTGTTAAAACTTATGTTTTAACAAAACCATAACAAGAGTTCAGTCTTAGTCGTTTTAAATTTCAGTTAAAATTTATTTGAAAACAAACTTGTTTATGTTAATTTGTGGTATTTTTGGTAACAGGTTCCGTAATTTTTTTCTTCGTTCAAAAATCTGTAGATGCTGGCCTAAAAAATAATGAATGAATAACGATATATAAATATTCCAATAATGAATGTAGACAATAAATCGTTCAAGTGCTGTCTAAAGTAAACGAAAATTAATTTATGTACTAGATCTGTAAAAAAAATATAAAAAAATTATAACAAAATTAAAAACTTTAACTGCTGTTATGAGTCTTAATAAAATCTAAGAATTCACACGCGAATAATAAAAGTTCGTTGCATTTTTGATTTTTTTCTTATTTTTAATTGTGGTCAATGAAAATTGTCAGTTCATTTAACAAATCTATGTTAACACGTTGACTATATATGAATGTTAAGAAAAGTGTTATGCCAACAACCACTCGGAGTTGGGAAAGCTTTTTTGCAAGATTAATTAAAGTTAAGAAGTATCAAAAAATAAGAAGACTTATAGATCGAAAGTACATGACAAATAGTTTTTTGTTTAGAATTTGAATAACTTATTTTAAGTCTTAAAATTAGACAAATTTTATAATTCGCAAGAGAAGAAGTTGTTTAAACATTGTAAATTTAAACTATTAAAAACAAAATTTTCCCCGTCAAAAAGTTTAAAACTTCATATTTGATATATTAAATAAAAAATATTGGTAGCCATGAAACAAACGTTTTATTTATTTTATTAAGCAAATGTATTTCATATTCAAATATGCTGTTGCATATTCGTCTTGAGTTGGGAAATCAAATACAAATATCTGCACTGCAACAAGAAATTGAAAATCGAGGACATTGCTGCCTATTATAAAAGCAATAGTTTTGCTGGGAAGGTATAATACCTCTCCGTGGACATCGAGATGATGGTGCTTTGTTATATTTTGAGAATACAAGCTTGCAATATATTTGTTGTTCACTTATGCGATTTCGTATAAATGCTGGGGACAAAGTTTTAAGCCAAGGCTTCCAAGTTTGCCCCTAAGATGCTTCATACATATCGAAAACAATTCGAAATGAAATAAAGAAAAGTTTCCATAATTCTATTTAAGAAATTGTACAAAAATATATTTATGACGCTAAATACTATTCGATTATTTTTAACGAAACCACTGATTTATCAGAAAAAAGCCAAATATCTTTAGCTTAAAGGTATTTTACGGTAACAAGAAGTTAGTAAAGAAGAATTTATCGGCTCTGAAGAGGCTTTAAGTGACATCGGCGATGACGTCAAAGTATCAGTTAATGCGAACACACTATCATCAGTAGTTTTAAGAGCTTTGAAAGACGTTGATTTTGATTTAAAACATAATGTAGGGATTGAAACTAATGGGTGTCATATGATGTTGGCAGCAAATGAAGCAGAAAAATTACAAGAAACCGCAAAAAATGCAAAAAGGCAACAGGGTACCAGTAATACAAACAGTTGTATAGTGTTAAAGAAACCAGCAAATTTTTTTTTAAGACATCATCCTAAGCGTAATGCAGTTCTTCTAAAATATCCAGGTACAAAGTTGTCCCTGTTATGGGAAGCATGATGGGTGAATCGCCATAATTCAATTTTACAATTTGCAGTAAAAACAAAGGACATAAAAGGGAAATTGGAAGATATATCTGAGTGGAAAAAGAGGGATGCGTCTTCAAAAGAATAATTGTTACGAACTTCTCGGAGCACTTTTGAATTTATTTGCGGATTACATATTCTAAATGATATATTTGCTGTCACACAACCGCTAAGTGTAATTCTATAAAAGCAGAATATAGATTTATAAAAAGGAGTTTCCCTTATAAAATCTCTGATAATGTGTCTTGAGACTAAAAGAAATGATGCCTAAACACAATATAAGTCTTTTTTTGTAGAGACAAAAAATATTTGCGTTGGTATGAGAATTTTATTTGAAAAGCCTAAATTTTAAAGAAAAAATTATATTGAAGATATCAAAGTACTCTACCGCATCGACAGCTTCATACTCTTACCTGAATCTGTGTTACAAGTCTTTAAAACACGTTTCTCAACGGACGTCCTTTATTTGTTTAATACCCATCAATTTATACTTTAGAGTATTACTACATTTACCGATTTAGAAATTTTAAATCCACAAATTGCAGATTTATTAAAATTTTAAAAAAAAATTAATAATAAACAACGGCTTATATCGAAATTAAATGCTGAAATTTTGCATTGTAAACAAATATGGAATATATTTAAAGACCGGCCAAAAAATATAATTGATGTTAAAGCAAGGTGTGGCCCATTTTCCACCCTTCGCCGAATTGAAACATGGCTGAGATCAACCATGTTAGAGGAAATTGACGCAAATATCGTGCTTCTGTTTTTGCTTCTAAATTATACCATTAATTAAATAAATATGTTTTTTGACCTTTAATGTAATTATAATTATCTTAAATGAATTAAACTTTTTTGTCGAGTTTTTGTTTAATAAACCGTTAATGCTAGTTTTTAAATTGTGTGCTTCATTTATTCTTCTCTACTCGCGAAACACCGTCTTTATCCTTGCCAAGAACTGTTTTAAAGTTTTGTGCTAAAATGGGTAAAATGGTACATTTTGTTACTCTTATATTTTGAATCTAAGTCATTAAATGGACGTAAAATGATAGTTATTGGGGTTTTAGGTGATTTTTTTAACCTCAGCACCTGCAGAACGCAATTAAGGATTAAGACGTTTTATAGATTTTTTTTGGGATTTAAGGGGTTTATATATTGATGACTTATTAACCCATGTTGAAGTCGATAGGCAACTAGGTGGGCAAAAATCACTTTTGTTTGCATAATTGGAACTTTTTTCATATTTCGGAATATTCAGTGCAAAAATATAAAATTATGATATATTGACCCATATTAAAAGTCCACTATTTCTTATTTTATTATTATGAGTCTAGAAGTATAATTTTAAGAATCACTTTAAAGCACAAGTTATGCTAGAAAATCTATATGTAAGTTACACAGAAAAAGATGAAACAGATATCAGGTAATTACAAGAAATTATTAGGTTATTACCTAAAAATATTAACAATTTTTTGGGTTGAGCCAATTGGATTTGCATGCATATTTAAATTCTTCAAACTTTTACAAATTTTCAAAAATCAATTTTTATTATATTTACAATTTTAGTTGTTAGTGCAAATTAAACAAAAAAATAGTTTTTTATTAACGATTATTATCGAGTAAAATCCTTAGAGTCAAGGTTGTGTGGGAAGACCGCTCATATATAAAGAAAGCAACTCGAATATTAAGCCAAAATTTTAAAGTACAGGTAAAGTGTGCTAAAACGCATAGAAAACCAAAGACAAGCTTGGAATAATTTAGTTGCGGCTCTTAAATGAATAACGGGAAGCAATTTCATGCTTATATCTTCTTGCCGAAAAAAATTTTAAGTAAGATCACTTTAGGGTGCTTAAGTTCAAAAAAGTACTACTTGGCTTGCATCAATTGATATTAAATTTCCCATCCCTGCTACCAGCAATTTTTTTTTGAACGGTTGTTCATATTTTAATATTTTTAATTTGTTTAAATATCAAGTGACAACATCTTAAGGTTTTTTGCTATTTTAATATTTTGTTGCATATGTTTGCTGGTAGGCAGTTGTGTGGTTTTAACAATTCTGCTAATGAAAAAGCCGTAAATGGAACGAAATAAATATTTTTATTTAATTTTGTAAAAGACAAACCATTGAACTTTAACAAATAAAGTAGCTAAATATTAAAAGTCACTTGTATACTGGCATGGGAATTTGATTCATAATGTAAAGCATTTTTATCTTTGAATACTTTATTATACACTAACGCTCATATTCATAATACTTATAGTAGGTTTATTAAATTCTTATTTTTCAACAGATGCCCATGGCATAATTTTTTAAAAAGCCCTAAATAAATACTATGAATATGGGTATAAATCATTATAATACTTGTAACTTTAATTTTTGAGTAGTTGCATGTTTGTTAGTTTACTTGTTAATATCTACATATGCACTTTATTATTCCCTTTTTCGGTTTTGGCTTAATGCTTTGGCTCAAGTTTCCTTATTTCGTATCTGGAAAATTCAATTGCATAAAAAAAATTAAAATTTTTGTAAAAAAGCTGTGAAAAAAAACCCAAACATTCCTAAATACCATATTCTCTCGTTGGAAATCGCTGATTTAAATGAGCTGTAGTGTCCCATTTTATTGACTACTTAATTTCTGTTAAAAAAATTTTTACTTTTAAAGGAGACTTTTTAGGAAATTCGAAGGATTAACTTTTTTTATCAAAAGGTAACAAAAAGGGGTATGTGATTACCAATTTAGAACCGTTTTACATGGAATCGCCCTTAATTTCAAACTTGTTTATTTTTTAGCCACAAAATAAAGGTGCTTAACTAAACAAAAATGAAAATCTTTTTTACACGAGTTCTACAAACAAAATAGAAAAAAATCTTTAAAATAGCAATACTAGACGTCTTTTAAAGCTATTAGTATTGTAATTATATTTTCCTTATTACCACATCCTCAGACACAATAAATGTTACATACACTGTTGTCCCAGCTTGCATTTTTAGTCGTAATATAATCTTTCGCAATCGAAGAGGGCGATTGAGTTAATCGTCTGTGTTGTCGTACGCTGATCGCGCAAGCTTAGTGCAACGGGAGAAACTTTGCCAAACCGGCGACTTTTCTTTACGATTCGGCTACGATGTGCCTAAAAGAATCGTATTAAACTCTGTTATTCCTGTTTAAAAAGAGTTTTAAAACAATTGCCTAAATGAGTCATTGGCGATTCGATTACGACCCTGTTGTTTCTACTTCAAACGAACCTTTAAGCCATCGCCCTCCACGACGTTAAAAAAAATGTCGTGAAAGAGGCTAGAAAAGATAGCCGTGAACACAAAATAAAAAGAAATATTTTGTTGGGCTTTTTATTATTTAAAATCTAATTCAGATCAAAAAATAATAAAAAAGCATAAGTTTGTACCCGTTTGTATGCATGTATTAAAATATTATGCCAATTAATTGTATACTTTGGGCTCGGTCACCTCTCCTGAGTCGGTCACCGGCATAAACAAAATGATCTTGCAGGACTTTATTTATTCCTGCATTGTCAGCCTTATGGAATTTTGAATGACAGACATTTTTCACAACAAAAAAAAAGCTAGTATTATGAAAGAGCACATGGAAAAAATATTAACCTGTTATAGTTTATTTTATATTAAAGTCCTGAATACCACACATCCTAAAATCAGGAATTTTATTCTTAAATTAAACCAAAATTGCACTTTAAAATTTTTTAGTAAGATCCGTACTTAGATTTTCGTAAATCAAGCCTATTCGGATTGCTTTAACAAATCAAACAGAAAAAAATTTGTTGTTTTAATATACAATTTTACATTTAAAATCAAAGGGTCTCGGTGCAGATTATTAAAAAAATTAAATATGACTAAGATGCATCTTTACAGTTGATAGTAGTAAATGGAGTATAATGCACAAATTGAGTGACTTCAGTAGAATCTAGAAAAAAGCTTGAAGCCAGTTTAAAATTTAAAGTCAAATTATCTTGAAACCTTACCAATAAAATGGAGTTGTCGTTCTCCATGATGAATTTTCAAAAGCAGTGTTATTTGTTTGTTTATTTTATCGGCCAGATAAAAAATTTTCGTTTTTATTTATAAATATCAAAGGAAATTTTATTTTCTTCTTAAATTTGGTCAGTCGAAAAAATTTAAAAATGTTTAGATTAGAGGGGCTTGCAAAAAGGGGCTTTAAATTAGCTACAGTGCTTCCCTAAAAACGTGGTAATCTTTTTTCAAATTTATTCTTGTTTTTTGCTGTCGTTTACTAGTCAAAAATTGTTGGGCGCGAGTAAGAAAAAAACGTTTTGGTTTTAATATTAGTATAGCCCTCTCCTTAATATTTGCCAAAATGAGCCGGGCTTTATTGCTTTGCTTATTTCTCTTTATTAAACTTGTTTTCAGTTTTTTCAAGAGGCTTTCAAATCTAAAGATACTTCTAAAGGTGCTTATTTATATTAATTTTATCTTTAAATTTAAAAGGCATTTTATCTTAAACTCACACTTTAATTTAAAGCCACGTTAATTTAAAAACACACTTTCCTTTTACTCTGCACGTCTGCTCTGATCGAAAATTGATTTCAATATTGAAACAGTAGCTTTTCCTGGCTAAAATTGTATAAACATAAAGGCTTAATTCGCCTAACAGTCGTCATAGAGAGTAAGCCCCGAATAAAGTAACAATAAAATACACTCATTTGATATACCCGGCTAACAATCGTTAAAAAGAGTCGAAAAAACATCATTTACAAGAGTAAAATACGACAACAGTGAGATAATAGTCTTGAAATGGCCGCTAGATTGCTTAAATGACAATTAATGATTACTTACAACCTTCCAATACACAATAAAATGCCTAACAGGTGATCGCTTGCCCAAAAATAGTCAAAATAATTCGCAAAAGTATCGTTTAGAAGATTGAAATGTAATTTTACACCAACAATCGTCAGGACGATCACAAAAAGAGTCACAAAATGATCGCCATCATCTAATAATCTACAAAATGCTAGCTGGGTGTCTGTCCCAATTAATGAGTCGATGAACAATCATACAATTCCTAGACTTTTATAAAGTTTCGTTAAAAGTTTTCCAGTAAAGATAAAGGTGTTGAATGATAAGTTTTCATACAATCTTCGCCCTTAATGCACTGACACAACCTAGTTTCAACTTTAACCGCATTTCATTTAGGTTTTTTAGTAATAAATTATTAAATTGATACTTTTTGTAAAACAAAGTATCAAAGTTGAACGAAACTTTTGGTATTAAGCGTTTGAAAGCGCTAACTAAAGTGTTGAATATTTTTATAAATATTAAGTATTCAAATCATACGTTCTTTAAAGGAGTATCGCATTTCGTTGTTGATATCTTAAAATCTTAATTAGGAATTTAGAAAGTATCTTATAAATTAAGATCCCGAGATAACATATAACAAATATTTAAGGTTGTCGTTGATATGGTCACAGTGTTTGTTTTTTCACAACTAAATTTTTGCTTTTGAAATGTTCAGTTATAAATGAGAAGAACTCTTAATGGTTTAAAATACAAACGTTTCTTTTCTAACGATATTGATCTAATATGTCGTTAGAAAAATGTCAGCAAGGAAGTGTCCGATTATTTACTTTACTTTTAAAACGCTTTTAAAATGTTATATATATACAAGTAAATTACTTGAAATAACGCCTTTGCAAAATTCTTTTTTAAATAATATAAATTAAGCTTAAGCCAAATATTAACATCATATATGGATCTTTTTTTAATGTCACACATAATCGTTATATCATTCCGATGTAACTCTTAAAAAAAATACCAGCAAAAAATTATGTTGAGAGAGAAAGACTAAAAAGTGATTTTAAGTCCATTGGCAAATTAGGATCTATTGCTATTATATTTGGGCGTTGCAAATGTCTCCACATACGCATAATACCCCTTCGTATGTTGGGTGGTGTAAGCGTTTGTGATATCAGACGGAGAAAATGCATACTCGAAATCACCTACATTTAAATCATCACGTGGTTCAGGTGGTTCTACCGTTGTTGATTGTAAATTTGTATTTTTTAATTTAAAATAGAAACATTTCTTAAAAATTAAGTTATCTCTGAAGTTCAATTTTATTTATTTGCATATAAAGACGATATGGCCATTCTGGCTAAGGAAAACTTTTTTCCAACGGTCGGGAAGCTACTGCAATCGGTGTTGTGTGCACTTTCTTTACGAGCATCAAAAAACGGGTTTGCAGACAAGATGGAACTAATTCTTTTCACCAGAAAGTATATGGTCGGGGTTTTAAGAAGGGATGGAGTTGAAACTGGCATGTGAGGTTAAGTAGTTATATTGGGGTAATGCTTGATAATAAACTAGCAGGGAAAATGAATCCAAAAAGGTTTTGGGTAAAAGGGATCAACACAAATGTGAAAGAAAATATTTTTGACTTGCGGAGCTTTATTAAAAAAAAGTTTTATATTTTATTATTAGATATTTTATACATGTTAAGCGGATTATTGCTAAAAAATTTAAAATTTGAAGTGGAATTTTAAACGAAATTTCTAGTACAAAATCAGTATTTCAAAACTATTTAAAATTTAAAAATTGTTTATGAATATGCCCCTTAATATATAAAATTAAAAAATCTTTTTTTCTGTACTCACCGTAACTGGGATTTGAACCTGGGACTCTCCAAGCTGCAACACCAGCGTGCTACCATTTTAGCCGCCGAGACACTTGTTTTTTAATTGTAAAACATACTTTGAAACAACAAGTTTTTGTCACTTAATTTTTTGCAGTAATTTTAAATGATTTTAGAAAATATAAGTTGAAGTAAAAATTTAAAGTATGATTACTGATAAATTCAAGAATAAAATTTTTATTTAAGAATGTGTGTTTTTTTTCTATGTCGGAAAAACTGGGCTTAACCCCAAAGGTGGATTTACACAATGATTGTAAGACCTTTGCTAGCATAGGGAGCCATTTTAAAAAGGCTGCTATAAGAAGCTTCGTACTAAGGTAAACACCGAACAACTGAATGTCAGTATTACAAACTGATGAGTGTATTGTGTGTCAGGAGGAGCTATTGACTATTTAAAGCGCAATGGACACTACAGCGAAACATGTTCCAACGACATTTATGCGCTTTCAGGGCCCGTAAGGTGAATTGCATTAGGTAAAGGCTGGAAATGGACTGTAAGAAGGTCCCTAGTGGAATTATGAACACCTTCAATGTCAGACTTTATTAAGTACCGGGACACTGCGACATAGTTGACTCGCCACTGTTATGGGAAGTTTAGAAACGGACGTGGATACTTAACAGGACGAATTTTCAGCGAAAGAATGGGAGTGACTGCAGGCTAGGGCTATGTGACCGTGGCTAAATTAAGAAGGTAATAGGTTGCTCGAATAGACCTATGGACCATATTTGGGAGCATAGCAGGACAGTGTTCGGCTAGGGCTAGAACGAACACAGGACCGCGGCACTGAAAATTGTTGTAGAGTACATAAGGATGAAAAAACTCTAAGCCTTCACTGTCGTCATCATAGGAATAAGGTGGCTAGGAATGAGCCTTTTTCATTCTAGTTGATATTATTACTTATTTTCTTCTATACTGGATGCCTTTTCATCCCTTTTTCTTAGTTTTTTCTTTATCCAGGAGGATTTCGATTGAAATATAAGAGAATTTGCCTCATATTTTACCTTACCTATTCTTTGATATAGTTTCACATTTTTTGGAGTAAATAAGCATGCTGATACAAAAACTTTAATGACATACTTGAATTATTAACTTATTGCTAATCACAAATATTCTAGCAAAAAGTAAAAACCTCCTTGTAGTATACTTGTTGATTGGGTTACTTAAGCAAACATCAATTTATTATTGTTGCGGGTATAAACTGAGTAGACAATAATTAACTGACTTTTCTTACATTTTTATTACCGCGCCCAATTTTTAACTTAAATTATATGAAGTTTTTAAATCAACCACAATAAATAACTTCATTCGTACTTGCGCAACAGTAAAAGAACATAACATTAACAACAACAATGGACGTATTAAAATGATGAATTTGTGGTTTGCCTAAACGCTTAACCGCACATTTGAATTTGGTACCACAAAGATATTTATGCACTCTCTTACTTGACTAAATGAACAGAACTTTGTATAGAAGGCAAAGTACATAAATAAAGACTAAATAAACAAAGACTTTTGAAAACCAAAGAAAAAGTGAAAAAGTAATCATTGTGCGGGAATTTTATTAAAATTGAATCAATTGATGATTGACAGCTGATGAATATCAAAACGAATGTATTCACTCCTCCATTCATGGAGCTGTTGATTGGTTTACGATTATAGAGTTCAATAATATTTTAACCTTTTTCTATTAAAGCTCAACCATTAAAGCAAGATGCACAAACACATTTAACTTAAGATGAGCCAAATCTTATTCGGAAAATGATTTAAAATCTATTACAAATATTTCAAATCGCTAAACTTTTTAAAATTCCAAAAAAAAATATTCGTAAAGTAGAAGGTGGTAGGCAGATTAGAAGTTTACTAAAAGCCAGTGATTGATTGATTGTATGTGTTATTTTAGATGTTTTTTTTTGCCGCCAACTCAGTAGTTAAGATCAGCATATTGGTTTTTTGAAAAGAGGCGTATGAAATCTTTATTATTAATTTTTTTGTTTGAATCATTTAAATATTTATTTTAAATGTTTATCGATTGCGGTTTTATTTTTGACTGACTTACTGCTTGTTTTATTTTTATATTCGATTTTGATCTAAAACGATCGTGGCACAACTTAATTTGAAACACTTTGACAAGCCAAATCACGCGCCGTATAACAATGTATGATTAATTGTATTTTAATTTATAAAACTGAGCAACACTCGGAAGCGTTAAAATACGATCACGAGGAGAAAAGTAAAAAAATCTTAAAACACAAGATGGAGAAAACAAACGAAAAATGTATTGTTTTAGGTTTAAGTATAACAAATAATGAGTTAAATAACCACAATACTTAGAAGTGATTAGGAATTAAAAATTTCTTACTTTTCAACTGCTATTACATACCCTCTGTATTATTTAGCAGTTGTTATATAATGAGTTATTTCTTATTTAAAATAAAGGCAGATAGTTTTAGTTTGACAATTTCTTAACTTATTCTAAGCCAGTTTCAACCAAAACCTTAAAAAACACAACTTAAAATGCAACATTGAGTAACTGGCGTCTCCAGGAAAGTGCTAATTTGATGCCAATCCCTATATATATTATAAAATCAAGGTGTAAGTTTGTTTGTTTGTTTGTTTGTTTGTTTGTTTGTTTGTCACGCAATCACGCCTAAACGGCTGGACCGATTTTCATGAAATTTGGAATGTAAATACCTTGAAGCCCTGGGTGTGCGATAGGCTATACGTTTTTGGAAAAAGGGGAGGTGCCACGCCCACAGCACTTTAAATCTAACTGTACTTCTACTGCAAAAAAACTAACTTTTAATACTGGTGCATATGTTGCACCGATTTTTTCAAAATTTTGTACACATTTATAAGGCCTCTAACGGAAAAAAATTTTAAGGCAAAAAAGGAGGCGGGACCACGCCCCCAAAAACAAAAATTATATGATAGGCACTTATTCCAGACCAATTTTTTTGAAATTAGTTCGCATATAAACGGCTTCTAAAGGTAAAATTTTGGAAGTAAAAAAGTAGGCGGTGCCACGCCCACAAAAATTAAACTTTTTTTGCTGGTACTTTTATTGCACCGATTTTTTTTCAAACTTGGCACACATATAAAAGGCCTCTTATTCTAAAATTCTAAAGGACAAGAACTAGGGGTTGCCGCGCCCACAAAAATTACATTCTTCATACTGGTTCTTCTATTGCTGCGATATTTATGAAGCTCAAAAATTGACCGATAATGTTTATTTTTTCGGTACAATAGTTAGTGGCATAGAGATGGACAAACGTGCAAAAATATTTGAAGATAGAGCAATATTTGAGCCAGTTATAGCCTAAAACGCTAAATCCCGGAGGACTTTTGTATGGGAGCTAGGTCAAAAAATTAACTGATCATCACCACAAACAACATGCTTTTTTGCTATGCCAAAATACTTATCTGTTCCATATTTCATTGAAATATCTGCAAAAATGCGGTCTCTACATTGTTCACAAGAATACATTAACTCCCAGCCGGACTGACGGACTGACATGTTTTAATAGACTCAGGAAGTGATTATGTGGCAATCGGTATAATTAGAGGCAGGTCTGAAGCCTTTGCTTTTGTAAGGTACCAAAATTTTTTACAAAAACATAATAAAATTTGGTTATAACAATATAAGAAAACTTTAAACTCCTTTTGAAAAACACTTGAAATGTAATTATACTATAAATTAAGAACGATAGATATATACAGGGTGTCTGCCGGCAAGTTATACTAATTTATTTTACCGCCAGTTTGGTAAACGTTAATCTCGACAGCCCGTATTTTTCAGTCATGAAGTAGAGACATGGCAAATTTATTATGAAAAATTATTCAGTAACCCAATGTTAACGCCAAACCCTTAAACCCTGTCATTAACCCTATAAAAACCCTTTAAAATTAATTATATATAAAGGCTGATTAGTACGCCTGCATATATAGTTATCTCTTTCTATAATAAACGCCTAAACAAAATGTCACCTTAGTCATGAGGTCCTAACACGGCTTCCGTTTTCTATTCTAACGATTGTATCACTTACTTCTTATCTATCAGCCAAACAGGTAATCCTTACTCCTAATAAATCATTTGCTATAAATCATAAATCCTAAAAAAACGTTCGTTTGTTTTTATTTCTATTTTTTCTATTGGGGTTTATGACGGAGTTAATAAAATAATTGAGATTATTTTATTAACTATTCCTACTGGTTTCCTGAATTCCTCTCCAGCTTTCCATTATTCCGTTTCTCAACCAAACATTTGGTCCTATCGAACCAGATTGGAAAGAGGGAAATCATTCCGTTCTCCTGGAGTTATTGGATTACTTCAAATAAACCACAACAACAAAATTCTACATTCCTCCATAGCGGCTGATAAAAGGTACGTTTGGTAATTTGCTTTAGTCTGCTCAAGTTCGTCGGGTATTTCATTTCGTGTATACTTCAAAAAAAAATGGTTTCACAAAATATATAAGAAATTGATAAAAAGTTATCAAAAATTTAATAATCATTAAACAAAATTCTAAAACAAAGAAAGTTTAAAAATTTTTACAAAAAAAAAAGAGAAAAAAGTTTAAGGTTTTTTTTAAAAAGAAATAAAAGTTGGAAAAAGTTGAGAGAGAAAAAGAGTTTAAAAGAAGAAAAAAAAATTTTGTTCAAAGATAACCTAGAAAAGTTTCTACAGAATTAAAAGAAAAAAAGGTTATGAAAATTTTAAGCGTCTAAAATATTCAAGAAAAAAGGAGAATCCTCTAGAGAAATTTGGGTGAAGCTAAAAAGTGTACAAAAGGTGAAAGAAAAAACATAAAGAGAATTTTTACGTAAAGGCGCTTGATCCTTGATGAACCATCCACCATTCATCCATAGTTCTGGGGATTTTGTTCGACCCGTAAGTAAAATCCTAAAATATTCATAAAAAGACAAAGTAAAATTTTCATTAAATTAACCCTATTTTTTTGTCCAAACGATCGATATTTTTTACGATCGTACGTAGGGTATATGCAGCAAATCTGCTCCATTTTCCATACTCCGTACTTTTTTTCTCTTATTAAGAGCACTCCTAAAAATCATCCACCTTTTTTAAATTTATTAACACAAGTTCGTTACTCTTTATTTACGTTTGCCATAAGCTCTCTTAGGCAAACTTAATTTTTTCTTACGGTGTTCATATTTTTCTCTTCGATTCTTTCAATCCTCCATTTCCCCGCTTCAAAAATTCTTACGCTCTTAAAAAACTGCATTGGAACAATTGCAGGCTTCTCTTACTTGCATTAACGATCTTCTTTTTTCATCTCTTTGCTTTAATTTGCAATCTCACTACTGATTTCTTTTCCATTAAAAAAAAATATAAAACATACACACATACATAGTTTTGTTTTAATTTGGAAGTTAATAGCTTTTTAGTTATTTGTGAACAGTGTTACCATAAGGTCACCCATCGTAAAACAAAGTTAAAGAAAATTAACTTTATATATGAATGTTCTACAAATAATATATTAAAATATTTGCGGTTTTGCGCTGTTTTTAATAAATAAAAATTCGCAAAACAATTCATAAACTTCCTAATCACCAAGCTACCTTAGTGAAAATAGTATTTCTCCAATCGCTTTCAAAAAAGCAAGTCGAAAAATTCCTTTATTATATTTTTAATACAAAACCATTCATATCCATCTGGTTTACTCATTGAAATAAATTGGCGAGCTTCTTGAAAAATTTATACGAGGGAACATTAATAACTACAAATATACCAGATTTGTCAAAATCTTATTTGGCACAACAGCAACACTTGTTCATAGTTATTTCTTCTATTCGCCATTTGCTTCCAGTATTGCATCAATTCACTTGCAATTTAACTGCAAAAAAGATACAATAGCTCAGTTCGCTTATAGTTGTGGGCTATTTTACAAGATAAAAACCAATTCGATAATTTATGCAACTGTTAGTCCCTTACTTTTTTGGTTTATAAATATATGCGTTCATACACATATGTATGTACGTACATATTCACATTAAACTAGATTTTTCAATAAATCAATTATTATTGCTACTATACAAAATAAATTAACGATATTTAAAAACCAGATTTGAAGACTCTGCAAGTTTCCAGCACTCCATAATTCCAACATTCCTAAAGTGGCAAAAGATATAATAAACATTTCAAATTATATATATGTGAAAAAATATTTCCGTGTCTTAAGCGGGAACAAACCTTTTATAAGGAATAATTCCAATAATTTCCTTACCTTTCCCATTAATAAAAGGTGAGTGAACTTTGAAAAATATCTATTGTTTACGCAGCTGATTGTATTTCCAATATTTTGCTACATTTTTTGGGCAGTTACTTAAAGGTGTGCGATCATTTTTCTTTCTAAAAAATTTAGTGTGAAAATTAATTTTTTTTGGGTTTGCCTCATAATTCAAAGTACGGCAGTTACTTTTTTCGGAATATAAAAGAGAAGTGGAAAAATCACTTCTACAGCGATTTTTTTCATATCATTTTATTTTTGGAACTTCAGTTTATATCGATCAAGGATCTTTCGACAGTTTGTCTTGTACTTTTCAAGTCCATTTACTATACTCTAATTTTTTTATTATTGCTACTGATTCTTACTGATTTTTGAGAAGTTTAATTCCTAAACCGACTTCAAAATGTCTTTGGATCAATTTATTCGGTTGGCTGATAGCATCGTGGAATTCGAAGCTGACCTAAACGACAATCGCTATCCTTTAACATCGGCTCATGCGCTTGAAGTGCATCAATATGAGTTGAAGTCCTCCTGGTGTCGAATTAGGGCAGCTTACGAACAGTTTTTAGCCGAAGCTGAAAAAGAGGCTACCGCAACCGAAGATCCTCTTGAAATAGAATCCTTTAAAGAAAAATACAAGGCCACTTATACGACGTACTGTAATTGTTTAACAAAATTATCTGAAATGGCGGCGGACCTTCGCAACCAAACAACTTCTCGCCCAGAGGTAGCGCCCCCTCAAGTGGATATACCAATTCGTCCTAGCTCTTATCATTTATCTCCGTCGTCCGAGTCCCATAGTTTTCATTTACCTCCTATCGAAATCGAAACCTTCCATGGTGACTATTCCTCTTGGCCTTCCTTTAGGGACATGTTCACCGCAGTTGTGTCAAATTCCAAGGCAAGCAACGTTGAAAAACTATTCTTTCTTACCCAGAAAACCTCGGGGGAGGCCAGAGAGATTGTAGGCAAAAGTCCTCTTACTAACCAAGGGTTCGAATTAGCATGGAGAAATTTATGTTTTCGTTACGAAAATCGACGGGTACTCGTTAATGGGCAGCTAAAAATTTTGTTCAATCTTAAGGAGATCGCTTCTGAGTCCGACAATGCACTAAAACAATTGCAACGTGACATTAATTCCTGTATTTCTATACTTAAGCTCTACAATATTGACGTGGCTAGTTGGGACCCAATTTTCGTGTTCATATGTACCAACAAGCTTCCTAAATATACCCTTACACTGTGGGAACAACAATTGAGAGACAAAACTGCCATTCCACGCTGGTCAGAGTTGGATGAGTTTCTGACCAACCGCCACAGAACCCTAGAATCGGTATCCGAGATTCGAGGTTCAAGTGGTCCCCAACATAACGTTACCAAACCCAAAAATCCTCCTCCTGTCAATAACAATAGAAAATTTCACAGCTTTCAAACTAAGGTTTCGTCGCCAAAATGTCAATTGTGTCCAAATGACCACCACGCCATTCGAAAATGTCCAAAATTTCTTGAAATGGACTATAATCATCGCCTAGATGAGGTCAAAAAAGAAGGGTTATGCTTGAACTGCTTCTCCAAGGCCCATAACGTTAAGAATTGCACAAGCAAACATGGATGTTTCAAATGTAAAAAGAGACATAATACGCTGCTGCATAGAGAAGTTGATAATTCTAACCCTGATTTTCAAGCACCTAGTACCAGTAGGGCCCTACTTAATCCTTCCTCGACTCCATATTATCCTTCTAATTCTCCTGTAATACAGTCCACTCAAAGTGCAACAATGGGTCGTGTTCAATCTTGTTTTGCATCTAATGCAAAGGGTATTCTACTGGGAACCGCGTGGGTAAATATTTATAACTTAGGAGCAACATACCAGGTGCGAGCTTTGATCGACTCAGGATCAGAAGGAACCTTCATTTCTGAACGCATTTTTCATACCTTAAAACTTCCTTCTCAACCAACTTCTGCACAGGTCTCTGGACTAAACAATACCGTTTCAGCTCAAGTTCAACGCCAGTGTTCGCTCACGTTAGGTTCTCACATAGATGGGAATATTTCAATTCCAGTCACAGCGCTAGTAGTTCCACACTTGTCAAGCAATCTTCCATCCCGAAGCATTGCCAGTTCTAAATTTTCAAATCTTCCTGACATCCAGCTAGCTGATCCGAAATTCTATACTAGTTCCAAAATTGATTTATTGATTGGTGGGGATGTTTTTCCAGCAGTCGTACGTTCAGGAATCTTACATAACGTGTGTGATTCTTTAATCGCGCAGGAGACGGTTTTCGGATGGATTCTCACCGGTCCTGTCCTTACTCAATCTAATCCGAGTTTCAATGTAGTTTCTCATTTTTGCGAAATTTCTTTGGACAAACAAATTTCTCGTTTTTGGGAGGTGGAGAATCTTCCAAGGAAGAACTATTCATCTGCCTCCGATAGAGCGTGTGAAGATCTTTATAGTCGAACAACAAAAAGAAATCCTGATGGGAGATACACAGTTTCTCTTCCTTTCAAGGAAGAATTTCCTGAGACGTTGAATATAGGGCTTTCCAGATCAAGTGCAATGGCACAATTTTTCCGTAATGAGGTTCGATTGTCTCGGACCCCAAGCCTAAAAATAGACTATGACAAAGTCATCCAAGAATATGAAGATCTAGGTCACATGTCTAAGGTTGATCCACCTAACGGTCCTGGCATTATAGATACATATTATCTTCCCCATCACGCGGTCATAAAACCTGACAGTACAACGACTAAAACTCGTGTAGTTTTTAATGCGTCTGCACCTTCCTCTAATGGTCAAAGTTTAAATTCCTTGCTTCACGTAGGTCCGATTCTACAAAACGACCTAACGATATTAATTATTAAATGGCGATTTTTCCAATTTGTGTTTAACGCAGATATTCAAAAGATGTATAGGCAAATTTTGGTAAATCCGGATCACACTCGTTATCAAAGATTACTATTTCGAGCTGATCCCAGTAGTCCTATATCCGATTATGAACTGAAAACAGTTACCTTTGGAGTAAACTGTGCTCCCTATCTTGCAATAAGGACATTACTCCAGCTTGCTGAGGATGTCAAATGCTCTTATCCAATTGCTAGTGAAATCTTACGAAATTCTATGTATGTTGATGATGTACTAGCAGGAGCTCATACAGTGTCCGATTGCATCAACGCAAGGAACGAGCTCATACAGGCTTTGGAATCTGCTGGATTTCTATTACGAAAGTGGACATCCAACTCCAAAGATATTCTCTCCGACATGCCATTAGACCATCTGCTTCGAGAGGATTTTCTGCAGTTTGAAGATAGCAGTTCCGCGAAAACCTTAGGCATCAGATGGAATGCTTGCTCTGATGACTTCTATTTTTTCGCCAACCCATTCTCCGACTCCTCTAGCTACACAAAAAGGGAAGTGCTCTCCCGTATAGCCAAACTTTTTGATCCTGCTGGGTGGTTGGCTCCATGCATCGTCCAAGCAAAAATCATAATGCAACAGATATGGAAAGATGGTACTAACTGGGATGAAGAACTTGCTCCAGGTACGATTATGCAGTGGAAAACGTTTGAGTCACAATACTCCACTATAAATTCCATTCGTATTCCTCGATGGATTAATTACTGTCCGAATGCCAAAATTCAATTCCATGGGTTTTGCGATGCATCCGAAAAAGCATACGCAGCGGCATTATACATTCGAATATTACAAGATAGTTCCATTTTCGTCCATTTATTATCCTCCAAAACAAAAGTGGCACCGATAAAGACTTTATCGATCCCACGCCTCGAGCTATGTGGTGCACTTCTTTTAGCGGAAATGATTGATAGTTTGTTACCGAGCTTGGATGTAAGTAGGTACGAAATCAAATGTTGGACGGATTCCACTATTGTCCTCTCGTGGCTTGCAAAACCACCATGTAACTGGCTTACGTTCGTTGCTAACAGAGTTTCCAAAATCACCCAAATAGTCCCATTTCCTAACTGGAGCCACATAGCATCTGAGGAAAATCCAGCTGACTTAGCAAGCCGCGGCCTGTCTCCCCAGGAACTTCTTGAAAAGGAACTGTGGTGGAGCGGTCCGGTATGGCTTAAACAGCCAACTCCTGAATGGCCAAGTATGGATTTATCTGATACTCCCCATACGGAGCTGGAAATCAAACCTATTCGCGTACATTTTTCATATTTTTCCGATTTTGAAGATTTACTAGAAAGATTTTCCTCCTTTTCCAAAGCTATGCGTGTCCTCGCATACGTGTATAGATTTTTCTACAGAACTCATCCTAGATTTCGTTGTAGTTTCTCTAAAGATTCTACCCTAGTGTCGAGTTCCGAAATCATTTTTATTCGTGATCTACTTATTTCCGTTTGTCAAAAAGTCGCATATCCAAATGACTATAAAGCTCTTGCCTCCGGACAAGATATTCCTAAGTCCAGCAGCATTTTAAACCTTAATCCATTCCTGGATCCAGAAGGACTCATCCGTTCTTGCGGCCGGCTAGAATCAAGTCCAGAATTATCCTACAACGAGAGACATCCAATTATTATTCCTTACAACTCCCAATTCGCACGGCTCTTAGTCAAATTTGTTCACGATATCAGCATGCACGGTGGGAACCAACTAGTCCTACGTCTCCTGCGCATGCAATATTGGATTCCGAAGGCAAAGAACCTAATAAAAACCACCATAAATAATTGCAAACCATGTCTTTTATATAAAAAACGATGTCAAAAGCAGATCATGGCTGCCTTACCTCCAGAGCGGTGCGCAATTACTCGTCCTTTTACCTATACTGGGTTAGATTTTGCAGGACCGTTTGATGTAAAAAGCTATTCTGGTCGTGCTTGCCGTATTACAAAAGGTTACGTATGTATATTCGTGTGCTTTTCGACGAAGGCCATCCATTTAGAGGCTACCTCCGACCTTTCTACTCCCGTCTTCCTGGCAGCCTTTAGTCGCTTCGTTTCGCGGCGCGGATGTCCATTGCACCTATATTCTGACAACGGCACAAACTTTGTGGGAGCTTCGAAGGTCCTCGCTAAAGAGTTTATTCAAACTTCCCAACAACGCGTTCTTGCAAACTATGGTCATCAGCATATCACCTGGCACTTTATTCCAGCTGGTTCTCCACATATGGGTGGGCTCTGGGAAGCTGGGGTTAAGAGTTTTAAATCCCATTTCCGAAAAACCGCTGGCTCTTTTAAATACACTCACGAAGAACTATCTACGATCCTTTCCAAAATTGAATCCTGCTTAAATTCCAGGCCTATTTCTCCCATGTACTCTAATCCTTCGGATCTTTGCGCACTTACTCCAGGCCATTTTCTTATAGGTTCTCCAATCTTAGAGCCAATAGACCCGCAAGTCAAAGATTCTCCCATATCCGTGACTAATCGATGGCAAAGGGTAAAACTTATTCACCAAATTTTCTGCCAGCGCTGGAAGAGAGAATATTTACTAGAACTCCATAAAAGAACAAAATGGCAAAGACCTGAAGTCAATCTCAAAGAAGGTTCTTTAGTTGTTATCAAAGATGAAAACCTCCCAGCAAACTCATGGCGACTTGGTAGAATTCAAAAGGTTTACACCGGCTCAGACAGTCGTGTCCGGGTTGCTGATGTATTGACGCAAAGAGGCACTATAACGCGACCAATTGTTAAACTTATCCTTTTGTTTGAACAATAGTAGCTTTTAACTTTTTTTCATTGTTCGTTTTTTTCCTACCTTTTTATTTCCTTTCAGATCAACATGCCAAAACGTTTAGCAAACTCTTTGAAGACAAAACCATCAGTTTTCTCCTGCCGAGTCTGCAGGCGACAACATCCTTTACGCACATGTAAAAAATTTCTGGCAATGAACATACGTGATCGTATCGATACCGTTCGCAAGTACAAATACTGCTCAAATTGCCTTGCTCACAACCATTCTCAAGGCACCTGCTTTTCGAAAAACGGATGCTACCATTGTCACAAATTTCACCATACCTTACTACATATTAATCCACGATTAAAAAAGGATCTACTATATAATTCATCCCAATCTCAAGCTTCCCAGACCCAGTGTGCTTCGGTTTCTCCAAAACTTAGTTCTTCTTCATGCAACTCTAAAAAGGAAGCCTCCACCTCAAAATCAGCCTCTCTGACTTCAATTCTAAGACAAGCCACTATAGTTCTTCTACCTACGGTTCTGGCAAAAATCTCAACAAAATCTGCACATGCTCGGTGCCTCCTCGATTCAGGATCTGCGGTGAGCCGAGTATCCAAACAGTTCGTCAATAAACACAATCTAGCTGCCTTCTCGTTGAATGAAGAAACCGTTTGCCCAATTATTTTGAAGTCCAGGTTCGATTCGTCGTCCAAACTGGAAGGTACCTTTAGGGTAGACAATCGCATAACACTCAAAACTCCACTGTCCTCCCTTCCGGACACGTACAAGGATAATTTTAAAAACCTTTTTCTTGCTGATAATGGATTTTACAAATCTGGGTTCATTGACATAATTATAGGAGCTGACCTTTATCCCAAGGTCCTACGTGAAGGAGTATTTTCTCGAACTGGTCTTCCTACGGCTCAAAGTACTTTATTTGGATGGACAATCTATGGTCCTTGTTTTTTGTAAAAAACAAAATGCACCTTAGGCATGTAAAATACAAAACGTACAACCTATACTTTAGTGGATAAATCCCTTGAATTATATTGAATCTTGCTAAAATTATATAATATAAATGAATTGTCTAGAAATTATCATTATTTTTAAACCTTACAATATCACAGTTTTGCATTATATATATGAATTTTATAGCTAAATGTGAAGTAATCATCACTTACCATTTCAATGTACATATATACAAATATTTTACTATAAGTCAAATTGAATTCTTAAATAGCTTTAAGCATAAAACTTTATTAACTCCTCTATTTTTCTTCTTTTCTGAAAGCAGTGTTATCCAATGACTAAGGCGTCTTGTCCCTTTTGTAGTAAGTTTGTTGCATGAATCCTGCAAGGCGGGCGGCAATGTTAACGCCAAACCCTTAAACCCTGTCATTAACCCTATAAAAACCCTTTAAAATTAATTATATATAAAGGCTGATTAGTACGCCTGCATATATAGTTATCTCTTTCTATAATAAACGCCTAAACAAAATGTCACCTTAGTCATGAGGTCCTAACACGGCTTCCGTTTTCTATTCTAACGATTGTATCACTTACTTCTTATCTATCAGCCAAACAGGTAATCCTTACTCCTAATAAATCATTTGCTATAAATCATAAATCCTAAAAAAACGTTCGTTTGTTTTTATTTCTATTTTTTCTATTGGGGTTTATGACGGAGTTAATAAAATAATTGAGATTATTTTATTAACTATTCCTACTGGTTTCCTGAATTCCTCTCCAGCTTTCCATTATTCCGTTTCTCAACCAAACACCCAACGTGTTTTAATCAATAAAACATGACAACCCCGTTTTTCATGAAAATATAATAATGAGTGCCGAGGCATATTTTCATTTGAGTGGATATGTCGATAGCCAGAATAGTCGGTTCTGGGTAATAGAACCCCCTCAAATTATCCATCAGTCACTTTTGCATCCATTAAAAGTGGTAGTCTGGTGTGCAATTTGGTCAGGAGGAATCATTGGAGCTTACTTTCTTAAAACGGAAAACGGCGTAATGGGAAGCGATATCGCATAAAGCTAGGATTACAATTGAACTTCTCCGAGATCTCTTTCCACAATAAGTTATTTCAAGAAATGGTGATGATGATTGGCCTGATTTGACTGCTCCAGACTTCTTTTTGTGGGGATATCTGAGCAGCAAGGTTTGTGCATATAAACCACCTTTCCGGCGGACACCCTGTGTATGGCAATATTATTGGAGCAACAATACCAACAGGTTAGTTCTAAGGGGAAGATATTTTTAAGCTCTATATACTAAGTAATCCAAAAGGTTTGCCTTCCAATTCTTAACGCTGGCAGTTTTCAAACAAACTAGCCTTTGCTTTAACAATCAAATAATCCCAGGTTTCTGGTTTGCTGGATTTTCTGGCTTGCACTTGGAAATCACCCCCCCCCCCCCCCCAAGGGGTACTATGGTACTAAGTGGATAAAATTTACACGTTTTTGCACTAAATGGAAAAGCTCCTAACAGAGTGTAAAATAGCGTTTTATGAAGTACCTAACGACCCGTAATTTTTTTTATAAGATACAAACTTAACTATTAATATTTGTATAGTAATTTAAAACTTAATAATCCAGATTTGTTTTGTTAGGTTTTGTTTGCATAATTTCACACAATATTGTTTATGGGTTAAATGTTTATGTAAAAGTTTTATTAACAACAATAAAGGGTATTTCGTGTAAAAATTTACATACCAAAAGCATAAGCAGCTCATCAAAACGATCAAAATTTCGAGTTGAATAGAATGCCGTAATTTTCCCCGAGTTTTATATGCACTTTTTTAAGTTAGACAATTGCTTTCAAACTTTACATTTTAATATTATTCCCGCGCAGAGCAATGAAGGTTTTTTTTTCTAAATAGTAAGTCATAACTCAATAAAAATAAAAATTTTATTGTTTGTTTGGCAAATGCATAAAATTCTTTTTCAAAGACCTTATAAGAAAATAAATATCCAATTCATTACAATTTTAAAAATACCTGGCAACACTTTTAATGTTAAACCAAAACAAAAGAGCAGTAAACTTAATCAGATACACGATTTAGATAACAAAAGGCTTAAAAGAACTAGGTTTTTAAAAATTTGAGTTTAGAAATTTAAAGAAACAAAATTAATCGAAAAAGATATGATGACTTAGCGAAATTATGTTGATATGATATGATGTGAAGTAGAAAAAATACATAATGATAACCAAAATTTAACGCTAACGTTAGATACAAATATGTACAGTTTCATGGTACGATTACTTTTATAATACAGAGTGTCTGGTGGCAAATTTATATTTTTAAATATGATTATTTCAAAAGTAATAAATGGACGGAGGGTGGCGCCAAAGGATAATTCCTAATATTGTGCGGATTTGCCACACCGAGCTTAAGCTTAAATCATTCGTGGGTAAAAAGATTCCGCGCAACTGCTTCGGCTATGAATGTCCCGCGGCCAGGGCCTAGTCGATCTTTAAGGACTTTTAAAAACACTAAACTGGTTGAAAGCAATTAAGGTGGAAATCCGTGACTTTTAATACAAAAAAGAGCAGCCTCACTGGCGGTTATTCATAAAATTTTAAAAAAGAATCTGAGGTTTCATAATTTTTAAATTCAAATCGTTCAAGAGCTGAAAGAAAGTATCTTTAATTTACGGAAAATTTTTGAGAAACGATTTTGGGGCGTTTTCGCACTGTAAATCAATAAGCAGAACTGCCGTTGCAGGTCCTAATTTAAAATATAAAAACCATTTTATTGCTCCAGAGTAACTGTTTGGTGTGCCTTATCCAAGCAAAAGATAATTGGATCATTTTTTCCGAAAATCTTTAAAGCCAGGCGACGAATGTCAATGGTGAAAATTATTGACGCATGATTTTTGCCAAACCTGCAATCTCATCCCTTGTACTTTTGACACACGTGGTTTTAACAGGATGGGGCGACTGCACACGCAGCCAAAGCGTCAAGAAATTTGCTTTGGAAAATTTCCCCCAAAAACCGATCAGTCACTTTGGGGGCATCACATGGCCATAGAGGTCACCCGATATAACTCTAGTGGATTTTTTTATGGGTCTACCTAGAAGAGAGGGTTTATAATTGCAATCTCCCATCTTTTGTGACTTTAAAAGAAAATATTCGTCGAGAAATTGGCTTAATTGACCCAAGTTCACGGCAGCGTATGACGCAGAAGACAAGGCTCCGTTTTGAACATCTGTATGAAATACTTTCTAAAAAAATAAAATTCGGGTTTCCATTCGATCGTTTAATGCTCTTATTAAAATCTTGTGTCAGTTATTCCTTTTTTTATTTAAGTTAAACTAAATATTAGTTTAATTTTAAACTTAAAATTTGAAAAAGTTAATTTATATTTTAAAAGATTGTTAATATATAAATTTTACATAATAATGTCATAGCAGGGTAATTAACTGATACCTTTTATACGCAATGAAACTTGCTAATTAGGAAGTCTTTGTTAAGGTACAACGTGTGCCAAAAGAAGTCATCCGATGGTGTTTGGCTCTCATTTTTTTCTAAATGGAAAACTTCAATTCTGTTTTTTGATTATGTTTATTCAACCTTTAGTATTTTATTGGTCAAGCCGAGAAGATGATATCGGCCAAATGGGCGCTGTCACAATTAATTGCTATACGGGCTCGTTTTATCGTATTTTTCATATCTTAAGCAAGTACTACGGGTGACAAATTCCCGCACTCGTGTCGAATGTTGTCCTTAAGGGCTTCCAGGGTATCATGCTTGTTCAGAATATCGGTTTTGGCTCGCGCAGTGCGTGTCGTTCCGTTCGAATCACATGTCCTCCAGTCCTAATTCGCTCAATTCCGACAGAAAAAACTCAGCTAACATTGCCCTATAGCGCGCACCGTCCACTGTTGCTCTTTGACCAGCGGCGTCTTTGAAAAAAAATGCCCCCTGACTCCTCTAGCGTGAACAGCGCACCATGCAACCACTTTGAGTGGGTGAATGGCTCCTCGTGCATTACTGAAAAAAATTATGAAAAAGTGAAATAAAATCTACCAAAAATGTAAAGCATGGTTTTTTGTACTCTAAGTAAACTTTTGATCTCAGTAGGGATTCACACTCGCTTCTCTCCCAATAATCTTAAAAAATGCAAAAAAGACCTAAAAAGAACCAAAATATTGTTTTTACCCTTTTTTCTGCCTGCTTACACGGCATTCAGACTATGTTACTTGCAACACGTTACTGTAACATTTAAAATTTTTTTGAGGCCAGAGACATTACAAAAGTAACACGATTTCTGTTTTTCATGTCATTTCATGGAATTTCAATAAACTAAATAAAAGGTACTCAATTTCTTTGGAACCCTAGCCCTCTTTGAATTTAAAAAAAGGACAATACACGGCTCTGTTTATTTATTTTTTTATTAGAATACAAATGCTGTTGAAATTTTGTTGTCATCTTTTAAAGTTTAGGAGATATTAATTTTTCACTATTTGAATCTGCGTATATACATATATATCGGGAGACATACCCGCAGTCTCTAACTTTATTCGTTTGAGCTGTGCGATGATGAATGTGTCAGTCAGTCATTAATGCTATTCCTTGATACGTAACTATATACATACAGGTTTTCCCAGGTAATCTTAAAAAAATAACGCTTAAGAATTATTATTTAAATTAATTTAATTCCTTGAATACTGAAAAAAAGTTTAAGTTTTAATGTACAAAGTGAGGGAGTTTGGCTGGCAGACGGCACGCATGCAATTAAACAAAGATTTTTTTATAAAAAAGTTATGAACTCCAACTGTGTCAAAATAGGTGCTGGTCTAACGATGGGATTTATGTGTTCCCATAACTAAACTAAACAAAAAAACAAAACAGACAGTTATAGTTTTTGTTTGATATAAAGACAGACAGACATTGGCCAGACTCTTGGTCATACCATACCAACAAAGAAACATAAAAAGAAGCAGAACGTGGTTGTTTGGCACCTCCTGTGGTGCGTGGGTCGATATAACCCACTATCTGAATAAACAACAACAACAAAGTATAATATAAATAATAAAAAAATTAACAATTCAAATACATAACAATAAGAATTGTTACCTCATAAAAATTAAATTTTAACAAAATAAAAATGTATAAATTTGTATCTGTGTATATGTGTTTATGAATGTTTATCAAAACTAAATCGAAAACTTACTACTAACAATTTTATTGAGTTTTTTATACGTATTTTGTAGTTGGTCTAAATGGCCAAAGTAAAAGTACTTATCAATAATGTTGGGTGCGTTAAATAACAACAAAAAATAAGTAAATTTTAAGTTAATTTTTTGTTATTGTTACTATTGCATTGCAATGTCTGTTGTCTGGTTGCAGCGAATACTATACATTGTTAAAGCGTTTTCAACTTTGACCTGTTGCAATGTTTTCTTGTGTCTGCATAGTTGGTTCTTTGTTGTCTAATTAAGGCAACATCGTCGATGAGTTGTTTTTTCTTTTCTGTTCAAAGTTCGTTGATGATGACATGAAAATTTAAGCAAATATCTAAGTTGTTATCCAAACACTAGTTTTTATTTCTGGGAATATAAAAAAAATCGAGTGGCAAATATTTCAAGTTAGGGCTTTAAAGAGTTGCTTGGCAGAATAAAAAAAAGTTATCCATTTAACTGCACTCAGTCATATCTTACACTTTTAACTAATTTTAAGAATATTTAGTAAGAATAATATATTTCTACGAACTGCCATTCAATTGAATTTTTTTTCAAAGTTAACACCCTAAGGTCTAAAGTACTCTTGTGCTGAAAAAAAAAGAAATTTTTAAATAACTTTTTTTTATGACAGTTTGGAATGTATAATTATTCGGGAAGCTAATTGCACTATCCGACCTATTTGCTTGGTCCAAGTACACAAAAAGGTGGTGAACTTTAAACAGTAGGGGTTTAGCTGGGACTGGCGGGCATCGCTCACGATGGCAAGTTATTGTGGACGGCGAATACTAAGAAGAGATATAGAAGGTTCTTAACATCTACTTTGTCAGTTCCTGGTGGCTGTCGATTACAACTGACTAAAGAGTCGCAAATCTTAATCTTGAGATTACACATCGCGTAGTTTTTTCCGGAGAGGGATGACTTCGAGAGTTCCGAGTAGCTTTTATAGTGGTATGCAGTTTCCGCTAATGAATCGAAGATAGATATAGACTCTGGAGGTATTGATTATATACTGGATACGGAAGTATGGGTGTTATTCAGACTTTTAGATGAATGAAGCGATTTCCAGGTGGATATCTTGGCGGTTATGAGGGACGCAAAGTTGGTAAATGAAATGGAGAAGAGAACGTAACAATTCAAGGAGAGAGTTAAGCAGCGCTTAGAGCTTTTGAGGGACCTTCCGACAAGTAAAGACTTGTGGACAACTGTAAACGTTCTCTCAAGGTGGTCATGGCGACACCCAATTTTAGGCCCTGTTGGTGTTGGGTGGTTTCATAGTGACGTTGTTGGTCATAAAGTAGCCACTAAGCTGGATAATGGAGTGGAATTTAAGCCGGTAAGACCGTCGATACGCTTCTACAACAGATTGGTGGAGCCATGGGTCCTGGTCAAAGTAGGTCAAGCCTGGAGGGACAAGACCGAACGCGAGATCTTTAGCCTTCTTTGAAACCGGCTGGATAGATATGGTACTGGGAGATCTGGATCTTATAATCGGGACTCTCAGAGGCCTACCACTGACCAAGACTGCAGATTTCTCGAAAGAGATGAATTGGAGAAACATATCTATGACAAACTTAATGAGATCTAAGGGGATATTGGATGGCTTGGTAAATAGGTAGCTTTATACAAGTTTCTCTTGGTGCTTGCGCATGATAAGAAAAACACTAACTCTTTCATTTGTCCCTCCTTTTGTTGACAACGTTTATTCTTTTTATCTTTCTCCTTAAAATTTATTGATTTTCCTACTGTTTCCCATTCTACGATTATCCTTCAGCACTTCCTATTAAAACTTAATCGGCCTAAAATACAGAGGATGCACAACTTTTGTATGTAAGTATGGTGGCACAAGAGTGAAGCGCCAGGAGCAACCATATAAGGTGTATATAGGCTGAATTATTGAATAGAAAGGAAAACCAATTAAGGCATGTGCTTCGTTTGAAGTTAAGGTTTTGGAGCCAAGTCAAATTTCACGATCACGCGCTTTTGTGTCTAGATATCACAAATTTCTATTTTAGATCAGAAGAAAAGGTAAGCTACAAACCAAAATATGTCTGAAACAACCCCTAAATAACCCCTTAAAGGGCAAAACTCATGCATTTATTTAAAATATATATTTAAGCTACCATGGTCATAGCTACCACGATATTTTGAATGAAGACTTTAAAGATAAGAAGCTTATTTGAAACCTGTAGTGTTAGTCGACTTGAAACCTACAGCAAGGTTGTCTAAAGCTTACTACATGATTTGCTTTTAAAAATAATATTGAATTAAGTGAAAAAACAAACACTTAAACGATAAAAACAAAGTCTTTTTTGTGCTACTGTTTTACATCAATTACGAAAATTAATGCCAGTTAAATAAGAACGGCTTTTTGTAATGCGAAATCTTTGCTGGTTTTATAGCCTTTTCCATAACTTTGTTGAATTTTTTTTTTTGTGGCATACGATAATTTTCTTTCTGAGTGCTATTCTTCAGTTCCTACAAGGTTTGGGGCTTGTTTGAATTAACACTGTCCCTAAGCCCCGAAAGAAAAAAATCTGATGCAGTTAAATCAGGCGAGCATGGTGCCCATCTCAAATTTCCTTTTTAAAATGTTATCCGAATTGGAAACCGTTGTTTCCATAAATCAATAAAATAATGCGAAGCTCTCAGGTTTTAGCCGCAGGACTATTTGAATTTTGTAAGAAAAGAGATGCAAATCGTGTATTAAAATTCGCCAAAGAGATCAGTTAAAAAGCTCTAATTAGGCAGAACGTCTTCTCGTTGATGTCTCCCGGTTTTCGGCGGATATCTTTCTTTGCAGCATATATATATTCGACTCACCTGCCTTTACGTCTTTAATTTCCGAAAGTCCCAAGCTTAGCAAAATTATTAAACAACGAAGAAATAGTTGGAACTGCTCGAGCAGTTCATGCACTATTAAGTCTTCTGTATTCAGGTTAAGCATTTACTATTAAACGATTATTTTTATCATTGCGCAATTGCATAGCGTTCTATTTGTTACTACGAGATTACTCCCAAATGAAAACACTCCAAACAAAAGAATTGTTTAACTTTAATTTTCTTCCTTAAAATTTCACACTTATTTGATTATTTTTAATTAGGAGTTTTTTTATTATGAAATAAAATGAAATGAAATATTTTCCAATGAAATTTTGTTGAAATTAATTTAATTTTAACGAAGTGTTGGGAGTTATTTCATTTTCTATCATTAGGAGTTTCGTATCCATAAATGATATTTCACTGTAGTTGGCTTCGCAATAGCTTTCGGCCAGTCGCATGGACTATGAGCTATTTTTTTTTTTTTAATTAGTTTTGAGAAAAAAAAAGTTGTATATTAAGCCTGCCTTAAGGCGGGCATATAGAATTAAAACTCCAGTTGATACGATCCGCTGTAGCCTTCGGACCGGGCAATGGACTTCAAGTTCTAAAGCTTTTCAGATACCAGCTTTGCTAAATTTGGGTATTTTAGCAAAACCACAAACTGGTAAATCATAATTGTACAAATCTAAAGTGTCATAAAACTCGTAATATACTTAACCCAGCTTGCATTTTGAAAGCACTAGAGGCTAAAGAACATTTTCCGACCAAAGGCTACAGCGAAGCTGTCGCATTGAATCAACTTGAGTTCTCACTTCTTGAGCAAGTCCGAGTGCCGGCTTTGTTTTTTAAAGTCTAAGTTTATTAATTCGCCAAAAAATGCTTAAGGTCCACACACATGATCGAATGCTATATCGAAAGCCGACTACAGGGAAATCTTATTTATTGATGCGAAACTTTTTCGCATTTAACATATTTTGATCATTGGAAGCAATTGCATTTTTACCGTAGGAAGATATTTTATTTTTTTAGGTTGAGAATTATTTAATTTTTGTTAGGAGTTATGTTTTTGAGAGATTTTTCATTTGGAAGTTATTTCAATTATATATCATAGTACCTTTTAATTTTTACATTTTCTCCTAAGTTAATTCATTGAAATAGAAAAATAAAATATTCACAAGTAAAGAAGAAATTTTTTTTACATCATAAATTTACTTTTGTCGTATCATTTGGGAGCAAAGGAAGTGGAAGTCCTTATACAATGAACTGTTTTTTTAACATCTTTTACATAATTTATTTTGGAAACTATAACCTAATGACTTCAAGTCTTTAATTATGTAAGTGAACTACAATATCTAAGTTTTGAAGAAAATAGTTTGATAGGAGTAAGAGAAGGATACCATCTTCATACAAACGAAACAACTTTATACAATTTTTGATATGATATATTTTGAAAACTGTTACGGCTAGCAACTTCTAACCTGAAACTAGGTAGTTCTACTATGATTCAATTATCACAAAAGATGACAAATGAAAAATGTTAAAAAGGAGCTCGGGGATTCGTATCAGCCATACAAACAGAACAATTTTTTGAAAATTTTTTCTCAAAAACTTTGCAAAACTAAACCCGTTTTTTTCTTTTAAAATAATAAACCGATAAATGTAACTTTCCAGTTTAAAGATATGTATGTATGAACTTGCATTTTCATTACGTCGAAATAGTTTTAAGATAAATTGAAGTATTTTTCTCAATGTTTTATAAATGTTTATTATTAATGAGTAGTCAACTATATAGAAAAAAACTTTCCTTAACGAATATCTTACTGAAAAGTCGACTTTGTCATAGAAATATTGTAGTTTGTCGTGTTATAACGTTGGATAGTGTTTACATTTAAATACACGCAGATTGTATAATAACACATCTCAGATTGGAAAAATCCAATTTCATTTTTAAAAATTTAGAAAATTTAACGTAAATATCCCACTCTCTGACAATAATACCCTTCGTTTTTTCAAGAATTATTATTTTTTTAGAAACGTTCTACATGAGAAATAATCAAAATAAACCTTTTCGTTTCTCTATTTTCAAACTGACCTTTAAGCAGGGGACGACAAGAGACAAGATGATTAACATATAAAAAACATATCGTTTATTTTATTTTTCTTCCTCATATTTAGTTTGTAGAAGAAAAAGGAAAAAACTTATCAATGATTATCGCCAACTAAACTATAATGGAAAATATACAATCAGTATCAGTAACATCCCATCAGTAAAAAATATAAGAAAAAAAACCTTAAGATGAACAAGAAGATGATGGCAAATAAAATGTAACGAATCAGTATTGATCTTTGTTCATGTATGATGTTAATTCCAAAGAACTACACGATACAGTAATATAGGAGTGTTAATTAATTTTGAAATATTCTAAGAAACATGCAACAAGTTACGGATTTGTTGTCGTTTTTTTTTTATTTTCCTACTTAAAATCAGTTAACGATCTGAAAACATGAAAGAAAAAATTGTATTGACACTTATTAAACTGAAAAGGGTTAAGAAGCAATATGACAAAAGACAACACAGACAGACGGAAAAAATGGGTACATACAAAAATCGTTTTTTGATTTATTGGCTTTTTTGATGTGACAACACATCAAATTTTCCAAAAAACCCAAAGAAAGAATTTAACAAATTTTGGGTTGGATTTTTTTTAAATCGTGTGTGGAAAATTAAATTCTCTTTTGAGTGTCCTTTATGTTAAACAAGTTTCATTATCTTTGTAGGGCAATCTTTTTATTTTGGTTTTATTATTTTATTTTGGCAACGTGCATTTCTTAATTTATCAAATATTCACATTTACTTCAAAGATTGCAGAAAATTTTTCTAGCATAATTTAATTATTTTCGTTTTTTAAATTAGATATTTTTACCTTTTCATCCAAACAAAATACTTTTTACAACACTTTACATATCAATGAATGGGTCAGAAAGGGTACTAATTCGAAACCTTATGCATTACAATGAGAATAGAAATGCACGTTAGAAGCTGTATGGTACAAAACTTCATTTAAGCAGTGACAGAGCTGCATCAACCAACCCCTTGTGTGTAATTTTACTGAAAAATGCTCATCAGCTGGCTGATACAACCAATGACTTACAGTGGGACTTCTGCGTGAGAAAAAGGAGACGAAAAGTAGAAATAAATCAGTGTGTTATGAATTGACTGTTTTTTACCTGAATCGCTTTATTAACAGGTTATTTTTTTAGATTTTATTAAGGACTCGAAATTAATATATATATTAGAGGTCAGCCCAAGATGACACTAAATAAGGCATCATCTCGAATTTTCAATTCATTTCATATACCTTAAGGTACCTTTACACGGCAATACAAAGTAATTGGATTTTGTAGAATCAAAATATTATTAAATTCTCTCTGTGTTTAAAAAAAGAGAATAAAAATCTGTTCTAACTACGGATGAGGTTGGTAAAATCAAAATCGGTTGTTTCTTGCCACTTTCCATTTGGGGTAACGCCATATGGTTAAGGTTCAACAATATTAACAAAAACAACATGAAAAAAATCTGCTTTTATTTTGATTGTTTGTGTATTGTTTCATTAAGTGTAGCCACCTTCATTAGATGCTGTAAGTGCTGCCAATCTTTCACACCTCTGATGTGATGAGAATACACAAGTTTCTAAAATGGTTTAGAAAATAAACATTTACCGAACACTTGTCAAATTTCGCATCCGTATTCTCTCCTACCCAATACATTATGCTTTTACATGATGAGATTTTGTATTATCCCACAACATTTTTTGACGTATCGTAATATATGTATTACCGTGTAAAGGTACCTTTACGTGTGCACACACAAAAATAAGTACTGCGTTGTATTGTTCGCCATCTCTTTTGTTTACTTAACTTAACTTAAATGAAAAATATATTCACAGTTAAGCACACTTAAGTATACAACAACGGCACATCAATTCATCATGATCACACACTTCAATTTCAATTGTGTGTGTTGCTGCTAACCAATTCTTTTCCCATTTTATTATTGTATGCCGAATATCTTAGTTTTAATGTATTTTTAAAATTATAGTCTTAAAGTATAAATAATGCAAAAAGTGATTAACTTAGCAAAATTTTTAAGAAAACTAGGGAATTTTGCATTTTAATTTATCACGTTTAATATCTTCTTTTATTATATATATGAGGTACCAAATTAATCAAGGATTAAGAAAAGATACAAATTTATCATATGTTATCAATTTCTACCTAAATTATTTTATATGGCCTTTTGGCAAACTAGTAGTTACCCGACTTTTACTAAATTATATATTCGATATTTGGTCAGTTTTTGGAATATTTCTAAAGAAATGATAACAAAGTTTCCCGAAAGGTAACATATTTTTATTTAATTAATAAACAAATAAAAAATTGATTTTTATTTTTGTTGTGTTCTCGGACTACTGTATAAGTACTACAATTATAAAAATTAAAGTTAAAAAAAGAGTCCTAAAATAACTTAAGAAACTTAAAAAATTTATGTTTTATTATGTTACATGGAAGAGTTCTTACCTAATACATAATTATATTTTATTGAAATTCAAACATTGTCCATTACTTTTTGTGCCATCAATCCCACTGTACGGTACAAAGAAATACATTACGATACGACTTTTGACTGTTAAGATTTTTATCTAAAAATGCTCTTGCCTTTCTAGCTTGGTTTATTTACTGATGATAGTAATTCATTTTTTTCGTCAATCGTTATGGATGAATTAATGTTGATGTCCTCCTAAAAATTAGAAAACATAAACATTTTAGGTTTTCTAATGCCTTTTGCTGCATATGAGTGTATAAGGAGGTTGAATGTTAAAGACGTCTTCTTCTCGGATAACAATTTTCGTTTTAAATGAATACTCAACGAAAAGGGTTTTTGTTTTACAGATGAGAGAGCTATGTAGTTCTTGAACGAACTAGTTTAATTGAACTATTCACCTAACTGAGCTAAGTGAACGATTCACTATACTGATCACTTTTAGCTCCGTAGTTCATCGTTCCAATCGTACCAATATAAAATAAAATTGCATTTAAATTAGCAAAAATAGTTGTTCTTAAAAATAAATTATTTAATTCAGAAAATTATTTATCAGTTCGTCGGAAAGACCAAACTCTAAAATTTTTTATTTTCACATAATTTAGTAGACACTGAGAAAAGGAAACATTAAAAAAGAAAGATAATCAGCCTTATTAAGAGTGTCGTTGGCGTATTTCGACAGTTATCGTAGTCGTTGGCGTTTTTAATATTTTTCGGTACCATGTAAAATTAACGAAAACGACATTTTTGTAATAGAACAAAAAACACAAATTGTTTCATAATTCTTACAATTTTAGTAAATTTTGTGTAACCCTGTTGTATAGACTGTCAAAAAATCAACTGTTGTTGGTGATAAAAATAACAATAAAAATATAAATTATTAAATATACAAATTATTTTTTATTTAAAATGTTAAGTGTTGCTACATTTTCGTCATCTGAGGACGAAGAAGAGTATACTACTTCTGAGTATAATACTATGCGTAGGGAGTTACGGCAAAAGTCAAGCATATTTCCCATGCCAAACTCCAAGAAAACAATTTTACTTAATGCATTTTATTTAAATTTAAGTCTATTTTAAGTTTTGTTACATACTTCAGACTCAATAAGGATGCTTTTAAGAATATCCTTGGCAAAATTGCTCCTAAATTAGAATAGCCATTACGGTTAACATGTTTGCCACATATTTTTCAGCTGAAGGAAAAGGGTGCTGGTATTAACTCAACACCAACTTAAGCTAAGCTTCTGTTAGCAAAGTGCTTCATGAATTCATTGAGTTGACCTGCAATTTCACTCTATTCTTCTTTAACATTTACTTTATTAATTTCACTTGTATTTGTGTATATCCTTTTGCTAAACTTGATTCTCTTTTTTATTTTTGGTTTTAATTTTTAAAAAGAATAAAATAAAAAACAAAAAAAATTTGCTATAATTATATTTTTGAGTATAGCTACTACTTTATCTTGCTGAAATCTATTTTTTTAATCATTTTTAATATATTTTTTTAACTGTCGTTAACAAATACCTTAACGACGATTTTCTTAGTATTTGACATTTTTTGACGACACTCGTGGTACCGAAAATTGTAATAGAATCGTTAGGAAATGTTGATTTCTATCGTTTTTCGACAAACATGGTATCATTCAAACAAAAAGAATGATTTTCGACACAAAAACGATTCGACAACGACACTCATAATAAGGCTGAATATAAAAATATCATATACTGGCTCTGGCAGATTTATTTCACACAAATCTTATTGAGCTGCCGAGCAACTGAGCTATTGAACTTAAAGAGCGACCTAGTTCAGTAAAGTTGATAGACCCAACTCTAATTTTAACGCCAGCAATAAGTGATAACATATTAAAATGCTGAAAACGCCAGAGCCGTGGCTAATCTTCAGGTATTTTATTTTGAGCTAAAGTAAAATATAGGAAAATTTAAAAAAAAACATATCATTCGTAGAACTTTAAAAAGGAAGGAATTTTTTCTGTCGGAGGCAGAGTAAGTTCCGCATTATTTTAGTCCATAAGTCAAATTGGGCTTTATGATGTTAAAATCGGTTCGAGACCCCTTTGGGATCTTTCTGAGTTGTCAGAAAATTAATACCACCAGAAAATGCTGACAGATGTGTTAGAACGCTTTGTAAAACAAGTATAAAAATTGTCCCTGGAACACTATTTTGAGGGTTGCCAGCTTCTATAGGTTGAGGACAACCTTGGTGACCTCCCTTTAATCATAACTTTTGGTCGGTTATGGTCTTTCCTAAAAGGCTGTAGAGGATAATTGGGAAGTTCAGCTTTAGCTTGGTTAACAGTGTATTATGGCATTCTTTGTTGAAAGCTCGAGAAACATCAACGGAAAAGGCGGAGTTATATTTTTTCTCAAAGGCTTTTTTATAACTTGTAACAATTTATTGGTTTTTTCGATGGTACCATGTTATCGCATAAGGCCAAATATATGATTGGGAATGTAGGTGTTTTTTTAAGATCAGCTTAATTTCCAGAAACTTCCCGAGAAGTTTTGACAGAGTTGGTAACAGGCTTACAGGCCTTACATGATAACCTTTTTTTTCATGATTAGCAATCATCTTTATTAAGATAATTTTCTATGTTGTTGGGAAGTCGTAATATTGCGTTAAAAAAATTAAATTATATCATTTGTTGCGCAAGGCAGTTATCAAAGCGTTTTGTTGCTCATTAAAGTAATAAAAAGACTCCATGGTATCTAGAAATTTGAATAGTAGTTCTCACGGCTATCTAGCCAGTACACGTTTTAGGATTAAATACTTTTCTTAAATGATTTGCGAAAAGATAGAATTTTTGATTGTCATTTCTTGCCCAGCATCCTATCAGATAACGCAGTGGGGGTTTTACGAGAACGGATCTTCTTAGATGATTAAGGCAACCATAGAGTATAAGTCGCCTGAAAAGTCGAATCTAGGCCTTCCAAGTGTTCCTGAAGTGAAAATTCTTTCAGTTTGTCATTCTATTGGTAATTTTTTTTAAGCGCTCCCACAGCTTCCAGGGTACGAAGGTCAAATCTGTGACCGACTCCATTTAAATTTTCCTCCCAAATATTTTGGTGCAACATCCTTTAACCCTATCTTCAGCCTCTTACAGGATTGTAATACAAAAATTAAAAAAAATTAGGGTTGGAATCCCCACAACTTTTCTGGAGAGGAATAAAATGTATCACAGACTCCAATTGGGTTTTCCTCTCAAACATATTACTTAAACAGTTTACAAAAATTATGTAAAAAAGGCCTTAGAGAAATAAAGCGTACGACCCACCCCCTCTTGTTTCCCCTCCCATCGCCTCAGGGAGTTCCCATACAAGGTTTGGGAAATCGTAATAAATCCTCCCTACAGCTTTCAGGGAGCCAATAAATAGATTTAATATAGGACTGACCATAAATAATTTTTTCTTGCAAACATTTTGCTAGAAAATACTTATCCACCAATTTTTCACACCCTAGTAAGAAACTAAAAAACCTTAAAATTTTAAGGCAAATAATATACCCATCATATGCTTTCAGTACAAAAACTAAATTTTAATGCAGAATAATAATCTAAATCAAAGGGCATAACACATTAATGTGTTTCATATACAAATGTGTAAGTGTATAAGTGGCCAGGATTAAATTTTAATTGAAGTTAAAGGTGATTTATGTTTACAACATTTTGCAAATCCATTATAAGAAACTATGTGTCCACATGCTCAGGCGGTTACATACATATTTTCTACCTTAAACCATTTCATATTGTTTAAGGATTTTCTAAAGGCTTTATTTTTGGCATTTTACTAAATTAAGGTTTCCATTTCACAAACGCTTTTGAAACATTTTAAACAAGAGAATGGCCATTGTTCATATTGCTATACAAAATGTATTGGCATTATAGTTGCTTAAGGAGAGACATGACATAAAGGATATTTTTTGTTGTGGAATGTGTGTTTAAAATCAAATGTAAAACAAACTTTTTAATTGTCTAAATAAACCTTTTATGGGATCAAATGAGAATACTTAAAAGTTAAATATGAGAAAATTTATCAAAAAGTTTTAAGTTTGAAATAAATTTGCTCAACAAAAAATACTGTAAAATATGATACGAGTTTTAATTAAACTATTTAGGTTTAATTTAAAATTTATTTGTGAGAGTTTTAAACATTTACTGAGATAAAAATTTTAATTTTAGATAGCATAATAAATTTAATTCTGTTCTATTAAATATGAATTTGATAGGAATTTAGAAAGCTTTTTAAACGTTTAAAAAATCAAATTTTTTATGGTAATTTTGTTACTTGAAGCTTTGATACGTGTCTATATGTTCATATATGTATGTATGTATGTATGTATATAAAAAACTGATTAATATGATAATGGCGATAAAATAAAAAGAAAATATATAAAATAAACGTAAAAAAAATTATTTTTATTACCCGGAAATACATTTTAAAACTTAATGGAAATTTGTTAAAAACAAACATAAATTCATATGCATTCTTATTGAAAGTAATGCGCGTTTTTATAATTTAATACAAAACCACAGGGAGCATGTATTTAAAATCACCTAATCAATTCATCCCACAAATTAATAAATTTTTTTATTAAGAACGATTGTTTTCAAATTCAAAAATATTTAAATGGTTTTATGCACATATACATAAATGTTAATTTATTAAATAATTTATTTGGGTGTGCCGATAAAGTAGTTAGTAGTGTAATAACCTGACCGACTAAAATATAAAACTCTGAAATACAAATAGAAATTTCTGAAATTGATATAGAATTTTCTGAAATTGAAATAGAAATTTCTGAATTTGAATAACAAATTTCTAAAATTGAAGTAGAAATTTCTGAAATTAAATAAGAAATTTCTGAAATACAATTAGAAAGTTCTGAAATACAATTGGAAATGGTGTAGATAGATGTTCTGGCTCGACTTCGTCAAAGAATTTTGTTTTAAATTCTACAACATGAATATGTAGTTGTACCCTTCACATAAGTGATAAGTGTATATATGTACAAGTTTGCAATTCCATTTTTAATTTCTTTAGTATCCATCTGCGACCCCATAAAGTATATAAATATTTTCTTGGTTCTTATAATAGGAAAGTCGATTTAGCAGTGTCCGTATGACCGTCCATCCATCTGACCGTGTTATGATTTAAATCAACTTTTTTAAGCCCCTGATGTCGCATAGACCTGTATTTGGTAAAAAATTATTAGAAATATTGGCGGAAAATTCAGCAAAATTGCTAGCAGACTGGCCGAGATATAAGCCAAAAGCCAAGACTACACTTAAAAAATTATTACAGTAACTGACTGTAAGTTATTAAAAACAAAAATACTGATTTTCAATTGAAGTTAATTTTGTCAGTTATTTTTTAGTAATAGGTCTGTCTGCGTACACATATTTTGCATCATTTTGTGCAAAATGTTACAAAATCTTGCAAAATGTTGTCTGCGTACTCCAAATCTCTTGCAGCGAGAGATCCAAAAAGAGTATTTTTTGACAGTTGGAAGTTAGAGAACTTGCAAAATGTTACTGGAGAAATTTCTTCTTGTAAGATTTTGCAACTAGTTTGAACAGCTGTTTTATTTTACTTTTTAAATGAAATAATTTTTGTGAAACGTAAATAAAAATTAAAATTTAACAATAGTTAGAATTGTGTTGATTTTTAACGTTTATAACAAATTATAACAAACATAACATTTTACTAATGCCAGAAATGTCCAAATATACTAATAATTTACCGCGTACACATATGCTAAAATTCTTTTGCTTTGTTATTTGAATTGTTTACATACCGATCATCTGTTTCCTTGCAAGATTTTACTGGATACTGTCTGCGTACTTTTTGATATATTTTTAGCCGACAGAGTAAAATTGGTCTTACTCTCCCAAAAAATATTACTGAGTATTTGCTACTGGAAAAGTACGCAGACAGACCTAATATTTAACTTTGTTTTTTTTTTGATACATTGTGTTTCGCTGTAAATGACAGAAAATCTAGTAAGTTTTAGACGATTACTTATGTTTGCTGATTTTTTGATGTCTGAATTAAAATGAAATATTTTGTTAATTTTAATAAATATCTTGTTGGATGGTTTTAAAATGAATATCCAGTTATTTTAAATAGATTTTCAGTTGACTTTACCTCAATAACTTTTTGAGTGTACCTGTGTTTATTTCTCTAAAATTTGTACATAAAAAACTCTATTACTTTTTCAGATTTGGCCCTACCCAGGTCCAATATTGAATACCATTAATTTGTTCTCAGGAACATGTTTGCGGAACATACTTACTCCCTAACAGGGTTGCCATGCAAAATTGAATTTTTTTTTAAAAAGCTCTTACAGCTTCCAGAGTGCTCCTACAAAGGTCAAGTGTAAGACCGACCCAAATTAATTTGCCTCCAAAAAATTTTTTTGGAACATCAGCCCCTAACAGGGTTGCTTATAATATTTGAATAAGTAAGGGTAAAAACCCCTACAACTTCACCGAAGTCGTTCCTAGAGGAATGAAATGTATTACAGTTCCTCATTTGATCTCTACTCAGTCATATTCCTAGAATATATTTACCCTCTATGTCTATCACCTAAAGGACTTGCCATACAAAATTTCCAAAAATGAGTAAAAACGCCCATAACTTCCCCAGGTTTGGCATTAGAGAAATAAAGTGTACGACCGACCCCCATTAGTTTCCCAAAGATATTCCTAGAAAAAAACTTACGTCCTATCTCCATTGCCTAAGAGTGCTCCCATACAAAGCTTGAAAAATTGTAATAAACCTCCCCCTCAGCTTCTAAGGTGCCCGTGCAAGGGTCAAATGTAAAACTGACCCTAACTTATTTTTCCTTGCAAACATTTTTATAATACATAATTACCCCCTAACACCCCCCGCTAAGGGGGTTTCCATAAAAAATTAAAAAAAATTGGGTAAAACCCCTAAATGTTGTGAAGGGTATATACGATTCGGCACAACCGATCTAACTTGTTTCCTCTTCACTTTGTTTTTAATATATTTTAATTTGTGTTTTTTAATTCTTTAGTTTCATTAAAACAAAATAAAAATAAAGTTGATTTATCTAAATTTTTTATTATGTAGAAACTAATTTCTGACATGTGATGATTGAAAATATTACTTGAAAAATCCTTTTTCCGACACTAGCTAAGGCGAAATCACATCAGCTGAAGTAAATTCACAGCTGATTGGTCGTTCCTTTTCTAAATGTTGATTTAGTTCTCAATTGATAAGAGTTTTTAATAAAAGTAAAAAAAGATTATGTAATATCAATTTCAAACAAAAATTTCGTTTTCAATTTTTAACGATACGCTAGATCCATAATATAGTTCTTGAGGAGGCTTGGCTATATTTAACAAATTGAAAACCAAACACCATCTGACGGGGGGTCTCTCCGAGTTTCATATGAAACAACTTAAGTCTGCGTTGATGAATTTTTTCCGAACCTCGTGATTTTCTCAGTTAATTTACCACCCAGATTTTTCAATAACAAAAAAACTACTGCAAAAACTTTTGGTCCCCGCTTCATGTTTGCTGGTAATTATAACCCTAAGTTGTCACTGTTTAATTAAAGAGAATCTCAGGTTGGAAATGATGAAAACAAATAATGTATTTTCACATATTATCAAAAGAACAGCCGTTACGATCAAAGGGAGATAGTAAAAATATGAAGCATTCAAAATCGTTCCCGTACTCTAAGAGAAAAAAGATGGCAGGGACTTATACCTAATTTTTTACGCTTAAGATTTGAATAACCACTTATTGTTGGTTATGTTACTAATGTTATAAAAAAACTTTTTCGACGTACAAAACCATTTAAATCATTTAAATTTAACAAACAAATTCCATAAACAAAGTAAAAAGTTGATTTGATTTTAATTTGCGACTTTTGTTCAGTCATTAAATAAACACGAAAGACACTCTTTCTTCCTCGTGTTTAGTTGAGAATGTAACATTTACTGACCTCAATGGATGACCTAACGTTCCATCATTGTTATACGATGATGTTGTGTATTTAATGCGTGGGATCCACTAGCAGACTTTACATTAAATTTTACAAAAAAAAAAATAAAAGAAATTGTTTCCTTTTTTACACAGTCATACAGTGGGGTAATGAATAAAAACACGGTTTCAGATTTTTGTTTTAAGTTTTGACACAATTAAAGTGTACAAAAAGCTAAGCCTTTATATGTAAAATAATTGATCTGTCTGTCAATCTGTTAATTTTTTAATTCATTTGCGTTTGTGAATACGAGTGTTCATATGAATGAATTTCTTGTTTTTTTTGTGCTTTTATTTGATTGTTTTGTTAAATTATTTATATTTTGATTAATTGATTAGTGTGGAACTTTTGCCTAATTTAACAATTTCAAATTAATTTATTATCACACATGAACAGATGCTGACTGAAACACACACAATTAAATAAATAAATACTTTGGTTACATGGATATATTCAAGAAGAAGAAGATAAAACAAGTCTTCACAGCTGATTTGTCATTTTTTCATTCATTGCTTTAATTGTCCGTCCGACTGTTTATTTACTCAATTATTTATCTGTATAGTTGTGATTAGACATATGCTGGAATAAAGTGAAATAGCTTTACAAACTAAACGAAGAAGAAGATAAATTAATTAAAAATGTGGTAGAAATGGGCGTTGGTAATGCTTCTTTCGGCTCGAATTTTTGTTATTTTTTTTTGCTTGGCTATCTCCGCTTTGAAAGCATGGTTAAACAAAATAATTCAACAAGTTTTTTGTTTTTTATCTTTTTGCTTTTCTTCTCTGTAAATATTATTTACTACTACTAAATATTAAAATTGACTTTTAACGAAAACTCCTCCTACTCTGTGCGGCTTCTTCATCAACCATGTCTGGTATTCATTTTTAAACAAAGTTTTGTTTTTTTTTTATTTATTTGATACATTCATGCTAAATAGTTGTCGTAACAAACTTCCCACTATTCGACATATTTTTGGTTGTCTTGACTATTTCACAAATATTTTTTTTTATAATACATAAACGTTAATGTTCAGCAATTAATTAAATTAAATTTTAGAGCTTGAATTGACTATACGCAATTTAATTTCAAATGTTTCTAATATTTATGAATACCTGTTTTAAGCAGAAAAAATATTTGATTTTTACAAAAAGTCATGTGGCAAATAGTGTGGAGTTATACATATCGAGCCTTTGGTGCAATACCGTAGTAATCCAAAAAATCGTGAACTGAGAAAAATGCATTTGAAGTTTTGAACCATCTTTTTGTCACAAAACCTATGACAAACTCAAAAATTAATTCGAAATATATCGTTATAGCAAATAAACTTTTAACTATTTTTTTTCTAACAAAGTTGTAATATGAAATAATACGAACAAGTAAAAAAGAAATCAAATTATGCAGTTGTGTTTCTGTGCCTAAAACGTAGCAAAAAATAATATTGCTTTATACTTTTTTCGTAAATTGCTTTCTGTTAGTAAATTTCTTGTCATAAAGGAAATATTTCATTATTGCAAATAAATATTGTTGGAAATACCTAGAGGCAATAAAGACATTTTTAGCTGTAGAATCTGAACAGTTAGAGGTGGAATCATAATCTTTTTTTCTTAAGATAGATATTTCCCCAAAGATAATTTCTGCATACCCAGCTCAAAAAATTCAAATTTTGAGTTACTACGGTATTGCACCAAACGCCCGATATGTATGTATATGTAACAGTTTTAAGAAAATTTTGTCTTGGCGAAGAGTTTTTTGCTCTGAATTTGCATTTTCTCAAACACAATTGCATTCCATTGTAATAAATTAATACAGATAGAGTTCACCTTATTTTAATCCCTTACGCGTCGTTTACCTTCTGATCTGGCTATTGATTAGGTCTCTTCTAAAAACTCAAGGTGGCTGTATTTTACATTTAAATCACGGATCGAAATGAAAAAAAATGCTAAAATGTTCTACAGACAAAAAAAATAGTGATAGATTTTTGTAAAAAGTTGTATCACAACAACACCATTTATTCAACATTTAAAACAATATTTTTATAATTTCTAACTTCAAATAAAAAATAATTTAATTATGCATCATGCTAAAGTAATTCAATGTTAAAATACTTATAATTTTATGACTTTTGTAACAAAGTTATTAAAACATATAAAGCCGAAGAAAAAATTTTATCTCGCACTTATTTTTAGTGCTAAGAAAAAAAAATAGTTCTAGATCTAGCACTAAGATAAACTAATATAAAAATCTATAATTATTTATTCTATAATTATTTTTTTCTTCAACTATATATGTTTTAATAATTTTGTTATAAATGTCATACAATTATATTTTAACATTGAATGAAAAAATTAATTAATTACTAAAATGGAAAAGCTGCTTTTAACAGCAGTCGGCTATACCAGACAAAGGTCTGAAGTATCTAAGTACACATAATAAATTTAAAAGGATTGGTAATTGCTTCAAAAATGCCGAACCCTGCATCAACAAAGCCTCATATATGAAAAGTTTCGCTTTATTTTTTTGTTTGAAAAAAGTCACGATAAAGGACACTAATTACTCGCAAAATTGATTGATTTCAGCCTTGAGATTGATAAAGAGTTCATTTTTTATGGTACCAGTGTTAATATAAGTAAGTAATGAAATTAGTTAGGAAAATAAGAAGAGAACACCTTTTGCCAATAAATGCTTTAGTGAGTTAAGTAGGCGATTGAGAAGTAAATCCTTCCTTTTTGGACGAAGAACCTCTACAAATTGCTGATCTCTAGATATACGCTCTCTGGCATCTCTGGCGAAGAGACACTGATGCTCCAGCTCTAAACACCTACAAAGATAACCGAACTATAGGCGATTTAAACAGGGCAACCAAATCTCAGTTGAAATGACCAGGTGCAAAAAATCTTAAGACGCTGGATGTCTCCAACTGGCACCAGCAGGAAAAAAAAACAGTAATAGCTGGCGTTTTCTCTTGGGAGTGGTAAGTAGGAAGTTTGGGATAATATACATTAAGGTTTCCATTTATCAAGACTTTTAGTTTACATTAAGTAGGTAAAGTTATCATAATTTCTATGTTTTTAGACTACGTGTAAGTCTTAACACGAAAGTCTTTTTGCGCACTAAGGTTGATTAAGAATAACTTTTAAAATTAGTAGATCTTTAAGAACAATCTTCCTTGTTCTGCAAATTGAGTTTCTCATAGGTTTTGCAATAAAAAATTAAAAAAATTGCTTTAAATATTTTAGGAATTATTTATTATTTATATTCTAAGCATAACACTAGCAACTATCGTTGGCGATTTCAAATTGCACGGTTGTGGGATTTTGAGGAAATAATTAAATTTTTTTTAATTTTTTTAAATCGAAAACAAGTAAGAATGTTATTTTGGGTTAAGCTCCTACCATTTATGCCTAACATATATGCAAAATTATGTAAAGATAGAGTGACGTTCGAGCCAGTAATAGCCCAAAATGCTTATTTAGGGGGGAAATTTTTATTGGGGCTATGTTTAAAAATGGACCGATCATATCCACAAGCAAATGGCTTTGTGGCAGTGCTAAAAACTAATCTGTGCCAAATTTTTTTAAATTATCTTCAAAAATACAAACTGTGTTTTAATATTAAAAATACATGCACACCCATCCGGACGGAAGGACGGACATGCTTAAATCGACATAAAAAGCGATTCTGAGTCGATTAGTATACTTAAAGGTGGGTGTCAGACCTTTATTTTTTAACTTTACAAACATCTGCATAAACGCACAATTCCCTAACACCTATGCGGTGGGAGAATAAATATCTCCTAGAATTTCTAATTCGCTTTCATAACTTTTTTTTTAGTTCAAAGAAGTTGTTGAAAATTCAACAAAGTAGTAAAATTCTATTTAAGGAAAATCTCAGAGAAGAAGAATCAAAATGTTTCCTTTACTTCAATGGCATTTGTTAGAGAAAGTTTTATTTAGATTGTTTGTTTGCTTTTCATTCAATTTTAGATTTTTTTTTATGAAAAAGGATATCTTAGTTATTTTTACTTTCCATGCACTAACATCAGATTTGTTTGACATTTGATTTTATTACATTTAAATTTTTAGATTTTTATTGTTTTCGATTTGAATTAGTTTTCCATTTATAAATAAAAAATCGTTAAAAATTTATTACCCCAGTGGGTCATAAATTGTGACTGAAAGCAAATGTGGTGACATAGTAGAGAAACGACTGACTCCTCGTTGTTTTAAAAAGTTTTGTTTTTATAAATTTTTCATTTCTGTTTTTATTTAACAATTTGGTTTTCTTTCTGATTGTTTAAAGTTTTAAACAACAATAAAGTATAAATTTGTTTGTTGTAAAATTTTGAATGTGAATGTATGCAGTTATTTTGTATTTATTTTAACACGGAAATATTTAAATACATTTTATGATATCTTGATAATTTATAGCTTTTAAATTGTCCCTTTTCATTTAAAAGCAAGTATCCATTGACATTTCATATATATTTGGAAGGTGTCTTGGGCCGTAAAATAAACTTTACTACTTGGCTGCGGTTCGGTTCGATAGTATAGAGATTATAAATTCCTTTAATAGAGTTTTACGAACTGTGCATTGCACGAGCTAACAAAAGAATAGATAAACTAAGAAACGAATATTATATTTCCTTTAATATAAAAACAAGTGTCAAACACCAAACCGTTCTAAGAAATAATAGTCTTTTGTTTTATGTACATGAATTCAAATGAAAGTAATATAAAGATTTTTTAAACAAATGAAAAGAATAAAATAAAATAATCGTAAAATATAAAATTTTTGACTATAAAATTCGTTTGCAGCTACATATCATGCGGGGCCATAAAAATTATTATGTATTTTCGCCTTTAGTTTTCTTTAAATTCAATAATAATTCTAATTTATGCACTTTCAAAAATTTTGAAAAAATACATAAAATATAAATATGAAATAAATAAATATTTTTTTATGGCTTATGACATGGCCCAGTAAAAACTATATTTTTTTTTTGAGTTTTTTATAATGTAATACTCCCCAGGCTACTTATTTTAATGTCACACTAAGAAATACATATCTACGTACTTCATGTTCATAAAACTTTGAATGTTGGCATCATTAATATTTTAATTGTCTTGCCTTAAAGAAATAAATTTAATTTTATAAATCATAAAGATACGATAATCATAAAAACTTTATTTTTATCACATGTTAACATATAAAGATTAAAGATGTTTTCACTGCCATAAAATGTTTTAAGGGGTTTCCATAAAGAATGCAAGAAAGACTAATTATCAAGATTTTATTTAACATAAATATTTGCACTTCACACTTCCATAAAGTACTACAGAAAGAAACAAAGTGTTATTACTACGAATTTACTATTTAAATACAACAGATTTTATAAGAACCTTGTCAGTATTTAATTTCAAATCTTTATTTGTAGTTTACACCTCTGGCTCACTAAATAATATTATCTTAGGATCAAATAAACAAATAAATGCATGGACGCATTGAAAAAAGTAAAAAAGAATACAAAAAATATTAGAAAGAAAAATATGAAAGAAATAAAACTCACTGGCAATGTTTGTAAAAAACACGTTTGAATACACTTATAAATGCAAATAAATGAATCTGAAGTAAGCCCTGCAGAGCATGGTACATTATTTTATAAACACTTCCCTAGAAGACAACTCGTTTGCATTGCAACAACTCTTTGAAAAATTGTTTCTTTATTTAACATGTATTCATTCAAATGTCGGTTCTAAAATCTTATTGAGCTCTAAAATACTCTTATATTTGGGCCCTATATAGGAAAAACTTCACAAATTTTTATTCAAACAGTTTTTTCAAATAGTAAATAAATTTTTAATAAAACTGTTATCTGATATAAATGTCAAACAGAAAAATCAAAAATTATATTTATCTTAAAGCCTTAATTTTGATATTGAAATTAGTAGGCACGTTTTTCCAAATAAATTTTTAAAAAATCTAATAAAACTGTGTTTCTGATTTTAAAATTTTGTAAAGGAGTAATTTTAGACTCCTCTTTATTCTTATTAGATTATAACAGGTCCTTGTTGGACACTGGTATATGCAAAAAAAGTGGGGCGACTTTCCAGCAATGGTTGCAGGTTTTGTGGTGTACCAGGGATCAGGAGACCGTTGAGCATATATTATGTCAATACCCAGCACTTGTGAGCCATTTATTCTTAGGCTGATGGAATTATAAAAAAAAAGGAGCGTGGCGGACTCTAGGTTTCATTACACTGATATTGTTAAACTGATTGCGGGTTATTTTTTTCTGGTAACACCATAAGCCCAAAGGTCTATGTGGGGTATTATTAGCCAAACACTAACGTTCTTTTATCAAGTGACTAAGACGTTAGGGATGTCAAATGTTTTTTTTTTGTACGTGATGTACTATTTAAAAAATTGGTTTGAGTAAATAGGCCACAAATCAAATAAATCGTAATTGTACGTCTTAAAGAGACAAATTCATGCCCAGGCAAATGTCAAAATCCAAATAAAAAAAATCCGGTTTTTTATATACTGAGTCTGACGTTTGTCTAGGCATGAATTTGTCTCGTCAAGACGTACAATAAAGCAATATTGTGTTTAAAAACGCTGACCCGTGATCTAAAATTAATAATTTTACCACCTTCATTGAGCCAGTTTTTCTTTGAATGGAGAAATAGAAAGTTACTAAAATACTATGGAGCTTAACTAACTGTTCTATACGACAAGGAGTATGTCTCTCTGACCAGAAAAGAGCATCAATTTTTTTCGCCTCACACATCAATTCCCAATTGACCAGGACATCATACAAAGAAAAAGCGGATGAACTGGCCACACGTTAGGGTCAAAAATAGAATTGTTTGAAAGGCTGCAGCACACATTCTTCAGGACATTTGGCCACGCTACCGTTTCGAAACCACTTAGGGGATAGAAACTCTTAATCTGCTTACCACATCACAATTTACGTGGAATGACACAGTGAGGATAGCAAAGGGCCATTGGAAACTTCTAATTTAGACCGTTTTCTTTTGAAATGGAGAAGCGTGTCATCGTTATAATTATGGTATCCCGTAGGTAAGGTTTAAAACCGCAGCTTTCGCAGAACATACGCCTGTGCCAGTGATTGGCCTGTTGTGCGCTCCTACCAAAAATTATTATTTTTCACGAAAATTCGGTGATGCGGACGGATTTTCTTATCATCTCTTATGCTATACCTCCATTTTCTAAGACATCAAACATAAAACATCAGGCTCTGGCCTGTGGGGAAATGCTTCGCCTTTTCGATATCATATCTGCATGCACTGCAAACGCTGTTCTCCTCAGTTCTCATCTGATGGAGATAAACTTGTCTTGTAAGTTTGAGTGACCCAGCAACATATTTATCATGATGCTTATTTCAGGCTTCTCAATTTAAAAATACCCGTTTTACTGCCCTCACCTGGGTCGTTCCGAAGATTTTTGGCATTGTGCCAACCCTTTCGATCTTCTAGAATATCCTTTTTCAACTCGGCCTTTGTTGCCACAAGAGATTTCGATTTTTTCTTTCTAGTCCTCATTGCCAGATTATTCGCCCGCTTGTTACTGGCCACCCATGATGCCCAGGAGAATATATAATGTGAAGATACCTTTATTCTGAGCAATCATTAATTATCATCTTGCCTTGTATCACCGTCCTATATTTGGTGTTTCCGCACATAATTGCTCTTATCTACGTTTGTCTATCTAAGCATGTATCATGCTCTGCCCGTACCCTGACCAGAACAGACAAGACTAACATTGTGTTGTCTAGAATGTGGAAGTAAAACTCCATCTACGCGTTTTAAGCAAGAATGCCAAGTCTTCTTCTTCCCTCCGCACTAGAGCCATGTGTTTAGCATTAGGTCCCTTTTTGCATCTGCCCCAGAGCCCCGTCTAACATGGACTGCCGATCCGGTATAAGCACACTGCAGTAGAGGTATATGATCGGACAGCTCCAATGTATTCATCTAAGCCTCTAGTTTTTCAAAAGTGCGTTTATCATCAATCCCTCTCCCCTTCGCTTGTAGACGTTTCATCTTAAGTACGTCACACAGTTTCAACAGGCTGAATACTCAAAATCGTTTTAAAAGGCCTCGCTGGAGCAGTCCGAATAGCACCATTTATCCCGAGACAACATGTACGTTGGACCTTTTGTAAGATTACAAAGCCGAACTTTCTTTCCATTGACGTCCACAGAATATTAATAAGAGTTGGTTTAAAACCGGTACTACCTCGCAAAAACACCCCGATTTAAATCGTCTTGGTTTGCGTCTTTTAAAATTTCTGCGAAAAAAATATAGTTCACATTGATTGATAATATGTTACGTGCAATTACTACGTGTGTACGTGGATAAAGGTTCCTAGAAATAAAACACAAGTCCCTATCAAATTCCACAATTCGACTTAAAGTTTCCTAAAGCCTCCTAAGTAGCTTTAAATAAAAATAGTTTGCCTACAAAAACTTCAGGGCAAATTAAAAAAATAGTTTTAATACCACAGATGCTATCACATATTGTATCAAAAAAAGGGGCAGGCAACCTCTGTAAATATACACGAGTAGATACTGGGATACAAAGATAGAAATAAATATTAATAAAATTATAATAAATCATGTTGATTTTGAAAAAATCACGTACAAAATTCTAATATTAAACGCAAACGTCCGTCATCATCATTATCGTCATTACTGGCGGCATTTAAAAACACCGGCAGCAGTGACACATACAAACATACTCATACCTTCGCACATATCTGGTACACTGAAGTACACTTGTACTCGTTTACCTAGTACTGACACTTATAAAAAATAATAAAAACATTCAACACACACATGGGCAACGTGGGGTCCTGTCAGTTAATGCCAGCATAAATAGTTGTGTGGCATTCGTAAGAGGATACAATTTTTGTTGTTGTTGTTGCAAGTTCCTATTTTGAATCTACCAGGTTGCTGTTTATACCTGTTTAGAAAATTAAAAATAAGAAACATGCACACGCTCCATCATATAGATTTATTAGAAATTCAGATAAATGACAATAAAAACAATAAATCTTTTTGTACGTACAATTTTCTAAACATAAATTATAATTAAATGTTTATATAAATATATGTGTTGAAAACATATCATAATATTTATCATACCTTAATAGTTAAGGATTATTTGAATGTTCACGTAAGGAAGTAACAGGCACGCTATATCAAGCGATCACTTATGTGAACTGAATTTTATAAAAGGCAGAAAGGAAACTGTAGTTAAACCTTACTTATAAATAAAAAAATTAAAATAAAGCATTGTCTGTAAAGTAAATAGTTTTTTAATTTTTTAAATTTCAAAATTTTTTTTCAAATAAATAATTTTTTAAAATGTAAGTTGACACTGAAAAAACAAGACTTCTGCTTAAAATGACCACTTAGATGGGTGTAAAATATTTTTAAGAGCGGTCCTATTTTTTTTTAAATTTTTTATTACATTTCATTGTTTATGTCTATAAAAAAAAGTTTTTGCTTGAGAAACCCCCTTTTTAAAAATGAGGCGGTTGTAACAATTTCATAAAAAATAAAAAAAACAACAAAAAATATATACAAGAGCCGATTGATGATTTAGTAATTTATCATTTTAAGCCCTTGCGATATAAATAAATTAATTATATGGAGCAATTTATTTATAATTGGTTCATTTTTAAACGTAAATTCATCGATTTTTTATTAAGAAGGAAGTAGTTTTCCCCATTTCGCGCTATTTTACGTAAAATTGACTACCAAAAATAAACGCAACATCAAACCAAATATTTTTTCAAAAGCATTGACTTTTTTATTGAAAATAATATTAACTTTTATGCAATTGTACAATTTTGTTTAAAAAAAAAGATATTTGATTCTTTTAAATATTTTACAGACTGGTTACTGGATGTCTCACTTAACATAACACAGCCCAAACGTGCAAAGCGTACGTCTTCTGATATATATATCCATTAACAGGGATTTTCGGAAAACCGGTCCCAAGGGGGGCAAATGTTTCAAAAGGACAAAAATATGGCTATTTTCAATCTCGTAACCCACACAGGATTGAAAAAAAATCAAAAATTTTTGTACTAAATTAAAAAAATATAAGCGGACCTGTGTCTGGTACTTTTTTTAAAGGACCTTATAAGATCCACATTTTTTTTTAAATTGTGAGTGTACAAATATAAAATACTGATCCAAGCATAGGTCGAAAATTAACCAAGTGGACAAGAAGAAACCTTTTAAATTTTTTTTAATACATTTTTTAGCTTCCAGGTATGAAAGTAATGGATCGAAATGGAAGCCGAAAGCAAATAAGTGATCAAAAAATATGCTTTTTTATTTTTTTTCTTACCCTTTTGAATTTTTTGGGTTCTTAGTGAAACATGTGAAATTAGGGGTTATTGACTTACATATATGGAGGTCAAATGCCAACTAATTTACAAAAACTATTTATTTCACATGTTTGGAACTTTTTTTTTATATTTTTAAGTCTACAAATATGAAATTAAGGACTTTAAACCTATCTGGAGGTCGAAAGTCAACTAATTAGACTGAGGTTACCTTTTTCATAATAATACCCACACCACATGCGTGATAGGGGTATTATGCATTTGTGAAGATGTTTGTAGCGCCAGAAAAAAAATAGTCGAGACCCACCCTTAGATTCAGAATTACCCATGAGTCGATTTATGCATGTTCGTCCAGATTGGTGTCCATGTGTTTTTGAGAACAAGCTGCAGGTCCCAATTTTAAAGACATTTTGATGAAATTTGTCACAGATAAGGTTTTTGATACTTACACAAAGCCTTTTGTTTTTGTTGATAATCGGTATATTTTTTGGCGTAACCCCCACACAAGTGTCCGTCCGGAGTAAGCATTTTTGAATAAAATTACCACAAATATTGCTCTGTCGCCACAAAAATGTTGCATGTGTACATTACTCCATGCTAGTTAATACTACTGCTGAATATCGGTACGATCGGTCCCCCTGTACAAATGCGTTCCCGGAAAAAGCATATTTGTCTATAACCACCACAAATTTTACTTAAGCACCACAAAATTTTCCACGTGTATATTACTATATGCTTTGAACTATTAAGCTGAAAATCGATGTGAGCGGTCCATTTCTTAACATAGCTCTCACACAAACATCCACCAGGAATAAGTCTTTTTTGACAACTATTATTTCATAATTTACCATAGGTTCTATATAAGTTCAACTCCCGAAATTTACATTTAACCTTGTAAATTCTATTGAAATTTGGTAATCTTTAAAAATAAAAATGACATTTGAAAATTTTGGGACGATTGGCCTTGGCATGTTAGGCTTTTACCCTAATTTTATATTATTACCACTCACGTAAGTTACATACGTACATATTGTGCATAAGGCTGTATTGGTGTAGGGTAAAATATGGTTTTAGTATTTTTTGCATTTTCTGAGGTTATAAGTTATTTATATGAAATTAGTAAATATTGACCCAGATTGAAGTCAAATTGGACAAATTGTACTTTTTCATATTTTTTGTACATATGTATTTTATATTTTAAAGTTATAAGTATAGAAATACCAGTTAAGGTATTATGGACACTGGCTTAGGTCGAAAATCTATGTGTTTTTATGGACTATAGTAATATTTATTTATTGAAAATAGGAAACTTATAGTTTTGAATAAATGTTGTGTTAACAAACATGTAGATTTTACTTTTTAATGTTGGTACATTAAGTACTTTATTTCAATTAATATAGAAAACTGATCTAACGAAGAAGGGAGTAAATTTTATAAATGACAGATAAAAAATTATAATAATCAAACTTAAGAAAATTTTATTTTATTTAGTTTCCCTTTGTATTTGCACTGATCGTGTTTGTATTGGTTAAACTAACTTATACACACATACTTTTTTTTATTTATGTGCCTTGAAGGACGAATGCACAATTAATAAACATAAAACATACAAACTGTGAAATAACAACAACATGTTAAACTAGAAAATAAATGAATTAAATGGTATTAAGAAAAAAGAGGATGTAAGCACGCGAATGCAACAATAAACGTGGTTGTGTTTGTAGATAAATAGTAAAAAATATTTTATAACACCGACTACCCAAACACACTTTATGTTTTCCTCACACATACCAGCAGTAAATAAATGCCAACAAATGTGTCTGTTTTTTTCGGTGTAAAAGAAATGGAAAATATCGCATTTGTACGTGAAATTTTTATGATATATGTGAGATTTAATGTATATATGTGTGGCTTGCTATCCTTATTTATATTATTGTAATTTTTTTTATTTTAATTTAAGTGAAAGATTTCACGCATTTTTGTTATAAATACATGTTTTCAGAAATAAATGTGTTTAACGTGAAATACAAAAATCTAAACAACCTTGATGGCTTAGGCAAGATAAAGGAACTTATTATTACAACGTTTGTGAAAGCAATAACTTTCAGTTAACAGTTAAAATTGTTATTTAAGCAATTTCGAAAAGGTCATATTTCGGCAATATGCTTTTAAGCAATTGCTTCTTTAGATTCATACATATGTATGTACGTTTATTTAGTCTTTTAGGCTTTTTTCCACTCTTATGGGAAGAAAAAGAAACACCTTAGCATTAGCTTCCTAACTACTTTACAACGTAAAGAAGAATAACTTTTTATTCTTTCAAGCAATAACTTTTTGAGATTTGCATTTTGAATTTAAATAATTTTAATTAAGTTATAGTCAGCAAAACCATTGTTGTCACTATATTCTATGATTTGGGTCAGGAATGCATAAAAGTGCTTAAAAAAACTAGTTCGTGACCGAATTTTTGGACAACCCTTTATATGCATGTAGGTATGAATGTAGGTATGTGTGTATACGTTCATCGTTCATATTAAAATAGTTACTCGCACCAGATAGAGTTTATTTGTGGTCATTGTAGGAATACTTCAAACAATAAAGTCATAGAGAATAGGGCAGAAATTTTAAATAAATGAAAATTTTATTCGTTAAAACATGTACAATGTGAATCATGCACTTGCAGATAGAGAAAATTGTAAGCTTTATCTTTTAAATGAGAAAAACTCATACACAAACAACAAAAAGTATGCAAAAAACGTGTTGCAGCAAAATTTTTTAAAAGACATACAAACGTGTAATAAAAAAAAAACAAGAGCAATCAACTTACAAATACCCACGTAGTGATGCAAATCTTTTAAAAATAATGGTATGGAAAAGTTTTAGAAAAGGGACTAACAAAGTATTTATTATAATTGTTTTAAAAATTGCTTTTTAGGAATTTTATTTCTTTATTGATTTATTTCTCACTTATTTAATTTTTGAAAGGCAGCTGTCTTTCGCTGGAAGATAAGGTGATTAAATGTAATAAAGGATAGAAATTGAAGACTAGCATATGTTGCCGTAATCTGTAAATGAAATCCTGTGAAACTAACAATTAAACAGCATGATAACATACGTATATTCGAACTAGTAAATTGTATATTTTATTTATTTTTGGAAAAATCTAATAGAACAATCTAATGTTTGTCGTGCACTTTTTGTTGTGAGCAGTCTCGCAAATCATAGAAGAATATCTAAGCAGGTATTTTTTGCACCTCAGATAACTATATATTTTCTTTTAAATTTTCAGACTCTATGTGCAACAGGTGAAAAGGTGCTTAACCCGTATCAGCAGAATCAGTGGGTGATTGGAGTCAAAGTAATTAAAAGAAAAGTATTTACTTTTAATTCTCAATACTCTTACCTGTCTAATGGTTATTTTTGAACTATTTTAGAGAAACGTAAAAATTTGAAAAAAAAAGTTAATTTTATTTGTAAAATGTAACCTTTTAATTAAGGCAAAATTCAGTTTCAATCCCTTCGAATTTTTAAATACAAAGAAAGTAGGCAAAGTAGAAAATTGGTAAGCTAAGGCCAGCATATCAATATGATCGAACATCTTAAAAAAAATATATATATATATATACAGTAATTTTTTTCCATTCAATTTAGTGTGTGTAAGTGGTCAATAAATCACAATTTTACAATTCTACATGTTATAAAAAACAAAAACCGCAAGTTAAGATTACTTTTGTTAGTGGGTCTTAAAAAATTCTTGGTTTATTAATAAACGATTGACCGAAATTTGGACAATTACATTCTTTTTATGCCGACCTGTTTAAGGCGTCAATAGGGGTTGATATATTTTTTCGGCTAAGCACCTTGAAATAAAATTTAGTAAGCCCGTAAGATATATGCCAAAACTCTGATTCCTGGATGAAATTCGGATTGGGGCTATGTAAAAAAACAGATCAACAATCACTAGTTTAAATAAAAAGAGACCAACTCTTAACTAAACGGACAGGCGGACATACTTTATTCAGCTCAGGTATAATAATCTGAATGCTCTTTGCTCTAAAACTGGTGTTATAAGTCGCTGTAAAATTTTTCGAAATATTCCAGTAAAAACATACGCGAAAGAAGTATTGTAAAGCTAAAATAAATAAACTAAGAAACATAAAAAATTAAATATCTGTAAAATAAGGGGAATAACTTTCTAAGCCTTAAGGGCCAACAACCGGGTAGGCAGTCCACCATTTACTAGTAACATGACAGTTAATAAAATAAATACAATGCAACCATAATTCTTTTGACATAATTCACCACACATTTAATCTCATTAAACTAATAATGGGAGTCATGGATGAATGGTGGGTGTGTGTGTAAGTGTGTATAGATAAATGCAACAAATTCGTATTTGGTAGCAAAAGGCAGTAAGAAACCTTTAAAGAATCAAGTTAAAACTCTTGCACCACGGACAGAAGAAACCCAATAGAACAACTAACACTGGTTTATTGAAATGATGAAAGATAATCTGTAATAAGTCGTTTGGAATTTTTTTTTTCTAAAACTCCAATAATAAATATTTAAACATCAGTATCTATAATACGTAGTGTCAATTTATTAATATTTTTAGTAATTTAAATTGTGTTTTTTTTAATATTTTTTTGAATAAGGCCAAAATTGACAACAAATAATAAAAGTTGTATCATTTATCAATATCTAGATTTGCGTTGGAAGAGACACAAGCAATAGAAATTCATTAAAAAATTGTCAAACCAACTTCTAAAGATTAAAGTTAGTGTTGAGATTGAATATCAGAGCATTCGAAGTGTTTCCAAATAGAAAATCCGTACTCACTGTACTTTTGACATCGCTACGGCTTGATTTAAGTAATCATTACTTGGTTCAGTTTTTGTTTGTAACTTGTAAAATTGATTTAGTTTATTTAATTGGGGAATATTTAAAGTCATAGACCATTTATAGCTCTTCCGACAAATTTATGGATATATTTTATTAAAAAATTCTCTAATTTGTTTTTAGGTTGAATTGCAAAGTTTACATCGGCATCAAGCCAGCCGGATTGATATACAGACAGACGGATATTATTTTTTCGACTTATATAAGTTGATCCTCGTTAAGCCGGTATTTATAAGGTGGATTTTTAACCTTTTTGGGTCAAATAAAGTAAATGCACATTTTGACCCCGCCACCAAGGTCACGTGTAATACGCTCAATGGTTTTGTGGTTAATACAACTTTGATGCTTAAGTCTTGTACGCTTTGTAACATACAACTATGTAACACTGTTATTTGCGGAGGAAAGGGACACTCTAAAACCTCCGGATCAACACAAAATATTACACATTTTTGTAAAGATCGTTTTCTCAATGACCCTACCTTCTATGGAATGTTTAATTCACAACTAATGTTAACCCCAATAAAAAAAATACGAATGTGGGTAGCAAAGCTAAATTTGGTCGGGAGTAATTGAACACAAATGTTTGACTATCGGCCCATAATTTTTTGTGGGTTCCATACAAGTTCCACAAGTTACTTACTAATTTGAAATTGTTTTGCTGTTGAAAGCATGGTTTGGTTGGTGTTCGAAAAATTTATATTGAATATTGCCTACATTTTTTACGTCAAACTCCTTCCAATTTTGTATGTTGGTTTCTTAACCCTTCAATTTGATTAAATTTCAGCTTTAAACTTTCCTTATTTTAAATATATTGATACAGTTTTGTCACAAAATGTTTGTATATCCTTAAGGGAATTTAAATAACCATTTGGCAACGAATTGACAAAAAAAACAGTTGTTTTGTTTTTCGCCCATATACAAAAATTAACTTTATGTTATTTTAAAGTCTTGTTTGGTCCCTGTGATTCAACATAAGTTTTGGTCTACACAGTAAAATGTTTGTCGTCTTTTTTAACAGTGCATGCCTATTTTTATTGCATCTTCAATTAAACTGATGTGGCAACAACAACAACATACTCGTATTTGAATTTACTGTTATATAAATATGTGCATCCCCTCTTGACGCTCAGGGTAGTTGTCCAACACATTCCATTTTAGGTTTGTTTCAGTTAACGTTCAGTTATTAAAGTTAGAGTTTATATATTTTTGTTTCTAATATTTTTGTATTTTACGAAATGAAAGTAAGGATTTACTTTTTTTATACATTCTATGACTACATTTTTTCTACAAATAATGCGGTTTTTACAAAGTGTTTTGGTTTTTAAAAGCTGGGTCAAATTGACCCAAAAGGACCAAAGATGTCAACAGCTTTGAAGGAATGCAGAAGGGTTAAAAAACTAACCTACTGGAATTTAAAAAGTTTCAGCAAAAGTAATGCCTTGTTCCCTGTTAATCTTTTAAAACGTCATTAGTTTTTTTTTATCAATAGTTCACTCACATTTGGTTTTTACGGTGATAAATTTCCATCTTTGTTCCCAATTTAAGTTGGTTACAAATTGACAACTAACATATTAAGCCCACAATAGAGTTAAAGTGGTTCACAAAAATATATGAATAAGAACACAAGTTCAATAAATATGAATCACACAGACAGACAGCTTAGTAGTAGGGTTATTACGATATCTATGAAGATGATGAAAAATAACGAATGTCAGATTTTAGACTGTCATACCACCAGTAGCAGCAGCTTAACAAAACATGTTACAAAAGAGTATAAAATTAAATTTACATTTCACTAAGCAAAGCTTTGAAAGACTCTTACGTAGACATACTCAAACAAACAACAAGTTGTCTGTAACATAAAGGAAATGCAAGACCCAAAGCAACCTTTTTTAAGTTTTTTGTTTTATATGGGAAAAATTGTTTTACAGTAAAAGATAAATGTTAAATGTGGGGACAACTTAAAATGTTTCTATGGATTTTTGTATTAAAGCTATTATACACAAGTGTGACAATAAAGCCAACACAAAAAGCAGCCACAAGTATTTAAGCCGGGATTGTTTTTTGTTTTTTATTTGTAATATTTTATTGGGAAAACAATATACCTACTGCTTCAAAATTTTTAAATAAAATCGCATTAAAAAGCCTTTTCAAAATTTTGTGCTCTTCATTTTTATAATACGCTTTGTCCTTTTTTCTTTGTGTGTGTGTATGAGTGAATGTAAAGAACTGTCATAATACCACGATTTTATTTTAAAACAATTTTTTATTTAAAACAATTTTTCAATACCCAGTAGCTGTGTTGTGTTGTTCTTGTTTAATAAAGAATTTAATATAAAGAAAAAAAAACTTAATCTTTTTATCTTAAACATTGACAGTCAATATAAACGAACAACAGCCTTAATTCAATAAAATAATTATGGACAGGCAGTTTAACAAACCTCCATTGCATTTATAAAAGAACAACAAAAATATAGAGAGAAAGAATATTGAGATATAACTGAATCAGTTTAAAAATAAATTTCGTTATTGATTTTATAACACATTTTTATTATTGAATTATTATTTACATGAAACAACAAGAAGTACTAAAATCATATTGGTCCAGGCAGTGCCAAACCAAAACCAAAAATTAACGTAAACATCAATGCCGACGGTTTCATTTGAAAGTAAAGTGGTTCTCCTCATAAAACGGATGTGTCCGACAAATTTAAGGATTAGTTTCTGTTTATTCTGCTTTAACCCTTTGAGAACCGAATTTCTTTTGCTAAAGCGATTTTTATTTTTTGCTACTTTCATGCATATTCCCCAATATAAGTTACGTTAAAAAATTTCCCCCAGTTCGCCTTCTTGCCCCTCATTTTGCTTGGCAAATTTAGGTGTCTCTGGGCTGAAAGAAAATTTTTCAACAGAAAAATGTATCTGAAAAATATGTTTTTTATAACTCTAATTTATTTCAAATATTTGAAAACTAATTTGCCAGGGATTCAAACAAATTAAAGACAAACTAAGTTGGCATAAGGGACGTGCCGTATTCAATTCTCACGTTTTCTATTTTATGAAAAATTTTCGGGTTGCTTATAAATTTACTGTCAATTCTAGTTGATTCTAGTTGAAAGCGCAACCTTTAACTGAAGCCTCTCATCAGTTCCTTTGCCAAAACTGTTCGTAAATCTACACAGTTTCTGCAACATGCCGTTTTACTTTGCGTTCCGCACTTGGGTCAATAAAATTTAAAGGGAGGCAAACAGCGCGAATATCCATCCATTTTATTACGGATATACTAACAGATGTAAAATAGCTTATGTCTTCACGCAGTCAATGTGCTGGAAAATGTACAACAAGTTTACGCTCGTAAAAAAGCTTTAAAAAAAGCTAAAAAAAATAGTTGAAGCTTACTAACTTTATTCTTTGCTAGTGGTATATCTTCAGTTTATACAACTATCCGGTGTCTGACTCACTCAAGCTTAAAGCTTATTTTTTATATATTGATTCACTATTATGTCCCCTAAACTGTACCATATGTTCGTCATTTGATATCTTTTTTGAGTACGAATATGTGCCTGGTATAGCTTGACTTATATGGTATTTCTCGGATTTTACATCCACGGTAAGCCAAATCAGCCTAATGCTTTGCTCGTAACTTCAATTAAAAAGGATTCTTTCCAAAGGGCTCAGTTCTATTCAATCGTTTGCTGTGAAAGGCAGCTCAAAAAGCATTCTGTTGTGTATTATATGAGATCCAGAACCCTTTTTTAACTTTTGAATTATTTAAGCTACTTGCAAGGAGATAACATTTATCTTTGTCGTTTCTCTCAGATCATTCGGTGGTAGTTTTGTTATAGCGGGACTTCTAAGGCTTTTGGCGGGACTTTTTAGCTGAGTCGTAAGTGAAATTTTTCATTTAATGATGTTGTCATGCATGCCTCCAGAAAATTCTTGCCATGGTTTGTGCGCCTATTTACACTTTTTTCAGACAAAAGATATTCCAAATCTGTAATGAAAACTTTTTGGTACCTAGTCTGTCGGTAAATGTCAGTTTTTTTCGTATGATGAATAAGACTACTAAGACAGTTCTCAATTTTTTCGGAGATTTTAACACTGCAGTTTGTGGTAAAAGGTTAAGGATATTATTGATATATTTAAGCAAACTAAATAATTTGGATAAGAGAAAATTTCCAGTTACCACTCGGTTGGGACTGCAAATGATGATTATTGTGGGCGAGTGGTCTGAGATAGATTCGACGAGGTTTGACTTATCTTCCCCTGTATCTGGAATGTCATTTACGCCAGTTAGCCAAAAAGTTCGTGGACAAGCTGATAGAACTTTTAGCCCCATTTTAGACATAAAGTCATACAAAACACAATTTCTAGAGCTGGAACGAGCCGGAACCCCAGTATCTATGCTTTGCAAGACCTTGAGATATATAAAATCTTGTCTTTCGCTATGGAAAATCTAGGCGGATAAGAAACTGATGAGATCGCAAGGTTCTGAAAACTTGGTTCAATACGAATAATAATTGTTTTTGGATCAAAAATTTAATCTATCAAATGGTGATTCCAAACTATATTAATAACGTCGACTCCGCAAGAGATATATTTTAGAGATTTCTCGCAGCCTTACTAACGTAGTATTACTGCTTATTTTGAAGACGCTTTTAAATGTCATATTTTTTAAATAAATAAAACATTAACTTCCTGGCTTACTTAAGTAATAGAAGTAGATCTTTGTGCTGGCGGGTGCCGCTTTCGTTCAAAAACAAACTCTGAGGCAGTTCTTGGTCTATTAGGTGTAGCCTTCTGTTGATGGGTAGATCAAAAACGGAAACGTCTGAAGCTTTAATTGTAGTTAGTACTACTAATGGGGCAAAATTGTTAGCAGGAATATTATCTTGCTGGGAAGGGACAGAAATTGTTTAACGTTTATACCTACGCTTAATTGAATTGAACACAGGACGATATATTGATCAATGTTGTTTCCACCGTAATCGTCAATAGATCCATTCATTTTCAAAATATAATTTGTAGCAAACCTTTAAGCGGAAATTCCCAAACAGCTTATAAAACTTGTGTTTAGAAAAAATAATAAAACATAATATAACAAATAGCAATCAACAAATGAGTATTTTCTAGGTGGCGTATAAAAGGAGAAGCTCAATATTACAGAACTTATAATTTAAATATTTTAATTCGTTTTTTTATTCCGATTTGTGGCAAGAATAGTTATTTCTTATTAAAAAACATATTTTTTTACAAAAAAATGTGCAATAGATATTATTTCAGACCCCTTTTTGCTATTATAAATCTATCAATATTATTATACATGTTATACATTCAAATATTATTCCATAATTAAAAGAATTATTACCTTAAGTTTATGACTTTAAAAAATATAAAGCGCCACCACTACTAAATGTCAGCGTTGGTAATAAATTTGCGAGCACTTTGTAGATACTTAACAACAATTTTTTTTTATCTTTACAAGTTTAATTACGAAAAATGCAAATTTTATATTTAAATTTGCAAATGTTTACGTATACATATTCTATAAACTTATGTCTGTATGTATGTATGTATGTTTGTTTGTATGTATGTTTGTATGTATGTATGTAGTAATCATAAAAAGATTCTAGTCATAAAAGTGAAATTATGATTGAATAATTGCATTTGTGGTATTTGCCCACAGGGCGTGGTAAGTTTTTCTAACAAGTAACATTTATGGCTACGAAAACATTATGAACCAGAAATAAACTTATCATACAGATTGACAATTAACTTGAACAATCGTAAAAGTCAATTATGCTCACCACGAAAAGCAAACCGCTCGTAAAATTTTAACGACAGCAGATGCGTTTGCGTCTCTATTCAATTGCTGTTGCAGTGGGGAGTTCAGCGCATAGCAACGCAATATCAAACTTTGTCTAGTGAATGAGTATTTGATTTCCGTTTTTTTTTTTAATTTTTTCTGCAACACGACTATGTAGTGCCAGCAACAACACTATGTTGTCGTCTATGAGTTATGAATTCTAATTGTTCATGTTGCCGGAGGTGCGTAGCCAATTTTATGTTATTGTTGCACCATGAGTACTCGTTTACGATAATGTACATTCAAAATGTTGCTTGTATTAAGTTGGGGGGTTTTTACGATTAAATTAGCTGTAGTGACAGACAGCTGTGTACGGAAGGGGAGATGAGTTTTCTAAGGTTGCCAAACTTTTAAAAAATTACATATTAAAAAAGTGAAACCTATCAAAACTAAATTAAAGGAAAAAAAATATTTTATAAGGGAAATTTTAAATAATTCTCTTTAACAGATAATAGATTAAAAACTTCACTGTAAATAGAAATTTCAGTAAATTTTTAATTATTAATTTTTTATGCATTAAAAATGCTTTAGAAAATTCTTAATTTAAATATATGGAAATTCCGTGTTTGTAACAAATATGTAATTGCTGAATGATGAATAAAACAATATAAAGTATAATTGAATTCATATAGAAACAGGGTACACTAATACAGGTAGTATCAAGGCGAACTCAAAAAATTCGCCCTCTGCATTTCCTTTTTGTGTTTGAAGTGAATGTCAAAAAAATTTTAAATTTCAAACAAAATGAATAAATCTGACAATCACTTTCACAAAATTTCAAGGCGAATTTACAATCAGCTGGGTTCTTAACACTACCTGTATTAGTGTACCCTGATATAGAAATGAATTGTTACTGAACATTAACATACGTTGATAACAGATATGATAAAGAGTATATTCCTAAAAAAAATTCGTGGTAAAAAACTTTTTCCATTCTAGAACAGAAACAGGAGACGTACGCAGATAATTTTTGATTATCTTATAGTTAAAATGGACTTTTGTTTAGGGTATTTAAATGTCAAAGCAAAAACTGTCAAAAACGAGATGCGTGTATGAGATAGTCCATTTGGAAGTAGGTTTACTCCAAATTAAACCCAAATATATGTAGATACATGATCCATTTAGCATTACGATATTCTTGGGCCGGACCATTTAACACATTCTTGCATTACATCGGAGTAGTTTCAAAGCTTTTCTATGGTACACCATAGATGAATAGTTTCACAACTACGATAACAAACGTTAAAACATGAACAACTGTTGCTTAACTACAAGCTCTTGTTTGACAAAGACATGGTCCATTACTTAAATGAATAGGACCACGTTAAACCTAGTTCAGTTCAGCTTAAATGGACCTTGCGGTCCCAAATCACTTTTAGGAAAAATTTGCATGAAGTGGTCGGGCACTAACCTCCGCACCCCAATAAATGTTAAGTACCTACGTCTTTCAAAAAAAATTAGTAGCTAATTTATCAAATAAAGTTGAAGACATTATTGATTTCGGCGTGACAAAAGCTCTATCCCCGAAACTCTTATAGGGGACCCATGACACGTTTTAATAGTTCATTACAGGATTCGTTTTAGCTTTTGATGCCCAAAATGTTTTTTTCGGGAGCACAAATTAATATCGATCATATCGGTTTTCCGCGTACTACTTGAAAGCATAAGACTAAGCACATTTGCCAATTTTTTTAAATATCGAGTAATACCGAACCAAGTTTTAGCCCAAAAATTCTTATACCAGGAGGCCATTTGTAATAAATCAGTCAGCATGACAAACAAAAGTGTTGGTGCTTATGCTAAAAAACTTATTTGTGCCGTGGACGTCTAGCTGAACGGACGGAAAAGATTCTGACTCAATCAGTATAAATGAAGGTAGTTCTCAGACTATTACTTTTGGGTCTAACAAGTCTCTATACAAATGGATAATACCCCTACCACATACAAATGTATGTCTTTAAGCCCATAAATCTGTTACCTCACTTAGTTACTGTTACCTATTTTGTCGAAACTGTTCGAAAAATAATTTAGAATCAAGCTGCATCGGACCACGAATGAAAACAACTGGTTTGGCTTTAAACGGTATCTTGGTACCATCAAATAAATCCACAGATAGGTAAAAATTATAAGAAATCGAACGTTGCTCTTCATTTTTTGTTTATATCTCTCAAGCTTTCTATAAAAATAAAATATTGGATGAACGCCTGTTCAATCAACTAAAGCTGAACTTACCAGTCAAACTATCTTACCTTTTATAAAAGTTTATAACTGACTGACAACTAATGGTTAAAGAAAGAACCAATTAAATTGTCTTTAACCAATAGAGGCTGGCGTATCTCAAGGTATATTAGCACTACGAAGCCGATATATCAGTCAGCCAAACAGACAGTTAAACACGCGTCGATATTTAGTTTTCAAAATACAACGAATAAAAAATTTATTAAAACTAGTTTGTTTGTATGGGGCTTACCACCGCTGCCCCTGCTTCTACCCTAAAAAAAATTTTCAACTTAGATCGTCGTCTTCAAAGAATTTGCGCCAAGTTTTGTGGCAACAATGGCTGTGTTTACTGCAATATATATGGACATATGCATTGACTTTGTCCTAATAAAATAGTTATTATTTGCTTATATCTCGGACCGTAGTAAACCGATCCTGCTGATTTAAATGTCTTAAAAAAAATTCTGATAGTTTGACGCCAAAACGTAGCCTTTCTTATTTGACTCGGCTTCAGAAACTTGATTTAAACAGTCGTACAGACGGACATAAATAAATCGACTTCTCTATCTATAACGATTCATAATATATATTTATTTATAAGGTCGAAAATGAATACGTAGAAATTTCAAACAGAAAGACAAACCGAGCACTATGTAAAGAGTATCTTTTTATTTTAAAATTAAAAATGTGCAAAAAATTAATGTTTCTAATTCAAACTAAGTCAAAAGTCGACATATAAATTAAGTCCATTATTTCAAAAATAAAAGATTCAGAAGATCGATTAATCTTTTTTTAATGATTGCAATTTTGAAAGTCGATTCTCGGCTTTAACTATAGAATCTTAGCAGTTATAACTACTTTTAAAGAAAACACTCCTTTAAGGTTCCTTTATTACTTATGTAAGTGTAATTTAAATATATATCGCCTTAGATATTTGATGAAAAGTGCCATCGTTTTTTGGTTTATTTTTATTATTTTTCTTTGTATCTGATTGAATATTTATTCGATAGTGACTGTGGCGGTGTCACTGGCGGCTAATATTTTATGGCTTCAAAATTTTGAATTTATGGCGGTTATAGTTGATTGGTGACACTGATAAGACACACATACTACACTTTTTAAATATATGGTAGCAATTGGAAGTGATTTTATCAATGTAAGTTTTTTATTTTTAGTTTTAAAGGTAAAAACTTTATCGAAATTATGCTCGTGTCGGTGATTGTCGTGCTAGTGTTAAATATGGAATGTTTTTTAAAAAAAATTTATAATTTTCCTTATAACTCAAGGTATAAAACTAACTGGCTGAATGGTTGGCTAAGTGAATGACTGGATGGCTGGCTAAGTCTTTATGGGTCATAAATCATAATGTTTTCTTTGTTCTGTTGTTTATGTGTACATTTGGGTGCCTTGAAACAACAGGAAGAATATATACTTACATACGTAAATGGCATTTTATGAGGCGAGGCTTTAACTCAAGACACTTATATGAATCTAAAAATCTTATAAAATATCAAACGGAATATTCTACACCTTTGTTCAAAAGTAACTACAATTTCGTTATTAATAAAAACGAAATTTGAAATCGTTAAATTTAGCTGTGAATAAAATTACATTTTGACAACATACAAAAGTATTAGTTTTTTGAAAATTTGTTACACCTTGTTAATAACAACTTTTTGTCTAAAGAACTGTTGTGGAAAAATTCTTTAAACAAAAAATCAACAGGACTCCATTTAAAAGAACAAAAAAAAATTAAAGTTACACTTTAAACGAATTAACCGGATGTTGCAATTTGTCTTGAGTTATGACTTTCTGTTTTTGATGTTAAAAGTGCAAGATCTTTCACCTTTCCAGACACAAATTTCTAAGCTGTGCAAAAAAGTATAGAGAATTCTGTTATAAAATTAATTTCCGTTTTATTTGTTTTTACAGGAAAAATGCAGGCCTGCTGCTTTTCATACTTTTTTTTTTTTTTTTGCAGCAGCAGCAGCAGCAGATTTTTTTTGTGATCCTTCTATTGTAAAGTGCGTTAGTTTTCGCACTTTCTTTACAAAAACTATTTAGGAGATTTAATTCTTTAGGCATTTACTAGAGAAATTGTTTCATTGAGGATTTAAAACTCATTTGAAAGAAATTCATTGTAAAAATGTTCATTGTTTGAGTTAAACTAATGTGCGGCGATTTCACACTTTTGTAAACATCTGCATTGGTACAAAATGAACCATTTTGGAAAATATCCTTATACTATATATGTATACACTTTGACCATGCCGGAAATGTTAAACGTATTGAAAATTTCACACGTTTTTTCCAGCTCAGTATTCGAAATTTTTTTTTAAATTTTTTTTTACTAAAGTTATGCTAATGAGGGTATATGCTGGCACATTTTCCTAGGGATTAAATTAATTGTAATTTGTTTTAATTAGGTTTTTAAAATGCTGCCTCTTTTAACTTTTTTTCTTCTCGCCCGTTAAGCTAGTCAGACGTGAAATAATTTTTTTTTTTAATTTTCCATTATATTTGTCTTTACATGCGAAGTAGCGCAGAGAAAAGGATTTAAAATCAAGCAGGTGAATTTCTTCTTATCCTTTAATTATCATTATGTGTATGTCTGTGCGTGTATGTGTATTATATGTTTGTAGAAATATTTGTTGTTGTCGTCTCTCTTCTTTTTAGCAGGAAATTGTACTTTATGCTAATTATTTGTGATGCGGGCGGGTATTTAACAAGATAAACCTTTCATTTACTTTTCCATTAATCTACAGTGTTTTTCGAGAATTGAAAGAAAAAATAAAAGTATTTAAGCGGATTAGAGCAAAAACTTAAAGTATGTAAGTGTAATTGATTTTCTTGGCGTAAAATATAAATTTTAACTACTTAATAGAGGCGGGCATAGCATTGATTTTGTAGAATTATAGAGTACAGGGCCCAATCCAGAATTCCCTAATATTTCACTTAAATTTACCTTTTTAGGACATACAAAATTATTTTCTTAGAGCTGTTTATAATAACATTTTTGTTTTAGTATTTCCTGAATGTAAGGCTGACCGTAATATGCTTTATAAAACAAGAAAATGCTACTTTTATGAAGAAGCCTAACGCCCTTAATGAAAAATGTTTGTTTCATAATTTGGGATTTGTAAAGGGCAAAAGAGATGCGGAGGATGCAAAAAAAAAACTTAAAAGCCTTCTTTTTGAATGATATGCGTGAAAAGAATTTCTGAAAAATACATCTAAAATTAATGATCCACAGAATATATTCTCACAACAGGTACCTTCTACGGAAAGGCAAATTGAATTAACATTCCATATGTCCAAATAACCATTACTAAAGCCCAATAAATTTATGCCTAAATTGTAGAAAATGTTTATTTACTCAAATAACGTTAATTATATAATCTTAACTTAGATTTGGAGTTTCGAAGTCCTCAACACTATGGTTTCAGATTGCTATAGTAAAGACCTTTACACAGCCCTGAGAAAAGTTGGAGGCGTTTTCAGTTTATATATATATTTTTTAAATATACATATTATGTTTATTGCGCCAACATTCTATCACTTCTTTAGGGCCTACAATTTCCTGAACAGGAAATTTCATGAAAATTTACTCAAATTGTTTCTGAAATTGTTTCTTGCTTAAAAATATAAACAAACTCATTAGTATATTGCAGCCTAATTTTTGTTGGGAAACTAATCATAAAAGAAGCAATTTATCAAATTTTGCTCATTTTTAATTTTTCTCAAAATAATTACAAAAAACAAAGACAAATAAATTAAATTTGAAGGATCAGGTTCATTAATCCGACTTTTTCTTGCGACCAATGCAAATAACCACCTCTAAATAAAAAAATAAAGTTTTTTTACATTTTCCTTAGGGGCATTATTATTTTGATTTTCAAAAAAATGAGGAGCCTGTATTGGCTGCGTTCCAGAACGCAGTTTGCTTTGCATCACAAAATTTCAAGTTTTTCCTGAAAGCAAAGATGAGGTTTTTGATAATATCTTCTACTTTCAAATGAGTATTTACAGCTATATTAATGTCCTGGAAGCAAAACACGTTGTCAAAATTGTAAAGAGTGTATAAGGGAAGAAGTCAAAATTTTGTAAATCAAAGCAAACTGCGTTTTGGAACGCAGCCATATTTTTCCTAATGAAAAGTGTATACATATGTACTATATCAAACTCAACGTGAGAAATTGGAAAAGAAATGACATGGAAGCAAATGTTTCACATGGCTTGCTATAAATGGTCAACTAAGTAAGTGAGTAAAAAAGTTATGATTGTCAGGATTAAAGAGGGCCAATGGAGGAGCTGCGTAAGAAGCAATAAGAAAGAAAAAATACGTTCTTAAAATCAAAAATTTTATTCTTGAGCTTATCCAAAATAGTACACTTAAAAATTTATTACAGTAACAGTTGTTCTTAAATGTAAAAACAGTTAAATTTTAATACAATTTTTTTAACTGGTTTGAAGGGCTATTCAAAGCTTCAAATAAACAAAAATATTGATTTTTAGTTGAAGTTAATTTTGTCAGTTATTTCTTAGTAATATTAATTGTTTTTTATTTTTTTCTGATACGTTGTGTATTGCTGTAAAAATCTGGTTCATTTTAGACAAATTTGTCAGTTAATTTCTTGATGTCTGAATTTAAATTAAATATTTTGTTAATCTTAATGAATCTCTTGTTGGAAGGTTTTTAAATGAATATCCAGTTATTTTAAAAAGATTTCACCTATTTGGTTTAAGAAAATCTTTACCCATCGTGACACAGCTCCGGATTGATTTAGGGAAAGATTACTTGGTTAGTTTCTGTTTTGTGTGTAGGGTAACTGTTAATCGTATTTGAAAGGAAAGAACGGAATAGCTAATGCAGTCTGTCTCCAGGTTGGTGACGCTTTGTTAACAGAGAGATGAAAGTTTTGCCTCGTTGTTTCCAGGATCGCAGTTGGCTTTCGCTCCCATTATGTGGGATTCCCAGATCTTCCTTTCCATTAATGATCAGAAATCCTAGTTATAGTTATAATTTTTTCCGACAGAAATAAAGTGTGCTATCTAGTCAAAGGATTGCTATGCTGGCATTAAATATAAGCTTGCGTGCTGGGTAGGTTTAATTAACGTTCATAAATCCGCAATGTGTAGCTTGATGTATACGGGACACGACGTTCACATTAAAAAGCCCCAGCTTTGGCCTGAACCTGGGTTTCCTACTGACTGGACATGTCTCGCTCAAGAATAAGAAAAACTTACAAAAAGTTTTTGTTACATTTGTAAAATTATATAATTTTATTACTATTTTATTCATATATTACAAACAAATATATTGCGAAAGATTTTCATTACCTTCGTAATATTTTAAAATTTGAGTCTAGTCTTTTTTGTAGTATAAAACAAGATGAGTTTTTTTCGTATATTTTTGCATTAATTTTTCAGTGTATTAACGAGCATATTTAATAATACACTTTTTTTGTGTTTCACAACCATCTTACATATGTTCATTTAACCAATTAAAATTTATTAAACGAAGTCTTCAATTGCACCCCCCATTAGATTTCGTCGTACGTTTGCAAGTCATACAAGTATAAAAGCCAATTTAAAAAATTAAATTCCCATGGAATGGAACGTGTGTGAATTCTTGAATGCTCAATTTAACATTACAGCACTGTCAATTTTAATTGTAACCAGTTGAAACTGAGATTTAAAATATTTTGTTAAAAGACTTGTAATGATGCTGGTTTATTAAAATTAATGAAAATATTACCATGAAATGTAAAATAAAAAAAGAACACTTAAAGTAATGTGTAATAGAAAATATATTTAAATGTGTTAACAAGTAAAAGTAAATTAAAAATTTAAAATAAATTTCAGCAAAATATATAAAAGCGTGTTTGTAAAAATGTTTGTATTTATTTCCATAATGAGAAAGTTTTCAGTAACTAATTTTGTTGTTTTGATAACAAACGGCAGCAAAAAATCTGTTTGTGGTTGGTAAATGAGGGTTAAGTAATTGTGTTTTATATTTAAAATATAATGGCGGATGTAAATGGCTTGTAAATGTAAAAGAACAAGCTGTTGTTGTTTAATTTATTTTAAAAAAAGGCTTTAAAAAGTAAGAAATTTAATTAGTTTGTTTTCCAAACTTACAAAAAAAAAATTATATATTGATTTAGTTTAAGCTGATTTCGCATTACTCTTTGCAGTCTTTATCTTAGGAAAGGAAGTTATAGTTCGTCAAGGCTGACAGTAGGGTTAGTTTGGTTTTTCGTTAAAGGTCGGGGTTCGGTCAATAATAGACCAATCTCTACATATATTGGGTGGCATATTTACATTGTAATTTATTAGGCTAAATGTGATTCAAAAAGTATTGGAACTAATAATATATTATGGACTATTTATTTTAGGATTCTTCTTAGTGCCAAAAGTAATAAATATAAGAACATTTTTGTTAAAGCAATGGTATATTCAAAATAACTTTAGCTCAAAATGCTTTTTTCGGAATGACATTTGTATGAGGACCATGTCAAAATAGGACCGATCATCATTTTCAATTAATAGACTTCGGCAATATACCAAAGAAACCATATGCACCGAATTTCCTTAAAATATCTTTAAACCTGTGACCTATGCTTTTTTTACAAGAATACATAAACACCCACGAAGTTAAAGCCGAATAATTATAAATTAATATATGACATAGAAAAGTTAACATAAATAATAAATGTAGATAAAATGCGCAACTTTGTGCGTTTGCAACAGTTTTACTTGACCCCATACTACGAAATTTCTAAAATTAACGCAAAAAAGATTTATTAATAGAATATTATTATTGTTTGAAACGTATTTGGACAGCTTTCATAAATACTAAAATATAAAAAAAAATACAAATGTAGGTTGAAGAAAATTATTAGAAATTTCAAAAGCACAACATGAAAGCATTAAATTTCAAACGTAATTCAATTGTAAACATACTAAACAAAAATGCATATTTTGTATAGGCAGTGGGAGCGATAATTGTGCAATTTCTCTTAAATATTTGATAAAGTTACCCTTCTATTATAAGAACGTATACCTAAATTTAAAGCTCTGCCTCAATTAAAACAAAAGTTTTTAGCTCTTTTCATCTATACTAGCTTAATATTACACTGTGCTTTGCTATAACTTTCAATTTAAAATTTCGACTTTAGAAAAATCCTAAATGTTAAGGTAAGGTACTTAAATTCAAGCTTAAGATTTGTTTGCTTAAACTATTTTTTAAAACCCCTTTCAAATATTTTTAATGTTTTTGCTCTAATAAGAAGTCATAAATAAAATAGTAGAAACTAACGCGCTAAGCACCTTATAGCAAATAAAACAAAGTACTTAACGCCAGAGAGTACAACGAGTCTAAATTTTAAAATGTGTATGATTTTCTATATAATCTTAAGCCAGAAAACTAAGTTTTTTTCAATGACTTTTGGGCTTAAATCTTAATTTCAAAAAATTTAGGAAACATTAAAAATATAATAAAAATATCTTTTGTCCGCTTAGTTGACTTCTGAGCGCAATTGTAGTCAACTGAACTTTATTGCAATATTCCAGAACTATAGTCTCAAAAAATCACAAAAAAATACCCAAAGTGCAAGAATGTACTTTTTTAACCACCTCGATCCGGGTCAAAAGTCAATTATTTCAGATTTGTAGAATATAAAAAAGTACTTGTTACCCCCTTTGCTGACTTCCGGCCCTCATCAGGATTTAAAGTCCTTTATTTCAAACAGTTTATTACTCAAAATTTCAACAAATGCAAACAAGTTTTATATTTCTTTTAAGCTAGTCATATGTTAATTCGTTTAGAAGTAACAAAAGGAACCTAAAAAGTACCAATGGACTTAAGAAGTATTTTAACATTGTTTTTGCTACGCTTTAAATTTGCCGCATATATGTAGCCTTCTAATTGATTCTATTAATTTGATTTTATGTGTCTGTGAAAATGCTTAAATAAAAGGTGTTAAGGGGAGAAGCATATGTATCACTTTAGACTAGTTACTGACCTACTAATATCTTGGGATAGTTTTCGGGATAAACGATTTTATTTTTTGCAAAGAACCAAAGGTAAAATTTTCAGTACTACATCTGACTAAAATGAAGAACCATATTTCTCACACCTCTTTTTTTCTCATAAATTGTTAAAATTTCCAAAAATAGATCTTATGAAGAAACGATTGTATACTTTAACAAAGAAGTGCTAAAATGGTTTAACAACTTTTCTTTTATTTTTTTTTTGTTCATATATTTTATTATTGAATCTTCGCTTAAGCGAACTAACAATAAGTATTCAAATCTTAAAACTAAGTAGTTAATACTAGTCCAGTCAGTACCAAACTAAAAATTAAGTTCTCACAATAAAATTAACTAATTTCAAAGGTTTCATCTAATAGCAATTGTATCCCTTCTTTTTAGGCGGGTGTGCCCACTATGTTGCAGGATGCTTCGAGCGAGCGGATTTGGATGTGATTCCAGCTTATTTAAATACTTGTCCACATATTTCAGGATTTCGCATTTTACAAGTGGAACTTCTAGATCCTTGTGGATGTTGCTGTTTTTGATATACCAAGGAGCACCAGTTATCATTCTTAGAATTTTGTTTTGACGGCGTTGGATTTTTTCGATGTTAGAGGCGGAAGCAGTACCCCATAATTGTATACCGTAGCACCAAATTGGTTTTAAAATCGAGTTGTAGAGTAGAAGCTTACAATCAAGACGTAGCACAGATTTTCTACCAATTAGCCAGTAGATTTGAGCAGCTTTAAGTTTCATTTGCGTCAGCTTCGCATCTATATGAGGCTTCCATGTAAGGCGGCGATCTAGGTGAATACCAAGATACTTTGTCTCAGATCGTTGAGGCACATTATGGTTGTTGATTTTGATTGGAGGGCACGTTTCTTTGCGTAAAGTAAAAGTTACGTGGGTACATTTTTGTTCATTAATCTTTATTCCCCATAACTTTTCCCATTTCTCAACTTGGGTTACGTGTTGTTGCAGCTGGTTCGAAGCCTCTTTACGGTCTTTGTGAATACTAAGAAAAGCAGTGTCGTCAGCAAATGTCGACGTGTGTGTAAAACTATTGGTTGGCATATCTGCCGTGTAAAGCAAGTACAAAATTGGACCTAGTATACTTCCTTGAGGGACACCAGCCTCTATTGGTTGGGAACAACTTATTTTGTTTCCCTCTTTGATCATAAGTTGTCGGCCTGTTATGTATTTTTCTAAAAGATTGAAAATATTAGCTGGAAGGTTGAGCTTTAGTTTGTTTAGAAGGCCTTCATGCCATACTTTGTCGAAAGCTTATAACCTGTACCAACCTGTGAGTTTGTTCGATGGTACTATGTTGACTTCTAAAGCCGAATTGGTGATTTGGAATGCAGTTGTTGTCATTCAGGATCGGATTTAGCTTGTTTTTTAACAGTTTTTCGAACAATTTTGATATTGTGGGTAACAAACTTATGGGCCTATAAGATTCTACCTTCGAGGGATCTTTGCCAGGCTTAGGAATCATCTTTACTAAGGCAACTTTCCATATAGGCGGAAAATGTTCAAGCCGAATTATCGCGTTAAAAATAAAAAGAATGATTCTTTTAGCAGTAAGATGCAGCTCTATGAGCATTTTGTTGCTTATTTTATCAACGCCAGGAGCTTTTTTACCATTAAGGTTAGCGATAGCCTCTACAACATCTGCATATCGGAAACGCATTTCTAAAGGACGTCTAGCAACAACAGGCGGTAATTCCCTCACGTCAGTGCATGTATTGGGAGTGAATACGTTTTTGAAGTGATTTGCGAACAGATCGCATTTTTCTTCATCATTTCTAGCCCAGGATCCTCTCAGATTGCGCAGTGGTGGTTTTGCGATAACAGGTCTTTTAAGACGTCTGGCTGATCGCCATAAGGAATAATTTGTCTGAGGAGTCGCGTCTAGACCTTCCAGGTACTCTTTCAGTGATGCCATTCTGTGAGCCTCCAACAAGCTTTTTAGTTGGGTTGTACATTCTTTCAGCTTAGTTTTAAGTTGGGGCGATCTATGTTTTTGCCATTCCCTGCGGGCTCTTCTTTTTTCAGATACCAGCTTTTCCACATCTTCAGAGAAAATTTTGTTGTATCTAGCCTGGCGGAAGGTAGAAGACCTATGTTCAACGGCTTTTTTAATGTTTTCGTTTAGGACGCTCAAACAATCATCTATGTCTCCGGGAGTTTTTAGCGGTTGGTTCTTAGCGCAGTGGGTACTAATATATTTTTTAAATTTCAACCAATTTATTCTTTTAGATAAAAAAAACTCACTAGCTGCTATTTGGTGAGGACTACAAATAGTGATTATTGTGGGTGAGTGGTCAGAAGATAAATCCAAGGAGGCTTGAACCTCAATGAGCTCCGAGGATATACCTTTTGCTACGCCAAAATCAATTACGTCTGGAATTTTATTGTGGTCTGTTGGCCAGTTGGTTGGTTGTCCAGTTGAAATAACATAAAGTCCCATTTCAGACACGGCATCATACAAGACACGACCTCTGGGACTAATTAGTCGGGAGCCCCAGTACGTGTGCTTGGCGTTATAGTCTCCAGCAGCTATGAAGCGGGGACCTAAAGATTTGTAAAAACTTTTGTACTGATCCTTCGTCATGGAGAATCTCGGTGGACAATAAACTGACGAAATAAGTAGGTTATTAAAAAATTCATCAATGCAGACGTTTGTTGCTTGCATATAACATTCAGATAGGCCACCCAACCATTGGTGCTTAATTCTTGATTTGATTAAAATAGCAGAGCCACCACAGGATCTATCCCTGGGATCTTTTGAATCATAAAAATTGTATCCACTAATTTTAAAAGTGCTTCTAGATGTCATATGAGTTTCGGAAATCAACATGACATCGATTTTTTGGTGTGTTAAGAAGTATTCGAGCTCGTTTTTGTGTTGGCGGATGCCGTTTGCGTTCCAGAAACAAACCCTGAGGCAGTTTATGGTCTTTTAAGCATGGCCTGCAGAAGAGCAGACTGCATTTTCTGCATCTCCTGCATCATGCTAGCCATTTGCGCCATTATCTGCGTAAATTGTTTGACCATATTGTCAATTACGGCTTCCAGGCGGCTAAATATGGGACCAGTTGGTTCACTTGTTGTTGTGTGGTTGGTTGGTTTTGGCCTTTGTGCATTGGACTGGTTTGACTTTAGTGCGTTGGCGTAAGAAATTTGGCTTGTAGTTGGCTGTGCTAACTGGGGAATGTTTGTTGTTGGTATATTTAACGGCTGGGGAGGGGCAGGAACTACCTTCGGCTTAGATGAGCGCTTAACTTAATCAAAGACAGGACAACCTCTGTAGTTGGCAGTATGGTTTCCACCGCAATTGCTGCACTTCTTCACCCTAGGGTCATCTTTTTGTTTGTCGCACTTGATTGTAACATGCAGGTCCCCACATACAACACAAACAGAAGGCAACTTACAGTAAGTTTTTGTGTGGCCATATTCCTGACAATTTAAGCACTGTACAGGTCCAGATCGCTGGACTTCCACTGTAACTCTACGGTGCATAATATATCTTAAACCATAAATGGGGTGAGTTTCGTTTTTCTTTAATTTGGCATCACCAGGCTCAAGTTCAAACTCTTTTAAAAACGTTTTATCTGGTTAAAACTAACAGTATTTTACCATTTCTTTGTTTTTATAAGAACATAGAACACTGGGTGCAATTAAAGAACCTAAACCTAAGGATTCAAGAGATATATGGCAGTTTCTGGTTTTATGTTGCGAAAACTTAAAACTTCCTTTATATATAAAGAAGATTTTTTCTGTATTTTTTGGCCACAAAAAAGTGCTCTCTTGTTTTGATACCCAAAGGAAAACTTCGTTTTTCATCACTGCTGTTAATAAACATAAAAATTTTTTAACTGAAGATCGCTTGCTATCTCGGGTAGTTATTATGTCCAAAATTTCGATGTTTTTACAAATTGATGTCACAAAATCGTTTTTAAGCAAAACAAAATTAAACTGTTCAATTGTCTGTAATAATTGCAGTTTTAGATATTTTCTTTAAACATCCAGCTGTTTTTTGGTTTCTTTGTTTTAATTCAATAAAATGCATACACAAACGATTTAAGCCACAAATGCATGTCATTAGAAAATTTAAAAAGAACTTCAGGTAAGGACACATTTTTCTAGTCTTTTTTAAGCATCCTTTGTTAAAAGTGCATGCAGTACAGATCTAACGCAAACATACACACACACAGATTTCGATTGACAAATTGTGTTTAAACTCTATCTATACCCAAGGAAAATTGCCATAGAAAAGAGTAAAAGATTAAATATGATGGATCATTTCTTTTGCACTTTTAATCCCAGCTCAATAGAATATTTTATCAATTCTGACTTAAATTTTCTCATTCGTTAATTCGATTCGTTATTTGTTTTCTTAGTTGTCGGTGTGTTTGACTGTCAGTCAATTTGTTTGTTTATCCTTATATGTATGTATGTATGTATGTAGTAACAAATTAAACATTTTTGTTGAAATGTTTATGTACATACATAGCGTGTTTTTAAATTCCCATTGTTTTATTTGATTACATTTTGGATTTTCGACAAATTGCTACAACAAAAACGATTTTTGTATGCGTCGGCATATTATTGTCCTGCATACAAAAAGTCCCGAGCCAGCTGTAAGGGATTTATGATTTGTTTGATCAACGATTGTCATAATCATCCTGAAATTATTTATATTTGCCCAACTTAATGAGAGGGATTAGAAAAAATGTCGAAAATTATTTAAAATGATGCGTTCGTTTGCTTATAGAAAACAGCTGTGTAAATTATATACCAGAGTACAAATTTTCTCAAGAGTGAGCGATAAAAAAACACCATTCATGAAAAATCTCGAGAGCGAAAAATCCTAAAAAAAATTTTTTCTTCTCACGTTCATAAAAGAGCGTGAAAAATTTTTTTCCAACCCTCACTCACTTATGAGAAGTTTGTCGTTTTTTTTTTCACGCTCACAAATCACAAATGAAAAATAAAAACCAAATTTTATTTCTCACTCACAAATGAATGAGAAATTTCTTCTTTTCACTTTCGATTCATTCTTTTATGAGTGCGAGTGTTGCTTTAATATTTTTCACGCTTTGTAACAGAGTTGCCGGAAAATATTTTTTTAGCGTGTGAAATTTGCACTCCCAATAAGAGTAAAAAAATTCTTGCATTTACATAATTTTTTTTTTATTTTGCCTCTTGTTTATACTTATATGTTGTTAAATTTAAAAAATACTACACATCTATATTTTGATCAGTCTTTTGAGTATATTTTTAATTAAGTGACTTTTAATGCTATTTGAAAAAAAGAAATATATTTTTAAATAAAATAACAACCACAAATTTATAATAAAAATTACGTTTGTTTCCCAGAGTAAGGCAAAAAAGCTATTTTAAAAGAATTGCGTTACTTCATTTTTATACTGAGGAATCGATATGTTGGTTTATAAACAATAATAAATAAATATTAACATAAAGGATTACTTATAGCAGTATTTATTGTGAAAAAGTCATATTTATAAAAAAATTGTTTTTGTTAAGAAACTTTAATAATACATTATATTTTATGTTGTGATTTTTTAGAAATATTATAGTCTTCACTGACACAAATTTTCATAGCTATCTTTAAAAATATTTTTGAACTGTTTTCCTAAATTTTTAATTGACGTTTTCTAATAAAAAAAAGTATTTCTTGTGTATTGTGTTCAAGGTCGTAACTGCTCTTTTTTAAATTTACCTTACTTTTGCTAATGGAACTCCTTCAAACTCTTAGGTTCTATTTAATTGACCTGAAAGGTAAAGTTTTAAATTGTTGTACATAAAAAAAAAATTTGCGTGTGTATTGTATAATAACCACCACAATTTTTTGTAACAATATACCCAATACCTAAAAGGATGACAGACAGGCAGGTACTAAATACTTTCCAAATTAGTGGAAAATCCCAAACAAAATTAAATGATGAACAATTATCTCTAATGGTGGTAAAGCCGAATGCAATTTTTTCCAATCCTTTTAAAATTTGCATGAGTGTGTGTAACAGCTCTATGTTTTTTGCAATATAAACATTAAACGTTTGTAAAAGCTCCTTATTTGGATTTTAAATAGCGTGAAGTGAATAACAAACAATGCCTAAAAGACAATTTAATTTTGAAAAATATGTGTTGTACGATGCATCTTCAAAAAAAGTATTTGCGTAATAGAATCGTGCAAAAAGGAACTTAGTTAGAAAGTGAGGGGAAATATCAAAAGACATTACAAACTACTTCACAAACAAGATATACAAAGTAATGGTGACGATGCTTTTGTTTGTCACTGGAGTAATGCTCCCCTTTTTGTGAAACCTTAACCGCATATTTTTATTACTAAAATCATTAAATCGGATTCATTGAAAAATTTAAATGAAATGAAGTTAAATAAATGCAAATAAACCACAACGTATAACAGTGCCTGGTTTTTTAATTTATTAAAAACATGTTTTTAAAAAAAAAAATTATTCCTACTTTTTTTAAGCATTTCAAAAACTATGCAACAAATTTTTACATATGGCAGCACCAGTAACATGACCAAAAAATTTTATGTGTACACATTTATGAATGCTTCGCGAAAAAATTCATTTATGATTTCTCACTTATGAGAAGTACTCGAATTTGATGCTTTTCATTTATGTTCGTGAAAAGAAAAAAATATTTTTTCTTTTCACTTCTCACTTATGACTGGTGAAAAAAAAAATTTTTTTTCTCACTCGAAAGTGAGAAGGCACAAAATGTTTTTTAAAAACTCATTCATTAATGAAAAATTGCTGTAGTAAACACAGCGCTCACACTCGTTCTCACGAATGAGAAGTGAGTGAGCAATTTCGAACTCTGTTATATACTCTTTGAAAAGGTCACTATAAAGGTACATATTTATTATGAAAGTTGTGCCACACACATTTTGATTTAAAAGTAATTAATATGACTTGAATGAAGTTAAATTAAATAAGCTTAAAACAAAGAAGCAGTTAAAAATTTTTTTAACACATTTTTTCGTTTTCTCCATGATTAAGCTTAAGTAATTTTATACCCTTAACATAGTGATTAGGATATATATTAGTTTGTCCGTCCGCTGGTAGTTTCTACAAAATATCTATTTGCGAGCCTATATAAATATGTCCCGAATCATTATATGTAGATAGGAAAGCTGATTTAACTCTGTTCATTTGTGCGGCTGTAAAAATCAAGTTTCCGAAGCCAAGTCGAGTCTGAGAGTCCAAGTTTTAGTGGCAAACTATTGGAAGTGTACCCAGGCAAAATATTTTTAATGTCAATATGATTGGCTTACTACGCATTAAAAAATAAACACGAACCTAAAATAATCCATTTTGTTAGAACAAAATCCATGCGTACATTCTCAGATTCCTCGGAATATATAACCACTGCACACTGTTCAAAAATCGAGTTTTTACATAAATTTGAACACAAATCTCGTTATAACGAATCACGATTTTTCGAAAATCCGATATAACGAACCGTAAAATTTTAACATCGACTATCTTTTTAGCGAGTATTAAAAAATAGTATACTCGGTATAACAAACATTAAGAAAAATTTTCGAAATAAAACCAAACAACACAAAAAATATAGTGAAAAATGCATAGTGTGTATGCTTAATAAAATATTAATAGAAATTAATATTTTTAATTGCTACTTGGTCTTACTAATTCCGTTATTTTAGATTAATTTTATCATTTATGAAATGAAATTACTTTGTAGAAAAGAGATGCCAGGCATGAATACAAAATCGGTGAAGGCGAGGCAAATGAAAAACCTACAGAAATTGCAAATGCTTTAAAAGCTGCATCAAAAATGGTAGAAACAATAATAATAATTCGAAATCATTGGCCTTATAAGAAATTCAGGAAGAAGCAGTCCACAAAATTGTACAAATTAACCATTAAAATAAGGTTAGCTTTAAATTTTTTCCATTCAAGCAAATTTTTTAATTTTTTAATGACAAGCCAAAAATTTTATTGCTATAATATTTATAACCTTATTATCAAAAAGAAATCTTGAATGAACTTTTCGATATAAAAATTTTTTCACATAAAATCGGTTAACAACGTTATTAGAATTTAAAAAATATTTCCGAAAAACCATAATTTAAAAAAAAAAAACATTTATTCTAATAAAAGTTTTATCTATTTAAATTTTTGTTTCGGCTATTTATAAACACAACTTTGAAATCTTATCTCAGTAAGCGTTGCCGTATAAAAATTCTTTTTTTAATCTTAACAGACTTTAGTGTTGCCAATAAAAAGAACAATTTTACCTATTAAAATTTTGATTTGATATGATTTGTTTCATTTCTGTAAAAGAAAAATGATTTATGATCAGTGTACACTGTTACTGAAAAAATCGCGGGAGCATTGAGGATGGCGAACTAATTTGGGGAAAAATTTTTATGGATAGGAGCAAGAAAAGTGGTAGCACAATTTTTTTTGAAATATTTCATGCACTCCATATGGAAAACTAAAACCAAAAAATATTAAACATTGTTTTGAAAATTTTTTTTTAGAATCAAATATCTGCAAAAATGCGACCTCTTCTTTTTTTACAAGAATACATAGACAGACAGATGACAGACAGACATTTTTTTCAACTAAAATTATTATTTTTTATTTGATGTAATTGAAGGTAATTTCTAGACTGCAAATCTAAGCAAGAGTACTTATTACGAACCAGAAATAAATGGTCGTAATAAAAAATGCCAAAATATTCACTGGCAAAATGATGCCAAAATTAGTTAATTCGTTTTGCATTGATTAATAGTTTTCTTTATGAAAAAATTTGCAAATAAAATTAAGTCTATTCGTTTATATATCGAGCCGTTGGTGAAATACCGTAGTAACTCAAAATTTGAATTTTTTGAGCTGGGTATGCAGAAATCATCTTTGGGGAAATATCTATCTAAAGAAAAAAAGATTATGATTCCACCTCTAACTGTTCAGATTCTACAGCTAAAAATGTCTTTATTGCCTCTAGGTATTTCCAACAATATTTATTTGCAATAATGAAATATTTCCTTTATGACAAGAAATTTACTAACAGAAAGCAATTTACGAAAAAAGTATAAAGCAATATTATTTTTTGTTACGTTTTAGGCACAGAAACACAACTGCATAATTTGATTTCTTTTTTACTTGTTCATATTATTTCATATTACAACTTTGTTAGAAAAAAAATAGTTAAAAGTTTATTTGCTATAACGATATATTTCGAATTAATTTTTAAGTTTGTCATAGGTTTTGTGACAATAACGATACATCATTGATAGGTTGATACAAAGTACTTAAATATAAATAAATATTTCATATTTTTAATAATTTTTGGCCTTTTTTTATTTAAAAACATTCCTTTTTATTTAAAAACTTGTAAAAAAATAACTTTAGTAAACGAAAATACTATCAAAAAGATGGTTCAAAACTTCAAATGGATTTTTCTCAGTTGACGATTTTTTGAATTACTACGGTATTGCACCAAAGGCTCGATATATTAAATAATTAACAAAAATTATAAAAACAACCACATTTTTAAAAATTTTTTCAATTAATTAATTTTCTATACTATTGGTATTTTTATGTTAAAACAATCCTATTTTAGGCAACTATTGGTTGTTAATGCTATTTAATGTTACATAATTCTTGTAAATATCTAAAATAAATTTCTTTTAAATTTTAATAATTTGAAAAGTTTTGTACCCTAAAATTCATGCCTTCCTTGTTAGTAGAGCTTTATAGGAAAATTTATCAAACAAATCCTGTTCTTATAGCAATATCATCGACATAATCACAACAATCAACAACCAACAACATTAATCATATTTAAGGATTTTGTTTATGTAAATCTGTACCACCAATTGGTGGTTTGCATGCTCATTTTCAAACAGCTTTTATAATTTTTCCTTTGTCATCTGTCAGACGCAATTCATGAGATAAAAAATAAAGGAAAATAACTTTTAAGCGTGGTATTGTCTTTATGACAGCGATAAGACAACAGAAAAATATAAGAAAAGAAAAATTGTTTAACAATACTTATTTCTAATTTGTTAGTTGACAATTTTGCTTTAAGGATTCAAAAATCAAAACATAATGTTGTTGTCATTTCAAGGAATCGCCACAATCTCATTATTTAAGGCATGAAGCTTATTAGTTTGAATACATTATGCGGTTGGATTATTATTACGAGTAATGCTTTGAATTTTAGTTGAAAATGCCACAACGCAAAACAAACATCTCAACTTTTAAGTTAAGACTTATTGTTGTCCACAAATTAGAATTTTATATTCATTTTGTCTTTCACTTTTGTAAAAAAAAAATAAGCGGAAATCGGTTTATGTTTAGATGAGTTCCGGTATACAACACAAATATTAAATGAAAAACAAAAACCGAAACTTCACAAAAAACAAAAAAACATTTTAAAAATAAAATTTTGTTTAATTTGTTATCGTTGTTAGTTATGGCTGCGGGCGTGTGTGGGAGGTTGGAGGAATTTGGGAGAGCAGCAATACATACCATTGTCTGTGGTCTGTTTTGATGGATGACTTTGTGGGTTGTTTTATGTAAAACTTTTTGTCTTTTTCATTTAATAATGTCCTTGTAATTTTTGTCATAACAGAGATACAACTTTTGATGCGGCTTTTTAATAATGTGGTTCTTATTAGTAAGCTTTCTTTAATATTAATGTGGTTTTTATAACTGTCTTACTGTTTGTAATTTATTTTTTTGTTAAATGTATTTAAAACTAATTATTTAAGGCTTAAGGCATTTTAGAAAATGGACAAAACAAACAAAGATATAAACAGACGAGCATAGAGACATATAAATTTACGTGCAAACTTAGAACGAGTTTCCGGCAAGTAATTATTTTTCTATGGTATCACAGTACTGTCCAAGAGAATATTGTGCAAACAGAAAAAAAATAAATAAATAGAAAATTTTATTCTAGAAAAATTCAAACTGATTTATAAAAAAGAATATAAATATAACAAAAAAACTTTTTTAAAAATATTTATAAAAGTAATTTTAACTGCATCGTTTAGATGTTGATACCCAGGTTTCAGCCTTATAAACCTCGACTCAAGTTTAACAGCACCACTTCTTGGAAAATATTTATTTTGGTCAAGCCTTTTTAAAGGAACATACATATTTCGCATAACAGTAAAAAATCATTTCAATTTGTTTGGATTTAAAAAAATGTTTTGAAAAATATTTTGATGGGAAAACAACAAGAAGAAAGGCAAACGATTTTATACCTTTTTTTACTTCATTTCATTTTAATTTTTATATTTTAAGTCAACTGGCTCGAGTAACCGATAAACGTAGATTCCTCACTGCCACCGATTAGCACCTCCTTCCGTTCCTTAACGAAAATAACAAGACCCAACGTAGACTCTGGAGTCCATTTCATTTTCATTCTACTAAACATGTGTATGCAAATAGTGTAAATATTAATAAGATCAGTTGATGTGAAATAATTTCCATACCATTTTAAAACACCTAGTTGCCTCCAAGGGATATCGCACAGTGTCGTGATTTAGTACATCCAGTGGCCATAAAAAGAAGGAGCTATCACAAACAGATAAAATTTGGCACACATATTTAAATCAAGGAATCATAATAAAATCTAAAAGTTTATAGGTTTATATCCAAGGGTTCGTGGCCCTTAAAATAAGAACTGCCATTACATGCTTCGCAACCTGTTTAAAATTTCTTTTAATTCCAAACAAGGATACGCCTACTTTTAAAACTTCCTTTTTTATAAAAGTTAATAAACAACATAAACAATTTTAGCTTCCTTTAACAACTTGGCACACGAATCGCTCACATTGAGTTACACATTACGATTTTTTCAATGTGAAACAAACTCTTCTCCATCTTATCTACATCAAACAATGTTTAAATCCATAAATTATCAACAGTAGCGTCTTGGTTTTGAAATTTTGTTTGTCATCAAGTAAAATTCTAGGATTACATTGTTTTTTGTATCAACTTCAGAGTTATTTTCAAAGAAAACTGCTGAAGTTTCTGACATTTGATTATATAATTGGATCACAAACATCGTGCTATCGTGTATTGCCTAAAAGAATTTTAATTTTTTTTAAACAGATGTGTTCTTTGCGGCTTTGCTAAAATTATCAGCTGAACTACACGCAACAACCTTAACAATCCTCCTCCTTTTCATTAGATAGGATGCGTTTTTAAAACAAAGAAATGGTCGGCCTGTGCCTATACACTCATAATTTTTTTTTTAAACTCTAGCTAATGCTGAAAAATGTCACGAATTTGCAATGAGGTTGATAAAAATTTTACAAAACTCTAGGTGTACTTTTAGGCAACTAAAAATTATATATTTCAAAATACATACTTGTTATAACTACATACCAACATTTAAATTTTTTCTTAAATCAATTTACAAATTTTTTTACTTACTTTTGATGTTAAATTTTGATTCAAAACCCCGTATTTACTTAAGTACTGTCATTTGGCTAACGAACTTCGCGTATGATTAATATTAAAAAAAACATTGTTATTACAACAACATACCTTGTTTCTAAAACTTATTTTTTATTATTGAATCTTTACTTTAGTGAGCTTACAATAAGTATTCAAATCTCAAATTTACTTGTATGTGTCAGGATACAACGTTTAGTGTTACGGTCATTAAAATCTTCCGTATTTACATTGCCTTAAATAAAAATTACATCTGACTCGGAGTTAGGTTTGTTGTTCATAGCTATAACATCTAAGAAGCTTAGTTAAACGAAAATTGAACATAAATGACATATGCTACTATGACATTGTCTACAATGGAACGCATGAGACTCCAAATCTGTCTCAGAAGTTTTTTGAAAAAAAGTAATAAAATATGAGAAGTGGTAGAGAGTGTAGGGCATTTAATCGGATAAGTCGAAATAAATGACCCAGTAATAAAATATTGCCCTGTCTGGTACCACTGGGGACCCACAGGGTCCTTGCAAGGTCCGCGAGATTCTCGAAAATTTTGTTGCCAGAAAGCTCTTAAAGAAAATAATAGGAATAAGCATCTGTGATGACGACCAAGGGGTGAAGTCCTACCTATGCGCCGCAGACCACAACACATTCCTGTAAGCAGAGATTACAAAATAAGGCTTAGAGTACAAATACATCTAATAGATTAAAAAAAAATATGCACGGATAGCCCTAAGAAAAGCAAAACAATGTTTGGCAGCACCATATCTGGGACAGTGTTGCAATAAAAGAAGATAATAAATAATTTATCAGGGACCAAGTAGGCTCATATCAGTTCCTGTACATTACGGGGTAGCCGGAAATGGACCAGCAAATATTTTGGCGAGTGAAGTTGCCCACAAGCTTTTTTTCATTAAAAAAAGAGTTAAAATAGTTTAAGAAAACGGTGGGGCGCTGCAGATAAGCAAAGCACCAAAAAGCCCGAATTAAAGGAAACCCAAATAGGGCAAAGTGATAATTTTAGTAATGGATATCTCAAGTCTGCAAGCAAAACTTCACAAGAGGATGTTTATGAAAAACAGCCGTTGTATGGGGAAAAATAATTGAGTTAACAATTTTCTACATCAGTACCTAGCTTTTGCACAAGCAAGAGCCTAATTTTTTATTTCTTATGCTTAACTAAAAAGGTGTGAAACTGGAAATTCTTACTAAATCCACCAAATTAATAAACAAGAATAAATCTTACGCAAAGGATTTTCATTTAGTACTTCTTGGCCCTGATCCTCACAGCAATGCAGTATTGCTGTCCATTCCTCTTACTGAATGTAAATTTAAACTTTTCCTGCCAAATAAATTAGTCATTACATGTATAGCGCTCTAAAGGCACACAATTTGCTAGTGGTTTCCTCTTGGGCTATTAGCCAAGACCAAAAGGTAAAACCTAATATAACTGCGTTTGTTTGTCTCTTTAGGAACCAGGGGATCCAAATAAATGTCTTTCAAAACTTTAGATTAAAATTAAAATATTTATTAAACAGTGAAAAAAAATCTCATTAAAAAGACAAAAAATTATGGCCGCTTATACCTACTGTTAATTTCATCCTCAATATGAAAACAAAACTTAAAGAATTATTATCGTTACTGGACCATTTAGCTTGTCGAAATAACTTAAACTTTAATTACACGCTTTGTTAGAAATGCTTTGTAATTTTCCATTAATATAAATGTAATAAATTTTAAAATTTGTTTTTATTTCAGCCAAACAAAAAATATCATAAACATCTGTGTTGCTGATGCCAAGTAAGTAAGTAGCATCAGCAAAATTATTAACATTGATTGTACATGTACTTGTAGCAAAAAGTGCTTGTTAATTTTTAACAGCAAATCCCTAAATTTGGTAGAAAATCAAACAAATCACAAGATAATCAGTAGCTCAACATTAAAGCTTTTTTCTTTTTTTGACGATTTTTACCTTTAGATGATGGTGGCTACAACGCCAATGACGAGATATTTCCTGGTGATGTGCTTAAAAAACATTTAAGACACAGCAATCACAGCAAAAAGAAAAAAAAAAATATATATGTATATAAATGAAACAACTAACTTCGAAAAGCCAAAAACAAATTCAAAGTAAAATAGCTTCGAATAAAAATAAAACCCAAACAAATATTTACACAGTAGCCATAACAAATAGTTTTATTTCGATTTTAGTTTAAGCTTAACTATTTAAGTTTTTTGTAGCAATAACAATAAAAATACATCAACAACAAACAATCGTGATTGACATGTGCAACATGAGCACAACTACGACAGAAGTAACAACATAGAAGTCTAAGTCCAAGCCGCCAACTGTCGCACAGTGTCATGAGCTTGGCAAAAATAGATAACGAATTTGATTAGTCGAAATGGAACATTTTATTTATTGTTGCTCAATGTTAAGGTTTGCATGCAACCTTGTAAATTTAGGGGACACCTTCCTAACATATAGTAAAAAAATCAAATATAAATTGAAAACGGCCAATATATTTGTAATAGAGTTGTAAGTCAGGTATGTGTTTGTTTAAAAAATGCGGTACTTTTTTTAACAATTATTTATCAGACCCGATATACCGTTAGTCACATGAAATAAAAAGTTAGCTTTGATGGTAAATTAAAATGTCACCAAATATCACTTTTAACATTTTTTGATATATTAATTCTACAAGCATAAATTTTAACACAAATTTCAGCTGCTTAAAAGTGTCCCTAACTGTTTTACTGTTGATTTTAAGTGTCAACCTTATTGACAATTCGTGATATTTTCCAGCATTGGGTAGAGGTTAGGAAAAACAAGTAAGAGCGCTATATTCGGTTGTGCCGAATCTTATAAGCCCTTCAAATTGGCCTTTTGAAACCCCGAAATTTTTTTTATTTTTATCCATTTATTTTTTATTTAAAAATATTTATAATTTTTAAATAGGGGACGGTGTCAAATTTAAACTCTTTAAGGGTGACTACGAAGAAGTCGTAGAAAAACACCTACGACTTAATTTTAATTTTTTCAAAGTTTGTATGGCAGCCCCCACAGAAAGTGGAGATTGGGCGTAAGTATATTCTAGGAAAAGGTTAGGGGAGGGAAACTAATGGGGGTCGATTTTACACTTTATTCCTCTAAGGCAGCCCTGGAAATACGGGGTAAGTACGTTTCCCTTAAATGTTTGGGGGAAAAACTAATTGGGGTCGGTCTTACATTTGACCTTTAGAGAAATAAAAATTTGTGTGGCAACCCTGTTAGTAGGCGGAAATAGGGTATAAGTATATTCCAGAAAAATGTGTGAAAAAATTAATGGAAGCCGTTGTTACATTGCACCCATGCAGGGGAATCTCCAAGTCCGTTGTAAAGGTTTTTATAAACAATTTTAGGGAAATAAATAGCGGTTCTCATGGGTATTGGCTGATATCAACAGCAATTTGCGCGCAGAGATTTCTGATAGTTTGGTGCCACATATGGGCTTATACATCATCGGGGCGCTTTAAAAAGTTGATTTCAACCATAACACCGACAGACGGACAACGCTAAATCAACTTCCCTCTTTATAAGGATCAAAAAAATATATACTATATGGGGTCGCAGATGAATGTTAGAACAATTACAAGTATAATGACAGACTTATATATAATAATACCACTTATGTGAAGGGTATAATAAAAAAGTGTTGCGTTAAAAAATTTGTAGAAAATCACTATCAAAAATACAACGGGATAAAAAAAAGGACAAATTAAAAATTATTCTTTAACAATATAAGCAATTCTTGGAAAAGTGGGCTGGAAATTGAATTGAGAAGCTGGCTAGATCGTTTTAGATCGTTTATTGTTTTTTTATAAAGCACAACTTACATCTAATAAGAAGCCACTACAAGTATAGGCAAAAACCGACCATTTGTTTGTTATGACAATGCGTTACGTCACATCAAAAAGGAGTGGGTTGAAGAGCTTACTGTGTCTAATTCAGCTGATGCTTTTACTAATGCCGCAAAGAAAACAAGTGTTTAAAGACACAAAATTTCGATAGAAAAATAACTTTAAAACTATATTTTGACGTGATCCTTTCTGTTAGACATTATATCATGATAAGCAAAGATATAAATTTATTTCAGCTGATGCTGACAAACAATTATTGTGAAATAAATTTTTATCTTTGTGTCTTTAAAAGTTTTAGAAACTTAAGCGGAACTCACGACTAAAACAGTTTTAGGTAAAACAGAAGAAAGCCTATTAAGCAACTCTGAAGTTTATGTTTAAAAACGATGTAGTCCTAGAATGTTTTATGATTTCAGTAGCGTTCATTGTGTTTACAAGCAAGTATTTTAAAACCACGACACTACCGATGTTAATTATTGAGTTTAGAAACTATTAAGGAATATATTGGAAGTGCAGGGTAGGAAAGGGCTTGTTTCACATTAAAAAAAGGGTCATTTAACTCATTATAACTATTCGTGTAAGTTTGGGTTTTTTTACTTTATTACAAAGAAATTTTTAAGGTGAGCGTTTCCTTGCTTGAAAATGAGAGAAATTTGAACAGGTCACAAAGCATGTTATACCTAATATTTGTAAAAAATTCCATTAAGCTGAATTGCTTTTTCTCTCTGTTACGACAATTTTTTTTGCAAAAGATGTACCGGAGGAATAAGAATCAGTGAAGACAAAACTTTAAAATTTTTGATTTTATTATGTTTTGTCATTTTAAATAAGTGTGCTAAATTTCATCACCTTGTGTTAAATTAATCTATTTATGAAATCGCGACACTGTGCATCGTTATCATCATCAGCATAAGCAGCCTATCAATGTAGCTGAGATGGTGGTTGCTACCTTGGCTGGCTGTTTAGATGATTGGCTGCCAGTCAGTCAAGCAGCGTAGTCTTCAACGACGAGGAACAAAAATCTTGTCTTTTATTGCCTAAAAGAATTCTATACATACTGCAGTTGTTGTCGCTATTCATGTTGTTGTAAAATAAAGTAGTTATTAACTTGAACGCTAGTGAACATATTTAGTAGGAAATTAGGCTAAAGATTTATGCTCATAACCATTATCATTTATCAGCAGCAAAACATTAGCGGCACAAAATACTACAAAAATAAAAAAAACATTTGCTTCAATATAGATTTTCAATAGCAAACTATGAATTTAGTATAGAAAAAACCAAACTTTTTTGTAGCCAAATCACAAATACTTCGTTTCAAAAAAAAAAGCTTGAAACTTTTTGTTTTCTAAACTAAATGCAAGTAGTTTAAAAGCAGTTTCTTTTCAATTAACTTTGTGTCACAATAACGATCATAATTTACCCAACAAACATATTTCTCTGTCAAATTATTGGTTTCATTTTAAGTTGTGACAACAACCGATAAATTTCTCTAAATACTAATTAAAATTGATTGATGTTTTACCATTTAAGTATTTTAGCTTTTATTCTTGATGCACAAATGGTTGGGAATTAAAGGAAAAAGCATCAAACTATACCAAATGATAAATTTAAAATCCGAAAGAAGGTTAAGGTTTATTTTTATTTGTTTTTCCTGATATTTTTATTATTTTTACCTAAAACTAAGTAGATTGTATCTTAAGTTTAATTGAGTTTTTCGCATCAAATTCTGTTACATTTTTTCTTAAATAGTGCAAACATCAAAACTGCGTTTGTTTTGATCCTGGAATCAGGACTGGCAGCATAACCTCAAGGTGAATTAGTTTAAAAGCTCCACATGTAAGTCGGCAGAGCGTAAAGTGGTCTCGAACCAATTACAGCATCACATTACTGAAGTAGAGAAACAAGCAAAGTTATGGAGAATAAAGAAAAAGTTTACAACAATGCTTCCAAGCAATTTTTACTTTATGCAAATTTTGTGTTCCCCAATTCTTTTAAAAACCAGATGGTGCCTCAACACCTTGGCATTTACCTTGATCGTCGCCGTTACGAGTTTGAGGCAAATGAAATTTATAGAAGCCCAACTTCAATGGCTTACTGGTACAAACTCTGTGTTCCATATCGCATGTAAGCTTCTGCTCAGCAACTTGCTTTTAAAACTAATTTGGGTTAATGGAATATTGTTATGGAGAACGTCAATAAAATAAAACTGAAAAACAACGAAATAGCAAGAAAACTCTTTCATATAGTTACTGCAATAACAAGAAATAAAGTAAGTAATAAATCCCTTAAAATAGTTACAGCAGCTTGTAAAATACATACTGATGTTTTTTACGCTTTTTGTGTTATTCCTAGTAGTCCTTTAAAGAGGGGCGAAGGAAAAAAAGTTTGGATCGGAAAGCCAACACATCAATTTTTACAAAAAACTAAGAAACCCAATGCGATCTTCCAAAAATTCTTATAATATAAATTATATAAATAATTTCAAAACATTGTGGTCAAGATTTCGACCTCTTAATGTTGTGATATGTGGGACCAGAGTGAAAGTGAGATAGAAAAAAAGAAACAATTAAATTAGGGAATTTGCTATTCTTGAGCCAGCCAATATCTTTAAAAGAAAATGATGAACAAAACAGGCCAATGTTAGCCACATCCAACAGATAGGATAGAGTACATGATCAGGACATTGTCCATGGCCGAACAAAAGCATAAGTATTTTACACGTTTCGAGTTCCTTTAGTATAAATTGTATGTCTCCTGGCATGAGTGCCAAAGCGACAGTGGCCGGTAAAAAGTGGCCACGATGCCTCTTAGTATCCGACAAGAAGACATTTGGAACGTCTCAGGTCAAGTAGTCCTAGTAGTTCCACATCTAGGTTTTCAAGGCCACCTGGTCCCTGAAATACTCGCAGGAAAAGAAGTGGTCGATAGCTTTGTCATTCAATTCGTACCATTTTTCGTTGGGATATAATTATATACAATGTTGTCCGTATTAGGCCGGGGTCCCGCATATAAACTAGAGTGATGTAAGTGTGCATCGCCATTCAATTAAAATATGTCCGGCATTTGGAGACTACTTGTGATACAAAGTATTAATCAGAAATAGACCTACGGCTGTCTCAGCTGTCAGTAATCCGGTAGAAGCTGGCTTCTTTGTCGGTCGCTGACCGTAAAACCTGAAGTCCTTTGCATTGATCGGTAAGCCTAACCGAAATCCTGACTCCTGTGACCCGTTCGTATATACCTCCAAATCGACAGCCTCGGAAGAAATGAATTAATTTGAAAGTTCCTTTAAAATATTGAAGGGTTTTTTGCGGAAAAAAAGGTTTTGATGTGAAGTTGCTAATTCCTTTGGGAACAAGACTGGTCCACCCAACATTACTTGCATAGCTGTATGTTCTGTGTATATTCCTAAATTTGTTTCATCAGGACATTCACTGAAAGCCATGTTGCCTATCGTAGACAATTTGTTGTTTTGAAGACATGTTTTTCCAATTGTACACTTGGCCATATACGTGGATTTTAAGAAAACTTACTGATTAAAGTAACTTCCAGGTTCTTCACACTCTTTGACAGAGTCAGTACTACTCCATTTAGTGTCAGAGGATTCAAGGAGGCATCTGGTGTCTGTTTGCTGATAGTACAGGTTCCGTTTTAGAAGGGTTGATAAAGAATCCGTTTCCTGAGCTCTACTAACTGAGTGTCCTCCAAATTAATCCTGTCGGAGGAAGCATCCAGATGGATGAAATATCGACCACAGAACATTATTCGCATAAGCGAAAGAGTTTAGTCTTGTGATACTAACTCATCTAATCGTGATTGTTTCTAAGTCTACGCTGCAAGAGATTTCAAAAGAAATATTGTTATTTATAATTATAGGCTTTTAGGTGCTGAAAAGCATCTAACTCTCAACGCACATTTTCCTTTCTTTTAACATTTATTTATTTTTAGTTTTAAAGCACTAAAAATGTGCATTACTTTTTTTAAAAATTGTGTATTTAAATAATGTATTTTCTTAAAAGAAACTGTTAGAGCCAATTTTATATGCAAACTCCTTCACTTTAAATTTAAATTAAATTAAAACTCAACACATATTGTGTAGTTTTAAGTCTTGCAGCGGCAGAAACGAATCCTAAGTAAAATATGAAAATTAAGTAATTTTTTTGTTTTAACCTAAAAAATGAATTAAAATAAAATAATTGCACAGACAAAATGATTGAAATCAAAAGAAATGTCGACACATAGTCTGAACACCTTTTGACCAAGTTAACTCATTTTAGCCCGAGAAACCATAATTCTTTTTAACTAAACACACATACACACACATCACCTAAATAAACTTAGTTGACTGGTTCAAAGAGCCTTAAAATAAGAAGTACAAAAATCTTACAAAAAACAGTTTAAGTTTTTAAACTGAAGAAAAAGCACAAAAAGAAGAATGAATTGTAATCAAAAGAGGACATGTCTTAAAGTTGTGAATTTGCGCGGGTTGTGAAAATTGTATTAAGGCGCAATTTAATTTAATTTATACTGTGCAATCAACGCGACAAAACATAAGCGATGCAGATTAGTCGCCGATTGAACAATCAAGCTGCGATTCCAAGATCCAATTTAATGATTAACTCGAAGAGAAATAAATAAAAGCTTAAGCCATAATAAGATGCAAGAGATTTTGGATTTTTGCAAACATATCTATTTGAACATACAAACATATATGTACATATAACAGTGCAATTGTGTGTGCATTTTATATCATTTTCACCTGAGCAAAATAACAATATGAAAATTACACAAACTGTTCATAACAAAAAAAAAAACTTAAATGTGCGGAGGATGCTTATGATACCCATAACGATTAAGCAAGAAACTAAGTACATACAATCAGCCATTCATGCATTCATCCATATGCAACAAGCACTTTTATAGTGTAGCCACACTATATTCTACATCGAAGAACTACTCTTATTGAACTGCAACATAGTGAAACGAACTTTAAAGCAAAAAAGGTATTGCAAGGAAAGGCTTGGTCGTTTTTTGTTTGTTTTTTTTTTCTTTTATGCAATTTATTAAATAAGTTTAGAACTTGGCTGAATGAAAAAGCAACAAAAAGGTGCAAATCAATTTAAATGCAAATTATGGTTCTTTTTATTTTTAATTAATCCTGAAACTACACTTAGGGGACACACATCATCGTTATTATGCTTGTGTGTTTTTCTTTGGAACTACTTTGTTTGTTTTAAAGTATTTTTAATTCATATGAAAGTTCGTTTGTAAGTAATAAATGTGCCCTACAATATGTCGTGTTTGAATGCCAGTAATTTCAACACATGGATATCTAATTGCGTACGTACGTACAACGTACGTTCGATTTTTATTGTTATTGTCTCTTTCTTTTTGTCTGTCTGTCGATCTGTCTTTTTTTTATCGCTAGAGGTGTGCATTTTCTAAGAATGTACTCAACCCGTGCTGGAAAAACGTGCGCAATTGGAGTCACCACTCACGTGCTAAATCGTACCTCTAGTAATCCCAACCCGTGTGGTATTACATGACAGAACTTGATACTCGACTTATGCTATAGTTTCGTAACGTTTCACGTTTTTTATAGCTTCTCGCGATATATTATGTATACTCTTAAGGAAATTATTCATTACCCTTCAGTTATCTGGTGAACTTAACATCGTGCATCCCCTTTCACCCAAATGTTGCTCGATCTTTCTGCGCAACGGAGAGAAATGTGGGCATTTAAATGTCACGTGCTCGGCATAGTTATTAGGACACTGGGCATTTCGGCAAGCTATTATGCTAAAATGGATGTAAATAGCTTCTGTAATCACTGCGGCCTGTCTTTAGAAGGCTACACTCAAAAAAATATTACAGTAATTGACTGTAAATTATTAAGGAAGTATTTCGTTAAGTTGTTTTTAAATGAAAAAAACAGTTAAATTTTAATACAATATTTTTTTCAAAGCTTCAGCTAAACAAAACAACTGATTTTCAGTTAAAGTTATTTGTGTCAGTTATTTTTTGGTAATATTTAACTTTGTTGTTATTTTTCTGATACTTTGTGTTTTGCTGTAAATGACAGAAAATATATATAATTTTAGACGAATATGTAAGTTAATTTTTTGATGTCTGAATTTAAATAAAATATTTTGTTAATTTTAATGAATATCTTGTTTGACGGTTTTAAAATTAATATCCAGTTATTTTAAATAGATTTCCAGTTGATTTTACCTTAATAATTTTTGAGTGTATTATATATAATTCTCTCAAAGCATTTTCCAACAGTATCAAACAAACGTACATATATGTAATGATTGAGGTTCACATAGAACCTTCCCCATTCATCTAGGAATATATATAATCCTTGACGCACTTTCCGAGTAAGCGAACAAAATAGTTTGGCCTTACCCGTTTTCGGTCTGGCTGGGTAAACAATTTATCAATTTACGTAGGTGTAAAATTTTTTTGGCTATAAGAACCCAGCAAAAATTGCTGCTTCGCCGTAGGTAGGTTTGTAAGGGAATATCAAGACAGCAAAGCTTAATAACCTGCTTACGTATGGCATGATATTTGTTCGCGATGTCCCACTTAGTTGCATTTCATGTTAAGTGCTTATTTCGGAGCTATGAATATCCAGTTAATTCATGTAATTTTGGTGCTTCTTTAGTTATTTAAATTTACTTCGTCATCGAAAAAATTTTTTTGCCGAGTTCTTATGTTCGTTACTTGACGAAATACTAATGTTTTTTTAACTCACTGCCTTACAGTAGTGCTTTTTAGTATGCACTTGAGTAAGCGAGTGTGTAAAACAGTAAAAGTCTTACATGTACTGCCATACACTATTGCATTTATTAAGGGAATAGATAAGTGCTTGCTGCGAAGCGCATAGGTATACTAGAAAAAGTATTTACTGCTTACAAAATCTGGATTATTTTTTGCTGGGAAATGTACTAAAATGTATCATGTATTCAAAGACAATAATTAATTAATTAATAATTAAGATTAATCTTCTTAACAAAAACAATTTTAAAATTCTAATATTAAGGGTTATGTTAAACTACAACAACTTTTTTATTACTTAAAAATTCATAAGTGTGTACATTAGTACTATTCCCCTGTTGTTATCATGATTTCCTAGACTTTGGGCCGTCGGTAGGAGTTAGTTTCATGCGATATTGATGCCCTGCATAGACCATGAAACTTTAAAACCTTTTAATCAGATACTGTAGCATATAATCTCTATTGTTATTTGTTTACATGCCTAAAGTATCAAAGGCTCGATTGATCAATGGGCCATGGGTTTAGGGCCACATGTTACATTTAAGCGCAGATACTAGCTCACGGTATCGCACTTTGGGATGCTACAGATCCAGTGTTAATTTGAGTTGAACATTAAATTCTCCGTCTTCCAAAGTGCCCTCCTTAGGCTGTAGGACTGAAATATGATTAAAAGGTCCCTTTCATATTTGCCTTACCTCCATCAAGATTTCTTAGGTTTTCATGAGTCACAACGAATCTAAGTAGAAATTAAAGTCTGGTAGGTAACTGTCCGTTGTATTCTGAGTCAAGTAATATTGAAATGGTAACGTTCTGTGTAACGTTACGAAAGTCAATGTTTCCTAAACGAAAATATTGCCTGATGGTTTTGGTGAAAATTCTTATTTACACATCGGGGTAGATAACGTAATTGTAAGGTAACAAAAAAAGTAGTGCTGGCGAGCATTTTAAAGATCGCAGCTAAAAAGCAAAACTTGGGCATGCTTCGGTCTATTTGGAGATCTCAGAAAAAATCAAGAAGAGCTTAGCTACGTATCTAAAATACAAATGTTAAATCTATAATGATTGCGAAACCTGTAAACCCAAGCAAACGGATTAACATCTTAAATGAAGTGTTTGCTTTTGTGAAGATACATATGCCACAGAAAGAGAAAGAAAAATGCTTTTTGTAACCGAGGACCTGGTGACATAACAGATAATATAATTAGGGGATTCACAAGGTATTCTATTTGTCATATTTTCATAAAATTTCTACAATGGTTTAAAAACATTTGCCAACTATTGGACACTCGGCGCAGGTGTATTTGGAGCTGTTGTGACAATTTAATAAGCATATTAAACGATGTAATATTTTTTAAGAACTATTTTTGTATAAAAGACAAAAAAACCTTTGTGAAATTTTATAACAATATGACAATAGGACACCTTGTGAATCCCCTAAATATAAAATTTTAGTCCACGATACTCAAAACACGAAGAAATGGAAATAATAATTTTATTTGCTTATTATATTTATTAAATATACTAGCTTACCCGTCCCGGCGTTGCGCGGGAATAATATTAAAATGTAAAGTTTGTAAAGTTTGAAAGCAATTGTCTAACTTAAAAAAGTGCATATAAAACTCGGGGAAAATTACGGCATTCCATTCAACTCGAAATTTTGATCGTTTTGATGAGCTGCTTATGCTTTTGGTATGTAAATTTTTACACGAAATACCCTTTAGTGTTGTTAATAAAACTTTTACATAAACATTAAACCCATAAACAATGTTGCGTGAAATTATGCAAACAAATCCTAACAAAACAAATCTGGATTATTAAGTTTTAAATTATGTACTATACAAATATTAATAGTTAAGTTTGTATTTTATAAAAAAATGACGGGTCGTTAGGTACTTAATAAAACGCTATTTTACACTCTGTTAGGAGCTTTTCCATTTAGTGCAAAAATGTGTAAATTTTATCCACTTAGGGCCATAGTACCCCTAGGGGGGGGATTTCCAAGTGCAAGCCAGAAAATCCAGCAAACCAGAAACCTGGGATTATTTGATTGTTAAAGCAAAGGCTAGTTTGTTTGAAAACTGCCAGCGTTAAGAATTGGAAGGCGAACCTTTTGGATTACTTAGTATATGGAGCTTAAAAATATCTTCCCCTTAGAACTACCCTGTTGGTATTGTTGCTCCAATAATATTGCCATACACAGGGTGTCCGCCGGAAAGGTGGTTTATATGCACAAACCTTGCTGCTCAGATATCCCCACAAAAAGAAGTCTGGAGCAGTCAAATCAGGCCAATCATCATCACCATTTCTTGAAAAAACTTATTGTGGAAAGAGATCTCGGAGAAATTCCATTGTAATCCTAGCTGTATGCGATATCGCTTCCCATTACGCCGTTTTCCATTTTAAGAAAGTAAGCTCCAATGATTCCTCCTGACCAAATTGCACACCAGACTTCCACTTCTAATGGATGCAAAAGTGTTTGATGGATAATTTGAGGGGGTTCTATTACCCAGAACCGACTATTCTGGCTATCGACATATCCACTCAAATGAAAATATGCCTCGGCACTCATTAATATTTTTTCATGAAAAACGGGGTTGTCATGTTTTATTGTTTAAAACACGTTGGGTTACTGAATATTTTTTCATAATAAATTTGCCATGTCTCTACTTCATGACTGAAAAATACGGGCTGTCGAGATTAACGTTTACCAAACTGGCGGTAAAATAAATTAGTATAACTTGCCGGCGGACACCCTGTATATATCTATCGTTCTTAATTTATAGTATAACTAGCTTACCCGTCCCGGCGTTGCGCGGGAATAATATTAAAATGTAAAGTTTGTAAAGTTTGAAAGCAATTGTCTAACTTAAAAAAGTGCATATAAAACTCGGGGAAAATTACGGCATTCGATTCAACTCGAAATTTTGATCGTTTTGATGAGCTGCTTATGCTTTTGGTATGTAAATTTTTACACGAAATACCCTTTAGTGTTGTTAATAAAACTTTTACATAAACATTAAACCCATAAACAATATTGCGTGAAATTATGCAAACAAAACCTAACAAAACAAATCTGGATTATTAAGTTTTTAATTATGTACTATACAAATATTAATAGTTAAGTTTGTATTTTATAAAAAAATGACGGGTCGTTAGGTACTTAATAAAACGCTATTTTACACTCTGTTAGGAGCTTTTCCATTTAGTGCAAAAATGTGTAAATTTTATCCACTTAGGGCCATAGTACCCCTAGGGGGGAGATTCTAAGTGCAAGCCAGAAAATCCAGCAAACCAGAAACCTGGGATTATTTGATTGTTAAAGCAAAGGCTAGTTTGTTTGAAAACTGCCAGCGTTAAGAATTGGAAGGCGAACCTTTTGGATTACTTAGTATATGGAGCTTAAAAATATCTTCCCCTTAGAACTACCCTGTTGGTATTGTTGCTCCAATAATATTGCCATACACAGGGTGTCCGCCGGAAAGGTGGTTTATATGCACAAACCTTGCTGCTCAGATATCCCCACAAAAAGAAGTCTGGAGCAGTCAAATCAGGCCAATCATCATCACCATTTCTTAAAAAAACTTATTGTGGAAAGATATCTCGGAGAAATTCCATTGTAATCCTAGCTGTATGCGATATCGCTTCCCATTACGCCGTTTTCCATTTTAAGAAAGTAAGCTCCAATGATTCCTCCTGACCAAATTGCACACCAGACTTCCACTTCTAATGGATGCAAAAGTGTTTGATGGATAATTTGAGGGGGTTCTATTACCCAGAACCGACTATTCTGGCTATCGACATATCCACTCAAATGAAAATATGCCTCGGCACTCATTAATATTTTTTCATGAAAAACGGGGTTGTCATGTTTTATTGTTTAAAACACGTTGGGTTACTGAATATTTTTTCATAATAAATTTGCCATGTCTCTACTTCATGACTGAAAAATACGGGCTGTCGAGATTAACGTTTACCAAACTGGCGGTAAAATAAATTAGTATAACTTGCCGGCGGACACCCTGTATATATCAATCGTTCTTAATTTATAGTATAATTACATTTCAAGTGTTTTTCAAAAGGAGTTTAAAGTTTTCTTATATTGTTATACCCAAATTTTATTATGTTTTTGTAAAAAATTTTGGTACCTTAAAAAAGCAAAGGCCTCAGACCTGCCTCTAATTATACCGATTGCCACATAATCACTTCCTGAGTCTATTAAAACATGTCAGTCCGTCAGTCCGGCTGGGAGTTAATGTATTCTTGTAAACAATGTAGAGACCGCATTTTTGCAGATATTTCAATGAAATTTGGAACAGATAAGTATTTTGGCATAGCAAAAAAGCATGTTGTTTGTGGTGATGATCAGTTAATTTTTTGACCTAGCTCCCATACAAAAGTCCTCCGGGACTTAGCGTTTTAGGCTATAACTGGCTCAAATATTGCTCTATCTTCAAATATTTTTGCACGTTTGTCCATCTCTATGCCACTAACTATTGTACCGAAAAAAATAAACATTATCGGTCAATTTTTGAGCTTCATAAATATCGCAGCAATAGAAGAACCAGTATGAAGACTGTAATTTTTGTGGGCGCGGCAACCCCTAGTTCTTTTCCTTTAGAATTTTAGAATTAGAGGCCTTTTATATGTGTGCCAAGTTTGAAAAAAAAATCGGTGCAATAAAAGAACCAGCAAAAAAAGTTTAATTTTTGTGGGCGTGGCACAGCCCACTTTTTTACTTCCAAAATTTTAACTTTAGAAGCCGTTTATATGCGAACTAATTTCAAAAAAATTGGTCTGGAATAAGTGCCTATCATATAATTTTTGTTTTTGGGGGCGTGGTCCCGCCTCCTTTTTTGCCTTAAAATTTTTTTCCGTTAGAGGCCTTATAAATGTGTACAAAATTTTGAAAAAATCGGTGCAACATATGCACCAGTATTAAAAGTTAGTTTTTTGCAGTAGAAGTACAGTTAGATTTAAAGTGCTGTGGGCGTGGCACCTCCCCTTTTTCCAAAAACGTATAGCCTATCGCACACCCAAGGCTTCAAGGTATTTACATTCCAAATTTCATGAAAATCGGTCCAGCCGTTTAGGCGTGATTGCGTGACAAACAAACAAACAAACAAACAAACAAACTTACACCTTGATTTTATAATATATATAGGGATTACATTTCAAGTGTTTTTCAAAAGGAGTTTAAAGTTTTCTTATATTGTTATACCCAAATTTTATTATGTTTTTGTAAAAAATTTTGGTACCTTAAAAAAGCAAAGGCCTCAGACCTGCCTCTAATTATACCGATTGCCACATAATCACTTCCTGAGTCTATTAAAACATGTCAGTCCGTCAGTCCGGCTGGGAGTTAATGCATTCTTGTGAACAATGTAGAGACCGCATTTTTGCAGATATTTCAATGAAATTTGGAGCAGATAAGTATTTTGGCATAGCAAAAAAGCATGTTGTTTGTGGTGATGATCAGTTAATTTTTTGACCTAGCTCCCATACAAAAGTCCTCCGGGACTTAGCGTTTTAGGCTATAACTGGCTCAAATATTGCTCTATCTTCAAATATTTTTGCACGTTTGTCCATCTCTATGCCACTAACTATTGTACCGAAAAAAATAAACATTATCGGTCAATTTTTGAGCTTCATAAATATCGCAGCAATAGAAGAACCAGTATGAAGACTGTAATTTTTGTGGGCGCGGCAACCCCTAGTTCTTTTCCTTTAGAATTTTAGAATTAGAGGCCTTTTATATGTGTGCCAAGTTTGAAAAAAAATCGGTGCAATAAAAGTACCAGCAAAAAAAGTTTAATTTTTGTGGGCGTGGCACAGCCCACTTTTTTACTTCCAAAATTTTAACTTTAGAAGCCGTTTATATGCGAACTAATTTCAAAAAAATTGGTCTGGAATAAGTGCCTATCATATAATTTTTGTTTTTGGGGGCGTGGTCCCGCCTCCTTTTTTGCCTTAAAATTTTTTTCCGTTAGAGGCCTTATAAATGTGTACAAAATTTTGAAAAAATCGGTGCAACATATGCACCAGTATTAAAAGTTAGTTTTTTGCAGTAGAAGTACAGTTAGATTTAAAGTGCTGTGGGCGTGGCACCTCCCCTTTTTCCAAAAACGTATAGCCTATTGCACACCCAAGGCTTCAAGGTATTTACATTCCAAATTTCATGAAAATCGGTCCAGCCGCTTAGGCGTGATTGCGTGACAAACAAACAAACAAACTTACACCTTGATTTTATAATATTGTTACGTTTATACCTTTTATAAACGTTGGTTTATTTCCTCTAAATAAACCGGGATTCTTTTTATTGCAAAAGTAATAATAAACACTTGAAATTTTATTTTAACAGTACAAAACTTTATTTATTTAAAACACACTATCGTATACTTATTTACAATCTTCTTTAAAACACTTAAAGTTATTCACTTTTACTATTTAGCACTTTTGAATGTTCACTTATTCAACTCACGGTTAAACTTAAACTGCTTGCGGCATTCGTGTTACTCGACTATTTATAGTGGTTGGTAATACGCTGTAATGTTCCACAAGATTCGATAACACCCTAGAACTTTCTAGCGAATGGCCGTTACATTTAAATAAATTCTTAGCACAGACAACAACCGCCAATCATGTTGCATACCCAGTAAACATTGACATACCCAGTCAACATTTAACTCCGTAACACTACCGCCCGCTTAAGCCTGTTCGTCCCGAACAGGCATAGATTCACTTTTTCCATAATTGGCGAGGCGCTCGAGATGAACCACTTTCATCTTTGATCTTGGGCTTTTGTATTTTTGAATTCTATACACGACATCATTTATTCTTTTTATTACCTTATACGGTCCATCCCAATGGGTTTGTAATTTAGGAGACAATCCCTTTTTCCGTTGTGGGTTATAGAGTAGAACTAGCTGACCCTCATTAAAACCTTCGGAATTCGCTGCTAGATCGTATCTGGCTTTCATTTTGTCACTGGTCATTTTTATCCGGCCACGTACGAATTCATGAACTTGGTTAAGATCTTTTTGTTCGCTTGAAGAGTCGTCTTCGTGTTCATCTATTGTTGTGGGCTTAATACCGAATTCTAAATCACCTGGCAGCTTCAGCTCGGTTCCAAACATAATTTTTGCAGGTGTTCTTGAGGTAGAATCATGAACGGCTGACCTGTATGCCAACAGAAATTTAGGTATGTGCTCATCCCAGTCCCTTTGGTGTGAGCTGACCACTTTTCTCAGGTGCTCTTCTAACGTGCGGTTAAATCTTTCGACCATGCCGTCAGACTGTGGATGAAGTGGCGTAGTCCTTGTTTTTCGGATACCGTATAGCTCACACATTTCCTGGAATATCGAAGATTCGAAATTTCTCCCCTGATCAGAATGTAATTCTAGCGGGACACCGTAGCGGCACACCCAGTTGTTTACAAACGTGTTTACGACAGTTCTAGCCTCTTGGTTTGGTATAGCGTATACCTCTGGCCATTTGCTAAAGTAGTCGATTACCACTAAGACGTAACGGTTTCCCGCCTCACTGATAGGAAAAGGTCCTGCTATATCCATCGCTATTCGCTCAAAGGGAGCACCTGAATTATACTGCTGCAGTGGTCCCCTACTTCTTCTTACTGGGCCTTTGGCTGCGATACATCGTCCACAGTTTGCTATCCAATCAGCAACCGATTGTTGACATCCAACCCAATAGAAACGGTGTTTAATCTTCTCTACGGTTTTTGTTACACCAAGGTGACCACCGCTAGGACCATCATGAAACTCCTTTACTACCTCTTCGATTTTAGAGGATGGCACCACAATTAAATTCGTTTTCGATTTACCATCAGCGCTTTCCCATTGGCGATAAAGGCACCTGTTAATTAGCTGCAGACTATTCCACAGCGCCCAATATGATTTCATCAGTGGACTTTCCGCTGATATTTGGTTACGGGTTGGCCTTTTGTCTTCCTCCTTTGCCGAAATAATTTTCGCCAGTACAGGATCGTCCCTTTGTGCCGCTGACCAGTCGTCACTTGTCTCTATGCGTGTGAGTCGAACATCAACGACGCCTTCTTTTGCTTCAGCTTTTAGGCAATACTTGCATTCCGATCTGCAAGGTCTTCGGGAAAGTGCATCCGCATTTCCATGCTTAGTACCTTTTCGATGCTCGATGCCGAAATCGTAGCTCTGGAGACGTTCAATCCAACGAGCTAGCTGCCCCTCTGGTTGTTTAAATTGTAGCAGCCACCTGAGTGCGGAGTGGTCGGTTCTTATCTCGAAGTGTTGTCCATACAGGTACTTGTGGTAATGTTTTACACACTCTACCACTGCCAAAAGCTCTCGCCGTGTAACACAATAATTTCTTTCAGGCTTTGAGAGTGTTCGACTGTAGTAGCCTATGACCTTTTCTGTACCGTTGACAACTTGTGAAAGAACACCACCTATCCCGTAGCCACTCGCATCACTATCCAGCACAAATTTCTCTCCAGCAATTGGATAGGCCAGAACTGGTGCTACGCATAATAGTTCCTTAAGCTTCTGAAATGCTTGTTCTTGTGCGTCCGCCCACAGAAACGGCCGTGCCTTCTGCGTAAGCTCATGTAGACTGGCAGCGACACTGGCAAAATTTGGCACAAACCTCCTATAGTAGGTACAAAGACCAAGAAAACTGCGTAACTCATGCAGATTGTTTGGGCGAGGCCAGTCCTTCACGGCTTTAATTTTATCCTCGTCAGTTGATATACCATTTTCTGCGACGCGATGGCCCAAATATTTAACCTCTTTTTGGAACAATGCACATTTTTTCGCACTCAATTTAAGTCCAGCCAATGATATCCGCTTGAGAACTTCTTCTAGATTTTTTAGGTGGTCATCAAAACTTTTCCCCATGACAATAATGTCATCAAGATACACCAGGCATGTCTTCCAATGTAGTCCCCTCAGTACACGCTCCATTAACCGTTCGAATGTGGCTGGGGCATTGCATAGCCCAAATGGCATTACGTTAAACTGCCACAGCCCATCACTTGCACTAAAAGCTGTTTTCTCCTTATCTTTGTTAGAGATTTCTACTTGCCAATAACCACTTTGCAGGTCTAATGTGGAGAACCATTTCGTTCCAGCTAGCGTGTCCAGCGTGTCATCTATCCTTGGCAGCGGGTAACTGTCCTTCTTGGTTACGTCGTTCAGTTTTCTATAATCGACGCAGAACCTGGTGCTGCCATCTTTCTTTTTAACCAACACTACCGGGGAGCTCCAAGGGCTTGAAGAAGGTTCTATTACTCCACTCCGCTCCATTTCGCTGACAAGTTCTTTTACTTCATTGCGTTTTGCTAGAGGAATACTTCTGGGAGCTTGTTTTATTGGCCTTGCATCTCCTGTATTTATCTGATGTTTCACAAGTGATGTTCTTCCTTGCTGTTGTCCTTTCAAGGCGAAGATGGAGGCGTGCTTTCTAAGCAGTTTTTTTGCTTTATTTTTATCAGACGAGGATAACCCTCTAACCCATTTCTCTATGCACTCCGATAGCATCTCCTGCTCTTTGTTTGACATACAGACAGGACCCGATTCCTTTTCGCAATTTATTATTGCCTCAGCTGTAGCACATTGGCCCACTTCACAATTCGGCCTGACGACTTTTTCGCATGTGGAAAGGTTTAGTACTCTAACAGGGACTCTTCCGTTGTTACAGGTTTTCACGAGGGCTTTTGCTGTTATTAAGTCACTTTTTCTATCTGTTTGTTCTACCACCCACAACCGGTTGTCGACACAATCTCCCTCTATACGCGCCCATACTACACTTTCTGACTGTGGTGGTATTTTCTCTTGTTCTATAGCAAACAGCTTCCTTACAGGCGATTTATCTTCGTAACCAACATCTAGGGGTATTTCAATATTCTGCAAAATCATTGTCTTTTGTCCCATATGCAGACTAATTCCATGATTGATCATAAAGTCTGCACCGATGATTACTTCGTCCACAATGTCGGCAACAATGAATACATGATTCACACTTATGTTGGCAATAGTTACTCTTACGTTTATTTTACCATAGACAGTAGCAGGCTCTCCAGTTGCTGTTCGTAGACTTACGCCATATAACGGTTCAATTGTTTGCTTGACTATATCAGGTCTGATAATGGATTGCGATGCTCCTGTGTCTATAGTAAAAATATGCCTTCGATCATTGATATACCCACAAGCAGTAAGGTTGCTATTTTTCTGTTGCATGACTGATATGGAGATTGTGGGGCCCTCGGTTATGGGAGCTAGCTCTTGCCCCGTAGTGCTAGCTCGTGTTAGTTTAACGGTGACTCGTTTGCTGATTTCATGTTTACGCGTTTGCTGTTTCTCGGTGGTGAAACAGATCTAGCCCGCTTTCTTGATGCCTTACAATTTCGCTGAAAATGGCCGCTCTTACCGCAGTTATAGCATTTGACTCTGGCTGTACCTCGCTTTTCTTCTAACGCCTGTATAACTGCATTTTTTATTTCATCGACAATATTTCCGTCCTTTTCTGCGGTAATTTGGAGATTTCTCACCTTATGTATTTGCGGCTTAGAGAGTAGTTTTGCGGTCTCCTGTGTCAGCGCGTATGATACGGTTTCAGCAAAAGTAGACTTTTGTGTGCCAAATACTGCGTGCTTGATCTCGGGATCACGTATTCCACTCACAAACGTTTCTATTTTAAATTGATCCAAAAATGGATGGTTCTCGCCTGGATATGTCAACTGCACCAACCGCTCGATTTCTGTTGCAAAATCTTGTAGCGATTCGTTGGCTTTCTGTACTCTACCTCGCAATTCCATTCGGTATATATCTCGTTTGTGCTCACCGCCATACTTGCGTTGTAGTGCAACCATTATCTCTTCGTAGTTTTCTCTGCAGCCAATAGGTATGCTTTCCAGAACTTGAGCTGCGTTACCTTTTAAGGCCAAAATCAACTCTAAGGCCTTTTCTTCATTGTTCCACGCATTTCTATTGGCCACTGTCTCGAACTGGAACTTAAAAACATTAAAGGGTGCGCTACCGTCAAAAGTAGGGGCCTTTATTCTGTTCGACATTTCTGGAATTACTCGCACTGGTACCTCATGGCTTTGAAGACTATTAATTCTTGTTTCTAGATTTTTACATTTTTCGTCAACATCTTGCACTTTCTTATTAAAGTCACTTGCTTGCGTAACCATGCCATCTTCAAGGTGAGATAGTTTTTTATCGATTTTAATAACTTCCTTTACTATGCCCTCTACTCTGTTGTTTACAGCTTCAGAAATTTCTTGAAGTTTAAACTCCATAGCTTTAGAAGATTCCTGAACTTCATGAAACTTCATCTCTATTTTTTCATTATTAATTCTAAAAGTTTCCTGAACTCCCTGGAAATTCATTCTAGAAGTTTCCTGAGCTTCTTGGAATTTCCTTTCTATTTTTTCATTATTAACTCTAGAAGTTTCCTGAACTTCTTGGAATTTCCTTTCTATTTTTTCATTAATAACTCTAGAAGTTTCCTGAGCTTCTTGGAATTTCCTTTCTATTTTTTCATTGTTAATTCTAGAAGTTTCCTGAACTTCTTGGAATTTCCTTTCTATTTTTTCATTGTTAATTCTAGAAGTTTCCTGAACTTCTTGGAAATTCATTTTAGAAGCTTCTTGAACTTCCTGGAATTTCATTTCCATTTTTTCCATCATAGCAGCAAGCATTGTGCCTATATCGACGTTGTTTGTTGCTGCACAGGTAACAACCTCCAATTCTTCCTTTTCGTCAAACTCATAAACATCAATGTCGATATTACGCCGCTTAAATTCCTCAATCAGCCTCTTTTGTAACTCTGCCTTATTACCTACTGTAGGTAATGTCAGCTTGCTCAGCTCTCTTTTTAGCTGCTCAACTTTAAGCTCCTCGAATTTCATGTTTATTAATATGCAATTCCGCTTCTGACACCAATTGTTACGTTTATACCTTTTATAAACGTTGGTTTATTTCCTCTAAATAAACCGGGATTCTTTTTATTGCAAAAGTAATAATAAACACTTGAAATTTTATTTTAACAGTACAAAACTTTATTTATTTAAAACACACTATCGTATACTTATTTACAATCTTCTTTAAAACACTTAAAGTTATTCACTTTTACTATTTAGCACTTTTGAATGTTCACTTATTCAACTCACGGTTAAACTTAAACTGCTTGCGGCATTCGTGTTACTCGACTATTTATAGTGGTTGGTAATACGCTGTAATGTTCCACAAGATTCGATAACACCCTAGAACTTTCTAGCGAATGGCCGTTACATTTAAATAAATTCTTAGCACAGACAACAACCGCCAATCATGTTGCATACCCAGTAAACATTGACATACCCAGTCAACATTTAACTCCGTAACAATATATATAGGGATTGTTAGTATATTGGGGGTATTTTTAAAATAAAAAAATCGGAATTAGAAATCTTAAAAGTCAGTAAAATAATTTGTTTTTAGGTCAAACCAATTACTAGTTAAATGCTTTAAAACCCAGGAGTAACGGCTGCTAAAATAAACACCAATCTATCAATTCTATTTGTCTCTGTAAGTAACTAATTATTAACTATTAACCAAAGTCCACACGAATAGGAGTTCAGATGCTAGTTCATGTATTTTAGTTAAGGTGGCTCTCAACAAGATTCTTGTTAACTGATAAATATCAGTAAATGACAGCCAATTAACCAGCCCGACAAATGTAGTTAAATATTTGATGGGAGAATCGCGTGAGAAATTTGCATTGACATGAGTATTTACACATTAAGATACAAATAAGGACTTATAAAGTTTGGTTGTTGTATTTGCATGTGTATACTGAAAGTGTATTAAGGTAAACATCGAAAAACTAAGAGCACTATATTCGACTGTGTAGAGTCCTATATAGCCTCTACATTGATATTTTTTGCATCTCCTATCTAACAAAACAAATGAAATGAAAAAAATTTACTAGAAGCCGATAGCTGATTTAATTTTCGAGGTAAAATGTAATAAGAATTCCATAAAATAATCTGCTTGAAGAGTGGTTAGTTATTATTTTCCTTGCTGCTATCTAAATATTTCTTTCCAAAAATGTACAAATCACACTAGAATTTAGATTCTAATATTTTATGTTATACCTATTTTTCACACATACCGTCTCGTTTCTTTCTTTTTATGTACACAGAACATAAAACTCTGATGTTCCCAGGTATGAGTTCTTTTGGCCAAATTGCATTAGCAAGCTGATGTATACGCCATATCGGAATGCTGCTTTCGGTATTAAGCGGTAAATCTTACAGCCGTTTGGCTTTTCCTACCTTTTTATTTTAAAGCTGTGTTAATGCTATTGTGACCTCATTCTGGCTTAGTAGAATGCAATCATTTCCGTCTTTTGGGATTAATTCTGTGGTATCTTAATCCAGATAGTATCAGGTATCTTCATCCGGATAACAGGCATGAAACGGCTTTTTTAATGGAGTTGGCAATGCTTTACAATTGCGCTGCAACACTGTCGCAACAAGAAGTTTTTTAAAAAAATTGGGTCGTAAATCGAAGTAAGAGGCTCCAGTTTTTGTGTCCGCAAATTTAAGACGTCAAGCTTACATGCTGTGTTAGATTTTACGTTTCTCGCCACATTCAGACGGGTGTGAGCCTTGGCTGCCACGAGGCGATGCTTGCTCCTCGGACCGTTTGAACGTTTGCTTTCTGTCTATTACAACTTCATATGCCTTGTGTCTTGTTGTTTAATCTTTATATCATGATCTGATGAAACTCACCCCATTTACGATTTAAGATATATTTTACACCGTAGAGTGACAGTGGAAGACCCGCATAAGCGATCTGGACCTGTACAGTGCTTGAATTGTCAGGAATATGGCCACACAAAAACTTACTGTAAGTTGCCTTCTGTTTGTGTTGTATGTGGGGATCTGCATGTTACAACCAAGTGTGACAAACCAAAAGATGACCCTAGGGTGAAGAAGTGCAGCAATTGCGGTGGAAACCACACTGCCAACTACAGAGGTTGTCCTGTCTTTTATTTAGTTAGGCGCTCATCTAAGCCGAAGGTAGTTCCTGACCCTTCCCAGCCGTTAAATATACCAACAACAAACATTCCCCAGTTAGCACAGCCAACTACAAGTCAAATTTCCTACGCCAACGCACTAAAGTCAAACCAGTCCAATGCACAAAGGCCAAACCAACCAACCACACAACAACAAGTACCAAACCAACCAACCACACAACAGCAAGTGCCAACTAACGAACCAACCGGGCCTAATTTTAGCCGCCTGGAAGCCGTAATTGACAATATGGTCAAACAATTTACGCAGATAATGGCGCAAATGGCCGGCATGATGCAGGAGATGCAGAAAATGCAGTCTGCTCTTCTGCAAGCCATGCTTAAAAGACCATGAACTGCCTCAGGGTTTGTTTCTGGAACGCAAACGGCATCCGCCAACACAAAAACGAGCTCGAATATTTTTTAATACACCATAAAATTGACGTCATGTTGATTTCCGAGACTCATATGACATCTAGGAGCACTTTTAAAATTAGTGGATACAATTTTTATGACTCAAAAGATCCCAGGGATAGATCCTGTGGGGGCTCTGCTATATTAATCAAATCGAGAATTAAGCACCAATGGTTGGGTGGCCTATCTGAATGTTATATGCAAGCAACAAACGTCTGCATTAATGAGTTTTTCAATAACTTACTTATTTCATCAGTTTATTGTCCACCGAGATTCTCCATAACGAAGGATCAGTACAACAGTTTTTACAAATCTCTAGGTCCCCGCTTCATAGCTGCTGGAGACTATAACGCCAAGCACACGTACTGGGGCTCCCGGCTAATTAGTCCCAGAGGTCGTGTCTTGTATGATGCCGTGTCTGAAATGGGACTTTATGTTATTTCAACTGGACAACCAACCTACTGGCCAACAGACCACAATAAAATTCCAGACGTAATTGATTTTGGCGTAGCAAAAGGTATATCCTCGGAGCTCATTGAGGCTCAAGCCTCCTTGGATTTATCTTCTGACCACTCACCCACAATAATAACTATTTGCAGTCCTCACCAAATGGCAACTAGTGAGTTTTTCTTATCAAAAAGAATAAATTGGTTGAAATATAAAAAATATATTAGTACCCACTGCGCGGAAAACCAACCGCTAAAAACTCCTGGAGACATAGATGATTGTCTGAGCGTCCTAAATGAAAACATTAAAAAAGCCGTTGAACATGCGTCTTCTACCTACCGCCAGGCTAGGTACAACAAAATTTTCTCTGACGATGTGGAAAAGCTTGTATCTGAAAAAAGAAGAGCCCACAGGGAATAGCAAAAACATAGATCACCCCAACTTAAAACTAGGTTGAAAGAATGCACAACCCAACTAAAAAGCTTGTTGGAGGCTCACAGAATGGCATCACTGAAAGAGTACCTGGAAGGTCTAGACGCGACTCCTCAGACAAATTATTCCTTATGGCGATCAGCCAGACGTCTTAAAAGACCTGTTATCGCAAAACCACCACTGCGCAATCTGAGAGGATCCTGGGCTAGAAATGACGAAGAAAAATGCGATCTGTTCGCAAATCACTTCAAAAACGTATTCACTCCCAATACATGCACTGACGTGAGGGAATTACCGCCTGTTGTTGCCAGACGTCCTTTAGAAATACGTTTCCGATTTGCAGATGTTGTAGAGGCTATCGCTAACCTAAATGGTAAAAAAGCTCCTGGCGTAGATAAAATAAGCAACAAAATGCTCATAGAGCTGCCTCTTACCGCTAAAAGAATCATTCTTTTTACTTTTAACGCGATAATTCGGCTTGAACATTTTCCGCCTATATGGAAAGTTGCCTTAGTAAAGATGATTCCTAAGCCTGGCAAAGATCCCTCGAAGGTAGAATCTTATAGGCCCATAAGTTTGTTACCCACAATGTCAAAATTGTTCGAAAAACTGTTAAAAAACAAGCTAAATCCGATCCTGAATGACAACAACTGCATTCCAAATCACCAATTCGGCTTTAGAAGTCAACATAGTACCATCGAACAAACTCACAGGTTGGTACAGGTTATAAGAAAAGCCTTGAGTACTTGCTTTACACGGCAGATATGCCAACAAACAGTTTTACGCACACGTCTACATTTGCTGACGATACCGCTTTTCTCAGTACTCATAAAGACCCTAAAGAGGCTTCGAACCAACTGCAGCAACACGTAACCCAAGTTGAGAAATGGGCAAAGTTATGGGGAATTAAGATAAATGAACAAAAATGCACTCACGTAACTTTTACCTTACGCAAAGAAACGTGCCCTCCAATCACTATCAACAACCATAATGTGCCTCAACGATCTGAGACAAAATATCTTGGTATTCACCTAGATCGCCGCCTTACATGGAAGCCTCATATAGATGCAAAGCTGACTCAAATGAAACTTAAAGCTGCTCAAATCCACTGGCTAATTGGTAGAAACTCTGTGCTACATCTTGATTGTAAGCTTTTACTCTACAACTCGATTTTAAAACCAATTTGGTGCTACGGGATACAACTATGGGGCACTGCTTCCGCCTCCAATATAGAAAAAATTCAACGCCGTCAAAACAAAATTCTAAGAATGATAACTGGTGCTCCTTGGTATATAAAAAACAGCAACATCCACAAGGATCTTGAAGTTCCACTTGTAAAATGCGAAATCCTGAAATATGTGGACAAGTATTTAAATAAGCTGGAATCACATCCAAATCCGCTTGCTCGAAGCATCCTGCAACATAGTGGGCACACCCGCCTAAAAAGAAGGGACACTATTGCTCTTAGATGAATCCTTTGAAATAAGATAATTTTATTGTGAGAACTTAAATTTTAGTCTGGTACTGACTGGACTAGTATTAATTACTTAGTTTTAAGATTTGAATACTTATTGTTAGTTCGCTTAAGCGAAGATTCAATAATAAAATATATGTTAAAACAAAAAAAAAAAAAAAAAAATGATCTGGAGCGGCCAACTACCATTTTTTTTGCCGCGGCAAAGTATCATTTCGTTATCGGATGTTTCCTCATAGAGGCTGAATTTTCTTCCCTGAATTTTGTTTATTGGGCCATTCATTTCTTATTTAACATCAAAATTTCTTAGGGTGATTTTAATATTATGATCAGGCCAGCGGTCATTTGCTTTCTCTAAGCGCTTGAAAAATGGATATTTGGTCCATATGACCAGCTGACGAATATACAGCCGAACACATGCCTTGTTTCATGGCAGCTAAAGTACAACTCATCGCCTTTTTGTGTAGTGTTGATGCCTTTTTAATTCTATCGCACTTCTTGTAAGAAAATTTGCTAATGCGTACACTGCACTTTCTATAAATATAGATCGGACGTTGAAGGTGCAAATTATAGTCCCTATGCTTTTTCTTTATTTTTCATGGTAACTAAGTTTGTACAAATGTGGGTTAATAGCCTCACGTTTTAATCCAATTTTATCCTTTTTCTGGTTAAACGCGGGGGACTTTTTAGCCCACTACCTTTAAATGGGTTTTAAAGGCAGTTACCAAAAGTCACATTACGAGGAGGTTAGTGTTTGCAGTTGAGATAAAAGAGAGACCAAGATTGGTCTGGGGCTTTCCAAGATAATACCAATTTGAGCCGTTACTTGGTATTCTAAAACTAAAAGGGGCTTCCACTCTTCCTTTTCCCATCCAAATTTTTTCCAAAATTGGCTTGCCATTTCCGAAACCTCCATGAATAGTTTCGTGGCAACAATGGCTAAAGTTGCCGAGATACATTGGAATACATGCGGAGATTTTGTCCAAAAGAAAAAAATGGGTTGTCTCAGATTTTGGCTTATATCTCGGTCTGTAGTTAACCTAACCTGCTGATTTTAAATAGATATTTGCTAAGAAATTCTTTTGGTTATTTGGCATCTAAGCTTAGACCCAGAAACAGATGGCTTTGGCTAAATATACTTCACTGTCTAAAGGAATCCAGAACATAAATACTTTTTCTTTATTGTAAAAACCTTTTTAAAATATATAAATATTTCTTAAATCGTTCTAAATTTCTATTTCTCTTTTTACAGATTGTTTATATTGGAATTTTTACTATTGAATTGAACGGACAGAATAATTAGAAATTAAAGGTGTAAAGACTGTAATTAATTAAATAGTGCCAACAACATAATGCCATATGAAACGCAAACGATAATTACAAATGATAAATCGTGTAAAAGGCCAAATTAAATTTTAAATTATAATTTAATATCTGAAGTTTTGAAACTATTAAAAAACTATTACTTTTTTTTCACAAGAAAACCAAAAAGAGAAATAAAAAAAATAAAAAAATAAATAGAAATAAAACAATTACAAGAACGCTTCAAATAAAATCAATTGTTAAAACATTTGTATGTTAACAACAACGAAAACAATAACAATTGACGGACAATGTTGTGTCTCCCAATAAAGCCAACAATTATGGGCCAATGCATTGAAAGAACGTGACTAAAACACCAAACACAAGTGGCTAAATAGCTTTGCAATTTGTTGTTAATATAAATTAGCCAATACAACTACTTACCATTACAACTGAACACAACTACTCATGCATTTGTCTATAAAAGCTGCACAGTTGCACAAAATAAAATAATATAAAGAAATCTGAAAACAACTATAAAAATAAACATTGTTTAACGTGAAGTAAGTAAGCAGCTTGACGAAGGAAGAGATGTTTGGTAAAAAGTTACAAAATTACACTCGAAGAAAATGTCTACAGTTTCAATAATTCAGTTTATATAAATTGCAAAATTACTGTAATCTTTTTGCAATTACAAAACGCTTCGTCAAGATGCCAACAGAAGTAACTTACTTACGATTAAGTTGGATCTACAACCTGCTCTTAGTCTTGGCTTGTTTAGTGAAAGCTTCCCAAGTACTCTGGACATGTGCTTGCTGTTTACTGTTTTTTAATGAAAGATTTGAATTTATTCATTCACTTGCTCCATTCACCGGAGTCTAAGTGTTACCTGTCTCTGATTTCCTGGAAAGTTGTCACCCAGCGCTATTTTGGTATCAGCAATTTTACCAATTCGATTGACATGACTCTGCCAGCAAAGTCGGTGTAATTTTACCTCGCTTGACAAGACTTATGTCAGGATAAAGCTCACGCTTCGCTCCGTGACTATGGTTACACAGACTAGGCAATGGATTTCGCTAAGGACTTTTTTTTCTCAAGAATGTCCAGCAATGCTTTATGGGCTTTGGCAAGTACTCATTTTTCATTTGGTGTCATAAAGAATCACGGGTAGAATAAGCGTGTTTTACCATGTAAAGGGTGCTTTATTAACCTTGTAGAAGTAAATACTTCTTCTTATTTTATGTAATGTCTACTCTGCCATTTGACAAAAAGTGTGAAGTAAAACGTATTATTTTTTTGGGTGTAGCACTGAAAAAAATATATATTATTTTCTGTTGTGTAATAAATAAGGTGCTTTAGCGGAAATTGCTGCAATAACCTTTAAGCACAATATTTTTTTCTTCTGCACAAAATTAATAGGGTCTTAAGAAAACAAATACTACAAGTGTTTTAAAGCAGCATGTGACGGTACAAAGGTAAATTTAATGAAATGGTTTACAGTACACCATACAATTTTATTTAACGATTTTGTTTTAAAGAATTTCTATTTAGCAAAAATAATAAACCAAATGTTTTTTCAATTCGATTTGGAAAGTTTATTTTTTTACTCTTAACTCTTTTTAAAATTTTCGCCTGAATAAAATAAGTAAATAGCGCATTCCATCAAAATTAAAGTGGTTTAAAATAGACCAAAATAATTAATTTGGTTACTTTGTTCACACGCTTAAAAATTTTAAATAAATGCCTAATTTATAAAAATGTGAACACAACTAAGAAGCTCAAGAAATTTCTACACATGTGGAGACTTTATATTATTTACATACTATTAAAAGTAGCAATAAGTAAAGTACTTTGTGCTATTTGTTGGCAAATAGATTTTAAAAGAACATACCCAGCACATTTTTTTGAATTTCAGTAGTGAACTGTCATTACTTCATTGGTTACAAGGTAATAAGGTCGTTACGACAGAAAAACGATCTTTTAGTCAGTATATATGCAAAAATAGAATTATGAAATAGGCTTTATAGAATGCTTTTGTTTTAAGAACCTTAAATTTTTATTTATTTCGTTCAGTTAATCATTGGTGACTTTTCTGCGGGAAATGGGTGCCAATTGGTCGGCGTTTTCGTCCTGTTGCAGGTACAAAACCTGAATATTTTTTTCGCAATAGATGGCATCCATGGTAAATTTTGGACTGTTTACGTTATGTATACGCTAAATTTTGCGAAAATGGAATATAGGTAATCTTCAAGAGAGTCTTATTTCAAAATGCCTATTTCTGGAGGACACTTGAATAGGATCTATACCAAAAAATTAACTGTAAATAATTGTATTTAGTTTAATGGTAAGTGACATAAAATAAGTCATATTTGCAAAAATTTTGAAAAAATCGAGCATTATTTGGTGAGTTAAAGTCCAAAATGCTTATTTCAAAAGGACATTTATATTGGGGCTATTTTAAGGATGAGCATTACCCCAAAAGTATCTGTGTCAAATTTTATCAAAATATAAGAATAAGTGGACACCTAGCTGGACGTAGAATCTTCAAAACATCTGTCTTATAATAATACCCCTACTAGAAATGTTGTGTGGGAAATGTGCTACACTATATGTACTTTTGAAAAACAATTGTTTGCAGCCATAATGCTGTTACTGTGCTTTATGAGCAGCATATGAAATTTTAAAAGAAATTTTTACTTCTGCTTTGCTTCTTAGCTATTTCAAAAATTTAAAAGCAGCAGCACTATTTGGCAACAATTAGAAAAAAGCCATATTTAAGCAATTTTCTAAATATATTTCCATGTTAGTTTGCAATGGCTTTCATAAGTTCTTTGTTAATGTTTTTCTGATGTGGATTCTTCGCTAGAGCCTATAAATCATCAGTAAGAGCAAACTTAGGGTAGCACTTTTTTACACCATATTAATTTGCCTCTGGACTTTTCCATATAAACTTGACAAAATTAAACAATGGCTGGAACCATTTAACACACAGGGTTGATTGGGGTATTGCGGCGTGTAAATTTATGTTACTTTCAGTACACTGATGCTATGCGAAAATGTACACGTTTGAATTGTTACTTTCTTTAAGGGTTTTAAGGCCAAAGCAATATACAAAAACTAAGCAGAATTTTAGCAGCCTATTGGCAGCTGACTTTCTTAATAATCCTTGTAAAAGTTTGGCCAACTTCATAAAGAATTTTAAATTACAAAATAAAAAACGACCATTTTTATCACACAGTTTAAACTGTTTGCAGCTACTACTTGTTAACCTCAGCTTCTGTTTTTAATGCAAGTTTATTAAATTTGCCAAAACTATCAGCAGGAGTTTTGCTTACAAGTTGCTTGCGTGAAGGATATTAAAACTAAGATATTGTGTTGCAGCTACATCTTGTTTTATGTGTTGGAGGTCATAAACTGCTTCTGTTGTCTACGGTTGGTTATTGTTTGTGTACTGGTGCTCTCCAAAACAGTTGTTGTTAATACTGTTTTCGCATTTACTGCTCTTCTGCGAGTATATGTAGTCGTTAAATAAATAAATGGAAGCTAACGAATTGTTGCACAAAAAATATGTTTTTAACAATTAAATTTAAACTGTAAGATATTGTTTATGAGGCCTGTTAAAGAGATAATAGTTACTTGATTTTTAAGTAATAGCGACCTAAGAAAACTGGCTTTATCGTTTTTTTTCGAGATTTAATGTTTGCCGTTCGAATTATGGCATATTTGGTAGAAAGTCAAGATCGTATAACATTGAACGTATATTTAGGAGGGCCTTTAATTGCGTTTTCCATATTGCGTGCACTATGCAGTTATTTGTCGGCATACGACGACCAACAGGTTATAAAAAAATATTTTAAAAGTGATCCTTGTACCAGAAGAAATGTAACAAAATCCAAAAAAAAGAAACCATTAAATAAAATAAAGTTCTAAGAAATACATATAAAACCAAAGAATATTCATTATATTCTTTGATAAAACGTACCAGAAAAAGAATCATTTACGTATAAAAAATATTTCTATTAAATTCTTCTACTTCGCTGATAACGCAAATGAAGCGTTGAATTTATTTCTGGCACTCAAAGTAAATACAAGTAAAATAAATATGTATAAAAAACGTTGAGAGGCAAATAAAAAATAAAATGACAAATACGAAATAAGAAGAAATTTCTTATTTCAGCTTCAACGCCAACACCTTTTTACTATTGCCGGCTGATTTAATGCTGCTTAAATAAACACTGAAAGGACCAAATAAAATATATATAAATAAGATGTATAAAAAAAATAATGAAAACTTTCTTTGACGGACGTTCAACGACGATTGCGTTTTTCTTTTTGACAAAATGAAACAGAAAAAACATATTGGGATGGCTTGTGCTTATTTCTTTTGGTTTTTTCCTCATATATTATCTCAAAGAGGAAAATACCACAAGAACCCCAACTTTCATTGGGCCAAATTACTGACATCAGCCAACAACTGCAAACAACAGTGGAATATTTCAAATTTAAATTCTGGTTACAAGCATTGGTTCATTAGTTATAAAGACAGGAGTTCTCAAGCTGGGATATTCAATCAATTTTAAATAGTTTTCCAAACAATAAAAATTTTATGTCAACTTTTACAATTTTCTTAAGCTTAAGTGTACAGCACACCCAGCATCCTTTTAAAAATATTAAATTTTTAAATAACATTACAAAAAGGTAAGAAAGACAAGCGCCATAATGAAAATAGTTTTTATTTGCTGTCCTGATATTAATTGTTCTGTTTTTGGCTTGCTTTGAAAAACGATTGCAGCAAGAAATATCATAGCAATAGTTTTCAAATTTTGGCTGCTAATATTTATAGCAACGGCAATACCTGTGCCTTTATCATGGTTTAAGGCCACAATTCTCTTACTTTATTTCAGAAGAGGGTTATGTTCGATAGTGCTACTGAGAAAATTATCGATGTCTTCGGGGCTCAAACGTAAGGGTTTCCGACAGTGAGTGCTGATATATTTTATATATTTTAAACAATTTACTTTTTAAGACAAGAAAAAATCACTAGTTGATATTTGTTAAGACGAAAGTAATGATTATTGTAGGTGAGTGATATGAAGGTAAATCCAATGAGGCTTGACTTTCAAAAACTTTCGGAGATTTAACTCTTGCACAGCCAAATTGTATCACGTCTCGGGTTTTATTGTGATTAGTTGCTAAATAGGTTTATTGTTAAGTCCCATTTCAGACATAAATTAAATAAAACGCAACCCTAGGACTAATTAGGCGGATAGTCCTGTACGTATGCTTAACGGTATAATCTCCGGCAGCTGTAAATCTGGGATTAAAAGATTTGTTAAAACTGTTGTACAGATTATTCGTTATGGAAAATCTGGCTGAAAAATAAACCAACAAAATGAACAGGCTCTGAAAAAATTCGTCAACACAGCCTTTTGTTGCTTGAAAAATAACACTCATAAAAATCACCCATCCGTTGGCGTTTAATTTTAGATTTGATTACTATATCCGATCCACAACATGACCTACCTCTGGGATCCCTCGAATCCTAAATCGTATGGTCAATTCCTTTAAAAGTGCTTCTATATGTCATGAGTCACGGAAATCAACATTAAGTCAACTTTGGTGCACTAATAATTATTCGAGGTCGTTTTTGTATAGGCGAATGTCGTTTGTATTCTAGAATCAAACCCTTAGGCCGTTCAGGGCCTGTGGAAGAGCCGACCGCATTTTCTGCATTTCTTGCAGCATGGTAACCATACTTGCCATAAACTAAGTAAATTGTTTAATTATATCCTCAATTACGCCTTTGCGACGGCTAACATTGGGTCCGGTTTATTTGTTTGCTGGTACTACTTTTTGTTTTGTTGGTTGGTTAGACCGTTGTGCGCAGGGCTGGATAGACTTTAGTGCGCTTGCGCATGAAATTCACTAATGATTGGATGTACTAAGCGGGACTTACTTGTAGTGGGTATATTTTTTGGATGGAAAGGAGAACAAACAATTTTTATATTGGATGTACGCTTTTTTTAATCGAAAACAGGGCAACCTCCATAGTTGGTAATGTGGTTCCACTGCAGTTGCTGCATAAACAAAGCTTTTTATCTAATAATAAATCCTATTGGATATTTTTACTGAGAGCCGAGCCGCCATAAGGTATTTTTCTAGTCTCTACTCTACATCACAACTGGCTTTCGAATGACAAACATCCTTAAACTAGGGGCGCTGCATTCGAACATCACCCACGTATGGATGCGAGGGCACGTGATTATTACGGGCAACTTCGTTGCTGACACACTGCCACGAAATCGAATGTTAAGCAATTGACCATTTCTGAGGGATTCCCATATCTTTCTGCGTAAATACTTATGCTGGCGGAATCACAGGGATTAGACGGTCAAATGAACCTTGATGACACCTGGGTCATTACTATCGCTCATTGTTGGCTCCCCACCCATGCTAATAAGTTTTGAACTGCCTTTTAACAACTTTCTTAGAAGCTGTCAACATACAAAGTCATTGCAAATATTCAATACTATTTGTGATTTTGCCTGAATTGTGGATCAAGCACTTTATAGCCACACACTTCACTTTTTGTAGAATGTGGATAGCACTACCCTTTTTGGCCTAGCTGGTTGTAAGAAAGTAACCGAGTAACTATTGCCACTAAAGAGAACCTCTATCTTTACCTGCATCTTGTTCTTCTGTCACACTCGCAGCGTTCTGCTAATTTTTAAAATCCTTAAAGTACACTTATTGGTAACTTTTATATACGTTAAACCATGGGATAATTATCGTGATTTTCGAAAGGCTTTGCCCTTATTTTAAATATCTTTTATTGACTAAATTTTGCATAATTATTTTTATAATGTGGTCTATACTTACATGACGCGTTTAAATTGACACCTAGTCCGGCGGATCATAATTTAATATCATAAAATCCCTACTAGTTGGATGGTTCGACCTGTAGCACATTGAAGAACCATGTTTTTTACCTCAAACGCAAAGTCACATACGTACAAAACAAGAACTCAACCCAAAAAAAAGTTTAAAAAAAAATATTAAGAAATAAAATAAATCGCTTAGAAAGTGTAATCGCACCTTGAATTTCATCATTAAAACAAATATAAAAAACATTAACAAAAAGAAACAAAAAAAGAAAAATGAAAGCAATAGAATGCAAACAAGAGGATAAATATTAGAAGCGTATAACGAAATGTGCAAAAACCTGGCACCTTCACACACAAAATATTGTTTATTGGACTGGTGGACGTAAAGTTTTAAATTTCAACAAATTTATTGAGGATTTTGCTTTATGTTTTGCACTTTTCTTGCTTTTTCTTAACACATATTTACTATGTTTTCACCAAGACTCGATAAAAGAAGACATAAAGCCTTGAAGAAATTTCCTTTAAAGAAAATGAATAAACATTAAAGGAATGAAATGATTGAAAGTTGTAGTTGCCTTTAATTTTGGAAAACCAACTATTTTCTATAATATATTTTATTTTATTTTATTTTCGTTTTTGGGATTGTGTTGGAAATAAAAAATTTAAAAAGGTTTCGAATTTACAAATGCGGTAAAAATTTGACAATTGATTAAATAATTTTTTTTTATTGCAGACAATATCTATTTATTTAAATATATGCCTAGTATTAAGATAGCCTTAGGAATGTGTCCAAGGAAATGTCTTTTTGAATAACCCATAAAATTGCGATATTTTTTATCACAAAAACAAAAAATTTAAAAACCATTTCACTATTTTACTCTCTGATACTTGTAAACCAATATAATTTTAAGTCTTCTATGTTGTAACATATTTTTCTCTCCTGTTTTTTATTTTCATATTTTTTGTATTTCTTTATAAAACTGCAAAGGTGCTGTTTGTAAAAAATAAGTGTTTATTATTATTGCGCACAATTAAGCGAATTTTTTTCCAAGGTGTCGTCTTACAACTTCACCATAAAGCACAAGTCCAGGAATATTACGTTCAAGGAATGTAATTATATCCAAACCACATACGGGGTCGGAGTATTATGAGTTTATGCAGATGTGTGTAACGCCCAAAAGAATTGGTCTGATACCCACATGTAAGTTTACCGATGGACTCAGAATCACTTCTTGAGCCAATTTGAGCATGTCCGTCCGTCCGCCTGGCTGGGTGTTTATGCATTCTTGTGAACACGCTACCGGTCGTATTTAAGATACTTTGATGAAATTTAAAACAGTTTAGTTTTCCTGCACTTGCACAAAACCTATTGTTTTTGATAATGATCCGTCCATTTTTTGAGATAGCCCCCATACAAATGTTCTTTTAGAAAAAGCGTTTGGGCTATAACTAACCAGAATATTGGGTGCCCCGGTAGGTCAGTGGTAAGTGCAGGTTCGATTCCCACCAGAGACCCTGGTAAGTCTATTTATTCTTCTGTTCTTTCTTTCTTATCAATCTCTCCTTAAATTTCTTCTTTCCTTACGTCTCAACCTATTCTATCTGCTTCTCCAGGTAACACAAAGGGACCGAATTAATCGGACCTAAGTGAGCTGTATCCTTTCCTTCAGCGGCTGCCTGTTCTACCTAACCTACCTAACCTAACCCGAATATTATTTAATTTTGATAATATTTGGAATATTTACTTTACTTTATACCACCAACTACTATACTGAGCAAAAATATAATTGGTCCATTTTTTGATATAGCCACCCGAAATAAGGTGTTTGGGCTCTAAAAGGATCAAATAAATTAAATTTTAACAAAATGTGGCACATGTGTCTTACTTAACATCACCAAATTTTATACTGAACGAAAATATGATCGGTCCATATTATCATATAGCCACTATACAAATGCCCTCCAGGAATAAACAGTTTTGGTTATAAACTGTTTGAATATTACTTTACTTTCTCAAAATTTGAAACACATATTTATCTTTATGGCACCAACTATTGTTCTGAATACAAAAAAATCTTACTAATCCTCAATACGAATGTGGTGTAGGGTATAATAATACTTGCTTTTATTGCTATTTCTTGTTAAAAGAATGAAATCAGATTACGTATTCCTTTAACACCTATAAACACAAACTTTTTATAAACATTATTTTGTAGCAAAAGTTCCTCAAGACACGAAGAAAATGAAGAAACCAATATTGACTTTCCGTGAATGTCTTCTATTTACATTTTAAATAAATATGGTTTGGTTAAATCTTAAACACACTTTATGTATTCAAGATATTAAACATTTTTCTATTTTTACTTGTTTGTTAGTCATTACTTCCACAATTATTGGAATTGAAGAATTTGACACCATTCTCTGTCAGATTTAGCATCAGTGTTGTATGTGTAGTATTTTGCTGTTGTAAGATGTTCAATGCAAAGCTAAATACTTTAGCTTACATCAATGGTTTTTAATGTCCTTTTAATATTTGTAGGGAAAAAAGAAGGAGAAAAAGATGTTAAAAAATTTGACACTAAACTGACATGCATAAGCCAGGATTAGGATTATTAGGAAGTTTGCATTGATAATTTATTACAGCTTGTTGTGTAGACTTAAGAAATTTAATATATAAATTTAAGAAGGTACATATGGGTGCTTAGAATAGTATTTGTGCATGTTTTGTTAAATTAAATTCGATATTTTAGAGTAAGATTATTTAATATGTATAAAATTGTTATTATTATAGACGGGCGTTATGGTTTTAGTGGAAATTGTGTTTTTTTGACTCTTTAATTCTGTAATCATGCATCTAAGTAATTGGGTGTTCAATTATTAAACTTCAATAATCAACCGAAAACAAAAGATTTTTTTAACATACTTAACTACACTGTTCCTCAAAATAAGACTATTTTATTCGAACATAAAATCGAACCCTTTATTCTCAAAGGCCATATTGAGTAGATTATTTTTGTAAAGCAAACCTTCTAGTCCAGCTTGTCGGGGTTTTATACAGTTGGCCATAATTTTATCTTCTTAGGCGAGAGTGTTATTCTTGTCAGAGTTACGTTGTAAAATTTTATGGTGAACATTTTTACAAGAGGTCCTTACCCCGTAGCTCTTGTCTTTATTGGTTAGTTAGTCAATACTATGGGCACAACTAGAAGGACTAGATACGACTCAAGAGCCAAAATATTCTCAATAACGATCAGCAGGATCAGGTATAGGATCACTTGTTTTTACCAAACCGAAACTATGCAAATTAAGATGATCTTAGGCAAGAAATGGCAAAAGAAAATTCTGCCTTTTAAGTTATATACGACCATTAAAAAACTTCCGAGATTAAGAACACTAATTTTCTCCTTCATCAATAGAGGCTGGCGCGCGTCAAAGAAAATTCTACGGCCAAATCTTTGCTCATAATATATAGCAGACAAACCAACAAACAGTCAAACACATACATACGCTGATATTTTCCGCTAATACTGCTTTTGTCAGTACTACTGAACACAAATAGGTTTAGGTTTTTTTAAAATAACCCCCATACAAAACCCATCCCGGAATAAGGATTTCGGGTTATAAATGGCTCATGTTTGGCTTTATTTTTACAAAATTGTCAACATATGTCTATCTCTATGGCACCAACTAATATTCTGAATAGAAATATTATCGGTTAATTTTTTCACATAGCCCCTACGCAAATGTCGTGTTGTGTATATTATGATCTTAATTATTTTTAATTGATTCATAGAAATAAAGATTCAGTATCTTTAAAAAAAAATTTTTATTGAGTTATCTTTAAAAATGCGTCCTGGGAAATATATTGGCATTCAGCCAGACATAGACGGACAGAATGGCACGTTCAAAACATCTGTCAAAAGCATAATACCGCTATTATTTTGTATATAAAATCATAAAATGATTCTTATAACGGGTGATAAGATTGGCTATTAAGCAAAGAAACTGTTTATATCTAAAAAGTTAAAACTGTCTAGTTAAAGTCGGAGAAAGAAACGTTCTAGTGGGCTCCTTAAAGATTTCAGGAATATAATCACACTAGCATTCTTTTGGTCTGTGCATCGGCTAAATATTTTTCGAACCGAACCTAATCATCCTGCTGTTGACCAATAACCAACTGCCTTAAAATCAACGGTGTAAGGCCACCGCGTTTGTCGTAATTGTGAATGCAACCAATATGTCCACCAATGTCGGAAAATATTTACCCTCGCCAATTCAATCTATCTACAAATAAACATAACTTTTAGGACATCATTTTAGTGTAACAAAAGTAAAGTTTAAATTATCTTTTAAATTTATTATTGCCATTCAATACTACATACATATGTACATATGTATTTAGAACAAAAACTGTAAAAAAATCTTTGTTTTAATTCGATGCAGTTTTAAAATTTAAGTGCTTGTGCGTATGTATGTATGTACAAATTTGCAATTAACATAATAAAAATATTTACATTATTAAATGTTAATTTTTAACAAATGAATAAATTGAATACGTAAGTAAATATTATGAAAATTAAATAGCAAAATCATGCAAATGAACGCATGAATATCCTTTGCCAACATTTAACCGCAACCGAAAATTTAAATAAATAGAAAATAATAATTGAAAAAGGATTAGATATTCGTTACCACAGTAATAATAATGAAAATTAAATATTTTACAATAAATTAGCAACAGAGGCCATTTAAAGTAAACGTAAATTTTGTAGAGAACAAAGGTTTTGCGGAGTTTAAGTTGGCAATAATTGTAATTAATTATTAAGTAAAATACATTTTAGATCAAATATACATACAAATAACAATAATAACAACAAATATGTTAATGTTTGTATCAGTAATTGTAGTATCTGTAAGTATATTGTTTATTTGCCACATACATATTTAAATATAATATAAATGACCTAAAATAATAATAATTACCAGCTATTTAAGTGTTTGTACGAATGTAGAAGTCTCCATTGTATTTTCTAATTTTTAGTTAATTTACTAATAAAAGAATTAACATTTTTGCTATCGATAATATTGTTTTTAAATATGTTTTGTACAATTGGATTAAACATTTAAGTTTGTTATTTTGTTTGAAACTTCTGAAAAACTAATTTACAATCCAATCGAACAGTGCCAACGGTCTTGTTTGATAAAGGAGTTTTTCCGAACCGTTCAATTGTCCTGCGGTCCCAAACGTTTTAATAATAATATCTAAAAGCTTAGAGGCGAGTCAATATTAGAACCTTGTTTTGAGTCGATTAAATAGTTTCCATGCTTTCGTTTGGATGAGAGTGCTTGTGTAAAGCCTGCATTACACGAAATGCAAAAACGTCATAATAAAGCCCTTGCGGTTTTTCTTAAGCGAAGGGACTTTATTATGGCATCAAAATTACGTCAGATGTACGTTTTTTTTACATTTGGTGTACTTCAGGCTTAAGCGTTTTAAACGAAGGGATGCTTTTTATTGAGGTATAGAAAATAGCTTAATTTGAAAGATACGCAGGGCTGACTCGAATGTTATCTAATCTAGAGGTCCAATTTTCCAATTTGTAGCGCCATTTAATCGACCGATCTAAAGGGCCAGTTCACGCGTCCGAAACGGTAAACTATGCGGTTACCAAATGTTTGTTTCAATAAATTAATTGTGAACCGAGATATTTGGCTGTTGCAAATCATGGTTATTGAAGTGATGAACGAGGCAGTCAGTAATTATGGCTCTTTAGCGGTCACCATGAAATGTAACGTTTTGAACAGTACCGTTTTAAAAGAAGTGCAGACCCATAATTCTACCAGCCAAAAGAACATATCAAACAGCCAGTGTTTTTGGATATAATGGTGTCTCAACAGACACTTAAGGGTTATCATTACTCTAAATATGGCAGTATTGTTTATTGGCGTATCTGTTCAAACGAAAGTGAGATTCATTGCTAAACAACGTTTTCTAATGAAAATCGGGATTAACAGCAATCTTGGTTTGGGCCCATTTACTGAATTTATGCCTCTCTAGGCGATCGAGTGGCTTCTATTTCTGAACGAGTTGGATTTTGTAAGCATGAAAAATAAGGTCTTACTGGACAATCTTTCATAAAGTGGAAGGAAACATATCCAGTTTCCCTTAACGTTGGCGAATAGACTGATTCGGCTCGTTTTCTACGCTACGCGGAACAGGACAGTTGCAATCTCGGCTCCTTCTCTGTGAATGCGCATTGTCATATAGACCTGGTGCGAAAACTTTCCATAGTATTGCGCGATACGTCTATTCCAAACTACACATTAATCACTTGGCAGTTGAAAAATGGCCGGCAGTTAAAAAACCAACTTAAAATTAAAAACTTCTTTAAACAAACACTCTGTAACCGATGGCAAATTTTGGACCGTTCGATTTCAATTTAACATTTGATGGTAGTAAGTCTTTAAGATATGCAAAGGCATGCGATGTAAAGTAATACACATATAAACATTTTTTTTGAGATATAGAATTATTCGAGGTTCTTAGTCAAAACTGCTTTTTGTGGGAGGAGTTTGAATAAGAGGAACTTGGTCTCAATATCAAAAAACTTCCCAGCAAAAAATAATCGAGATTTTGTAAGCAGTAAATACTTTTTCTGGTATACTTAGCGCTTCGCAGCCAGCACTTATCTATTCCCTTAATAAATGCAATAGTGTATGGCAGTAAATGTAAAAGTTTTACCGTTTTACACACTCGCTTACTCAAGTGCATACTAAAAAGCACTACTGTAAGGCAGTGAGTAAAAAAAACATTCGTTTTTCGTCAAGTAACGAACATATTAGCACGGCAAAACATTTATTTCGATGACGCAATAAATTTAAACAACTAAAGAAGCACCAAAACTACATGAATTAACTGGATATTAATAGCGCCGAAATAAGCACTTAACATGAAATGCAACTAAGTGGGACATTGCGAACAAATATCATGCCATACGTAAGCAGGTTTGTAAGCTTTGCTGTCTTGATATTCCCTTACAAACCTACTTACGGCGAAGCAACAGTTTTTGCTGGGTTATCACTCCCAAAAATCATTAAAATATAAAAAGCGCTCTGTACAAAATAGACGCCCATTGGCCTAACATAAGCCTAACTGCCAAGAGTAACTTGAACTTAAATACATTTTTTTCTGTACTTGATATAAAACAAACTATGATGTGAGGTGTAATATGGACGGGATTGATGGCACAGAAGAAAATGGCAACATTTACCTCAACCATGTACCATTTTTTTTTTGGTGCGCCAGTTGTACTTACATATATTTTAAAATTTCTCCATAGCTTTTACAATTTTCAAAAATATATTTAGGCTGGTAACAAAAATATCAATTTTATTTACAATTTTAGTTGTTAGTGCAAATTAAGCAATTTAATGGTTGTACTTGCTTGGTTGTTAATATGACAACTAGTTTGTCGTAATTTTGTGCACCCATAAAATGTTAACTTGTTAAGGTTAAAAGAGTATATTATTACTTTGCATTGGTAAAGGGTATATTAGATTTCGCTCAACTGATTATAGATTTAAATTTTCTGTTTTTTTCGTGGGGCATTCCAACTTTTGGCTTTAATGTTTTTAACGTTAAGCTCATTAATTTTGTATAAGTTTACTTATGCTTAGAATAGTATTTTATTTATTTAATTTACACAGAAAAAAATTGCAACACATATCAAGTAGTTACCAAAAATTATTTGACTCTTAACTAGAACTATCAAAATTTTTTGTTGAACCAATGGTGATTGAGTGTATTTTTTAATTTCCCCATGGGTATTTACAATTTTCAAAAATCAATTTACAACGGCAGGTAACAAGAACAATTAATGTATTCACAATATTAGTTGTTAGTGCCGATTCAACAATAAAATAATTGTATTTACAATTTGGTTGTTAATATGACAATAGGTTTATCGTAATTTTTTCTGTGTATATTGGCATACAATTTTTTATTTAGTATGTTATTTTAGTATTTTTTTTTTTTTGTCATAGACTTAGTCAATTATTTTATTAAATTATCTTAATTCGTACTAAAGCTTGCAAAAAAATATAGAAACTAATGTTTATTCTCATTGTATTAAATTTTATATAAGTTTTAAATTTATTCAGACTAACACTTTAATTTTTGGTAATTGCGTTTTAAACTAAATATGTGTATAATTTAAATACTTTACTTTTTTTAAATAAAAAATGTTAAATCTTATTTATAACTCTTTTCTTTAATTTTGCTTTATTTAAGTACATTATTGAAATTTTGATATGTAGCTTGTAATGGAAACTTTTATTAAAAATTAAGTAATACTGGTATTAGGTGAGCGTAATGCATTTTCGAAATCAGCTGCGATTTCTCGTGAGCACCCTTTCTTTTCGGAACTACTGTAGGATAAATGTAAATTGGTTCTATTTAAACAACACTTTACTTGAATTTGAATACTGGAATTGTATTTATATTATTTATGTTACTTAGATCAAACTAATCCCACACACAATTTAAAGCTCTTTTATTCTCATCCTATTTGCATCACTAGTTCCTCCTTTAATTTACCTTTATATATTTAGCCATGCATAGGATAAGGCTTAATCTATTTAATTTTTACCTTTATTACTTTTATTGTTTTTGTGCGTATTATGCTTTGGGTCAGATGTTTGCTACATGCAAATGGTCTGAAAGTCGCTCAAATTAAACCGATCGACTCGGAATTACTTACTAAGTCGTGTGTCCGGCTGGGGGTCTATGGATTTGTGTGAACACGCTACAGGCGATAACCTTTTGGAACTGCTACAAAGCTTATTGTTATTGGTGATGATCAATCCATTTTTTTGGCATAGCCGCCATACAAATGGCCCCCTGAAATAAGCAATTGGGTCTTTGACTGACGCGAGTAATACTCTATCTTCACAAAATTTTGTTAATGTGTCTAACTTAACTAACTGTCCTTAACTAGTAAACTGAATACAAATATAATTGGTCCCGTCTTCTTCATAGCCCCTAATAAATGGCTCAAATTTTCATCTGTTTTCACAAAATATAGCCCTCAAAGTATACAGAATACAAATATTATAGGTTTACTATAGCCACCCTACAAATGCCCTCCCGTAATAAGCATTTTGAGATATAACTGACTCAAACATTACTCTATCTTGACAAAAACTTGTATAACTTTATGCAAATACAAATAGCCCCCATAAAAAAATTAGAAGTAGGATATAATATGGTCGGGCGTGACCGACAATAACTTTCCTACTTGGTTTTAAATTACAAAATAGTTAAAGTTTTTTAGACGTGTTACTAGTCCTCTCTTCTTAATGTTTTTATTTCACTTTCGTCAAAAGTAAAAAAATATATATAAATGTATTACTTACTTAAATATTATAATTTTAAAAATTGTTATTATAAAAAAATCTATTATTAGTCGTTTAATATTTGAAATATTAGTTATATTAAAGACTCTCGAGCTCTGGCCATTAAAAAAAATATCTTAAATTTCAAGCTACTTCACAACTTTTGACCAACGAGAAATTTATTTGGACTTGAGTATAATCTTCATCCCAAATAACCAACAATTCAATGAATTTAAAAAAAATGTTCAAAAACATCTAACATTTAATTGATCTTGATTACCATATGTATAGATTTTGAAATCTTTGCACGCCAGCAGCAACATAGCGTGGAGGTGTTTAAAAATTAAAGTGTTGAATTAGTTTCCAAATTAAAACAGAATGTATTTATATTTGTAGTATGTAGACCAAAGAGCATTAAGCATTTGTTGGGAATATGCTTTTAAACATAAAAATATATAAAAAGAAAAAACTTTTAGCTTTAATGAAGAAAAAAGAGACCAAAAAAGGAAACGAATGTAAATTTTCTTAGCTAAGCATGAGTAAGATTAAAGTACTTAAGTAGTAGTTCATAGAAAAAAGTATTAAAAGCTAGTGGAATTGAACACGACTACCTTTAATTAGTTAGAGCTTCACAAAGGTGCGAACAAACAACGACAACAGTAACAACAACGGCAGTAGCAAAAACAATGACAACAAATAGCAACGATGACAACATAGCTATAGCAGCAAAAATATCTTATGAATGTACATTCATACTACTAGCAATTCATTAAACGATACATCTTTTAGAAAACTATGGCGCATTACACATTCACTTGTACTAATGTATAATTTTGTAACCAATAATAAAACATACACAGACTCTACTTTATATATAACCCCTGCAGTTCCTTTAGAGTAATAAATGGCATCTTTTATATTTTTACAGTAATTGGTTGTTTTAACCCTTATCCTGTACTTCAAAAACAAAACGCATTTAACATTAGTGGGTCAATTTTGCCCAATATGAAAAATTCACAAAACTTTTATTTTTTTTTTGCACTTATGGCATCTAATTTGTATTTCGGAATGGTTTCTACATATAAATATATTACAACCCGAGCATTTATTTGAATATTTCGTGCTATTGGACCGATTTGGGCAAAAAAGGCAACTTCCTCTTTTGAGATTTTTTACCCTTGAGTGGGTAGCTAAATCATTTTGAACGCTGGTGGAATATGCTTTAGCATAAAGGCCATGTGGTAAACTTGTTTTTGGCGGCAAAAATGTTTGGTTTTTTTCGCACAGTACCCACCAAAGTTATATTGCGTTTTAGCAATTCAATACCAAATTAATGGGAGTCTTTTTCTGGTTTGCAATTTCTTTCTTTGCCCGTATACACTTGTAATGACCATGCATAGCTAGTTGCGATGCAGATCGCATAGTGCCCATATTTGTATGGTTTTTTCTGGTTTTAATGTTGTGTACTGCTTGAATAGGCAACGACCTCGATATGTAACGAGTTGCCCGTCCACAGTGACACATTCACCAGGATTAAACATTTTCCGCAAATTTGCCTCCCAACGACTCTAAAAACCTCTACTAAAAGCAAGCCTATCGCCAGCGCGTCATTCGTTTCTACCAGAGCTGTTATCAAACCATAATGACTACAGAGCCTCACCGTGCGAACAGTACACACCAGCCAAGAAAGGAAGTCCAAAATGAGCTTCTTTAGTTATATCATCTACAGAAATTAAAATATTTTCGAATATTGGTTGGCCTAAAAGTAACTGTTGAAATGTGTAAACTTTATAAAATTTATTATAAATACCCTGCAGATTATTCATGTCGATAATTTTTTTCATTATTTCGCTTGGAATAAGCAGCAGAAACAGCGATTTTATTCCATCTGTTCTAGAAATAGTATTACGCGTTGGACCAGGAGCAAGGTTTATAATAATCTCTATAGCACTTGTTCCAAACTCCTTTATTGCTGATATTTCTAATCATAAATATTTCTAGTTTTTTGAAGTTAATGTTATAGCTTCAGTTTCAGTTTTGCCTTCGCTTGAGCTTGATGATACATTGTGATCATAAATAGATCCAACTTGAGAGACGATAACTTCTTCGTCCTCACTTGAGGTATCATTCAGAGTTTCCTCTTTTGAATCAGACTCCATAAGCAAAGCTCCAATTTTTTCAGGTTTCATTATATAAAATTATGTATGTTTGTATATTCACTTGCAAAACACAACCGCAAATAATAAAAGTCATTCAGCAGAAAAATATTTCTGTTGCTCTTGCGCAGCTACAAAAATACAGAATGCAGTTGTTTTATTGTTCGGTGTTATCGCTATTTATTTTCTTGTTATAAATAAAAAATGATTTTACTACGCAGGTGGCTTTACACTGTTTAAAAGAGCTTTCGTGTATTGGGCAGATTTGACCCACATATACCATATGTGTAATATTTTTTACACAGGCTATGCAAAAAGAAGTAGAAACTTTATATTTAATATTTAAGCACAGTACAATAAATAAATAATTGTACAAGATTTTCGTAAAAATCCGTCCAGTGGGTATGAAAATATTGAGCATTGAAAACCGTTTGGGCAAATTTGACCCATGAATACAGGATAAGGGTTAAACACAAAATTCATCCGCTTATTAGAAATATTCGAAGCACTGATTCTAAAGATAATTCTATTAAAATATATCTGGGGCTACAAAAAACGTGTTATTACATTTCATATTTTCGAGTTGATTTACTGCATGAAAACTATCGATAGCTGTGGTTTGATGGCTAAGAATTTCAAATTGCATTGATATTTCTTTTGAGGACTCCTAAGCATTGGAAGGATCTTTCAAAGGATAAGTCTTACAGGCCTACGAAATCAAGCTTACAACGACCTTGAATGATAACATCTGGGGCTAAATCGTCACATTCGATTCGAATCGAAAATTCACTCGATTGATCGAGTCGTCAATGCCTTTAGTATAGGAATTCTAATAAGAATTTTAAAATTTCGATTCGAATCGAATGTGACGATTTGGCCCCTGCATTCCGAATCACCAGTTTGACAACAACATACTATAATTGAACAACCCTAAAGATTGGTATAGTTTCTATATCAATTCCTATAGTTTTCTGAAAAGCACAAAGCTAACTGACAGCTCTTGACCAAAAAGGGGACTACCTAATTTGTCCTGGCGCCTTAAGGCAATATTTTAGGACAAATTCTGTGTTTTACACAGCAAACACGCATGCTTTACACACGCCAACAAACACTCAAACAACAACATCGACAAGAAATTTATGACCTACATATACTAACACCAAAAAAGTTTTATACTAACGCATTTGAAACAATTTCGGTCCAATATTTATATCCTCGTAGATGTAAAAACATTGTTGCCAGATACAAAGTTGCATTTTTAATTGGGAACATTTTTATCAGTTATATTTGTGGAATTTAAAGGCAGCTCTGATCAAAAATATAAATAAAAATAAACTTGAATTGTGTTTCATTAAATTAATAATTTCAATGTTGAATTTGTAAAAAAGATTTATAAAAATGCAGAAATAAAAGGAAAGCGAAAAAAGCAGCGACACCAATATATATGTATATTTCAATGATTTTTTCTTAGTAAATATCAACGGAAGTATTCTAACCTCGGAAGCAGCAACATCTTGGAAATTCAGACAACTTGAAGGTGTTTAATTTTAAAAATTTAATAAATTCTAAATAATTAAAATGTGTTTGAAGATCATAAACGCAAATGTGTATATTTAATATTTTTTTCTTTACAGCATACAAGTTGGTTTATACTGAGGAAAGCATCCTACTCCCGGATTCAATTATTTTTTACTAAGAACTTATAAATAACGAAAGGTAAAAAAAAAGAAAATCTTTGTAAAAACTTTTTATAATTCAAAAAAATGTATTTTTTTATACTGGTCAGCTTTGACCGGTAAATACATCAATTGTGATAAGCCAGTTTTGACCGATATGTTGGTCATCATCATTGACTAGTAGACATCAAAAGAGTAAGCAATTCAGATTTATATTTTTTAGCCTATAAGTTTCACAAGTGCAAAGAAGATGAAAAATCACATATAAACAAAAGTTACGGTCAAGTTTTTCATAACGTCCCTGAGAAAGTTGTAGAAAATAATGACTGATATTCCGATCATCAGTGACAGTCATATGGCCGGTCAACTAACCGTCACTGTTCTTAGTACTCATTAATATCTCGAGGATAACTCGAACCAACTAGATTATCATGGTGTCCATATAGAGAAATGAACAAAGTTATTTTGAATTAAAATAATTTAAACAAAAATCACTCGTGTCAAATTTTTTGGGTACCATTGTAGACAAGTGAGTAAGTGCGAAAGTCTACCAGTCTCGCGATCGTAGGCTCGACTCCTGTCAGAGACTCTGGTCAGTCCGCTCTAAATTACTTACACTTCCGCTTCACTTTTATTTCTATTATTTCTGTCGTTACCTTTGGGTATCACAAAAGGACTAACTAAACGAATCCAACTGAGCTGTATTCTTTCCTTTAAACCGCTGCCTGTTCTACCTAACGCTTCATAACCTAACCGTTTTTTAATTATCCTACTAAAACTGCCTTAGTACCTTGAGGCGAAATACCTTGGTATTAACCTGGATCGTCGGCGCACGTGGAAGTTAAATATAGCAGCAAAGTTGATCCTTTGGTTAATTGGCTTATTAGTTCTAGTAAGCAATTGGTGTAGCAGACATTGCCACCAGGAAGTATTTACACATTCACTGGCCACACTGGCTTAGATAGAAAGGAAAGTGGGGCTAAGTGTGAAGTACAAAAAGCGGAAAACTAAGATTGTCCATTGACCATGTGGAGATTTCATAACATCAAGCTGGTACTAAAGCGACACACAAAATGCTTGGGAGTAAAACTGTTCAATAAGCTGTCGTGAAGATTCCGTGTGGAGGAAAGAGTCAAGATGATAATAATACGCCCTACGCAGGCAGGAAAATGTTAGGCAAAACATGGGTGTGTGTAACTGATGCTCAACGAAGCACCCCTACGGCGGCGCTGGATAAAATCTTGGTTCTGGAACTAATATATCCGGTAACTGAGGATACTGCAAGGGGGTGGGATGAACGGGACAATTTACTCAGGTATTATATAGTCATGGCAGGATAATTGGGGCAGGCAAGCGGGGAGGGACAAAGCAACGAAAGCCTGGGTTAACTCCATGTAGAGTCTCCAGGACTATGTAGGGTTCTACACTTAAAAGATTATTACAGTAACTGACTGTAAGTTATTTAGGAAGTATTCCGTAAAGTTTTTTTAAATGAAAACACAGTTAAATTTCAACATAATATTTGTTTTTAACTGGTTTGAAAAGTTATTCAAAGCTCAAACTGCATAAAAATACTGATTTTCCGTTGCAGTTAATTTTGTCAGTTATTTTTTAGTAATATTTAATTTTGTTAATTTTTTTCCGATACTTTGTGTTTAGCTGTAAATAACAGAAAATCTGGTCAGTTTAAGACAAATTTGTAAGTTATTTTTTTGATGTCTGAATTTGAATTACATATTTTGTTGATTTTAATGAATATTTAGTTGGAGGGTTTTTAAATGAATATCCAGTTATGTTAAATACCATTTCCAGTAGATTTTACATAAATACTTTTTTGAGTGTAATAGCGAAAAGTTGACGAGGTTTCTTTTGTCTTTGCGAAGAGCAATTGTAGACTCCTGGTCGGAGTGATAACAGGCCATTGTTGGACCGCAGTTTATGCCAAAGGGTCAGGACGAGTTGCTAGCGATGATTGTAGATTCTTGTACAACCAGGGGCTTACAAGTCGGTTGAGCATATTCTGTGTCACTGTCGATTGCTCGTGCACGCCAAAGCGAACTGTCTGAGGTCTTATTTGTTTCCAAACCTGGATGAAGTGTCTAGGATGGTTAGCTTCCTGCAGTTGCTAAGAGAGTGCAAATCACCCTTAATTTCACAACACTGATTTTGCTAAACTGGTTGTCGTCTCTTCTTGTCTGGTAGAACTGAGGGCGCGAAGAGTCTATGTGGGGTCCTCGCCATCAGCCAGTTTAACTTTACCTAACCCAGTTCTACTAATACATTCGTCTCGACGTTAAGCTTTCAACTATGTGGGTAAGTATTTAAATAAGCTGAAAACCCATTTTAAACTGCTCGCTCAAAAAATCTTACAACATGGCGGACTCATTCGTTTGAAGACGAAGGACACTGTTGCCCTTGGTGTGTGTGTAAAACGGTTAGAAACTTCTATGGTAGAAAAAATATTATGAATGGTAAAATAATTTTCCATTTCTGCTGTGTAAAATTACATACATACATACTTATATCTTTTAACGTTTGTAAAAAAACAAATAAATAAAAAATCATGAACTATTTTTAGATAATAAGTGCCTTTTCTTATCACAATTCGTTGGGTATGAGAAAGCTGCAATTCTTATATGCAACATTTGAAGTCGATAGCTTATATAGTTTTTTAGATCAAGCGCATAAAAAAATATTTCCAGATATTTGCGCAAATGTAGGGCAAATACCTCTTCCCTTGATCCTATCTGAAAACATTTTTTTCCTACCTAGGCACCTATCTATAAAGTTTCCGTGCCAAGTTTTGTGGCAAGAATGACTATATTTACTGAGATATATACGTATTATGTCCTTAAAAATATGATTTATTTTGGGTTTTCGCTAATATTTTGGTAAATAGTTAACTGATTTTGCTGATTTTAAATAGCAACTGTTTCAGGAATATTTCTGATTTTTTGATATAAAAACGTTTTTTGTGCGACCTTATTTGAGTCCGAAAACTTGATTTAAACAGACACACAGACTGACAGACGACATGACTATATTGGCTTCCTATAAGGATTAAAAATTAAAAAACTTATTATTTCATCGTAGTGAAGATTCAATAATAAAATAAATTTGTCAAAAAAAATGCGTTAAGAAATTCAAACATTGAAATTATCATGGAATACCCTGCTCTGCAGGGTTTTCTAATAAGTGAGGTTGTTTTATATATGTATTTATAGGTTTTATTACGTAGAGGTGTTTTTAAAGTTTTTTTATTTTCTCTTAGAATAAACTGGCCGTAAGAAAAAACATGCGACAAATGCTTTAATTGGAGTTGGTGCCAAAGTTACGAGTATCAGCATACTTAGTAAGCAGACGGAATATATATACATATATGGACAAAGAGACCAATAGTTTCACGCTTTTAGATTAATTGTAATCGCAGACGTAGTTAAAAAAGTTATCGAAAGAGGATTTTTGATGAGAGCTTGAACTTTTTCAAACTTTGTCTTGTTATAACATATGTATCTTTAAAAAAATTCAAAAACTATATTAAATTATCATAAATTTTTAAAAGAAAAATAAATATATATTTTTAGATGACGCCTGCAAGCAAAAAATTAAAAAGTGTTAAAAGTAAAAAACCTGACTTTAATTTCCATTATCCCTGTTTATTGTCCACACATTTGATGTATTCGTTAAGTTAGCGTAATTAATAGTTAAGCTGAACGTAGAACAAAATGCATTAGTAAAAGCACCTAGTACGAGAATATTTTTATGAGATAAATGCTTAAGAGTTCGCTTTAATGTTATGGCATGTCATTGTCATGTTGTGTTGATTACAATTAACCAAACGAACTATGTAAGTAGTCAACCACCAACTAACTAAGTATTGCTTTAAAACTGTTAAAACATTCTACTCAAATAAATTTTAAAATGTACAAATTTTACAGTTTTTTAATTTCTTTTTCACATATTCCTTTGTGAACCTTTTTTCTAACATTCGAATTGTTATTTATCAACACTGCGAATGTGTAAAAATCGTAAAGATGGTAAGGAAGTGAGTGTAGTGTTAACGCTGTAACATACCACATATGTACATCATACAAGTCCTTTTATGTGTTTTTGTTTGGTTTTAAGTTTCTGAGCTTGTCTTATTTTGGTGAGTCACAAAAAAAGTGGCGAAAACGTTTGACTACTAAAAAGTAACACAATACTTTGCTAATCACAAAAACAAAAAAGTGTTTATTTCTATTTTACGTGTTTTCTTCTGTTTTATTTTCATTGCGGTAGTTAAACTTCAAACGATGTAAAGGTGACAGAAATACCCCTTAAAAGGTTTGTTTTATTCGTTCACAAGTAGTTTTTGTGGCATATTTCGTTTTTGGATGCCTTCTATAATTGTTGTTAAGGGTAATTAAAGGACATTTACAGCATAGCTTAGTCATATTCGGAATAGCAACACAAGAAAAAAAAGAAACGAACAACAATCTTTAATTACAATGGTCAATGATAAACTTTTTTTTATTTATATTCCTTTGGCATTCTTAGAAGAGAAACTTAAAATATATTTCTTTAATGTATAGAAAAATTTAACTTAAAGTGAAAAATAAAAGTTGATTCACTATCAATCTGCACATGTTTATATAACAAGCAATTGAAAATAAAGAAAAATATATATGTACAAGTTAAAACAAAAAAAAAGAATTTAGAGAGAAAATTATAGTAATGTAATTGAATTAAAAACTTTTGTTTTATAAGGTTAGTTCAGATTGAGTGGCAAATGACATTTGCAACCTCCCCCCAGAGTCCTGTAGGTACATTGCAAATCTCTCTAAAGACTAGAAACTAGCAATCAGAAAAAAATCAAGAAAGTGTTAGTAAAAGGATAAAGAAATAGTCTCTGTCAGAAAATAGTAAAGAAAAAGATAGTGTATGTGGAATCATTCGTAAGCGTCATACCGTGTAAATATTACCTATTTATTCAGTCACCTAGCCTCTTTGATGAATCCCATTATGTTTTCCAGCACAGCGACCTCACCAGGTTTGTCGAAGAAACAAACCGCACCTTTCTTCCCGAGCCACCCCTGTCAGCGTATCCGTAGCTTTGGGCAGTGGCAGACAGGGTATTACACTGTTTTTTTTTCATCCCGCAAACCCAACAAAAGTCTGGAAATTTCCTATCTTTAACAATGGTCATATATTTCACATTAAAGTTCCCTTTCTTTCCAGCTTACGCCATAAAAGTCTGGAGACCTAACATCAGTCCTGGTCTTTCAGGCTTGGCTCACCAACTCATCGGCAACGTTATTACCACCCAACCCTATAGTTTAACCAGATAGACTGCCGCAATAGTCGATCCACTGTGCTTCGGTCCCATGTAACGAGTGGACAAATATAGATGGAGTTGTCGGATATTTTTCAAGTTTGGAAATATTAGAATTTTTGAAACAATCGGTCCAAGGACACGCACACCTCACATGAGTACTGAAAATTAAAAATGTATATTTAATTACAAAAAGTGGTCCAATAAACATACAACTAGCAATGCGTGTGCAAATGGTCATTCAAATAAAGGGACTCTAGTTCCTGCCATAAATAATTTTTTCAAAACGTTATTTTAAGCCGATAACAGAATATTTCGAAAATGAAATGTAATTTTTTTGACTTATGGAGCTTTATTAAAGAAGAAGAGTTTTATATTTAATTTTTTAGAGACTTAAAATTTAAAAATTTGATTTTTTGTGCTTATCGAAGCTGAGATTCCAACCAGGGACTTTCCGCCCTGCAGTACAAACGCGCTACCTCTAGGCCTCCGAGACACTTTGTTTTCATATGTGAAATAATATATTAAAACAAGTTTTTTTCTGCTTGACTTATTGAAGCAATCCGAATAGGCGTGATTTAGGAAAATGTATGTACGGATCTTACCTAAAAATTTTTAGAAAGATTTTGGATAAATTCAAGAATAACATTTTTGATTTTAAAAAGCGATTTTTTTTCTGTGTATAAAAAAAATATGGCCTTGGAGCAACCAAAAAACTGTATATTGTTAATTTAACTACAAATATGTGTCAGTACACCTGAAACCAAATTTCGTACCTGTTTTAAAAAAAATAACTTTTGTGAATTGTTTTGTAAAAATGAGTTAATATTAGTCTTACAACGGATGTCTACGTCATGTTCCCTTTATCCGGTTGTAACCACGAGCTCTTACTTACCTTCGGTACTATAGGCATTCAGAGCCTTCCCAACCCCCTTTTCGCCCTTCAAGATAAATTTTTATACAGAGCAATACCTTCTTCGCCAGTCTTAGCTTAACTCAGTCGAGCGTCGGCGGGTCAAAATCCGTTATGTTTTACTTTCTGGGGAAGAATACAAGCTCTGTTTTTTCTGGGCTAATCGTAGATGGGTTTTTACCTATCACCAATATCACAATATCGCCTGCACAAACCACTACTTTTATCTCTTTTGAACCTAAACGCTACAATATTTAGTATCGACAATACCCCATAGTGTTCCACTGGTCGTACCTCTCTAAAAGATGCGCTGAATTTTCAAACCCATTGGTGTTTTCTCTGCCGACACATAATTAAATGCTTTCTCAATATCGAAGCACACAGTTAACGTTAACGATAACTCTTTCTTGTACAAACTCCACTCTAATCACCTATAAATGAAGTAAACTCTCACGCTGAATAGGACTAGGACTGATATATTAGTTGCGTTTTTGTGATAAAGAGTAAACAGCCGCACCAACGTATTTAACAAGAAAGACTATAGGTCGATCAATCTGAAATTCCATTGTTTTGAGTGGCTTGCCTTACAAGCTTGGGTACAAAAATCATCCTTATTTCTTTTCACCTTGATGGTATATAGCCCACTGTGATGCTTGCAGCTATAATATTCATTAGGTGTAGCAGTCCCTGATTTAAGAGATTCCATAAAAAACGTTTAGAATTTGTATGATTTTATTTGCCAAACCAAACCGAAATTAAGCACACAACAGCAGTTTTTAAAATATTATAATCCAACTTTGTATTTTTTTTCACTTTTATTCGACTTATCATTATACTCAAATACATATTCCTAATAACAAATTTGGCAGTCTTCAAAATATACATTATATCTTTTAATTTTGATTTAAGTGCTTTATCAGATAAGTACAACAAACAGCCTTTTTAGAATTTGTGAATCTTGCGCTAATTAAATATTTGTTCGATCTTTTGAAAACAGAGATTGAAAGTGTGAGTTTAATTTTTAAGCGAGTAATATCCGTATGGATGAGTTTTCTAAAATCATATGATTTGATCAGTCTTATGTCCGCCCAGACCTATCAACAATTCTTATAAATCTTTAGAAAAGACATAGCTATAGTGCTATAGTGCCATTTACTGGGGTTCCTGGTTTATTAGTCCTAGAAGTCACGTTTTGTATGCTCCAGTGTGTGAAGTATGAATAAAACTTTAAACAATATTGATTTCAGCGTAAAAAAATTTTTGTGGTTTAAGTCTCGTTGAATTTATCTTCAGACCAATTACCCACAATTATCACTGTTTATAGTCCTCACCAAATTGTAAAAGGATAATATAGTTTTGATATAAAAAATCATATGTACCTGTGCTTTAAGCTTTGAGGTCTACCTTCTCTTTAGTTGGGATATTTACATATGTATGAATTTTTAGTTTAAAAATATAACAAAAATACTCTAAACTTTAATTTCTAAGTGAAATCTAAAGTGAAATCAATTAACTTTCAAACGAAAAAAAGAAGATTTGAATTACCGGCGCTTCCTAAGAAGAGAGCTCATCAAATGCACAACTAAGAAATGCACTACAAATAAATTTAGTTTTGTAAAGTGATGCCACAATAAAGTAACACAGCCAGACACAAATAGCCGCCGTAAGTGCACGAATACACATTTCTACAAAACTGTCAAATTTGACATTTGGTGGCGACAGTGAGTATCATTTTATATTTGTTTTGCTCTACACAGTTCCAACAGCAATTGCAAGCAGATAGAGCAGCACTTTAAGAGCACTTACCATACAACAGATTAGTCCACATTTTGTTTATTTCAGGTTAATGTGTTGCCGCTGCTTAATCATATTATAGGATACAAATTTCACATAAAATTTTAAGCGTGTGTGTAAAATACACTTGGAGTTTAAGTGGTTTTTTTTCATTTCAGCCATTTAAAGAGTGTGACGTTTAATGAAATGTACAACGAGCATGTATGTATGAAGAAAAAATATATTATGAACCGTGGACAAACAACTCATCAGGTCGTAGCAATGAGTAAATATAGTTTAGAGCTTAAATTATACGTGTCATAACATAATGCCCTAACCGTTGCCATTGAAACCAAAATTCAATTGTTTTCTATGGTTATGGTTAGGCGTAATGGTAAGTCACCTATAATCTTAGGTAAATAAGATTCGGCACAGCCTGATAAAGCACTCTTGCTTGTTAGGATATGATCGACTTTATCTTTTTTGTGCTAAATTTGGCGTCTTTTCGCAACGCTTTAACAATGTAATGGCATTTTTCCTCTTAATAAAACGCTTAAGTGAAAGTTTCTGCAGTAAGATATCATAAGTGGTGGTAAGTCACAGCAAAGAAAAAATTTTTTAATACATAGCTGCTTCTGACGATACTTGCTCCTTACCTTCGTGCAATCGTGTAAAAAGCTTAGAAACGGAAACTGTGGAAGTTTCTGGTCCGTTTGTATAGCTTGCTCTTATTTAACCAATGTTTTCCAGAATAAAGAAATTGTAGAAGACATACATTGTAAAATGTTTGAAGCCAATAGCTGTTACAGTCGCCATTAAATAGGGTATCGAGAAATTTCATAAAATGTTCGCATTTGTAGGGCTTAACACGTGCCTTAATTCATTAAAAAAATTTATTGCAAAATTAGCTTAATCTCCAAGCAAAGTTTTGTGGTAACAATGTCCTTTAAAAAGTTTTCTTAGAGTTTTGTTCATACTTTTAAAGAATACTTCAAAGAGGTTGAATCCAAATCGTGCCCCGTGGACTTAAAATGGTTTCGGACATGGGAAAAAGGTGGACGGAATTCAAATGGAGTTCGGCAAAAGAAGGTGTGATCCCAGGGTCGTGATATTTTTGGATAATAATTTTTGCACTAAACCTTGTTTGTAAGCCCTTTTGTTTTAGCTATAGATTCAACGAAATATAAGTTGAGTACGTCATCCCAAAATGTGTTGTTCCGAATTGCTAATTTTTGTATGAAGCGATTGCCAGTCAGTATATTAAAACCAAATAAAAGATATTTTGTAAAAAGTTTAAGTAAAGCTTTAAACTCCATTGTTATTAGTGTTTAAATTATTTTATTTAAAATAATTTCCTGTAAGGAGGAAGTCTATCAACAGTCAAAGACTCACTTGGTGACTTAATAAAGACATACGACAAACAAACATTTACTACAAGAAATAAACTAATGGCTTTTAGCGATACATTTAGCTTAAAAAGGTTTTCAAAATTAGGAGCGATAAAAATTCAAACAGTATTACAAAATTTCAGTTTTTTGCCATTCTTAGGGGTGTCCTTTTTAACATGTTTTTTTTTATACCCTTCGTATAGCCATTCCGTCCATATGCGACCCCATAAAGTATATATATTCTGGATTCCTTTTAGATAACGAAGTCGATTTTACCATGGCCATCTGTCCGTGCAGTCTGGCTGTCTGTCCATCTGTTAAAATCAAGGTTCCGGAGTGGATTAAATTTGGACGGAAAACCTTTTGGAGTCAAATTACTGCAAGTATCCCTATGCATAACAGTGTTTAAAATAAGCAACATCGGTTGACTACGGACCAAGATATAAGCAAAAACCTGGAATAACTTATTTTTTTGGGACGAAATCGATGCATACGTTCTTATATCTCATAAAATATAGCCAATGTTGTCACAAAATTTCTCATATATACTTCATAGGAGGTGACTTAAATGGTATATAAGATTCGGCACGGCCGGGTAAAGCTTATTTACTTGTTTTAATTATTTTTGCTATGGCTTTTGCATTTTTAAATATTTATGCGTGAGCCCACAGCAAAGTGTAATATTTATGTGTACAAACTTCACTCTGTACAAAAAACTTTCCGTTTGCTTGTAACATTTTTTCATTTTCATACTTTGTTTGATACATATTTGCAAGCCTTTTCTGCATATTTTTAATTTTTATGTTACAATGTTTGAGGCCAAGGTCCCAATTTGCATATAAAATAAACAGTTATGTATGTGTATGCAGCAAGGACACAGGCCACCAGATGAAATCACTAAGAAGATGGCTACTACTTTCTGATTTTGTTACAAATTAATGTATTTGTGCAAGTGTAAGTTAAAAAAATATTATTTCTATGTTTGTATGAACATACTTACACATCCCTGTCGGACATTCAGTTAACTTAAAATTAACTTGAAGCTAACTATTTCTCAAGTAGTGGTGGTTGACACTTGCATTACTTTTATATGGAATTAACTAACTATTTTACCATTGCGATGTACTAGGAAGTACTCAATTGCCCGATTCTGCATTACTTTTAATCAACTTAAAGTTAGTTACCTAGCTGTTAACTTAAAGTTTACTTTTTGTAGCTAGCTATAAAGTTACTACTTTAAGTTAGCTTTAAATCAAGTACGAAATTTCTTACTCCAAGTAAAATTTTTCAAGTACGAATTTCTTACTTTTAGCCACAATTAAGCCAAAAAAGGATTGATTTAAGTTCGGAACCGTACTTGATTTAAGCCAAAAAAGATTGATTTAGCCGTAAACGGGATTATTTCTAAAACTAAATGTCATTTTTTTTTGACTTATGGAGCTTTTTTAAAGAAGAAGAACTTTATATTTTATTTATATTTTATTAATAATTAATATTTACAATTTAAAAATTTCATTTTTTGTATTTACCGACGCTAAGCGAACCAGGGATTTCTGCACTGCAGCACAAGCGCGTTACCTCTAGGCCACCGAGACACTTTGTTTTTAAATGTAAAATAATATATTGAAAGAACAAGTCTTCTTCTGCTTGATTTGTTAAAGCAATCTTATTTTAAAAAATACTGCGCAGTGTTTGTATGCATTTTGGTTAATGCAAATTTTGCATTGCGTATTAGTTGGCTTTAAGTAAGTCTATAGAAGCTAACTTAAAGCTAGTTTTTTTTGTAGTTAGCTACTCATTTGACGGCAGGGATATTACCCATATTATGTGTATGTGTGTTTACTCCTATCTTTAAAAGTTTCTTATTTTTATATTTTAACATTAAAGTTATTAATTTTATGTGCCATTGATGACGACAGATATTTGTTTCTGTATGGAAAAGAAGAGAGAATCATACAAACACTTTTTTATTCACATTTTTTACGTCAACTGCCTAAAGGGAAAACTACAACTGGCAATCGCTGTTGCAACAGGAAAAGAAAAGGACATCATGTAATAATTTTACTTTAATTTTGGTTCTGTTATTTGCGACTTAATTGCACTGCGGGAGTCATTTTATCGGAAAAATAACGAACTTCTTTTTTTCACCACTATTTATCTCCTTTTATAGAGGCTTATATGTACATCCCGATTTTTTTGCAGTATTTACTTTCTTCTTTTTTATAACTTTAACTTTATTTTGGTTTATTTCTGCTTACTTCAAAAGTGCAATTATATTATTGTTTTTTCTTTAACATATTGAGATTTGCGAATGCATGCGTCTGTTAATATGAATGTGGGTCAGAAGTAGAGATGGGAAACATAAAAGAAGTTTGTGAACAAATTTGGATCTAAAGTCCAATTAAAGACTGGTCAATTAATTACAGTTTAAACCATTTTTTTAAACAACACGTATTTTGGGCACCAAGAAGAAAATTTAAATGACATTATAAAATTGGAAACCATAATTTCTTATTTTTAAATAGTGAATATGTTTTAAAATACTTTTTTTGTCTTACTGTATGACATTCTACCTCAAATTGGTTAAAATTAATATAATTTCATAAAAATTTCAAAAAAGGTCATATAATGAAAAAGGTGCATAATTATTGCCCTCTTTTACAATTCCTCAAACTAAGCTAGATCAATAAACCCAAAACTTAAAAGATACAGAAAAGTACCAAATAATTAGGATATCTACTCTCTGCCTACTAAGTTGACTATCGGCCTTAATCAAGGTCACTTACCCTTAATTTACTCTTTTGGACTTATAGTCCCAAAAAAATTTAAATAAGTACCAAAAAGGCAGCAAAATAATTTTTCGCTCATTTAGTTGATTTCCGATCCTTATATTGTTGATCGGTGTTGAAATTATAAAGTTTCTATACTTATAATATCAAAAAAGACCAAAAAGGTAATAAAGTACTTCTTGTCGTTAATTTTCAACCTCTTTAACCTGTGAAGAGTTCCTAATTTTATGTATTTAGACTCATAATTTTAAAAAGTGGAAAAGGTACCACAAATGTAAAAAAACACTTTTCATCCACTTGGTTGGTCTATTTGTTGGTCAATATTATGAAATACTTTTCATCAATTTAGTTGTCCTCCGATCGCCATATACCCAGCCCGTAATTTCAAATTAAAGGCTTACAATTTCAAAAGAGGTAAAAAAGTTTTAAAATTTTTAAAAAGCTTTTTTTACTTAGCGTGTCTCTTTATGGGCTCGTTCTTCGTAATTTTTTTTTCTTGACCCGTAATCTCAAAACAAGCAAAAAAGTACTAGAAATATTATAAAATAATTTGCCTCCCCTTAGTTGACTTTTGACCTCACTATGGTTCTATGAATATAGATTTTATATTTTTAGACTCCTTGTTTTAAAGAAGGCAAAAAAGTACCAAAAATGTTAAATAAATACTTTTTGTACAAAAAGTACACAACATGCCTGCATATAATATTTTAAACCTCTAGTTTGTTTCTATCTTCAATAGATTAAAAGTTGTAGATAAATACAGAATATTTACCCTCTATTTTAACCCTAAGGTACAAAACTCATACGTATTCATAAATCGTTGAGCCCAAGTTCCCCTTAAAGCACTAAACTTACTTTCTTAAGTGTAACACAAATTATATAGCAGGAGTCGATAATATTTTGAAATGATTCAAATTGGCTGTGTTTTTGGCATCATCCGACTTTAATTCGTGTTGGAGTTTTTCAACACTCGCTTAAGTTTTAATTTCATACATTAACGCGAATCATTCTGCACACATGTATGTAATTGTTACAATTTTCATCTGCTCTTAAAGATTCTTCAATAAGTCTTTTATATTTAAACTTGAATAATGGGACAAAACCATTCTGCTGCTGTAGTTTTTTTTTTGTTATTGTTGTTAGCATCGTCGCTGTTACTTTTTTCCACATTAAAATTTTTCCACGCGAAATTTTGCAAATAATAAGCGGGTCATGTGACCGCAGAAGCATACGAGGCCATCGTTTGTTTAACAATTAATTATATTTTCGGCCTCATGTCACCACATCTTGGTGAGGGCACAAGGTTGAGTGCGAAAAAAAAATTTAAATAAGTTTTTAATGATACGAACGTGTAAAAAGTAAAAGGAAATAACTGATATTGGCAACTGCTCTTGTTTCTGGGTTATTATTTTATTTTTCGCAAAGAATTTTGTGGAGTTTCAAGTCGAATCTTTTAACATCAAATTAAATATTTAAGTTAAATATTTCGGAAAGATTCAAATAAATAAGGAAATAAAATAAAAATTCAGACACATGCATTTGCATATTTAAAAGAATAAAAAAAAGGTTAAATATATATTTAAGGTTATGGCAAAAGAAATGTGCTTAATTGTTGGCCATTTAAGTTATTTTACTTTGTTAAGGAACGTTCAGAAGTAGATGTGATTATGTATTTAAAATCATTTATTTTTTAAAAAACTAAGTTAAACAATACATTTGTCCATATAATTTTAAAGTCTCATCAAAAAATTTTTTTAACATTTCAAGGGAGAAATTTTATCTCTCTCAATTAATTCATGGAATGAATTTAAGTGAGTAGTAGAAAAGACTTATTTATAATTGCACATATATCAGGGCACTTTCCCAACTAACACTGGGGAGTAATTAATTTTTTTAAACAACTTTTAACTTCTGGTAGTCAAACAATCTTTAGGAGGATGTTTAAGAATTACTAAAAATACTAGTATAATCTTTGTAGATAAGCAAAACTTTAATGAAGTAGAGCAGTATAAGGGGGTTTTTAGAAGTGGGATTTATATGAGGCTCTCCGTAAAGTATAGATCGATCGTACTAAAAGTCAGTATGTCAGTTAATAGTATCTGGTTTAAATTAATATTCAAAAATTTTTTTAAATAAATCCACGTGTTTGGAGAAGAAATTTTTTTTCCATATGATATATTATTGAATCTTCGCTGCTTATGCAAACTAACAAGAATTATTCAAATCTTAAAACGAAGTAAAATTTGTATTATTTCACTACTGCCAGACGAAAATTTAGGTTTTCAAAATAGTTTTTCAGACGAGTATGTTTCAGGATGTTGCGAGAGAGCGGATCTGGATGTGTTTCCAGCTAACTTAAATACTTGCCAACAAAGTTCAGGATTTCGCATTTTACTAGTGGAACATGCAGATTCTTGTGAATGTTGCTGTTTTTAATTTGCCAAGAAGCACCAGTATCCCGTAGCACTAAATTGGTATCGAAATTGGATTTTAGAGAAGATGTTTACAATCAAGACGTAATTTAGAGTTTACACCATTTAGCTAATGGACTGGGGCAGTTTTGAGTTTAATTTGTGTCAACTTCGCAATAGCTTCTACAGCATCTAGAAATTGGAAACGTATTTCCACAGGACGTCGAGCAACAACGGGCAGTAATTCACTCACATCAGTACATGTTTTGGGAGTGAACTCTACTTGCAAGCATGTTGCATTTTTCGTGTTTTCTTGCCCAGGATCCCTTCAGATTACGCAGAGTTGTGGTTTTGCGATAAGGGGTATTTTAAGACGTCTGGCTTATCACCATAAAGTAATATTTCTCCAAGCAGTCGGATCTAGACCTTCAAAGTGTTTCCTAATTGATGCCATTCTATATTCCTCCAGAAAGTTTTTTAATCGGTTCGTACATTCTTTCAGCTTAGTTTTTAGTTGGGGCGATCTATGCTTTAGCCATTCTCCTTAGATAAAAGCGTTTCCACATTGGAAGAAAAAGTTCTGTTGTATTTGGTCTGACGATAGGTAGAACGAGCCTGCTTAAAGGCTTTTTTAATGTTCTCATTAGGGCTGGTCAGACAATCATCGATGTCGTCGGGAGTTTTAGCTGTGGATTCTCCGAGCAGTAGGTGGTGATAAATTTTTTGTATTTTAGCCAATTTATTCTTTAAGAGAAAAAAATATTACAGTATTTTAAAGTCTTTTTAACATTTCAACAAATCAGCGATCAAAAATATATTTTTTGTCGACCCTTTTGTTTTCTGCGGTTGTCGTTGCATTGTGTTACATATGACAGACTGTGTGTGTTCTATAGTTCAGTAGTAGCTTGATGGTCAAATAGACTCCTGCAGGTGCGACATTCACAAGGTGTGTGATTGCGTGAGTTGCCCACGTACTCAAGCGTTGTATGCCTATAGTCAGTTAACACATACAAACACTGCACCAGTTGTATAAATATTTCTGCACACATGGTTGCATCTACCTAATGGCAACAGCAACAATTGAGAAAATTTTATAAAATGTGGTTTTTAGCATATTTAAACCCTACATTGCAAAAAAAATATACATATAACAAGCGTTATATCTACACACCGTTCATTTACCAGAACAGCGTCATAACTCAAAAAATGCATATTTTTAAAGTTGTTCTGTGAAATGAGCGATGTGTGTGTAGAGGCATGTAGTAAATTTAGGTTTTGCAATGCCATGCTTAACTGCAATGTAAAGTTGCTGTAATTGTTGCAGCCATAATGTCAAGTCAACAAAAAAAAATATTTTTTTGTTTCCTTAAATTGCTTTTATATGGATAGGTACAAATGCGTTTATTCTTCCTAACTTTTACTTACATATACATATGTATCTATGTTAATACATAAGTTGACTTTTATATTAACAGTGCAGAGCAAATCCTTAACCATGAGAAGATTTTTTCGTAACTAATTGACAACTTAGATCATGCTAGTTGTTCCTATTATAAATTTTTTTGCTCCCAGATTTTCCGATATTGATCGATACCCTCAGAATCAACATTGCCTTAGCTACTACACCTACTGGTCTGAATGCTTAAATATGTGCAATTAAGCTTTAAATATGATGGCGAAAACCCGGGACGAACACTTAACAACAACAAAAGCTAAAAATACACTCAAAAAATTTTATTTAATCTCTACCTAAATCAAAGCGTTGCAGTGTTAAAAGTGATCTAAGAACAAAGTTTTCGAGTGCAAATGGATTAGTTTTTGACCTTTTTTTGCCAAAAAGGCAATGATTTAGGCTTAAAACATCGTTTTATGCGAATTACAGCACTTAATGCGAATTTGCCTTACGTGAATTTATCGAGACCTGAATGTAAATGGCAAACATAAACCGCAGTTTTGATTTTCACTGTTTGTCTATGTGCAGCCATTGCGTAAGGTAAAAAAATAAAAATTTTGGTGACAAACGAACAGAAATTAAAAAAAAATATTTTTAATTCGCACGTAAAAATAAAATTTGTGGTCTTTTTTAATTAAATATTCGCACACGCACATGGTTAAAAAAAAACTGTCAGAAATTAAAATGAATGCCTGCTTGTTTGGCAACTGACAAACTGATGGCAAAAGGACAGACCTAGATGTTTCAGAGTGTGTGTGTATCCTACACATATAAATGTCTGTACGTACATAAATATAAGCCAATGTTACAGCTGTTGCACTTTATATAAACCAGAGATATATATGGAAATTATACGACAGTGTGTTGGGTGACACAATAGAGGAAGAATTACTCAGACGGGGGACATTGGTTGCACATTTATTGTAAATTTATGGTAATTTCATTAAGTTGTGACTTAAATACATACATATATACACAAATATATACAAACACAGAATTATTTTTTTTAAACGGGCAAATGACTTATATAAATGTTTGTAGGAAAATTATTTATATTAATGTTAATCATTGTACTTATGCATACACAATTTCAAAAGGTCATTCAAAACTGTGGTAAAATTTGGTTTTTATTAGTCTGACCAAAACCTGACTTAGTTCGTGCGGGTATTTTACTGATTTTTGTCAGATATGTCTGCAAATTTCTATGCACGATATGTTTGTAAAATTTTGATCGGTATTTGCAAGAACGTCGCGGCAGTTTTAAGTCACTTGTGTTTTGCTTTTGGGGATTTCTTCATTGTAAAATATGCAGCAGGATTATATGTCTTTGCTTACATAGAGTTAAGATTTTATAAGATTTTTCTTAGATATCTGGATATTCTTTAAATTGGCTAATTTGTAACGACATAGTAATGAGCGAACTGAGTGACAAAAGTACCGTCTGGGTGTCGGAGAAATATTTCCGCTAATATACCCAACATATGGGAGCTAACATGTCAAATAGAGAGGAAATATCTTGGCATGAAATACAATCCATCTTAAGATTTTTCGAGTAGATTCCGTATCCTACACCCAAGCCCATTTATGAGCAGTCTCTAACTCTCTAAATGGTAAGCCCCCAAACTTATTTTAGGAACTTTGAACTCCTTATCAAAGCACTTTTGGGGTTTGACATAATCACAAGGTTTTCCCTGGATCAAAACAAAAGTGCCCAAGATATTCCCATGCTTAGTTGTCCTAGATTTCAAGCATTCCAAAGTTTAGATCTTTAAAACGATATTTTCAGATTCCCATTATAAAATCAATAGGAACCAGGAACACTACCATGTCAAGAACTAATTAGTAGCGCATCTCTATTTCCAATGCAAGCCAATCTTTAGATTTTTTCTTACTGGTATACAACGTATTTAATTTCTGTCTACCATACCAGAGATCCATATCCATCAATTAGACGTATCTTAGCTGTAACCTCCATTTGCCCATTTCCTTAGTAAACTAAGGATGTTAAATATGATATTATTGATGGTTTTTTGAAACAGTGCTAGGACTACTAGCGCAGCATCGTCCGTATGAGCAGCCATGTTTATCCCATTAATATCTAGTTCCATATGTAAATAGCTTACCACAATATGACAAGGTGGTGGGGACATAATCCCACGATAGTGTGTCCAACGATTCACTACTTTTGTAATAGTGCTGTTTCTAAGCGGGTCTACTTTCGACTTAATCATAGTTAACAAAAATGTTTTTACAAAAGCCACTATTGTGTAGTATTAAAGTTCAAGGAATCTTTATTTGACTCTCATAACCCCACGAACCTTACGAGAGGTTGGAAGTACCTTCCAATCGTTTTCGTATATACATAAGAGTCGATGGGTCTATTCAGTGTTTTGATCACTCGATTTACTGACCATAGAAAAACCACGACATTGACACTCCCCCAGTTAGCCGGAACGTAGTTGAGAAAAAGAAGAAAAACATTAAAATATCCTTTGTCTGTTAGCATCTTGCAGTATGTGCGGCCATTTAAGCACTTTTAGTGCTAGATCTAGCATAATTTGTGCTCGTTTGACACTAAAGGTTTTAAAAAAGTTGCTAGATAGAACTTTTTCTTTAGCTAAAAATTGCTTACATATATAACTTTGTAACAAAAGTCATACAATTCCATTGCTTTTGCTGTTTAACATTAATTGATTCGGCATTATGTGAAATCACCTTAAAATGTTTTTTTAACATTTAGAACGAACGAAAATATTGATATTTGTGTTAACATTTTGTTTTAATTGCAAGAAATCTTGCTTTGATGAAGCAATTTCATCTATCTGCTGCCAAAATAGGTACAACAGAGTTTTTCTGCCGATGTGAAACATATTTTGTCTGACAATAGAAGAACCCGTAGAGAAAGGAAAAGGCAAATATCGCCCTTAAATTATTTAAAAATACAAAGCATCTCAGGAATTTGCTAAAGCCATATACATACTTATATAGCAGGATCATTCAGTGCACACTAAGAAAGCTTAGACACCACTTCTCGAATTGTTCTCAACAGCGATCAGTCAAAGGTCTTAGAAGACCCGTTATCTCAAAACCACCACTACGTAATCTAAGAGGATAAGTTTTTATAAAACAATTGTAAAAAAGACTTACAAAGCCCCAGTCTTATCTCCATATTTCTTTATATATTTTAATCAAAGTTAAACTTTTGATATGTATCAGTGTGGCAGCGCTTGCTTGGGTTCAACAGAAACTATTTGTAAAAATAAGTAGATAACAACCGCTTTGCTGTTCACCACGAAATTGCCATATTAAAGCGCCTTTGTAAAACTTACGCACTTTAACTATTTGTGGAATTTTAATTTTGTATGTTTGACACAATGTTGCAAAAGCAAAAGTACAAAAGCTGACAAAAAACACAAGCACTAAACAACACCAATAACAAACGTTGTCGTACTATAAAAAATTTGTTTATCTTTTTTGGGCTCATCCTGAATGAACATCCTTAAAAACAGAGTTATGCCTTTGTAAACATTTTTGTTGCAACAAAAGGGTTTTAGGTATTTTGTGCACTCTACACTAAAATTCAACATAGAAAGTACTTTGGCCAGGAAAACCGTCATATATAAATATTTAAAATTTAACATTCAGGCCAAAAATTAAAGGAAACTTAAATTTTCGAGAATAAATTGTCATATCAGTTTCTGTTGCGATGTAATCATCTTAAGTGATAAGACTTTATTCTCGACATTGTGCTGAGGCACTGCCTGCCGAAATAATATTAACCGTCGCGACACGTCGGCTACACACGGTTCAAATAACTTATAGGTAGCATTTATAATCGTTATTATATCTCCTGGTTATCTCGAATTTTATGTTTTTGTAAATGAGCAATATGTGTGTGTGCCGCTACACTTTTTGGGTTTAGTATCCTTTTTTTGCAAATGTGTTTAAAAGCTTTAAGTGTTTTTTTTTTTGCTGTGTGTAAACGCGTTGAGCTATATGTTAAGTACTTACAAGTTTAAGTTCATATAATATATTTTAAATTATAAATGTTTCATGTAACTATGTAGTATTTTATTAATGTATAAACACATACACATAACGTAAACATGAAATTTTTTCCATTTTGGTTTTGCTGTGTTTGTGAACAAAATAAGTTTGTTGGTTTGGGGTTTGTTTGTTGTTAAAATAAAAACTTTTTTTGGTTTAATTTTTTGACGTTTAATCTCCATTTTTATACAATTTATTTACACACAATTGTGTAAATGTTTTAATTAAATTACACTTTACAGCTAATTAAATTTATTTGAATTTATTATTAATCGTTTAAGCTGTGTTGTTATTCTTTTGGTAAATAATTTAATTTTTTCCAGTGTTGGCTTTGCATGTAAGAGTGTGTAAAAATGTGTTATTTAGTTTAATTGATCGATCATGTCTCACTGAAGTTATTTCTATATTTCGCAATAAAATGTTTTAACAGCATTAAATAAAAGCAATTGACAGTTTATAGTTGGCAAGCCTGAATGCAAAAAGAGCAAGGATTTTTAAATAAAAACGGGAATCGAAGTATCATTACAAATAAATCATTAAACTGTAAGTGATACAAAAATTGTTAAAAATTCAAAAACCTCCTAGAAACTATGAATATATGTAAAAGGCTTTCCAATGGGGAGGATATAAATTAGAAGTGACGTTTCGATTATTTTAATATATCATGATCTGTTATTTGTTTTTCATTGTATTTAGTAGTATTTTAGGGTGCCCCGGTAGATCAGTGGTAAGCGCACGAGTCTATCAGTCTGGGGTACTGGGTTCGATTCCCATCAGAGACCCTGGTAAGTCTGCTTCATTCTTCTGTTCTTTCTTTCTAATCCTTCACTAAATTTGTTTCCTTCCATCTCAACCTATTCTATTTGCCTCTCCAGGTAACACAAAGAAACCGAATTAAGCGGACCCAAGCGAGCTGTATCCTTTCCTTCAACAGCTGCCTGTTCTACCTAAAATAACCTAACCTAGTAGTGTTTACAATTTAAATTTCCTTGGAATAACTTAAAAACGATAACGGCTTTTATAAGAAAATTATCTTCTCTGATAAGGTTCACTTTCATCTGTAAATAAACAAGAATGTCAATTCAGGTGCGAAGAAAATTATTCAAGAAAAACTATTACTTTCACCTAAATTGACAGTCTGGTACGATTTTTGCTCTGGTGGTATTACCGGTCCGTACTTCTTTCGAAATGAAGCTGGTAACAGCGTTACTGTCAACAAAGAGCGGTACAGATCGATCATAACCAACTTTTAATGGCCGAATTTAGAAGTTGATATTGACAATATTTTGCTCCAATCAGAGGTGCCACACAGCAAATTAAACAATTATGGGGAGAAAAGCTTGAAGATTCGATTATTTCAAGAAACTGTAATATTTCGAAATAAACCAGACTCTTTTCAAGTTTTACCAATCAATATTGAAGGTGACATTAATGGCATACGGTTTGATTTAATGGAAAAAGTGCTCGAAATTTGAGTTAATCGAATTCGTTCCTGCCGAAGAAGTCGTGGAGGCCATTTGAACGACATTTTATTTAGAACTTAATTGTACTGATTGTACTTCACATTAAATAAAAAAATTTTTTTTGAATTTCCTTAGCAATAAGTGTGTTTTTATACCCTTCACATAGTGATAAGGGTATATATCAGTTTGTCATTCCGTTTGTAATTTCTTTATTATCCATTTGCGACCCCATAAAGTATATATATTCTGGATCCTTATAGATAGGGAAGCCGATTTAGCGTTGTCCGTCTGTCCGTCTGTCCATCTGTCCGTCTGTTGAAATCAAGTTTCCGGAGTCAAATAAAAAGGTACAGACCAGTTAATGGTGTCAAACGATCAGAAATATCCCGTTAACAATCGCTATTTAAAATCAGCAAAATCGGTTCACTATTGACCGAGATATAAGCGAAAACCCAAAACAACACATTTTTTTTAGGAATAAATCAGTGCATATATCCCTATACATCTCAGTAAATATAGTCATTATTGCCACAAAAATTGGCACTCCCAAAGCAGGGAGCTAATTAATGGTAAAAATTTTTTCAGATAGGACCAGGGAAAGTGGTATTTTTCCTACAATTGCACAAATTTGGTGAAATATTTTATGCGCTATATCTCACAAACTAAAACAGCTATCGACTTGAAATCTTCTACAAAAAGTAATTGTATAATCAGACCTACACTATAAAGAAAAAGCTTTTTGAGTGGGGGCAAAAAAAGAGAAAGCTCCCATACAAATTAACGATTTGTATGAAGTTTTCGATACGCTATATCTCGGAAACTATAACAGATATCGAAATCAAATGTTCTAAAAAACAATTGGACAACAAGGCCTACGCTCCAAAGAAAAAATTTTTTGAGTGGGGGCAAAAAAGGGGTAGCTCCCATACAAATTAACGATTTGTTTAAAATATTCGATACGCTATATCTCGGAAACTATAACAGATATCGAAATCAAATGTTCTACAAAAAGTGATTCGATAACAAGGCCTACGCTCCAAAGAAAAAATTTTTTGAGTGGGGGCAAAAAAGGGGTAGCTCCCATACAAATTTACGATCTGTATAAAATTTTCGATACGCTATATCTCGAAAACTATAATAGACATCGAAATCAAATGTTCTATAAAAAGTAATTGGACAACAAGGCCTACACTTCAAAGAAAAAATTTTTTGAGTGGGGCAAAAAAGGGGTAGCTCCCATACAAATTAACGATTTGTTTAAAATATTCGATACGCTATATCTCGGAAACTATAGCAGATATCGAAATCAAATGTTCTACAAAAAGTAATTCGATAACAAGGCCTACGCTCCAAAGAAAAAATTTTTTGAGTGGGGGCAAAAAAAGGGGTAGCTCCCGTACAAATTAACGATTTGTATGAAATTTTCGATACGCTTTATCTCGGAAACTATGACAGATATCGAAACCAAATGTTCTACAAAAAGTAATTGGACATCAGGGGCTACGCTCTGAAGAAAACAATTTTTGGATGGGGGGTGAAGAAAGGGTAGCTCCCATACAAATCAACAATTTTTATGAAATTATACGCTACACACAAAAAATTATCTAAGAAAACTTTACTTAAATAAAGCCATAGCGGTGTCAAAAGTACGGTAAGTACGGTTTTTCTTAAATCAAGTACGAAATTTCTTACTCCAAGTAAATTTTTCAAGTACAAATTTCTTACTTTTAGCCACAATTAAGCCAAAAACGGATTGATTTAAGTTCGGAACCGTACTTGATGTAAGCGTGAAAAAGATTGATTTAAGCCGTAAACTGGATTAATTCGAAAGTGAAATGTAATTTTTTTGACTTACGGAGCTTTATTAAAGAAGAAGAATTTTATATTTTATTTTTAGTTTATAATTTATTTATAATTTAAAAATTTCATTTTTTGTACTTACCGAAGTTGAGATTCGAACCAGGGATTTTTGCACTGCAGCACAAGCGCGTTACCCCTAGGCCACCGAGACACTTTGTTTTCAAATGTAAAATAATATATTAAAACAACAAGCTTTTTTCTGCTTGATTTGTTGAAGCAATCCGAATAGGCTTGATTTAAGAAAATGTAAGTAAGGATCGTACTTAAAAAGATTTTGGATAAATTCAAGAATAAAATTCTTGATTTTAGAAAGCGAGTTTTCTTTCTGTGTATATCTCGGAAACTATAACAGCTATCCACATCAAATGTTCTACAAAAAGTAGTTGGACAACAGGGTCTACGCTTCAAAAAAAAAAATTTTGGGTGGAGGGTGAATAAGGGGTAGCTCCCATACAATTTAACAATTTTTATGGAATTTTCGATTCGCAACATCTGGGAAACTATAACAGCTATCGACCTTGAATGTTATACACAAAGTAATAATGAAATAATTCATACATTTTGTAGAAAAAGTTGGAGAGAAGCAGGGAGACTAGAACATCCCATAACATTTAGCAAGTTTTATTAACCTTTAAATATGAATAATGTCGAAAACTTTTAAAACTCTTGACCTCAAACCTTCTTCATCTATTTCTATTATTCATACGAGCGTTAAAATTTTGTATAGTTTTCTATGAACTTTAAAACTTGCACAAGGTATTTTATTATATTATTTTCAGTACAAAATTACTCGGCTGGGTATATTTAAGGACCAATGTGAAGGGTATATAAGATTCGGCACAGCCGAATATAGCGCTCATACTTGCTTTAACTCTTATTGGAAAGCCCTTTACAAATACAAATTAAAAAAATTTGTAAAAAACGTTATTAAGCTTTTCGTTTATTTTTTAATAATCTTTTTATCTTGCATTTTAGTTTTATCTTTTTTTCAAAACTTAACACTTAAAAATATTTTGACATTCGTAAGTGCCACGGATTTACTTTAAAAGGAGCCTCCAAGTGGCTCTTGAAAATAGTGTAACTATTTATAATAAATGTTAAGTCAAGTGCTATTATGCAGTCAAAAAAAAAAAAAAAAAAGAAAAATCAAAAGTTGTATAAAAGTTATATGGATTAATAAAAAGAAATGCATGGTTGTGATTAATTCAAGAGGGACACACACATGGTGAACTTATGAATACCAGAAGGTGTAACAGCACAGCTGATCTACTTTTTTCATGCATAAATCGAGGCTGGGTAGTCAAAGTTGTTTACTTTTACTTACATTTTGTTGACAGCTGAACCAACGAAAACTACAACAAAAACGAAAATTTTGTTAACCAAATTTTGCTGTTGTAGAATCATACATTATTGCGCCATTGATACACACATAATTTTTAACACTGCGCGTTTTTTAAATTGAACACTTGCCATACTTAATGTTTTTAAAACCGTTAAAAAATATTTTGAAGGCAAAAATTATAACCAAAGTTTATTTTTTTCTTCCGTTAAGTAAAGAAAGCTTCATAAACTTATGGCCGCCGTGCTTCGCTATCAAGAACGGCAATGGTTTTATTTTGTTGGTTTGTTTTGTTGTTTCAAGTGAAAAATGTTTCAATCGAAAAATATATAGAGACCTTGATAGGGACTGAGTTAATTCGGTAAACCTTACTAAGTTTTTTAAAGATGAAATTTACAAGCTGGTGTATTATCAAAATCGCACTGTTAACAATTAAAATCCTATTAGTTTTTCAAATATTTTCTCGCTGCAGAAGCTTTCCCTCTTGCAGTCCATAATGTCAAAAGAGCACCGGACACCTGCCTGAGTAATTATGGTTTTTTTTTATTGTTTTGGAAGTTGAAAAAGGAGCCTAAAGAAGCAATAATATGGTTTTAACACATTTTTGTCCCTTAGGGTCCATAATTAAAAAAAAAAGATTCAAGATACTATTATTCCGTTATTACTTCTATAAAATTTTTTCTTAAAAGCTTGGGCTAAATTTGGGCCTACCTGTACTCGAAATTAATGAAGTTCAAATTTTATATTAGGTAAAATTATAGATAAGAAGCTGTTAAACATGTTAAAATGTTTAAGCACTTCATGTCTTGTGTAAAAAAAAATCATGAAATAATAAACAGAAACAAATTTTAAAGAAACCACTTAAAATGAGTTCTTCACTTGAAAGCGGAAAGAAAAAATCTTTTTAACCCTTTGTTGTTTAATTGTTAAAAGAAAACAAAGTTATGAAAAACAAAGTTTTCGTATTTAAAGAGATTTAAATAATTTAACGAAATTGTGTTAAACAGCAACAACTACAAAAGTAACTAAAGAAAATATTAATTGCAAACTCATTTAAGAAGGAATGTAAATTTATTTGTAGATGTTGCTTATTGAATCTTTTTACTCAGTTTTTTTTTTAATTTTTTAAACATTTTCAAAGGAATACTTTATGGTCTGCTAATGTGGTTGGTGAAACTAACAACCGCTGTATATAGATTGTGAAAAATCAAACAAATGTGTAAGAAGAGAAAATTATTTCCGCAATCCTTTACAATTTAATGGCTACTTTTTCCAGTAAAAAGTTTTGTTTTCAGTGCGTTTCCACCGTTTAGTTCAATGGTTGATAGACCAAACGTTTATTCCTGTTTTTTATTCTCCTGCTGTATGTTTCTGCACTATTTGTTTCGGATTGAATACTCCTCTGTGTGACATTTAAAGTTTGATGTACTTGGCCACTACCAGAAGCTTAGTGCCAATAGTTTTACAGTTTTTACGTCCTTTGAACCAACTACAATTACACACATATACTTACACACGCACACTAATTTATAGCGTGAAAGAAAAAAGTATTGTACACATTATTTGCACATTTCAACGATTTTAATTGCTTACGCGCGAATAGTTTTCAACAGAAATTTCTATAGCATTAACTGTAAAGACACAGTGTTACGCTGTTTTTTTTTATCTCTTATGGCTAGGGTGACCATTCGTACTGATTTCTTCAGTACATGTACTGATTTTTCATTTGGTGTACTGATTAAAAATTTGGGTACTGAAATGTACTAATTTTTCAAGATAAATTGAAATTTTAATTTTTTTCCTCAAAAAATTGGTTAAATTATAGTGGTTCTTAGACTAAAATAAGTAAGAGCGCTATACTCAGCTATGCCGATTCTTATATACTCTTCACAATGTGTGGTTATTTATGAAGTCTAAAAGTTGTTTCGAGGGAAAACTAATAGGGATCTGTGATACATTTTATTTCTCTGGAGGTGACTCCTGGGAAGTTGAAGGGGTTTAACCCTATTTTTTTGAATTTTTTATGGCAATCCTGTTAGGGGCTGGAAATTGGGGGTAAGTACTTTCCAAAAAAATATTTTGAAAGAAAAATTAATTGCCGGTCTTACACTTGACCTTTGTAGGAGCACCCTGGAAACTGTGGAAGCGAATTAAAAAAAAATTAAACTTTGTAACCGTGGGCAGTTGTAGAGGTTTTTATGTAGAAATTTTAAAGAAATAAATTGAAGGAGTCGTGGCTGCTATCTTATATCTCTGTCAGTAGTTCAGCGATTTTATTGAATTTTAATAGCAAAATTTTTGCAAGTATACCTGATGTTTTGATACGCCAAACAGGTCCAAAAATATCAATGGGCATTGATTTCAACAGACTAACGGACAGACGGACAGAAGGGCATTGCTCAATCGAGTTACCTATCTATAAGGATATAAGGGCCAAGAAAATGTATACTTTATGGGGTCGCAAATAGATATTAAAGAATTACAAATGGAATAGCAAACTTATATATACCCTAATCACTAATGTGAAGAGTATAAAAATTAACAATTGTACTGATTTCGAAACAGAAATAAATGGTCACCCTACTTATGGCATGGTATGAAGGGGTGTTATGCATTTGTGCGGGTGTTTATTCGGCTAGGTGTCCATGTACTCCTATGATCAAAGTACAGATCGTAAATTTGAACATAATTTTATATAAAAGTGTTATAAGTAAATGAGTTTCTTTTTTTAAAGGGAATAAAGTGCAGTAGAAATGGTAAGTTTATTTTTTTACCTAGTTCCAGTTACTTAAATATATTTTTCAACATATAGTTTATCAACTAGAACTGCTTTAAGTTTTAGGCTTTTTCCATATAGATTATTGTAAGTGGACCATAATTTATAAAAGCTGAAATAGAGTACATTAAATGCACACAAAAAATGACATTGCGCGATTTTGCCTTGTAATTGCTTTTATTGGCAATTCTACTCTTAATTGAGTTTTGCTTGAAGGTTAAAATTACCCGTCAGCACATACGTGACCTTGCTTAGGTCAGGTTTCCTCAGGGGATTCTCGTAATTTTGCCGAATTTCCGCTCTTTTCACAGTGCTGGCCTTCTTTTCAATAAACAGCTTCGGGTTCCGCAGGCTAACTAGAACCATATTTTTGGCTCGGTTATTTGCGGTTTCTCTTCGATATCTAGGTATCAAACATATAATGCCTACTTATCATCTTCTCAAAAGTCTTAAATTATCCTTCTTCAAGCCAAAAGTATCCAAGATTTAGAAATTCTGGACATAACTTTTTTTGCCAACACTTGGTTATCCATACAGATGCTCACGTCTTTGTACATGCGTATGCTTTAAGCCAGAACAAGCAGTCCGCGGTTGCTCGGAACTCCGATTATACGATAGTTTGTTAGTCTAGAAGGCAGAAATAGTTCTGGGTCTTTGGGTTTAAAACAAGGATAAGCAGTTGCATCATTCACTAAGTCCTGGAGTTATTTTTAAAACTACACCATCCTTCAACCATCTGCTCCAAAGTCTCGTCCTGGCAAAACTGTGGATCTGCTATTAGCTTACATTGGCCTTCACTTGAGGAACACGATGGGTTAGTTTCGCTATCCCCGTATAATCCTTCTGTACACCAACACTTAAGTTTATAGCCCATTCAATCCATTTCCGTTTGTTGCTGCAAGTGCGATCTCGAAGCATATGCCAATTTCAGTAGGTTGTTTGTTCGCAATCGCTTCTTATGCCCCCGGTGAAACGATCCTGATTGTCCCGGTTATTCCAAGCTAATCTGTTCATTGGATATTTTGTAGACTTTAGGTGTTGTTGCACTTTCTATCACACCACCGCCAGGTGGGTTTTTAATGGTGTAACTAGATAACTTTAAGCAATTGCGTCATATTTGGAATGAAACCCCATTTCATGCATATAGACTTATACGTAGCACCTACAGTCAGTGATCCTTTAGTGCTCTTTTCAATTAATTGTCTTAGCATTTTATTCAAACAGATACCATAATTTCCAATTCAAAAACAAGGGTCGTCCAATCCCCCAAATCTTTATTTTCCTAACGAAAAGACAAATTTTAATTTCATCCGGTTTCGCATACAGTCCCAAAAGCTAAGCCGTCATGTGCAATGTTCGGGTTATCCTCTGTCCTTCTATAAAACAGATTGGTTCTTTTCCCCCTAGGAGTATAACTACATTGTCTGCGTCTGGCAGTCAATGCCGTGTATTTTGAAGTAAGTTATAGAAAGGGGGAAAACGCCATATAGTTGCGATTCACATTCTATACTGTTTTCCATCCGAAAATTATCTTTCCGTTCCTTAGTGATCAATCCGGTTTCTTAGTACTGCGTCCATATTGGATGAGGATGTCGGTTAATAAGTTAACAAAAGCTTCGTTAATATCATTATGTCAATGCACTCAGCCAAGATATACAATTTATCATTGAAGGGTTCTTCGACTTAGTTTTGCTTGTTGTTTAAATGCCAGCCTATTTAAGGTCATCCATTTTTTAACCATGCCAGCCCTTTTTGCTCCCCGGGTCTTTTAAGGAAAGCTGGTAGCTCCTCTTATCGCGTTTGAGTATTAATACCACACTTTCATTCTGCTGGTCGTCGGGGGCTTACATATGCAAAGATAAAACAAGCGTTAAAAGTCTCTACCAAGCGGAACGTTTCTAAATCCACTTTATTCTCTAGGAAAACCTGCTGTCTTAAGTGTGGAAAAGCTTTCTATTTCTCTTTTAACTTCTACGGTTTCAATAAAAGACCAACTCTGATGTACTTTACCATCTTGTTGCCGTCCCTTTGAGGGTCCTGCCATGTCAACAAATAAATGGGTATTCATTAGAAATTAAATGGTTTTTTCTATTAATTCGCTATAAATTTTTCCGCTTCTTTGTCTTTGATACACTTGCTTAAGATATCAGTCTTTTCGCAGAAACGCCTCTAGGCGCTTAACTTGTTATTTTTTTTAACTTCTTATAATAAACGTATCAGTATACTGGCAATTTCTTTTGGCATTTTCTATTAAGCAATCTAATGTTATCCTTACAAATATTATTAATATTATTAATGTTATCCAGGGCTTGCAGCGAGAAGTAAGTGATTCACACTTTATATGTAAACTATTTTGGTATGCTTGTTGGAACAAAATATTTTTTCTTCTATTTTTCTACGCACTGTGCAAGTTGCATTCTTCTCCTGAACAAAATGAGCCGCAGAGACACATTTATTTTTCCAACGAAGTTTTTTACTTATCAGTTCAATAAGCGGAAAATTAATGTTTTTTTAAGAATGATTGAGAGATAAACTTTTAAATTAACCAAATTTGAAACCGGCCAAATGGATAAAATATTTTTAATAAGAGTTGCTAACTTTTTTCTTTGCGTTAAAAATCCCACAAATATTAAGGTCAACAGTTGCAACTGACCTAAATACGAGAAAAAAATAATAAAAGAATGGTAAAAGCCTAAATGGGGAAAACAATTTAAATTAAAAGTTTTTTTTGAAAGTAATATTTGTAGAACTTTAAACGATATTTCTTTTACAATAAACTTATTGCAAATTAAAGAAAAAAATAATGTGGTTTAAGTAAATACCGCAAATAATGTATGAAGGTAAGTACTGGAATAAAAATGAAACATATTCTTTCTTTTAAGCTCACCTTAATTTTTGCTAGTATTCTTTCTTTATTTTTCGAATTTTTTGCTTTTCATGAAAAAATTTAAATTTTCAACACACACATACATACGTACGACACATACGTATATGAACAAAATTAAAAGTTTTATATCCTTAATGTTGACAAGATGTTGCCTGTTTTTTAACAGAATGAGTGTCTTGTTATCTATAATGAGATCTATTTTCACATACTTTGCATGAATATTTTACACAAAAAAAGAAGAGGTTTACATTAAGGAGGCTTTCTCTCTTCGCTACTACCAGAATTGCATACTTCTTCTATTTGAAGTGACATTTTCCTTAACATCTGTACATACGCTTATATATGCTTAAATATTTTTGTTCTTTTTGTATAAAGTCGCAGAATAAACTCTATGTAAATTTCGTAAAAATAGTTTTAGACGGTAGGTTAGACTTTAAGTATTCAATATGATTAAGATAATAAATGGTTTAATTCAAACGAATAACGACAAATAATGACAGTATTAAATTTGAAGCCGGTATAAAATATTAGGCTTAATTTAATTACGTTGTTATTTGATACAATTATTTATTTAATAAAAGTAGTAATTCTTAAGTCAAATTTTATTCAATATAATTTGTTGATAAAACTTTGTTTTAAGAAAATAAAAATAAAACTTAATTTTACAAAGGCGTATTGATTCAATACTTGCATATGAAGGCAACATTCTTATACAATTACATGAAGTGGCGTGTTGTAGTTGTTAGAGTACCAGCGTACAAAACTAGCAACCTATGTTCAAATCTAAATGGCAGAAAAAAAATTTCAGCGTGACTTTATTACTTGACTTGATTATTAACAATCAATTAGTAGATTTCAACCAGTTATCTCAATCCATTTTAAATTTTCTAATAAATTTTTCTTTGTTTTTCGTTAATAATTTGAATTTGCTTGAAGTAAACATTTTATTTAATCATTTGAGTAAACTAAATCTAAGCCATGTTTAATCAAAAAAAGGCTTTAGCAGTGGACGTCAAATAGCATTAATTATATAATGTCAGGCCTTTTCGTAATGTTGAAAAATGCGTGTTATTGGACCACCAGAAGCCCCTTCATTTTTCTTATAGTGAAAATTTTTGATTTATATATTATCCAAGTTTGTTTAAGATTTTATTTAAAGATTCTTCACCTTAAACGTTTTCTATGGTTTTTAAGTTATTAAATGGAGACTTCTTTCGACTTCTTTCACATTCGAGGTTTTGTATGTATCAATATTAGAAAATGCGAGATAAGACACATGTTTTCATTACTAAATTCCAAACAACATATATTTGGCAGTTGACAGCGAAAACAAAATCAAGTAAAAATGTTATATAATCAATTCTTAAAAACAATATAATAATTCGTGTTATCGAAAAATATGTTTTATTCGAGCAACAGAACTGTCAATGCAAAAAGTTTGCCTTTCGTATTATCGGATATTTGTGGAACCGAAAGTACGTATATTATTTGACGTCCACTGTATAAGTCGTTGAACTTTATCTAATTGGTTTGATTAATTGGATGAGAAAAGCAAATCTTAGCATATTTTAGGAATAAATAAGTGACCATATTCTGGAACTAAAAGTTCAAAATAAATATTAAATCTCTAAAGAGGAATTGATAAGAAACAAGTTTAAAGAATAATTTTAAAACTTTAAGGCAATTCGTTTGTAATTGCATTGTTATACCTTTCTTAAAGTTTTATTATGGTTAATTTTAATGTAAAATATATGCGCATTTAAATAAAATACAAAATGTCCTTAAGACGCTTCATCCAATCCCGCTACTACGGTAGGAAATAAATTAAAGCAACAGAAACAAAATCGTTTACAATTCCTAAGTTGACGTTGTCAATTTCAAAGATATAATTCGTTTCTCCATTCAATTCGGTTACAAAATGAAGCCGTACCTGTCATAGTGCATCACTTTAATAAATATGGGCAATTCCACGTAAAAGGGTAAAAAATAATGTTCTTCTTTTTTTAAACCCGATAAGACAAAATAAAAATAAGTTGGTAAATTTATTGCTTTTTTTATTTGGCAAAAGTTCAAAATAGTTATATACTGATTAAAAAAATAGACCGATAATATTTGTATTCATTGCACTAGTTGGATGGCATATACATATATACGTATATACTTTACTCTACAGGTAAAGTAGAGTAATATTTAAGCCAGTTACAATAAAAAATGTTTATTCCGAGAGGGTATTTGTATGGAGGCTATGTCAAAAAATGGAACATTCAACATTGGCTTCGTGCCAGTTCTAAAAATCTTATCTGTGCCAAATTTCATCAAAATATTTTTAAAATTGCGGTGTGAATACATGTACACCCAGCCAAACGGACGGACGGGCAGATATGCCAAGATCGGCTCAGGAAATGATTTTGAGACGGTCAGTATACTAAAAAATGGTACTCAGACTATTACTTTTTGACGTTATAAGCACCTGCACAAACGAAAAATACTTGTTTGTTATAGGAGTATAAGTAGTAAGCATATTCTTAAAAATATCTTACGTAACACGATCCTAACGCCAAAATAAAAATTTTTGGGTCATACTTGTCACAGCCAAAGTGTATATTTGGAGCAGAAATAGTTTTGTTTTAGTGTCAAAAACATTCCATCCTTGGGAATCATAATCTTTCATTATATAACAAATTTGAATTATTGAAATCGGCTGAATTTCCATACGCAGTTTGCTTTGCATCATAAAATTTTACCTCTTTCCGCTATACACTCTTTAAAATGTTGACAAAAATGTTTGTTTCCAAGCCATTATCATGGCTATAAACACTTATTTGGGAACATGAGATGTTATCGAAAACATCATCTTAAATAGTGGCACTCGTCACCGTGGAATCGCCCATATAAGCTATTTATTTAATTCACCGGTCTATAATTTATCTGGCGTTCGTAGCCCTATGGTAAATGGTATAAAATGGTCAGGCTTTATTGATGATCAGTTCTTTAATCGTTGATCATTAAAAAATTTACAACATTAAAGCAAATAAATTTTTTAATTTTCACAACTGCTATATTTTTAAGTCTAAACTAAAGGACATTTAAATTTGTGTTTTTTTTTATTTTCTCTTTTGTTTTATATTTTCTTCAAGCCTTCATTTTCAATATACAGTGTTTGGGCTAATGTTTGATGACATAGTTTCAATATTAAAACTAATAACGCTTTAACTTCCACTTTTCTTTCTAAAGCACAAAGGTAAAGAAATGCAATAGGAAGATGTCAATAAAGAAAAAGAAAGAAACAAACAAGTGAAATGAAATGAATTGCTTATCGATAAGAAAGTATCTTGTTTGTCTTGACAAGTATTTAAGACAGTAACCCCACACATACATTTTTTTTCAAAGTTTATCTGCTTAAAGATGAGAAGAGCAGGTTTTCTTGTGTTTTCTTTTAATAAAAGTAGAACATTGTAAGAAAAATAAAAAAAAGAAAGGCAGCATTGGTAAAAGGTATTACTAACCTACAGCCTCCGTTGATATTTGACTAAAATACGTTTTCATTTTCAAAATTTCCCTTTTAATATCCCTTATTCATTTGCTGGCTCGTAAAAAAGCAAAACAAACTGCCAAACAATATAAAAAAATGGTTTCCTTTTTTAAATGGGGGTCGTTGAAGTTACTCCAACCAACGTTATTTACACGTACACCCGTTTTAAAGACAAATGAAAGTTTATGCGAGATTGAGTTCACCTTCTGCCACAAAAATCTCACCCTTAACTTAAATGGAATGGAATTGAAATGTCTAAGGTGCTTGAGCTTATCCTGGCTTTTAATCTCAATTTAATGTTTCGTAAAAGCATATTTGTTATAATGGAAATGCCTTCACCTACATACATTATCCTTATGTTGTTGTATGTGTGTTTGTGCCTTATTTTTATATTTATTTAAGTTTGTGTAAGTATGAAATGTGTTTAAGTAGGAGGCGTAAGTGCTGCTTCTGAAGATGATGCCTTTTATTTGTTTCTAACTGCGTATGTATGTATATGGTGGTGTGTGTGTACGTATGTATGTATGCGGTAAATATTGCTTAAAATTAATAGATGTTATTGCAAAAAATTGGGTGTAGCATACAAAATATAAGCGATTTGCAAGAAACAAAAAAATAATATAAAATTAAGTAGAATTTTCGAAAACAATTTTGTGAACCCCACCAAAGATTTCAGTCTGGGACTAAGTAATAAATTTAAGGCTTACTAAACATTAACCTATTGTTTAATATTAACTTTGGAAAATTTTGTTAAATGCATGTAACTAAAAATATTTTTAAGATGCTTTTAAAATTATTTAATGGGTTAGTTGTAGGTTTAGTTTTTTTGAATAAACAGAACAGTCGGTGCTAGGCAATGGGAAACCCTCTAATTATTTATCAGTCAGCTTTGCATCCGTTAAAGGTGACAGTCTGGTGTGCAGTTTGGTCAGGAGGAATCGTTGAACCATACTCTTTTGACACTGAAAACGGCGTAACGGTAACTCAATGGGAAGCGATATCTTAATATGTTTGAAAACGATTTAATGCCACAACTGCATGCTTTGAGATTGAATAACATATAGTATCAGCAAGACGGTATCACATCGCATACAGTCAGAATTAAAATGTAATTACTGCGAGACCTCTTTCAACAACAAATTATTTCAAGAAATGGTGATGTTGATAGACCTCCACAGTCGTTTGATTTGTTTCATCCAGCTCCAGACTTTTTTTGTGGGGGTATCTGAAAATCGAGGTTTATGCAAACAAATGAGAGACGCTGGAGCAACTCAAACTAAATATTCGTAATTAAAGTAATGCAATAAAGGGGCTCGCATTTGTGAGGCTAACAGAGGCGGGCATTTATTTAATATTGTATTTCATACATAATTGCCGACATTAAATAAAACATTTATCAATATAAGATCTAATTTCGTTCATTTTATCAAAAAATATAAACTAACAAAGTATCATACCTTGCCGGTACCATAATAAAAAAGTTAAATTTGCAAAGCAAAGTATTTACTTGAAAATAAATGTGCATATCGTTTAAGAAAGCGTTGAAAATCTAACAGTTAAGTTATTTATTAAAAAAGTATAGTTTTTAAATGTAAAATATACGTTAAAAGAATTAAAACGTGTAAAAATTAAAAAGTAACGAAAAATAGCAAAAAGCAAAAGTAGCATTTTTATCTTCTCTAGTCATTATAAAACAACTTACTTTTCAATGACTATTACATACATTCATCTGAGTTAGTTTTAACTGAAATTTAATAAGTGTTTTTTCCTAATTTTATAATTTTTTAAAATCCTATTTCAGTTTTTTAGTATTTTAAAGCATTTTTTTTAACATCTAGGAAAAAAGCTAAAGAAGCAAAATTATCTTGTTTTACTGAAAACACGATGTTAAAATAAAAATTTACATTTGAAGTTATTACTGATTTATTGAAGCCCTTATTATTATATAAAAAATAGTAATGTGATTCAAGTAATAGCTTATTTGGGTCCCTATTTGTAAGCAAGCGTGGTAAGTACTTATTTAACGCCCTACTTGTAAGCGAGCATGGTGAACGTGCTTGCCGCAATGGCATTGCCATGTTTAATTAACAACTAAAAATTTTAATGTGTGGTGTCCGTTAGGGTTTTTAGCATTTTAACTTATTATAAAGCAATTAATTTTTTGTTATGTTTGTTGCCTAAAAAATATAAAAAAACTTTTCGACAGACAAACTTATTGATTACTTATTATATTTGGAATAATTTACAAAAAGGGTCCTCTGTAAGTTATAACGCCTTCGCTACTATTTCTCCAAATTTAAGTAGAACCTTTACTTATTTTTCATTTAAAACCAGCAAAAATATAATACATACACACAAAAAAATATCTAAGAAAACTTTACTTAAATCAAGCCATAGCGGTGTCAAAAGTACGGTGAGTACGGTTTTTCTTAAATCAAGTACGAAATTTCTTACTCCAAGTTAAATTTTTCAAGTACGAATTTCTTACTTTTAGCCACAATTAAGCCAAGAAAGGATTGATTTAAGTTCGAAACCGTACTTGATGTAAGCGTGAAAAAGATTGATTTAAGCCGTAAACTGGATTAATTCGAAAATGAAATGTCATTTTTTTGACTTATGGAGCTTTATTAAAGAAGAAGAATTTTATATTTTATTTTTATTTTATAATTAATTTATAATTTAAAAATTTCATTTTTGTACTTACCGAAGCTGAGATTCGAACCAGGGATTTCTGTGTTGCAGCACAAGCGCGTCACCTCTAGGCCACCGAGACACTTTGGTTTTAAATGTAAAATAATATATTAAAACAACAAGCTTTTTTCTGCTTGATTTGTTGAAGCAATCCGAATAGGCTTGATTTAAGAAAATGTAAGTGAGGATCGTACTTAAAAAGATTTTGGATAAATTCAAGAATAAAATTCTTGATTTTAGAAAGCGAGTTTTCTTTCTGTGTATAAACAATTTTTTTTGCTGTTTTTATTTTAACCATTATTTTCGTAATACTTTTGTAAATTTACCTATACACATACATATGCACTTTTGTAAACATCTATAGCAAATGCTTGTATCTTAACAAGTTAAAATTTTACTTAAAGCACAAACGTAAAATTTGTTTTAAAAGATTTCCTCTTAAATAAGAGAAGAGTTTTGTTAACTCACAGAAAAAACTATTAAAGGCCACAAATTCATTTACAAACACATGCATACGTAAAGTAAAAGGAATAGGTGCTGCAGTGTTAGTAGAAGTGCTGCCAACTTAAAAAGCAAAGGACAAATTACGCGAACATGAAAGCCATCTAGTTTCTGTATTGTTGAGATTAACAACAAAATTAAACCAGTCTACCTTCGGATTGTGGGTTCGAATTTCGACATATCCTTAGATATGCATAACTATTAGGTCATATGGTCTTGGTTACTTTGCCTAGCTGCGTAAGTTTGTATATAATTATTTTCAGACTGAACTGTCAGGTATTCTTAAGCTTTCTAATATCAAATTACTATTTATTGTAAAATGAGTAACTATTTAACCGGGTTTCATCAAAAATTTGCAAATTGTAACCATGGGAAAATACCAGGAGCTTGTAAAATAAAATTGCTGTCAATAAAAAAAAGGATGGTTAAAATCAAAACTTAGTCGCTATGCTTATGTAATCTAATGTTTTCTACTGTTAAGCTTTTTTTCGAGACTTTTTAAGAACTCCTGAAAAAAAAGAGAGCATCCAAAACGAGCTATGGAAGTAAACAGTCGATGAAGGGTATAATCCAGAATTGTTTTTTTTTTTGTATAAAGTGATTTAGCACGTGAACTTTAATTAGGACTTTAATCTTTTTTCAATCTCCTTAGACATATGTGAGCTATTAGTTTTAATTTTTGGCAACACTGATAAAGATACATTGTCTTCATCAGTATGATATTATTAGTGGGTGTTTGCAAGAAATTCACTTAAAGCAATAAAATGCATACTTAATAGTATAGACATTAAATGTATTTGATATATCCTTACAGGTAAAATATACGTATGGATTTATTTAATGTGCTCTTACTTAGGTATGCATCATATCTTTTGGTATACTCTTGAAGCCAAAAATAAAAAATTTATTTGCCATACTTAACCGAAAACCGAAAAATATTAATAAATTTGACCGACTTTTAATGTGTGTGTTCTCCCTGAAAATTGAACATGTTTAGATGATTTCTTCTTCTTTTAATATTTTGCAAAAAATTTATGTAAATTTGCATATACTCTTTAGTTTGCGTTTTGTATTAAAGCCGTAACTAACTGTTGCTGCTGTAGATAAGGTTTGATTTCTGTTTATAGTTCATATATAGTTATTTTTTTTAATAATTTATCTGTAAATTTATTTATACATATTTAATAAATTATAAATAAATAAATAAATAATAATATATCAGCCGAACTATTTATACTCTAAAGGTAGAGATTATTTTAGTATTTGTACCTACTTCATCTGAGTGGTTAAGACATTAAAAGCGTGTGTTTAAATCAATCATGTTTAATTTTTCCAATCGAATGAGTTTATACCTGGTTATTTTGATTGTCTTGCTGAGAACCTTTGTAGGTCTTGCACTACAAAATCCACAATTTTTAGTTGTCAATCAATATTGACCTATATTTAATAATGACTTCTTACTAATATTTTCCCATCTGTGCTATAGAAACTACTCTTCACAAAGTAAAAAGTTTTTTCCCCCGAAGCGTAAGATATCAAAGTCCTTTAAGACTTTACGAGGTTGTTTTTTCCAACTCATAATAACAACCGAGTCTTTATTTCTTTTATAGATCTTTAGTGAATCATAAACGCCAAATGCTTTTTCAATAGGTAGACGAACCTTTTGTTTTGCCTATTTATTCAGCAATTAGTGGAATTTTATAGCCGCGTGATTGATTTGATAGCCGCCCAACTATTAATAAAAATATTTACTTAAGAATTTTTAGCTTTGAAGGATAGGGAAACATCATAATTTGGGTGTTATAATCTTTTGAAAAAAGATGCTACAATCATCAAAAAATTTGTGGAAATATCTGATACCGTTTTTAGGTCGGTTACATTTTGGTCCACTTGTTACAGAAAGAAGGTATTGTGTTCTTAGTAGAAATCAAGGCTTTAAGAAAAAGCTTAGTTTTGAGGCCATGCAGTCCCTGCTATATTTTGTGCTTCCAAAAAACCCAGTCTCTACGGTAGCTTGATGTCTAGATTTATACATGAACAAATAGGGATATTTGTTCACGTACATATCTAGATATTAAGATATCTAGTATGTTTAAAACAGACCCTCTTGAGTTGACCTGCTCCATCTCATATCTTGACTCAAAAAATTTAAAAGAATCAATAAACTTTAGAAAAAATTCAACTACAATTAACTAAAAATTGTCCATGGGCCCAAAAACCTTCACTTCCACAGCCTAACGAGTCTACACACCTTTTTCTGAATAGTGACTTATAAACAAATCTACATAAATCCTAAAAACACTTTGGGGATTCACAAGGTGTTCTTTCGATATAGAAGAATAAACTCTTTTGGTGGGCCTGTGTTATATTATTGCCCATTACTGGAATAAAAGGACATTTAAGGGCAATCGAGCTACTATGACAAAATAAAACGAATAAAAACGAGAAATAACGAGCAAAAGGATAAGTTTTTATGGCCTTAATTAATGAAAAACTTTTCACTTTTATTGCATAAAAGTTGTTAAAATGAAATAACATTTTAATACGCAAAGAGAGCACAAAAGGCAAACTGACAACGAAAATAATGTTATTGTGATGCATTGTTTGTAAGTTTATATTCATAAAGCATGTCAAGCTGATAGTGGATGGCAATTTATCATAAATTCGAAATCGGCTGAGAATAATAAAGTTAAAAATAAGAGGCAATAAATAAAAAGCTAACAAATAATTTATAAAATCTTAAATAAAAAATTTTTCTCTGAGTATGTTTTTAAGCAAATTATGCTGACAATTAAAATATGTAGAAATGGCTTGCAGTAAATATGTTGAATAAATTATCGGTACATAAGTAATTTTTGAGTAAACAAAAAGTTTGCAAAACCAAAACAATCTAAATAAACCCTTATGCCACCAATCAGTGTACTGAATTTAATGAAAGGCGGTTACCAGTGTTATTTGCTTCCTTATAAGCACTACTCCGAATATTTCATTTATCCTTATTAATCTTGGAAGAATACGAGTGCTAAGATGTCACTACACATAAGTCCCTTTTAAACGGAAATTGACCGTGTCTGTAGTAGAAAGTCCCTAACTGGCTATACCTTTAGCTTTGGTTGGATTATGTAAGGTGGAGAAGGGTGATGAATAGAGGAAATCCGTCATAAATCAACAACTCGGAGACTATTTAGGGTACATATCCGTTCAAGGAAAAAAAATGCATCAAGTAAATAAGAACTAAAGTACTAAAACTATTAAGAAAGAAAGAAAGAGATATTCTGGGACCTAGAAAAAAGAAATCAGTTAAGTACCTGTGCAAACCCCCTCTCTTGAATTCTTAACCACTAACTTATTTCCATGAAAAACCGAATGAAGTTTGCCAGCTTACATCGCAAATATCTCCTTGTTTTTCTTCTAATATTTCACATAACTTCTTTACTTTACAGGTCTGCTTTCTCAGGCAGTGACATACAACAGTTTTCTATTGTCTCAGACTCATTTTTACTCATCTTCAATAATCTGGGGTGCCGCGATACCATTCGCTGGCTTTAGCTCCAACCGGACACGATCCAGTTATGACTACTATTGTGGTCCTTACAACGAACTATTTTTTCAAATTCATGAGCATCCCAATGCCTACTGAGCTTAATTCCGGCAAAATAACTTTAGCCACCGCACCCCTGTTCTTCTACTGAGGGCTTTAGTTGTTAAGCATCCACTTCCTAAGCTTTTAGTAGCAGCGATTATTTAATTAAAATGTTTTACAACTTTCTTTCTTTCCCAGCCACTATGAGCGAGTTCATCGGAAATTTGACTGCTAAGTACGTTAAAGAGTTTTGGAACCCAACATTGCCTTATTTTGAAGATTTCCATGATCCCACCAAGGGCAATCCTGCAGTTTTTTACCAGCCTTACTTTTAAAGTCTGTCTTACTGATAATATAGATGGTGACCTTTTTATTGCCTGAAGCACATTTTACTAAAAGGCCTGTTGCTCTTGAACGGTGGCTTCACCTGGAAATCTTTACACTTATCGAATTATCTAAATGAAAGCATGAAAAAAAACCGCTCGAGTGCCTTTATTTTTTTAGATCCGTCCAATGACGCTTAAGGTGATGCATAACTTTGGACCTCAGTAGGAAGTTTCCTTAAATAGCCACTTAACAATTAAATATTTTATTTAAACAAGAACTTTGATATTCAAAAATGATACGTTGTAAAGCGGTAAAGGTAACACGGAAAATACATGATTTCTCCTCACGATGGCTTTTTGAAAAACGTGACTTTACAAATTTTAATATTTAAGAGTTTTGATTATCATATCGTGTTCTGTCAAATATTTTTAAAAACCATGCTTAATTTTTTCAATTTTTACAGCAGCTTAAAAAGTTTTAAATACAATTTAATACTTTTTTTCTATAAATACTATTTTTGCTCAAGCAAAAATCGTTAATAAAATGGGACAGGTGTGAAATTATCGATTATTCAGTATTCGAACTTTTGCGGAATAATTGAAAATATAATATGGACCACCTTATTCATATTTTGATAATTTGTGTTCTTAAATTTAACGAAAATTTATTGAATTATTTAAAAGAAAAGACAGTTATTTTCCAAATTTGGTCTGTTTTACGTATAATTTTTCATATTCTTCTATTTGCCTTCCTTTAGTATCAAAGTTGCCTCTTACACGGTTGACCATTAGCATCCACAATATCATCTTAACATTATAAAATGTTTCATACATTAATGGATCAAAAATTTCCTAATTAAACCGCTCTCCCGATAGTCAACTTTTCCTACATAAATAAATTGAGAAGTAAAAAATAATATGGTCGAGTTTTTTTTACTGAAATATTCCCGAAATTGCAAATTAATGGTTTTTTTAATCACTACAACTTATTTTTAACATTTACTGAAATTTTATTAAGTATTTTACTTTAAAAAAGTTTTTTATTGCCACAACTTAGCTTTAAATAAATTTTTCGCATACACAAAAGAAGGAAACTAAAATAATTATGGGCACAATTAAATTTTAGCTCTACAATAAAATATATAACTTCTACTTAGCTGTTAGACAAGGAGCAGGCAATATATATTTAACACCAGTACTAAGTATTTTGTATATCCATTTTACATTCATGCATTTAACGAAATTGTTATAGAAAATGCATCTTAGAAAAAGTTACACAAATTTATAGATCCTTTGGGTTGTTAATTTACAATAAAACACGACTATGAGACTTTAGCAAAACAATGTTAACAAATAAATTTAACTAAAACGGAACGAAATTAAATAGTTTGTAATGAATATAAGTTATTTATGATAATAATACAAACTGGTTGAATGTTTGCGAATGCTTGTAGTTGAATCAGATGTTTACTTTTATACATGAGTGTGCTTGTAGAGCAAGAGTTATGGGGATATTGCTGCAAGTACACATGCCACGGTGTAGGATTTTTTTTTTGAAAATTAACAATTTGTGACTTTGTTTTTCTGTTCTATCATTTTCATTTCAACGAGATCTCTGTTTACAAATCATTAAAATCATTAAAGTCCTTTTTTGCATGCATGCAATGTTAACAGGTAAAACGAGAACGAAAAAAACTGAAAAAGTGTGATTTTAGCTTTAACAACAAATTTATCCAGACAATAATTATAAGTGCAAGACACAAAAGAAAAACGAACATCTCAAACTTCTAAATATATAGAAACAAAAAGAAAAAAAATTTATCTTTATAAAAGTATATACTATCATTTTGTGGGCGATATGAGAAAATAATATTGAATTTAAAATTACTTAATAATTTTGTTGATATATTAATAATAGTTGACACAGGTTCCTTATTTTACTTTCTGCATTGCAAATTGCATCTCAATTTCAATAAAATAAATACGGGGTTATATATGTAAGTAATTTAAGATCTCAAAGAAACAATACATAAGTTACTTTAGTCTCATAAAAAAGAATTGAGTCGGTAATTCAGTTGGCAGCCGCTTCTTCGAAAAAACTTAATTTCCTACTCGACGCCATTTTTGAAGTTTTTTGCTGGGTTGGCTTAGATGGACTTAGTTGAGTTTACTAAGTAAGAAAAGAATCCAATACCTAATAGCACTTTACACAATACGATCTTAAGATCAAAATTCTTTGAAATTCAAATTTGAAAGGTCACACCAGTCAACGTCTTCTAGGGACCATTATGAGCAGAAATCATGCTCTTCAGTGTCTTTTTTAAGTCAAAGTTTGAAATGTTTTATTTGTAATAAACATTTTTAGGTAAATGCTCACAGCCGTCACAATGAAGCTGTCCATATAGAAATTTAAACGCAGGCAGTTAACTTATTTCTTACTGCTTTAATTTAACTTAAGTTTTCCCAAAAAGGTGCAAAAATAATAAATAAGAAACTGTATTAAATTTTGTATTTATTTTTTAGTCAGCATACCCATAGTGTTCTTTTACTCCCGGCTGGAAGTGCATGCTTTTCGCTAAGTTATATTAGTGGTTGGGCGGCATGCAATTAATTCTTTAAGCAGCTAGTGACGATGTAATGTTAACACAAAAATATCACACACACATACTACTATGATATAAATACGAGTACGATGCACACATCAACTAAAATTTACAGATGAAACCAAAATATAAGCATAACAAAATTGGAAGTCAAGCTTTCGGTTGCTACACAGACCTAAAGGAAGCTATTTAATTGGTTGAGTAAAAGCAACTAAGTGAAAAATAGTAGTAAAATAGTTGTAGAGAGCCAGCTTCACCATATTCTCCGTTCATTAAAATCTATTTTATAGTAGGTAAGCTTAGGTTGAACTGGCCGATCTCGAGGATCTTATATAGTTTCGTTAGTACTTTGTAACCCAGTAATGATTACAAGATATTAAACTGAAAGGTGCCTCACACTCGCTGGGGAAATACCAGCAGTTTTGTCCTATCAACACTTGAACAGATGAAACCTAAGACAGTTTGCTTTGGAGCTTACAAGCGCTGGACATTAACACAGAATATGCCATCACTCCAAATAACCAGAAAATATCGCTGGCCAGTCATCCACCTATTTTATTTCCCTCGATATCCTTGTGTCCCAATCTTATTTAAGATACACCTCGTTCACGGCAAGTAGCTCACCAATAGATTCTTTGCACGCCTATGGAGTCGAGGATCGTTTGGGGTTTGTGGACAAAGCATTAAGCGTAGTCCTTCAACCAATAAACACATTCACCGAAGAATTTTTAGTCTCAGGAGACAGGGCCAGATTAGTGGCTATCCTGGCAATAAAAATCTAAACATGAAAGACACTGCAGTCATCAGGAAGTTTAAGGGACTCACCGATGTCAAGCTTTTGACAGAACACTAGGGACATATTAGTGGCCATCTTGGAAATAAAAAACTCCGCCCTGAAGACACTGCAATCATTAGGAAGTTTAAGGGGCTCAACGAAGCCAAGCTCTTGATAAATCCCCAATTCACTCCAATTTCTCCTTTCCTCTGGGCCCTAACCATTAGAAAGTTACTGCCATATTCCTCTTAAGTCACCACACCCGGCTTTTCTATGAGGCCACATTACGTCTCCCCAATAATCCTGTCATGTCCATACGGCATATGCGTGGATTGTTCCTTTACCTCCATTCCATTTGATGTAAGAAGCCACGTTTTGCCTCGCATTGTTCTGAAAGCATACTTATAGCCCGTTCGCCAGCCTTTCAGTACCAGATTGGTGCCATTCAATCTCAGTGTATCTCATGGACCAGTCCTGGTCCTTCTGGTGCATAAAGCTAAGTCCGTTGTGTTCGTACTTATCCTAAGCTGCGCGAGCATAGGGGATCTCAAAAACTTTCCAGCGACGGTAAGACTAACATTAGGTAGCAGCATATCCAATGTATGCAGATGTATGTAGGATCTGATGGCTTTAAGGAGACCGATGGTAAAATATCGAGAGATTTTTAAAAAAGCCTGTCGCACTGACTTTGGAGGCATAAAGCCCCAAAAACTTTAAATATTTTGTTGGCCCCAAAACACTTTTTACGGGAGGGCACTTGCATATGGGCTGTGTAGAAAAAAAGCCTGTGTGTATAATAATTATTTTTATAAGGTTATAGCGCGGTGCTATTATTTTTAAGTCCACTGTTTTTTTCTTTTATGTTAAAAAGTTTGTAAGTACTTATGTAAAACAATCAACGAAAATACCTTAGAACTATAGTATGCAGATTGTGAGTTCAAGTACGCATTACAAAACCTTAAAGGAAGTGTCATTGCCAATGAGTAACTAAGCAGTCAGAATTAGAACATCGTGTGTGCTTAAATCTTAGTGTGTTGCAGCAGCTTTAACTTTAGAAAAAGAAAAGTTAAAAGCATTCACGTAATTAAACACACATATGTATGTACATTGTATGTTCTAAACTCAAAAGTGCTAATTAAATGCTCTCGATTCTCAATCTTTTCGTTGAATAAACAACGGAAAAAATTAAAAATTAAAATTGAAACGACAAAGGAAAAATGTAAAGAACATTCATAAAGTAAATAAAATAACAATACAAGTAAGTACATTGAAGGAACATGCATGTCATTGGCAGGCAGTCAGCACACAGTAGCAACAATGTGAAGCACTTCAGCGAATAAGACAAGTACTAAAGAGCTTAAAACTTACTTGTAGTAGTAGTTTTTATTCTTGTTTCACTTGGAAATGCTGTACACACATACGAATGCTTGTTTACCTGTAATATAATTTAGTTCGTTAAGAAATGCATTTTTGCATTATTGTGTCGCTTGCAGAGCGCAAGAGCAACTTAAGAACCATGCCCTCATTAAAGGTGAGAAAACACTGGTAACAAGTGCAACATTTAATTTAAAACAATTTAAATCACAAACATAAATTTTAAAAATTATTTGTGATCAAACACAAAACAAAGTAATTAAAAATTTAATATGAATAAACAATTAGCTATATTAAATATATGAATAAAAAAATGTTGAATCATTAAATAATTTTAAAGGTAATATTTTGTAAATTACTTTGCTTTCAAAACAAAATTGTAAATCTATTTTCACGCTTCTTAGTTAAGTTTTAATGTACTTTATTGCATATAAAGTAATAGTCAGACAGTCGTAGCCCGCCAATCTTGACACTTTATACCCTACAGGCCATTTTATTTTTTATTATTCCTTAAAAAGTTCAACGTTTTATTTTTTCTTCTTTTTATGCTTGAAGAGAAAATTCAGCTTATCTTTTCTAGTAAATGTACGCAAACCGTTGAAATAGCTTTTATTGAATTATGACATTGTTAAAGCCAATTAGCGATAGAGAAAGAAACACAAAAATTTTGACTAATCGTGTTTTTCATGTAAAATAGTTTATTTGATACAGCTCCTAAACATACTTTTTATTTTTAGAATGCATTTAAGGAATAAACTTGTTATAACTGTCCGGAGTTACCTTGTCCTTACACCCGCACCACATGTATGTGGTTGGGCTATAACTGACTCGAATACTACTTTATTTTGACAAAATTTTGCACATGTGCCTACCTTTGTGCCACCAAGTATTATACTGAATACAAATGTTAGTTATCGGTCTATTTTTTCTTACAGCTCCCATACAAATATGGTGCAGGGTATCATATAGTCGGACTTCCAAGACTATAACGTTCTTACTTGTTAAATTTTTAAACATATTAAAAAACTACCAGCTTTTTCTGTTTAATATTTTGTGACATATATGTCCCAAAATGCAGAAGACATTTATAAGTGCTTGCAAATGTGTGCCTAATTTAAAACAAACTTTGTACGGTGTCAGTTCCTAAAGATATGTATGCAAAATTTTATACTTTATCATACGGATTTTCTTATATTTGTAGCGTCTGTCTTTGATCAAGGGCGCGTCCCTAAACTACTTAATTCCTTGATGTTTTGAGCCTAGAAAGCAACCACACAAAAGAGTTCACTATTTCAAGCGGTAACCATACGAAAAGTCATCCTGCTACGGCAGTTGCAAGAAAAAATTTTGTAAGTGCCTAAATTCATGCAAGAACAATACGATGAATAAAACCAATTGAAAACAAGTGAGAAAATTATAGTCGGTCAATTCTGACTATATATTACACTACCCCAATATTTATTTGATTTTTAGTACAAGGTTAGGTTTAGTTGAACAGGTAGCCATCAAAGAAAAGAATTTAGCTCACTTAGGCCCGTTGATTCGGTCCCTTTATATTACCTATGACGATGAAATTAAAAAAAATTATCCCAAAGAAAGAAAACCATAATAGGGAAGAGTAATCAGGGTCTTTAGTGATGTTCACTTATTCACTGAACTACCGGGGCACCTTTTAAATACTGGTATATTTAAAAAAATAATGAGGGCGATTTTTGCAAGTTTGGTTAATATGGGATCCGTAGTAAATTCTAGACATACATATCAATACAATATTCCGTCCAAAAGTTGGTGGGCTTAGGTTGTACATATGTGCAAATTTTACTGGCGATCAGGTATTTTTTTGCAGCTATATCCCATAATGCTTATTTCGGTAGCACATTTTAATGAGAGCTATATTATGTATGCCCATATAAACAACTTTGTACAACAGTTGATGATATGAAATTGTACAAATGTATGTGTTAATGCTTTGCGGAAAGAAAAATATAAGTGGCAGTTGTCGTTTTAAAATATCATGGAAAATTTTGCACAGGGCCTATGTGAAATATTGGGCCGATAACCACCACTTTCAATTAGCTTCGTCTCTAAACCAAAAATTCTGTCTCGGCCATACGGTCGAAATACTTACTTTAATAGACTCTGGAGGGAATTCTGAATCTTTATTTCTATGCGTCATGAACATCTGCATGGGTATAAATAGTTTAACGTATTTGAGTTTAAACATAATTAAAAAGTGTAAATGTGTACATATGTATATATGAATATAGCTTAATCCATCTTATTTAGTAATATTGCAAAAAAGAATCAAAGCCATCAAAGACTTGGTTGAGATTAGTCATTGCAGAACAACTTACTTTTCATGAACTATAACATATCGTCTGCATAACTAAGCAGAGTTATTTCTAATGTAAAATTTAGTTTGACGATTTTTTAACTTATTCTAACTTAATATTTTTCACCATTTTTAAACAAAACATTAAAGAAAAAAATTTAAAATTCCTGGGGCCCCAGGAAAATGTTATTTTAGGGCCCATAAAGTGCTAGCTTATTTCGGTAGTCTTTGTAAGCGAGCATGGTAAGTACTTACCTCCAATATCATCTCCATATTAAAATAATGAGCTGAAATGCTAATGGATAAGTAGCTTTTTAGCAATGTTAAGGTTTTGCTGGAAATCAGTTCAATAACTGTTTGCGCACTGCAACTGTTTTGGTGAGCATTGAATTGAGTTTGACATACATAAGAAAATATAACTAAAAAAATCATCAGCAAAAAAGGCAAAATATATACAAACTAAAAACTTAATGTAATTACTACAAATTTAGTTTGCATTATTTATAATTACAGATTTCTCTCTTTTTTCTTCAAAAAACACGACAAACGGTGCACACATTTTAAATCCTCGTTATTGACTTGATTGGCATAAATACAGATTTACATAGACACAAGTGTTGTCAAAGCTACATATTAACATAATAAATCATAAGCGACTTTGAAACAGTAGTTATTATTTTCTTTGTGTGATAATTTTTTGTTTAAAGCTTATTTAGTTACTTATTTTTAATATTGAACCATGAAAATTGTTTTATTGGCTTGAAAGAATGTGTTTTTGAAGCGCCAACGGCATCCATTTACACAATAACGAGCCCGATAAAGTTAATGTATTGCTTATTTTCGAAGTTTAAATGATATTAAGAAGCTAAGTGGCTATTCCTTTAACTAATACGAAAGATCCCAGGATATCCTACTAATCGTAAATAAAATGTTATTTAATGGGAGGCAACCTAAGCTTTATATTCATGAAAAAAAATATCCGTTGCTCATAAGAAACTCGACCCATTGTTTTGTTTAACTTTTTGGAAAAATTTTTTTTAAAAAACCAATGAAAAGGCTTTTCTTACCTTATGCTTGATGCTTGCAGATATTTAAGTATGTATGTATATCTCCTTAAAAATTTTAAAATTAAAAAAAATTAATAAATTAATTTTTATTCTTTTTACAAAAAAGTGCTACAAAAGTTTAAATAAAATAAAATAAAAAGATTTGAATATAAAAATGTATTAATTTTTAATGAAACCAATATCTTTGCTCTAAGAATATTTTAAAAATTAATATATATTAAAATAATAGTGAATACCAAATGTAGTTTTGCTTTAAGTTATCATCGATCTCAACTGAATGAATTAGCCAAACAACCAATAGTTACGAACAAAAACCAAAATCCTGTACTCTTTACTAAAATTCCTTTCCAAACAAAAATTCTCTACAACACCCGTTTTATATTTGCTTGTGATAGACAACATCTAAGAAAACAATTTTGTAATAACACAATTCAGTTCTGAGACCTAATAAGAGGGTTTATGGAGAATTTTTTTTGGTAACATTTATTGTTTAATACTTGTAATTATGGAATATCTGTCCTGTTTATTAACTTTTAGCTCTTGTTCCCATAAATTATTTCTTTTTTTCGTATTTTGGTAGTTTTAACCGATTCCAACTAATCCTTGTTCTGTGTGTTTGTAATTACCCAAACGCTGGAAAATGAAAATTACTGCGTTTGAGGTTGTTCTAAATCGTAGCATTTTCATTGCATAACAAAATATTTTTGAATGAAGTTTTTTTAAATCGGTTTTTATACAGAATCTAAGTATGCTAAAAAATATCAAGGGCACATATAAATGAATTTTTAGAAATTAATCGATAATAACAAAAAAATTGTCCAAGCTTTCTTATTTCTTGGATCACTCCTATCACCAGTACGTGTTAAGTTCATGACGTTTTCCCATTTTTAGGGAAACGTCATGAATTATCACGGTTTATTGCTTTATCACAGGTTAACTTAATATTAATTAATTATGATTAGTATCTTTTTTTTGCTGGGAGTATTTATTAACAATCAAAAAAACAGCTGATTATTTTTATTTTAGGCAGAATTTTCTATGGATGAAAACTAGCTTTTGTCTAAAGCACGTAGATAAAAGTAAATACGTTGATTGCCCTAACTTGAAATTACTTTTAAGGAGTGCACAAATTATCTCAGGAATTTTCTGAAGACACATAAGACAATATTATTTAAGTTACATATATATGATCAGGGAAAGATGTTTTAGGGCTCGTTGCTTAAGAGGGTCTTAAGAGTTATTTTATCCTTTCGTAATCATTTAAAAAACGTATTCACAATTACCGACATGAATGAATGATCGGCTGTTGTTTCTAAACAGCCTGTGGAACTATGGTTCTATTTACTAAATAAGTTAAGTAGAACTCTACAGTCCTTTGGCAAATGCTTAGTCTTACCAACCCCAAACATTTTCTCCAGATTTTTTGAAACAAATCAGACCCTAGGCAGTTTGTTCTGGAGCGGTGGACAGCGACACAGAATATGCTTAGCGGTCTCACTATCTGCCGGTACACCACAGAACTTTGGCATAAACCGCTGTCAAGTAATGACCTGCTGAAATCGCTTTTGGATTATTTTTATGTGCAAACGGGCGCGACCTTCTTCTTTGCGCCAGTCTATATTGCTCCACCCTGTTGACAAGCACAGCAGGACAAAAAAGTTACCTGTTGTCTTAAATGTAGCTGGAGGAAGCTCAAATTCATTGTCTAATTGGTAGTAACTCTGTCCTTCGTCTTGATTGTAACCTTTGCTTTAAAACTCGATTTTGAAGTCGACTAGGTGCTCTGCGATACATTTATGTGTACTGCCTTTGTACCTTATATAAAGTAAAATTTATCGAAGTCAAACCCAGATTCCACGAATGGGAATTCGCGCTTCTTGGCTTATTAAAAGCAACAATTCACAATGAGCTTCAAATACTTTAAGTATTTGGACAGCTATTTAAATAAGCTGGAAATATATATATACACTTGTTTGGAAGTGAGGAACACTACTGCCCTCACATGAAACCATTAGAATTAGTGTCTGCTTTGATTTAAGAATATAAATTTTAGTCTAACATTAGCAAATACTTAAATTTATTTCTGGCAACACTTTTACTTACTCGTACCAAGAAATAAACTCAATTTAAACATTAGTTGAAAACCTATAAACGCGTAATTTTCATAATAAACTAATTACCATAACACGAAAATTTTTGTTTCTTCTCTTACTGCTGCTAGAGATGTTGTTTTTTTCTGTATTTATGTCCCTTCGTCCTCAAACTTAGTTTAATGAACGTACAAAAAACTAAACGTGTTTTAAATTTAAGTTCGTATTCCTTCACACAAAGGTGTCTGATGAGCACGAAAGTTATAAACAATTATGGTTTTAATGTTTAAAAATACATTCCTGTCTGTCACACTGATGTGGGCAATTTTCATTTTTAACATCGTAAGTATTGATTGCTTATGATTAAAATTTAAAATTTTATTTTACTAGAAACCTGGAACTGTTTTAAAAAATTTAATTTTTTTGCAAAAAAAAATTCTCGTTCTGAAAAGGGAAATGGTTTTACTTACGATTGATTTAACTGTTCAGTTTTGAAGTCACATTAGCCCCACAACTAAAACTAAAAGAAATAAGAAAGGATTTAGCATGTAAAAAGTTTAACTTGTAGATCCTTGTGGATGTTGCTGTTTTTAATATACCAAGTAGCACAAGTAATCATTTTTTGGAATAATCAGCCAACGAATTTGGGCAATTTTAAGATTCGTTAGCATCAACTTCGCATCTTTATGTAATTACCATGTGGGGCGCCGATCCAGGTGAATACCAAGGTATTTCGTCTCAAATCGTTGAAGCACCATCTGGTTGTTAACAAGAATTAGGGAGCATATTTCTGTTTTTCTAGTTTTATTCCCCATAGCTTTGTCTATTTCTCTACTTCGGTTACGTGGTATTGCAGTTGGTTCGAGGCCTCTGTAGGGTATTTTTAATTACTGAGAAAAGCGGCATCATCAGCAAATGATGAACTGTGTGTGAGACTGTTTATGACTGTAAGATACTCCCTTGATGTATGCCAGTCGTTATTAATTAGATAACCTTCCGGTTATATAATTTTAAAAGGTTGTAGAGGTTAACTGGCAACTTTAGCTTTAGTTTCTTTAACATACCTTTTTGCTATACCTCATCGAAAGCTTGTTGGGCATTAATAAAAAGCACCCAGCAGTTCTTTTTTCTTCAAAAGCTTTTGCTTATAACTTGTACCAATCTGTGAGTTTGCTCGATAGTGCTTTGCTGACTTCTAACTAAGGTCGAGTTGGTGATTTGTTATGTAGTTGTTGTCATTAAGAACGGAATCAGCATATTTTTAAACAAATTTTCGAACAATTTGAAAATAGTTGGTAACAGACTTATAGGCCTGTAAGACTCGATCTTGGAAGGATCGTTTTCAGGCTAAGTTATATTCCATACTGGCGGAAATAAAAGGGTAAAGCATTTTGTTGCTTATTTTATTTAAGTTAGTAGTTCCATTAGCATTAAAATTAATAATAGCCCCTACGACATCTAAAAATCTAAAACGGGTTTCTATAGAACGCCTATCAACAACAGGTGATAATACACTCATGTCAACACATGTGTTAAGAGCGAGCACGTTGCTTAAATGCCTTGTGAGCAGATCATAGCTTTTTTCGCCATTTTTTGCTCAGGATCTTCTGATATTATGCATTGGTGATTTTGAAATTACGGATCTTCTAAGATGTTTTTCTTAGTGTATTATTAGTGTATACCTGGCGGTAGATAAACTAAGCATATTCAGTGCCTTTTTTCAATGTGTTCATTAAGGCTTTTTAGGCAATCAGCGATGTCTTCCGGAGTTTTCAGTGGTTTGTTTTCTGGGCAGTGGGCGCTGAATTCTTGGACAAAAAAAAACCCTAGGTGCTACTTGGTAAGGACTGCAAATAGGAACTTCTACTTAAAATTTACAGTTGTTTCTCGGACATGTTATGCTTTAAATAAAAAATGTATTCCGCATATCAAACAAAGACCGAATCGGCTGGTGTATTCACTCCCCACTTTCGTCTTCTTGACTGGCTTTACACAACTGACACAACAGACTGATCTCCAAGCGCTTCGATCTTCTGTGCTCTTTCTGCAGCTCCGGGTTTTTAGATCAGCAAAATGTTGTCGGACCTGATCTTTCCAAAGGAGCTTGGGTCGGCCCCTTTTCTCATGCCAACGCTTTATCTGCTTGCGCAAGTAACCTTGCCTCAGTACCATATAATAGCACAGGTAGTAGGAGTGCCGTGTATAGTGTTATTTTCGATCGACGAGAAAGGGATATACTTCTTGAAATTTTCGGGCTTAATTTCTCGTCCTATGCATCTCGTTTTCCTCGCAATCATGCCTTTCTATTTCTTTATTCTTCCTTCTGAAAAGGCTTTCCTCTTTATTTCCAATCTGTTCAAAAGAAAGGCATTTACCTACTCATATTGAAACCACCTTAATCAAAACGCTGGTAAGCCTTAACTTTATTTTGTTTTCTGCTTAAATTATAATATTTTGATGACGTTCCTCTAATTTGGACATAAATACTTACAAAGGATGTACGATGTAGTTGTTCTAATTAGCCTAAGGACATTTTGTCATGTTATGGCTTATATTATATGTATGGACAAACCTACATTTGTACAATTTTAGTGTAAATTTTGATTTTTTTTCTTGTCGTTATTTTTATAGCAAATTTGTCATACGTTTTTGATAAGAAAACTGTAATTAATTTAATGATGCTTAATTTATTTTGCAATAATTTACAGGATTTGTCCGTAGGAATTTTATACTTTTTTTTAATAAATAATTTGTTTAAAAGGAAATATGCTTCAAAAAATTGATATTTTGTATCTTATTTAAAGAGAATAGGATTTTATTTTATTTATGTACATACATATGTATATCAAGCAAAAAAAATCATTACATTTTGATCATGTTAAAATAAACTTTGAAACAAATCTAAATAAATTTTTGTCATCCCAATAAAGACAAAACTTTTTAACCCCTTTGAATTGACATTTATGAACAAGTAGTGCGTTGCTGTGAAGATTCGCTGAAACGCACTTTCTGCGCGTTTGTTGTATGTTTTTGACTGGATCTGCAAATTGTTACAATATCACGTAACGCGGTCATAGAACTGCTGACAGCTGATGTTAATGTCATCACCATCGTTAACGTCATTATTGAAATTATAATTTCATTGACTTTTGTTTTACTGCATACATTTTGGTTTCCTTTGTAATCATTTTAAATTTTAATGGTCTTTCTTATATTTCTACGTTAAAGAGTTGAGAATAAATTTTGTTTAACCCAACTAATAATGAAAAATTGGTGTGAGCAGATATAAGAGATACAAAACGCATACATTTATAGTTATGTGGATACATACATACATATTTTAATATACTCTTGGAAATGCATAGCCATATCTATAGCCTCTACTTCCTATAAAACAACAGAAGGCATATGCCGGTCACAGAGCGATTTGCGATGGTAGAGCAATAACCCAAAGTGGTATATTCCGAAAAACTCATTCTGAAAGAACCTTTGAATGTAGGCTAGATTAGTCTCCATATAAAATTTATTACCTGCGCCCATTTTTTTTTCTTGGATTACAAAAAAATATATATGATTGCCAGCAAAATAACCGGTCGTATAAACTCTAATCGACTCTGATTTTAATCGGAATAATTAAAGGTGAGCCCTAGGCTTATTTTGCCAAGGACAATGAAAATTATCGATATATAAATAATTTTTATTAATTTGACAAAAGCTCAGAACCAACCCTAACTGAATAATAGACTCTTTTTGTTTTAAGTTTTGATAAAATGTTCACATCTATCACATATTCTAAAAAGGTTTTAACTCAAAAATCAGTTGTTTTAAAACAAATCAAATACTATAAATATTTTTAAGAAAAATCCGTACTTGGATTTTCTTAAATCAAGCCTATTCGGATTGCTTCAACAAATCAAGCAGAAAAAAATTGTTGTTTTAATATATTATTTTACATTTAAAAACAAAGTGTCTCGGTGACCTAGAGGCAGCGCGCTGGTGCTTGAGTGCGGAAAGTCCCTGGTTCGAATCTTATCTCCTGTAAACTCTCGTGGAAAGAATGAATGCGACAAAAATTGTTCTTTATGGTCTGAATTCGTTCTATTATGGGCAATTCCACGTAAAATATCCCGAAACGGAAAGAAGTTATTTTCTTAAAAAAAACAATCTTACGTACAAAGAGAATTGAAACCACCAATATATAATTTAAAATATATTTTTTTTATTAGAAAGGGTTTAAAACGATCATGTACTGAAAAGTCAACTCTTGTTGTGTTTACGTTTTGATAAAAACGTTTTTCTTAAAGGTTTTTTTAAGAAAAAAAATTTGTTTTAAAAAACTTATTATAAACGGCTAAATGGTAGATACATACATTTTTCAACCGTTTCCCCTATACAAATGACCTCCCGTGCTATACTGGCTGGAATATTTTTTTTACCCAAAACTTGGCATATGTCTATTACTCAATGCCGCCAGCTTCTATATTGCTATAAGTCTATTACTTGACAACAAATGTTTACTCGGTATAAGCATTTTGGGACCTTAAACAGAAATAACCCTCTAAAATTTGATTTCATTTAAGTTTCTTAACAGTACCTCCAAAATTACACAAGTCATCTGGACCAGCAAACCTTGTGCGTATAATAGGGTGTGATATGGTCTTGCTTGAGCAACTATAACTTTCTTACATGTTTTAGTACCAGTTTAAATCCTAAACCTTATGTATTATGGCTGGCTTAATTGTTGAAATTGCATTAAAATATTATGGGAAATGGCGAGACGTGAAAAACTACACAAGTCACATGTGTGTATACGTATGTTTGTAAGCATGTGATTGTGATTGTGATTTTGATTGTGTATTTTAGGAAGTGTGTAAGTGTTTATTGTAGTATTGTGCTTGCTTAACTTAAGCAAAATACAACATGTGACGAAAATCTATCTACAGACACAAAATTGCAAATTAGTTTATTTTATATCTCATAAACTCAAGCAATTATTTTGAAATGACAGCTACAATTAAAGGGTTATCGTTCTTTGACAAAACACACACACACACATGCAAATTCTATTTTCGCATCCTGTCATGTACATGTCATCACATCCACTACCATAATATACTACATCTAATTTCAAAACAACGATTAGGGTTGGGCTAAAAATTAAAAAAAAAGAAATACAACAACAGCAATGCGAAACTGTTATTTTAACCACAATATTAGTTTGCAACAACATGACACAAGGTGCAACACGTAGTCAAATTTCAAGTTGTAGTAATTATCTCTAATAATGTTTATTAAAACTGACAAAAAATAAAAGACTCCACAAAAAAGCAGGAGAATTAACTTGTAGCCATGACTGCGACATGTGATGAAGTCTGTGCTGTTGTTGACGACACTGACAATGAAAAAGTTGATGTCATTTAAAGGCATTAGACAACAATTACTTGAACTTAATACAAACATAACGATACGTTTTTTTTAAGTTGATGATTCAATTGTTATTTTACACATTTGGAAGATAATGTCTGATGAGAAAATATCATACGACATACTTTTTTTTCCTGGACATAAGCATTTTTTATAATTATATCAAGAAAATTTTAATAGCCCTTTCTTGACTTCGTTTTCAAAAAAAGAATCAAATTAATTTTCATTTAAATATGAATAAGACTTAAATGCAATTTCTTTTTTTCAATCCTCAATTAATTAAGGTGCTCCCTATATATGTACGTTACAAAATCACAGCATAATCGGAAGTTTTCCCCTAACACAGCTTTAAGAGCAAAACAAATAATGGAAACATGGGCAACACATGCCGGTATGTTCTGAAAACCATAAAGAAATTTAAAAAATCATACAGTTATAATGTCAGATTATTTTTTTTAATTTTAGTTTTGTTTTAGTTTTATTTACAAAAGTAAGGAATTTTGTGTTAAAATATGTAGATATTAATGATAATTAAAAGACTTCAAACTGGCAATACCAACTGTGCAGTGTACGCACTGACGCATGCACTTGAAAAGTACAAGGCCGATATCATGGTCTTACAGCAAGTGCGATGGCACATTCTCCTGCAAATATGATGACTGATACATATAGTGTTTTGAGGATATGAAAAAATAATTTTTCAAGCATGTTGGTATCGGATAGTAGCAACCATGGAGATCCCACAGAGCCAATCTATGAAGAGGGTATTGAGTGCATAATGCCTGACCAGAACTTTTTGATAATAGAAACAAGCAAGGTTTCAGTTATTAAAACTTTGACGAAATTCAAATAATATTATTTAGGGGGGGAAAAAATTTACATTAAAATGCACCTCTTAAGAAAAATTTTGAAAAAACGGAAATGCATTAAAACTGCCAATTCATTAAACACTTGAATAAAAATATTATATGGAACGCAAATGGAATAGAACCTAAAATAAAGGATAGCAAAAGAAAAAGGGTTAAAATAAATTTTTTTTAATTAATGAATGACAACATATTTCACTCCATCTGATCTCTATCACTCATTCAACTTTATTTATAAAGGTCTGGCCATATTTTTAATTTTTGTCGTTCCGTGTTTGCATGTTACAAAATAAAAGGGAAATAATTTAAAGAAAAGCAGTGACAATGAATTTATTTGGCAATTGCTTAAAAAAAGTACATTTTATTCTGTGTGGAATGTAAACTGCTGGTATTACAGTTTACTGTTTATTAATTAATTATTTTTTAACTTTAATTTAATTAAAAAAAAAACAATAAATAGAAACTGATTTTTCAAGGTTACTAAATCTACATATTACGCTATAACATTATGTCTTTTTTATGCTTTTAAAATTATGCTTATAGTCAAAATAAGCTTAAAAGAAAAAAAACTTATTGGAATCAAATTTTGGGTGTTTGACATGTACCATTCGAAGAGTCTTACCCTTATATTTTAAGTTTTGCTAAAAATCTTTTAATGGCGAACTAAGCTCGAACTAAATTATTTCTATTGACATGTAAATCAGACATTCAATGCAACTTATTTTTTTCAGTTCTTTACTAATTAAGATGTTTGCTTCCTGTAAAAATATGGGAACGCATTAAAAAGCAAAGCATAATCGGAAACTTCCCCTTTAAAACAGCTTTAAAAACAAAACAATTTAAGACAATTTTTATTTTCTTTATCAGGCTCAAGTTCAATACTATACTTAATTCTCATTTATTTTCAAATGAAGAAATTAATATTTTTACTTTTTACTACTTTATTAGCGTTAGTTAAGAAAGGAAAATTTTATTGAAAAAACAAGATTTTTTACCGATACTAGTTCAACTAATCAATAAAACGAAAACATATAAAGCACACATGGCACGGTGATATATATATAACAATTTCAAAAATTGTACATATAAAAAATATGGTAGCCTTCTAATACCATCTGATAGATGGTTAAGGCTACGCTACGCTCTAACTTAGTGTTAAAACTTAGATAGAGATGGCGTTAGTAATAAGAAATGGAAGAAAGAAAAAGCTTTAGTTTAGTTGGTTTAAGTGGAAAAAACTTCGTGCCGACTCACCTCGCCACATGGATCAGTGGGTTAAATGGCTGATGTTTTACAACCAAATTAATAACTAACAACCGAACAAAGAGTACTGATGATGAAAATCGTAGCTGTTTTTCGAAAATGCATTCTACTCGGCTAGTATCGGTAAAAAATCTTGTTTTTTCAATAAAATTTTCCTTTCTTAACTAACGCTAATAAAGTAGTAAAAAGTAAAAATATTAATTTCTTCATTTGAAAATGAATGAGAATTTAGTATATTATTGAACTTGAGCCTGATAAAGAAAATAAAAATTGTCTTAAAACAAATAGTTCAACTAATCAATAAAACGAAAACACAAAACAATTTATTCAGAATCATGTGGTTATAATATGAGAGAGGTTGGCAACTTCAGATTTTGTTAAGTTTCAGCCTAAAAAATTATTTTTGTATTAAATTAAATTTTATTGGTAATAATTTCACTAGACGTGAAACGGCCTTAAGTAGTTAATATAATACTAATTATTGAACCAGATTAAAATTTTTAAAGGTTTAAAAAATTGGTTTTGTCGCAACCGTTTGTTTTTTTTTTATAGATATTTGGCAAATACGGAATAGATTATAACAATTATAATAATATAATCACATTTCTTATTGAAATCATTTGAAACGCCTTGCTCTATTTGTATAAAATTTTACATGAACATAGCAGAGCAATATTCGAGTTTAAACTTGAAGTGATGAGCTCAATGCCTTCCCTAGATCTAACAATATAAGACTTTAAATAAAGAGTATTTCTACCAACACCACATACGTGGAAGGGGTATTATACGTGTATGCAGATGTGGTGGTTTGAGGTCTACTTCCAAGTATACCTATCTACTCGCAATCACTTCCTAAGAAGATTTAAGCTTGTCCGTCCGTCCGTCCGCTCGTCCGCCCGGCTGAGTGTCCATGTAATCTTGTGATTAAAGTACAAGTCGGAATTTTAAAAATTTTTTAAACAGGCAGAAAGCCTGTTTTTTGTGGTGACAGTCGGTCCAGTTTTCGACATAGACCCCATACAAAGGTCTTCCCAGAATAAGCTATGAATGACTCAAATATTACTCCATTATAACAACAGAACAGAACAACAGAATTGACAGAAGCTTTAATACAGCGAAATTGTTTTCAACATGAAAATATCTGCAATTGTTGCCACCACATAAACTACCAACAATTGATTTTTAACTGCAAGTTGTACAGTGATAAGCTTAGGTATAGGCGCTTACTTGAACCTTATGTAAGAAAATATATGTATACATGTACAAAGTATATTGTACATATGTATGTTTGGGGAATTTTTCGAGCAATTTTTAATGAAAAAAAACTACAATAAAATTTTATCCAAATTCAATAAGATTTTTTTTCTTTTATGGTTTACTTGAAACATCCTTATAAACACATACAAACATCAATGTTGGCATAAACAATTGAAACAAAATTAAAAGTTGTGTACACTTGAGTCTTTTGATACAAAATACATATTAATATCCTAAACTGTAAATGCATGTTGTTATAGATTTTTTTTAATTCACATAATTTTGAAATCAGGTAAACAATTTAATTAGATTTTTGAAAAAAATGCCTACCATTTTCAGTAAAAAAATTATTGCTATCGAACAAATTTTTTTATTAGTTTTCGGGGTAACTCTTGGATTGCGGGGAAAAGTCGGCTTTTTGTACCTTTAGGTACATATGAATGTCTTGAAAGTCATTTGTTTAACGTGTTGAAAGCCAGGCTAACTAGTTTGTCGTTATTCCTATTTTGATAAAAAAAATCGAACTATTTGATAAAGAGTTAACAAATTTTATTTTGTTTTATATATATTGCATCTTTCATTTGTTATAAAAAATGTCCTTTATTAGATTTCTTGTCACAACAAAAGAATTTTATCCTAAATAAGGCTACAATTGGGCCTAATTTTAATTAATATCTTTCCGTTAATTACACCCTTTAACGAAAATTTTAAGAAATTTTTTAATTATTTTGCGTGTTTATGCCAAAATCAACTTTTCGCTTATGAAATACAAACAACCAAATTGGCACACTTATAAACAGTGATCAGGATTTAATAAATTATATTTTTATTTACCATTTCTAGCGACTGACATTCATCTCACTCGTATTGCCTCTTTCAGTCTTACTCCTTTAATTGAGTAAAATTATTTGCCGTTATTTTGAAAGGGTCGTTCATTATATCCCTTTTAAAATCAGATTGTTAGTCCTCTGTTAGTAACTATAAGGGGATCACTAAATTAAAGGCTTTTCCAAAACTTTTTGAACAATGCCTTACATAGACCCTTTTTCGCCAAATTTTTCCTACGCTAACACCGTTGCAACGGTCGCTCTACTGCAGCTAATCTGCTGCACTGAACCTCACTTATCAACCCAGGCCTAACGAAGTAACAATATACGGATGTTATTTGTATTGAGTTTAGTAAGGCTTACTTACAAAATTGCCTATGATGGGGTTCTCGCATATTGCCTTGAGCTGAAAAAAATCGTACCTGGTTGATTGACATCAAAGTATATGTTTTATATGCAGTTTCTTTCAGAAAGGCTGAAGTAAAATCTAGTAAACCGCAAGGTAGTCATCCTTGACCTATTTTTTTCTTATTATACGTAAACGATTCATCATCTTTAATAAAGATTTTCAATATCCTTATATACTGTGACGATGCTAATTGGTTTTTAAACTTGAGCAATTAACTAAGCCGGGAAAATTTACTTGAAGATTCGGATATCGTTTTCTTATGGTGTAGTTAGTAGAGCTTACTCGATCTAGATTTTAAAAAAGTGCATGCGCATAGCATTTTTCTAGAAAAGATAGTTTCAGTGGATGCTACACTTTAGGTGTTTACATATTGGTGTCCATCGATAAACTTTTGGATACTGGAGTGTAGTTTTATTCAAAATTTTAATTTAACAAACATAAAAATGTGTCTGGTATCAAAGCACGCAGAGAATTTGCCTTTAAACAACGCTGGGTGAAAGAGTTTAACTTTGAAAACAGAAAAATTAGCTCTATACTTTCTTGGCTAGAACGATTTCAAAATATTGTTTAGTAGTTTGGAATCCTTATTATAAAGTCCACTCTGATTGCATCGAGTCGTACCAGAAACAGTTCTTGCTTATTATTTCATGCGGCTCATATCTCAACTCTATATCAAACTTACTTATCCTATAAAACGAGGCTGCAGCAGATAAAACTACTAAAACATAAAACTCGTAGAAACATGCTAAACGTAACTTTTGTAATTAAAGGAATAAAAAGTGGTTCAACTAACTTTTTGTGTATCTCAACGACCCCTGCAAAATTTTCAAACTTTGCCATTACTGTATTTTCGCCAATACTGTGCTAATGGCAATCCTTTTTATAGAATAAGCTGTAATTTCAATTAATTTTACAATGTTATTGATTTGACTTAAAATATCAATGCGAGAAAGCGTAATTATTTTCTGTTTCTAAACAGCGTATAATGTTATTTAATTTTGCGCTTAGAGAACTAATACTTTAATAAGGGTCAAATAATAGATAAAAGGTGTGCCAAAAGAAGTCATCCCATGTTGTTAAGCTTTATTTTATTTTCTAAATAAATAAGTTCGATTGTGTTTTTTGATTATGTTTACTTCAACCTTTAGAATTTTATTGATCAAATCGAGAAAATGATGTCGGCCAAAAGGGCTGCGTCCTGTTGGAACCACATGTCTTGCAGTCTTAATTCGTTCAACTTCGGCAGAAAAAACTCGCCTAACATGGTTCTATAGTGCGCGCCACTCACTGTTGTCGTTTGACTAGCACCGCCCTCGAAAAAAAACCCGATGACTCCTCCAGCGTTAACAGCGCACCATGCAGTCACTTTGAGCGAGTGTACTGGTTCCTCATGCATTACTTGTTGATTTTCGGTGCCCCAGAAGCAATAGTTTTGCTTGTTCACGTACCCCCTGAGATGGAAATTGGGCTCAGCGCTCATTATAATTTTGTCAAAAAATCGTCCACTTCGGCCTCGAGATTGAGGATGGCTTGGGCGCAGGTTACACGCGTTTGGCGATCGACAGGCAGCAGCTGATGCATGAACTGGACTTTGTACGGGAACATGCGCAGGTCTTTGACCAAAATTCGCCTAAGGGACAGCCGGCTGACAGCCAATTGCGCGGCACGGCACGGCACGGCACGGCATCTGGCCGCCATTTGAGAAAATAAGAACATCTTCCAGTTGGGTGATTTCTTTTGGCCCACCTTGTATTACTGTATTTATTACTACAATTTTATTTTCTTTATCAGGCTCAAGTTCAATACTATACTTAATTCTCATTTATTTGCAAATGAAGAAATTAATATTTTTTTAGTTTTTACTACTTTATTAGCGTTAGTTAAGAAAGGAAATTTTTATTGAAAAAACAAGATTTTTACCGATACTAGCCGAGTAGAATGCATTTTCGAAAAACAGCTACGATTTTCATCATCAGTACTCTTTGTTCGGTTGTTAGTTTAATTTGGTTGTAAACATCAGCCATTTAACCCACTGATCCATGTGGCGAGGTGAGTCAGCACGAAGTTTTTTCCACTTAAACCAACTAAACCAAAGCTTTTTCAATTTTTCCATTTCTTATTACTAACGCCATCTCTATCTCAGTTTTAACACTAAGTTAGAGCGTAGCGTAGCCTTAACCATCTATCAGATGGTATTAGAAGGCTACCATATTTTTTATATGTACAATTTTTGAAATTGTTATATATATATATCACCGTGCCATGTGTGCTTTATGAGTTATTTATTACTGTTAAAATGCCTTAAGTTTTTAATTTTTTGCAAGGATCACGGTCCATAGACAGAGATAAATAATTGAATAAAATTAAAAACGAATTAACTCAACTTATAATTTTTGGTTATATTTTCAAACATTTTTTGTTTTTGCAGTGTACTGCTACAACTATTTTTTATAAACCGCCATCTTTGAAAGTTTAAGTCGCTGTAATGCTGGCACACAACTTTTTTTTCAAATCTTGACTGATTGTTGTACATAGCAAATAAAATAATACTTTTATTTTATGACTTTAAACCAGAGGCCAAATCGTCGCATTTGATTCGGGTCGAAATTTTACTATATCGATCGAGTTGTCAATGCTCTTAATATAGGTATCTAATTAGAATTTTTGAATTCCGATTCGAATCGAATGCAACCATTTGCCCCCGGTGTACAATGTAAATCGTTACAAAATATTTCTTACACTACGAATCATTTTTCGTATGAATATGTTTCTTTAGTTAACAAAAACTTAACTTTTTTATTAAAATTTTTGGTCTAAGTCATGAGCACATTGTAAAACAAGGGATTAGTTTATCAATACACCATTGGTTTTTTGGCTTTAAATCATTTGAACTCAATGTGATTTAACTTTGCACTGAATATAACTTTTGTACTTTGTACTTCATGAAATAACCAAAATAAATAAATAAAACAAAGTTAATAAAAAACAAGGAATTTGTCTTGAAATAAACGTTCATTTTGAATGACAGTTGAACAAATTAAACAATGTCTACATAAACAAAAAACAGTAAAGTAAAATTGGAAAAAAATGCAAGTTCTAACTAAAAAATGTGAAACTTTTTTCGCAGTCAGTCAATGTTAAATGTAATAAATGCCCCGTGTTTGCACAAATTAAAAAAAAAATAATACAATACGTTGAGGTGGGAACTGGAGGAATATCGAGTTTTTTCATGGGCGTATGTATGTAGCAATAGTAAAAAAGTGACAGTATTATGCAAAACTATAGTTGACAGTTAAATGTCAATGTTTGACATCTGCACGACACTTGCTGTATTTGTGTAGCAAATGAAAATAATAACATTACAACAATGTTAAAACTGTACTTAAAGAAGAATATTGTAAAAAAAAATTTTAAATTTTGTTGTTTTGTTTAAATATTTTTTTTAATATTTTCAAATAATTTCGTTTTCTGACATCATGAAACTGAAATGAATTTATTAAACATCAAATTGCAAGCTAAAGCAAAGAGCAGTAGTAAATCTGCATGTATATACTGACATACACAGCTGTTGCACAGAGGTTTTGTAGATGTGGGGGTCTATTTTATTATATGTTTTGCTTTGTTTTTATGCCATACTTTGTAAACATTTTTTTTGCCTTTGGCTAGTGACAGAGACATTTGTGATTTTTTAATATAAAATTAATTAGAAATATACAGCAACAGTATGTTGCAAGCATTTTCATCTCTCATACCCAAACAAAAACAACAAAACGTACATACCTATTCATATATACATACTTACATACAAGTTAACATACATGGGAAAACTCATGACAGAAAGAAAAATTAGAAAATCATAAACAAAATGAATGGAATGGGGTTTTAATATTTTGTTCCCCTCTCGGTTATATATATTGTGTGTGCCAGAGAGGAAACCTATGCTGTCACATTGACAGTTGTTGTCAGATTTTATAAGAACACATTTTTAAAACGAGTATGAGCACCCAAATTTTAATAGTAAGCAGATATTCCTGAGTGAATTCATTTATTATTTTAAACATTTGTTCCCGAATTTATTACTTGACGCTCTTGTTAAACTCACCCCTTGATAATTTTACAAAATCCCACAACATGTTGCACATTCCAGCTAAATATTTTACTCTTTAAAAAACGAAATAATGCAGGGGCTCAAAAAAATGTTGTAAAAGCTTTGAAGGTAAGAGAAAAAAGTTTTAAATACCAAAAGCATATTTCTAACAGAACTTAGTCATATAATGGGATAAATATAACAAATTAAAAATTCTACATAAAACACGTTAGTTGTGCCACCCCTGTTTAAAGTACTTAATTTAATTGCCATTTCTCTTTAGCTTTTTACATCCACAAGCTTATATATATATATATGTTCATACATATATACGCATATCAAAGCCCTACAGGTTATTTGATTTTTGGCTTAAAATTACATGCATTAAATTTTTCGTTTTTATGTAAAAGTATAGGTTTGTTTGTATTTTCAAAAAGCAAAATGGCCCTTGGCGGTATTTTTCTTCAAGTTCCTTTGATGTGTTCAATTACTCTAGGGCATTACCACAAAATGATCGTAAATATTTGAAATTATTTCGTGATTAGTACAAAGAGTTTAAGCTTAAGGGGATGTTTTTTTCGTTGATATTAAAGATATGTAAGTAAATGCAAAATACATGTGTCGGAAACAGGGTGTTTATCTGCATATGTTAAAATATTCTCACTTATTTTTCTCCATCCCTGGTCATTTGACTGGCTGGCTGTTGCTGTTTTACGAGTTGCTAACAAGTAATGTGTATAATTTAATTAAATTTAAGTTTTCAATATACTTATATTTAGGTTTTTCCAGGACATTTTTATTAAAAATAAATGTCATCTGTTAGAAAATTATTTTAACATTTGCTTGTGGCATATGCATTCAATTTTTAGATTTATTTTTTTTAATAGAATTTCATTTACTATCCATCCAGATAAAATTACTAGCATGTATTAACAAACATACTAGTTGCTTTTAACCTTAGACTAGTTAATAGTCTGTCCTTTTTCATACATCGAACCTTCGATTTAAACATAGGAGGACAACTATTGTGTTGTTAGTTATATATCTGATAGTTATTGTATTCTTTTTTGGTTTTATTTATAGCGTCATTGCTGTATTTTATTTTTAGGTACATTTATTAATCAGCACAGTCGATATTTATGTTTTTTTAATTTTGCTCTTTTTTGTTTGGTACAAACCTACATATGTCTTTTGAAACAGTCCTGGTTGCAATAGTACATAACCCTTCTAAGCTTTAGCTTAAGGATTATTACTAAGCGCAGTGGATATTCAAAACAAGTACAAAACCATTCTGAAACGTTACTATTTAGAACTTTACTTGCAGGGATTTTGTATAATAAATACTCATACATTATGCATTATTTGTTACATAGCACGTCCATAATCTAAAATAAATATTAAAATTAAAAATAGCTTCATGCAAAGAAATACCCAGGGTTTGGGTTAATTTAGCAGCTTAACACTGGAAAGCTTAAGGTTGATTTAGTCTAAAAACGTAAACTGATTTAAAAAGTTTACCGATTATAAAGTGCCTACATATGTGTATTTTGTAAAGTAGATCCACTTTGACATTTCTATTTTTCCCTATTAAATTTTATTTATACCAATATCGTTTCGAAAATCAAATTGCCATAAAACGGCTTGCAACTTTTTATTTTCTCAGTATTTTAATTGTGTACATTTCATCACAAAAGAATCCAGTAAAACTATTTTCTCAAAATTCTTAAAATTTATAACTCATAGCAGCAATAGGAAAGCAGCCTCTTCAATAAAAGCTTGCATAATGTGTACGTATAGGCCTTCATTTTTGTATGCAGGATATTTTGCAATTTCCTAAAAAATAATATAAAAAGATTATAAAGTCCCCTAAACAAAATTGTTCATTTTAGAGCAAAATGTATACAACTTTAGAGCACACTAGGTACTTCATACTTGTTGAAAATATTATGACAATAATACACTTCTCATTTAACCTCATATGCAAAAAAGACATCGAAGTAGGAATGTATACAAGAGGTTGTATACATTTTAGTTGCAATAAATTGTAAAAAAATTTTTAAATCAATTTAAAGTATATGTATATGAATGTATTCTATGTAATCGAATTGTTTTCAAGATATTTACCTTCAAGGTAACTAAATGAAGAAATTTTTAGTAATTAAATTATAAATAGTATTAATATTTCCTTCACGATAAACAATGTTGCACAGTGGTGGAAATCTACTCGTATAACGTTTGTGCCAATGGATATATTTTTTAAACAATTTTTTTCTGGCTAGAGAGAAAATGTCAAAATTTAATTTTTTTATTTTTTAATCATACTGAAAGCCCTTTTATTTATTTACGCTATAGAAGTAATAATGTTAATGTTTTACATTCTATGTATCTGACATGAAAAGAGATATTACAATGAAATTTTTCAGTTATGCAGACTTAAAATTTCTTAAAACAATTTTAGTTCTCAATTTTTATACATAGCATTTTCATACTTAATGCTTAAAAATATTAAAAGTTAAACTTTGAACTTAAAAATATTAAAAGTTAAACTTTGAACTTGAATTTCTTAACCACGGTTAAGCCAATTTTAATAAAATAAAACTTAAGAAAACCTCAAAAATCTCTTCTCTTTTCAAAAAAAAGAAAATACAAAGTTGATTTAAATTAAGAAATTTGTAATCCCAATGAAATTTGTATTGTATCTCAGCCTGCAAATAAATTAATAGTATTAGTTAATGAGTTTGTAAGTTAAAAGGGTTGGCCCTATTTTATTTGCAATTAAGATATTTAATTTAAATGCAACAACCTTATAATTCAACTTTTAATTGGGTTAATTAGAAGTTTTACTTGAATTATTTATTATATATTTAAAAAAAATTATTTATTTATATATTTATTTTATAGCTCTAAGTTCGCTTACCGAGTTCATCAAATAGGTCAACTAAACGTAATACCACAAATATTTATTTTATAACTATTTAATTTTATTACATATATATTTTATGTTAATATATAATTAGCTTATTTATTATATTGTTAATTTAGTTTAATTTACAAATTCATCAATTAAACTAATTTTAGTTTACATTACCTTATTGGAAGTTTAATTTTTGCTTATATTATGGTACAGCTTTAGTTTATAGATATTAGCGTTGAAATTAATTTTTTATTTTTGTATACTCAGTTTAAAGTGTTGCATACTTGCAAAAACGAGGGTATAAAAGTATTAAACTACAAAATGTCGATCCAAAATTACAGCTCTTTTAAAGAATTTTTAAATAAGAATCACTGCTATGGTTAAATTTCAATTAAACCCTATATACTTTGTTGGGATTTAGACTAGATTATTAGTTGAAAAGCGTTTTGGTTTTGTATTAAGTTCGTTAACTAAATAAAATATAGGAATAAATTTTTTTTGTGTAGCACAGTAAAAATTGTTATAATATTTATAATTTATAATAAACACAAAGTTACTGTTGTGTAGGATATAATATGGTCGGACATGGCCGACTCTAACTTTCTTATTTTTTTTTGTTTCTGAATCTTAACTTCGGTGAACTTATAATAAGTATTCAAATCCTAAAACTGAGTTACTTATAATAGCAGAGTCAAAGCCAGCCTTAAATTTATTTTCACAGTTTAAACTTTTTTCCAACATTATATTGTTTGAACTAACAGTAAGGCATCATATCTTCTACTTTATGTAAAAAGTTTATATTAGTCCAGCCAGTGTCATAAGTTCTCAAACTTATGATATAAAAACAGGGTGCCCCGATAGATCAGTTGTAAGTGCACTGGACTATAAGTCTGGGGGTTCGAGGGTTCGGTTCCTACCAGAGACCCTGGTAAGTCTGCTTCATTATTTTGTTCTTTCCTTCTTATCATTCTCTAAATTTCTTCTTTTCTTCCACCTCAACCTTTCTATAAGCCTCTCCAGCTAACACAAAGGGTCCAAATTAAACGGACCCAAGTGAGTCTTCAACGGCTGCCTGCTCTATCTACCTAACCTAACCTATGATATAGTCAATTCCCCAGCTGAAGCCAGCAGTGCCCTTTCTCTTTAAACGAGAATGCGTGCTCTGCTGTAAGATATTTTGAATAAGTTGATTTGGATGTGTTTTTTTTTCGCATATTCAAATACTCGTGCAAAAAGTTTAAAATGATGCATTAAGGTTCATTTAAACGTGACTTAACCATACCACAGTAAACAGCTGTTTGAACCAAACTTAGGAGCAACACTGTATTTGATTATAGGTGACTTACCTTTACGCCATAACCATAACCTTAGAAACTTATTGAGTTTTGATTTTTATGGCAACGGTTAAGGTTATGGCGTTATGGTAGGTAAGTTATGTATAATTGAACTTTTTACGATTTGGCGATTGTAATACTTATCAAAAGAAATTGTTAATGGCTGCAACGGTTAAGTGATTCACTAAGAAGTTTTAAACGGTAGTAAACAAGTTATTTTTTGTCTGTACTTTTTTTTTTAATTGGTTGTAAAAAAAATTTTAAAAAATCGAAAAGCATAAGAAAAGTGAAAATAATATATGATATACAGAATAACCTTTTATCGATAAAACTAACAACACAAGAATTATTGTCATTAAATTGAATAAATCGCTAAAGGTTTCGCTGTTTACTTAATAATAACAGCTGATTTAACTATAGCCGATATCGTTAGAAAACTTAAATAAGTTACTGAATCGCACTAGTGGTGTATCTTATCAAAGGTTTTAATAGAATGTTTTGCATCTTTAAATTTTCTTTTAGATATGCATTGGGATGGTCCATTAAAGTTTTGTTTAGTTCTTTTACATAATAACACGCTGTTTTTGCTTATTACTGTATGACAATTTTTATTCAAAAAAAAACTACACATGTATAGGCAAATGTTCTTAAAGTAATGTGTAATGTATAAATTATACCAACGTATACATAATTTTATTGTAATTATGTAGATTATAATGAGCTTATTTTACATGAACATTTTTTGTTTAACGCCTATTCTTTACACAGGCAGACAAACAAACCAAAAAAAAAAACGAACAAATGGCACTACATAGAGTGATATTTTACACCCACTTGTTGTGATTATTATTCGCACATTATACAATCGCCTTACACAACATCCAATTATATGTATTAAATGAACAACTGTCGTCTTGTAATTGAATACATAGAATAAATATGAATGTAAGAAAAATTAATGAAGATTAAGTGATGAAAGCTTTACAGCACATTTATGAATTTTATTAATTGCAATCGTAACACCAATGGTGTACTAAACATAATATGCGTAAATGAAATATGACAGCATACGTGACAAAAATACAGCAACTTTTAAGTGAGTTAAGTACTAAAAGCTGCCATCATAGTGTAACATATTGAAAAATCAAAACTACATGCTTTCGAACAGATGTTTTTAACACGTAAAATTATTTAATAAAAATAGCCTGTAAACTATCTGAAATAATACCGATGGACTTATAATCTCTCTTTGAGTCGAATAAAGCATATCCGTCTAACCATCCATTCGTCTTTGCTGGGTGTCCATTTATTCTTGTGTTTAATGTATAGATTGCATTTTAAAGACAGTTTAAACTCGACACAAAATAGGTTTTGGGTAAAGGGACTAAGCCTCAATTAGTTTTTCGTAATTTTTTTCTGTGAAGATATTGTAGTAAAATTACTTTGTATTAAATTTTAAGTCAGCAGCTGTTTAGTTCTTGGAGCAAAAATATCATAATTGTTCTTTGTGCGGGGGCTATCGCTCTCTCTACCCCTATCTAGATTATTTTTTCCTCAAAATTTAGCTATTGAAGTTCAATTAAATTGTAAATTATTTGAAGTCGGTTTTGACTAGGGATATAACGTATCAAAAATTCCGTAAAAATGGTTGGCTTGTATGGAGGCTACTGCTTTCTATGTTAAAAGGTTCTAAGTCGATAACTGTAACAGTTTCCTAGTTGTAGCACATGAAAAATTGCATAAAGTGTATGCAATTGTAGGGCCTGCCACTTCCCCTGCTCATATAAAAAAAAAAATTAATTTTTCCCGAATGAAGCTTCCCGCCTTCAAAGTATTCCAGCCAAGTATGTGGCCGTATTTACTTATATAGGATTTACTGCATGGTTTTTGTGATTTTCAAATATCTCCGTCAGAAGTTAACCGCTATTATTAATACTAAAGAAAGAAAATCTTAATTAGTACTTTAATTGACACCGGGAACTTGACTTAAACAGGTACACAAACGGGCCGATGGACATGACTATATTGACTTTCCCTTCTATAAGGGTCCAGTACATTGATATTTAATGCGGTCGAAAGTGAATTTTGTAAAAGTTGCAAATGGAATGACAAACTCGCTAATACCATCTTAATTTTGGGAAAGGTTTAAAAATTAAACATTTAGTTAGGGTGGGATTATATTTGGGGCTAATTTGATACATCAAAATATGGTCGGATCATGTATTAATTCAGTTAGGTGACTGGTGGTATAACAACATAAATATGTGCAAAATTTCGTTAAGATAAACTTATATATAAGGGAGAATATGGGCTAAGCGAAAATGTGCACCGAGCTTAAACGCTCTCAATAGACTTTATCCTTATGCCAAAAACCTACAACACCATACAAAATTTTAAAAGAACTGGAACTGGACAAATGGATAGAAGGACCAGCATGCTTTTATAGAATCAGAAAGTGATTATACATTTGTGTGGGGGATTAAGGAACTATTTTCTTATAAAACGTGGTACTTAATATTGATAGGCTATTCATTACAGGTGTATATGTACTTATATCATTCCGCTAAAAAAAGGGCTTGAAGGTATTTCTTGCTTATAGCGTCCACGAAAATTTCAGAATTCGGAAAACAATTGCACAGTTGTATTGAAGCTTTATGACATCTCTGCAATGCCATACCTCGAAAAGTGTAGGAGCTGTTATGTAATATTTAGGCCTAAGATATTTTTTTACCAATGCCCCTATAAGGAGAAAAATCTTTAAAACTTTATAAAAGTAATAATGAAAGGCATAAAAATTTAGCATGATCGAATATTACCCTTTTATTATGTTAAGATAATAAAGAAGTTTTAGTGACTTTATGCTGGAACGAGTGTTTGTTATCACAAAGTCATAATTCATATTGTACAACATAGAAATTTTTGTTTTTTGTCGCTTTTCCACAACATGGAACATATAACACGCAACAATTTTCTAATAAAAAAATGCTAAAAAACTATACGACATAAAGGATAACAAAGGGGTAAATAGTCTAAATAACAAAAGTAGCAAAACAAATGAGTAAAAACTGCTTTTTGTGTGTCTGGATTTAAAGGAAAAAGTATTTTGTACTTTAATCCGCTAAAGGAACGAACCAAGGGTAAGAACTTAAAAGGATAATAGAATATTATGAAAATGATTTTAAGCATTTTCGAGATATGTATATAGCGAGATAATTTACTATTGTACGAGCTTCCGAAATAGTGCGGAAAAATTCATAGAACTAGAACGATATATTAGGGCAAATTTAAAAACTACACATGCTTCTTTTTAACTAATATATTTTCAGCATGTGGAAATTAAAAATAAATTTTGAAGGCAATTTGAAGCCGTTATATTTTATTGTTATTAAGATAAATCTGATACAAAATTTTATTAAATTGATCCGATTGTATTGGGGCTTCCATCCCCTGCCCCTTAGGCTATATTTACACCACCCAAGTTCTCATCTGAGTTGAGTTTCAAAAAAATAAGTTCACATTTTTTTTAATTTTAAAAAACAGTGTAACTTTCTCATTTTTATTATTACATTACGTCTAAGGAATTAAATTTAGTCGGTTAATCACAAAAGTTTTTAAACTGGTATTAGGTGTATGGCAATACAACAACAATTATTTAATCCGGTTACTTTAAAAAACTTAAAGTTAAACTCAGACGTTAACTAGTTTAAAAATAGAATACGTTATATATTCACCTGAGATAAAACAAAAATATTAACAAATAAAAACAGAAATGCTATCACACAATTCAAATGAGTCTCAGATAATAGCTCAGGTAGTGTAAACATAGCTTAATTATTAAAAAAAATTTCTTTCAAAATGTAGATATTAAAGTACAATTACTTTAAAGTAGGCTTGAAGTTAATACCTTATAGTTTTTAAAATTACATAAAATTGATTAATTTAAATGAGGGGTATCATTCACCGTGCTTGTACCCAACTAGTATTTTTAAACGTTTTACTCAAATTTTTGCGTACAACTCCAACGTTTCAGGTAGGCTATGAAATATCACAGTTGCTGCCTACTATGACTACTAAAAGACTTTGGCGGGTGTGACTTTAAAAACTTTAATTTTAAAGAAGTTTGACTTAAGATCGTGCTGCTTGACACGGACCTAGTTTTTGCAATTTACCTGTTGGTTTAAGATGTTTTTAAACGTATCTTTGCTGTACTTTAAAAATAATATATTTTTTTTTTTGGGAAAACCCTTTTAGAACACTTATGACATTTTTTGACAGGTATGACATTTTCATCAAAATGTAATAAAGAAAAACTCGTTTTTAGTACATGATCATTATAGATAAACTCTTGCCAAATAAAATAAAACTTAAATATGTTTCACCTATTCGATAATTTTCATTCTCTTTCATTCTTTAGACGTAAGACAATGATTTTTCACAATTTGGAACTATTTATACAGATTTGACTAAATGAAGGTATTATACTACAATTGCCTCGTTAGAGTGTTTGAGGTACAGCGTATCGAAAATGTAATAAGCTTTGTGCATTTAAAAAGGGGTTCCCACCCTCTTGCTCTTCCATGGCAATTTTTGTGGTAAAAATGGCCATAATTTCTTGGACTATATTGCGATAAACGCATGAATTTTGCCCTTAAACTAGGGTTATCTCAGGGTTTTACAATACTTTGATCCATGCATACATACATACTTACTTACATACATACACACTTACATACATATTTACAAAGCTTTATGTATCTAAGAGGGCCCTAAATAACCTAATTTTGCCCCTGTTTAAATACTTAGCGTAAGCGAAAGAACTAACATTATTTGCAAAAAGGAACCAAGAAATATTTGTAGCTTTTCTCAAGCTTTTTGTATAAAGGAAAAAGTTTTTACTGAAAATATCCTGTCTATAAACAGTAAAATTTTTCACATACTTATATACTCACATACAAACAAATATGCACTTACAAACATACAAAAGCCTTATATCTAAGACTTTTTATAGTGTTTACTTTTTTCCTTATATTTCAATTGTCTACGATTCGTATTAGTTTGCATTTGACATGGTAAAATAGTTTAAAAAAACTTTCTAAATGTCGCGACTTAAAGAATGTATCATGGTTGAATTATTTATTTGTATTGTTGTCGGATTGCGAGTATCATGCAACTTTTAATTGAATTTACATAAATATCTTTTATGTCATTTACGTTTTTAACTTTTTGTAAGCACAAACTTAATGCTATATGTATAAAATTAAAAGTTACTGCATTTTAAGTTGTTGAATAGGTTTAAAATATTTTTAGGGTTTTTTTTATCAATTGTAATTAACTTAAACAAGGTTCTATTGGTTTAATATTTCCTAGTGAATTGTTATACTAAAATTTTTTTTTTTCAAATTTTTATTTTTTAAATCTTCGCTAACGCGAACTAACAAAGGGTATTGAATTCATAAAACTAAGTAACTGATATTAGTCCAGTCAGTACCAGACCACAATTTAGGTTCTCATAATAAAGTAAATTTAAATTAATTAATTAAAAAGTGCAAAATTATCCCTTTTCTTCAGACTTTGCAAGATATCTTGAGCGAGCAGATTTGAATGTGTTTCAAGCTTATTTGAAACTAGTGGAACGTGTAGATCTTTGTGGATGTTGCTGTTTTTAATATACCAAGGAAGGAGCACCAGTTGTCATTTTTAGGATTTTGTTTTGACGGCGTTGAATTTTTTCTACGTTGGAGGCGGAAGCACTGCCCCATAATTGTATACTGTAGCACCAAATTGGCTTTAAAATTAATTGGTAGAGAGGAGTTTACAATCAAGACGAAGCACAGAGTTTTTGCCAATTAGCCAATAAATTTGTGTAGCTTTAAGTTTTATTTGCGTCAACTTCGCGTCTATATGTGGCTGTTAATATGGATTGGGGAGCACGTGTCTTTACGTAAATTAAACGTTAAGTGGTTACATTTTTGTTCATTTATTTTTATTTCCCCATAACTTGGCCCACTTCTCAACTTGGGTTACGTGTTGTTGCAGTTGGCTCGAAGCCTCTTTAGGGTCTTTATGAATACTGGGAAAAGCGGTATCATCAGCGAATGTAGACGTGTTCATAAAACTACTGCCGTGTAAAGCAAGTACAGAATTGGACCGAGTATACTTCCTTGAGGTACACCAGCCCCTATTGGTTGGGAACAACGTATTTGGTTTCCCTCTTAGATCATAAATTGTCTACCGGTTATGTTTCTTTAAAGGTTAAACATATTTACTGGAATGTTGAGCTTTAGTTTATTTAACTAAGCCTTCCAGCCTAATTCTGTAGATAAACTGATACATTATCCATACCAAACAATTGCGTTCGGTTTTAAGCAGATCTACTAGGAAGCCAATAGCTGTTGCTGCTCTTTTATGTAAGATATTGATGAACTCATTTGATTTAAGCTTTAAAGTAAGCACTCTTCGCACACCAGCAATCTGAAAAATTACTCTTTTCAGATTTTCACTACCCCCATTACTTTCAATCCGGTGCTTTACACATTGGTAGAATTTTCGGAAATCGTTTTGACTTTCAAAGGTTTTAATAGAATGTTTTGCATCTTTAAATTTTCTTTTAGATATGCATTGGGATGGTCCATTAAAGTTTTGTTTAGTTCTTTTACATAATAACACGCTGTTTTTGCTTATTACTGTATGACAATTTTTATTCAAAAAAAAACTACACATGTATAGGCAAATGTTCTTAAAGTAATGTGTAATGTATAAATTATACCAACGTATACATAATTTTATTGTAATTATGTAGATTATAATGAGCTTATTTTACATGAACATTTTTTGTTTAACGCCTATTCTTTACACAGGCAGACAAACAAACCAAAAAAAAAAACGAACAAATGGCACTACATAGAGTGATATTTTACACCCACTTGTTGTGATTATTATTCGCACATTATACAATCGCCTTACACAACATCCAATTATATGTATTAAATGAACAACTGTCGTCTTGTAATTGAATACATAGAATAAATATGAATGTAAGAAAAATTAATGAAGATTAAGTGATGAAAGCTTTACAGCACATTTATGAATTTTATTAATTGCAATCGTAACACCAATGGTGTACTAAACATAATATGCGTAAATGAAATATGACAGCATACGTGACAAAAATACAGCAACTTTTAAGTGAGTTAAGTACTAAAAGCTGCCATCATAGTGTAACATATTGAAAAATCAAAACTACATGCTTTCGAACAGATGTTTTTAACACGTAAAATTATTTAATAAAAATAGCCTGTAAACTATCTGAAATAATACCGATGGACTTATAATCTCTCTTTGAGTCGAATAAAGCATATCCGTCTAACCATCAATTCGTCTTTGCTGGGTGTCCATTTATTCTTGTGTTTAATGTATAGATTGCATTTTAAAGACAGTTTAAACTCGACACAAAATAGGTTTTGGGTAAAGGGACTAAGCCTCAATTAGTTTTTCGTAATTTTTTTCTGTGAAGATATTGTAGTAAAATTACTTTGTATTAAATTTTAAGTCAGCAGCTGTTTAGTTCTTGGAGCAAAAATATCATAATTGTTCTTTGTGCGGGGGCTATCGCTCTCTCTACCCCTATCTAGATTATTTTTTCCTCAAAATTTAGCTATTGAAGTTCAATTAAATTGTAAATTATTTGAAGTCGGTTTTGACTAGGGATATAACGTATCAAAAATTCCGTAAAAATGGTTGGCTTGTATGGAGGCTACTGCTTTCTATGTTAAAAGGTTCTAAGTCGATAACTGTAACAGTTTCCTAGTTGTAGCACATGAAAAATTGCATAAAGTGTATGCAATTGTAGGGCCTGCCACTTCCCCTGCTCATATAAAAAAAAAAATTAATTTTTCCCGAATGAAGCTTCCCGCCTTCAAAGTATTCCAGCCAAGTATGTGGCCGTATTTACTTATATAGGATTTACTGCATGGTTTTTGTGATTTTCAAATATCTCCGTCAGAAGTTAACCGCTATTATTAATACTAAAGAAAGAAAATCTTAATTAGTACTTTAATTGACACCGGGAACTTGACTTAAACAGGTACACAAACGGGCCGATGGACATGACTATATTGACTTTCCCTTCTATAAGGGTCCAGTACATTGATATTTAATGCGGTCGAAAGTGAATTTTGTAAAAGTTGCAAATGGAATGACAAACTCGCTAATACCATCTTAATTTTGGGAAAGGTTTAAAAATTAAACATTTAGTTAGGGTGGGATTATATTTGGGGCTAATTTGATACATCAAAATATGGTCGGATCATGTATTAATTCAGTTAGGTGACTGGTGGTATAACAACATAAATATGTGCAAAATTTCGTTAAGATAAACTTATATATAAGGGAGAATATGGGCTAAGCGAAAATGTGCACCGAGCTTAAACGCTCTCAATAGACGTTATCCTTATGCCAAAAACCTACAACACCATACAAAATTTTAAAAGAACTGGAACTGGACAAATGGATAGAAGGACCAGCATGCTTTTATAGAATCAGAAAGTGATTATACATTTGTGTGGGGGATTAAGGAACTATTTTCTTATAAAACGTGGTACTTAATATTGATAGGCTATTCATTACAGGTGTATATGTACTTATATCATTCCGCTAAAAAAAGGGCTTGAAGGTATTTCTTGCTTATAGCGTCCACGAAAATTTCAGAATTCGGAAAACAATTGCACAGTTGTATTGAAGCTTTATGACATCTCTGCAATGCCATACCTCGAAAAGTGTAGGAGCTGTTATGTAATATTTAGGCCTAAGATATTTTTTTACCAATGCCCCTATAAGGAGAAAAATCTTTAAAACTTTATAAAAGTAATAATGAAAGGCATAAAAATTTAGCATGATCGAATATTACCCTTTTATTATGTTAAGATAATAAAGAAGTTTTAGTGACTTTATGCTGGAACGAGTGTTTGTTATCACAAAGTCATAATTCATATTGTACAACATAGAAATTTTTGTTTTTTGTCGCTTTTCCACAACATGGAACATATAACACGCAACAATTTTCTAATAAAAAAATGTTAAAAAACTATACGACATAAAGGATAACAAAGGGGTAAATAGTCTAAATAACAAAAGTAGCAAAACAAATGAGTAAAAACTGCTTTTTGTGTGTCTGGATTTAAAGGAAAAAGTATTTTGTACTTTAATCCGCTAAAGGAACGAACCAAGGGTAAGAACTTAAAAGGATAATAGAATATTATGAAAATGATTTTAAGCATTTTCGAGATATGTATATAGCGAGATAATTTACTATTGTACGAGCTTCCGAAATAGTGCGGAAAAATTCATAGAACTAGAACGATATATTAGGGCAAATTTAAAAACTACACATGCTTCTTTTTAACTAATATATTTTCAGCATGTGGAAATTAAAAATAAATTTTGAAGGCAATTTGAAGCCGTTATATTTTATTGTTATTAAGATAAATCTGATACAAAATTTTATTAAATTGATCCGATTGTATTGGGGCTTCCATCCCCTGCCCCTTAGGCTATATTTACACCACCCAAGTTCTCATCTGAGTTGAGTTTCAAAAAAATAAGTTCACATTTTTTTTAATTTTAAAAAACAGTGTAACTTTCTCATTTTTATTATTACAATACGTCTAAGGAATTAAATTTAGTCGGTTAATCACAAAAGTTTTTAAACTGGTATTAGGTGTATGGCAATACAACAACAATTATTTAATCCGGTTACTTTAAAAAACTTAAAGTTAAACTCAGACGTTAACTAGTTTAAAAATAGAATACGTTATATATTCACCTGAGATAAAACAAAAATATTAACAAATAAAAACAGAAATGCTATCACACAATTCAAATGAGTCTCAGATAATAGCTCAGGTAGTGTAAACATAGCTTAATTATTAAAAAAAATTTCTTTCAAAATGTAGATATTAAAGTACAATTACTTTAAAGTAGGCTTGAAGTTAATACCTTATAGTTTTTAAAATTACATAAAATTGATTAATTTAAATGAGGGGTATCATTCACCGTGCTTGTACCCAACTAGTATTTTTAAACGTTTTACTCAAATTTTTGCGTACAACTCCAACGTTTCAGGTAGGCTATGAAATATCACAGTTGCTGCCTACTATGACTACTAAAAGACTTTGGCGGGTGTGACTTTAAAAACTTTAATTTTAAAGAAGTTTGACTTAAGATCGTGCTGCTTGACACGGACCTAGTTTTTGCAATTTACCTGTTGGTTTAAGATGTTTTTAAACGTATCTTTGCTGTACTTTAAAAATAATATATTTTTTTTTTTGGGAAAACCCTTTTAGAACACTTATGACATTTTTTGACAGGTATGACATTTTCATCAAAATGTAATAAAGAAAAACTCGTTTTTAGTACATGATCATTATAGATAAACTCTTGCCAAATAAAATAAAACTTAAATATGTTTCACCTATTCGATAATTTTCATTCTCTTTCATTCTTTAGACGTAAGACAATGATTTTTCACAATTTGGAACTATTTATACAGATTTGACTAAATGAAGGTATTATACTACAATTGCCTCGTTAGAGTGTTTGAGGTACAGCGTATCGAAAATGTAATAAGCTTTGTGCATTTAAAAAGGGGTTCCCACCCTCTTGCTCTTCCATGGCAATTTTTGTGGTAAAAATGGCCATAATTTCTTGGACTATATTGCGATAAACGCATGAATTTTGCCCTTAAACTAGGGTTATCTCAGGGTTTTACAATACTTTGATCCATGCATACATACATACTTACTTACATACATACACACTTACATACATATTTACAAAGCTTTATGTATCTAAGAGGGCCCTAAATAACCTAATTTTGCCCCTGTTTAAATACTTAGCGTAAGCGAAAGAACTAACATTATTTGCAAAAAGGAACCAAGAAATATTTGTAGCTTTTCTCAAGCTTTTTGTATAAAGGAAAAAGTTTTTACTGAAAATATCCTGTCTATAAACAGTAAAATTTTTCACATACTTATATACTCACATACAAACAAATATGCACTTACAAACATACAAAAGCCTTATATCTAAGACTTTTTATAGTGTTTACTTTTTTCCTTATATTTCAATTGTCTACGATTCGTATTAGTTTGCATTTGACATGGTAAAATAGTTTAAAAAAACTTTCTAAATGTCGCGACTTAAAGAATGTATCATGGTTGAATTATTTATTTGTATTGTTGTCGGATTGCGAGTATCATGCAACTTTTAATTGAATTTACATAAATATCTTTTATGTCATTTACGTTTTTAACTTTTTGTAAGCACAAACTTAATGCTATATGTATAAAATTAAAAGTTACTGCATTTTAAGTTGTTGAATAGGTTTAAAATATTTTTAGGGTTTTTTTTATCAATTGTAATTAACTTAAACAAGGTTCTATTGGTTTAATATTTCCTAGTGAATTGTTATACTAAAATTTTTTTTTTTCAAATTTTTATTTTTTAAATCTTCGCTAACGCGAACTAACAAAGGGTATTGAATTCATAAAACTAAGTAACTGATATTAGTCCAGTCAGTACCAGACCACAATTTAGGTTCTCATAATAAAGTAAATTTAAATTAATTAATTAAAAAGTGCAAAATTATCCCTTTTCTTCAGACTTTGCAAGATATCTTGAGCGAGCAGATTTGAATGTGTTTCAAGCTTATTTGAAACTAGTGGAACGTGTAGATCTTTGTGGATGTTGCTGTTTTTAATATACCAAGGAAGGAGCACCAGTTGTCATTTTTAGGATTTTGTTTTGACGGCGTTGAATTTTTTCTACGTTGGAGGCGGAAGCACTGCCCCATAATTGTATACTGTAGCACCAAATTGGCTTTAAAATTAATTGGTAGAGAGGAGTTTACAATCAAGACGAAGCACAGAGTTTTTGCCAATTAGCCAATAAATTTGTGTAGCTTTAAGTTTTATTTGCGTCAACTTCGCGTCTATATGTGGCTGTTAATATGGATTGGGGAGCACGTGTCTTTACGTAAATTAAACGTTAAGTGGTTACATTTTTGTTCATTTATTTTTATTTCCCCATAACTTGGCCCACTTCTCAACTTGGGTTACGTGTTGTTGCAGTTGGCTCGAAGCCTCTTTAGGGTCTTTATGAATACTGGGAAAAGCGGTATCATCAGCGAATGTAGACGTGTTCATAAAACTACTGCCGTGTAAAGCAAGTACAGAATTGGACCGAGTATACTTCCTTGAGGTACACCAGCCCCTATTGGTTGGGAACAACGTATTTGGTTTCCCTCTTAGATCATAAATTGTCTACCGGTTATGTTTCTTTAAAGGTTAAACATATTTACTGGAATGTTGAGCTTTAGTTTATTTAACTAAGCCTTCCAGCCTAATTCTGTAGATAAACTGATACATTATCCATACCAAACAATTGCGTTCGGTTTTAAGCAGATCTACTAGGAAGCCAATAGCTGTTGCTGCTCTTTTATGTAAGATATTGATGAACTCATTTGATTTAAGCTTTAAAGTAAGCACTCTTCGCACACCAGCAATCTGAAAAATTACTCTTTTCAGATTTTCACTACCCCCATTACTTTCAATCCGGTGCTTTACACATTGGTAGAATTTTCGGAAATCGTTTTGACTTTCGTACCTTTCGATCTGCGTCGTATTTTTTTTCTTTCTTCCATCGCAGAAGACGTTTCTTTAAGTACGGATTTTGTAGCAATTTTAATTTAGTAGTAGTATTTGAGATTTTAATTTATGGTCCACAGCCCATTACAATGTAAAACAAATTTTTAAACACCTCGGAATATTTTTAACCAAACTAGGTATTTATCTTAAAAAAGTTTGCCATCCTCATTGATTATCTTCCTCAAGGTTTGTCAAACGTGATCGTTGCTATCCTGATTTAAAAAAATTTCAATCGGTTTCGAGTTGCGACTTTGAGCTGGCTGTGCTATTGCCTTAAGATTTTGAACATGTGGTCACCATTATGTTAAAATATTCCTTTTTGTAAAGGATGAGTTCTTTTTAAGCCCAATCAGAAAAATTGGTTTCTAGAATAAGGGGATAATCTTCCCTTCATATTGCTTTATTAATCCAAACATTATTGTCCAGCTTCTGGGCTTTTTATAAAAAATGCTTGTCTTGTAATTCTTCCACAGGGTTAGTTGTTGCTAAAAAAGTATCTTCAAGTTAAATACTTGTGCTTTTGTAAATAAGTTTTGCATCCGTATTCGTTTAATTTTTTTGCCATTTTTGAATTGTATAGCACTTTGGGAGCGAGATTCCAGCTTTTCGGAACTCTAAGCAAAAAATCTAAAATTTTGCTTTTTGATAGATCGAAGGAATGCGGGTTTTTATAAAATTGTTTCCACTTAAAACTTCAATTGACTTCATAGTAAACAAAGCCTTTATTCTTAAAGTTAATGTAAGGTCCAAAATTTAATAAATAAAAACGATTTTCTTTTCGTTTATTTATTTCTTAGAATATCTTTTTCCTATTTTTTTCAAACACTTTATTTTAATTTGCTTATAACGGCCAGAGTAATCCAATATTAAGCTCCGAAAACACATTCATGTACTGATTTCGGCTTCCTGCTGTTTGCAGACTTTTTTCTGATTTCCTCAAATATTGGTCAATTTAATAAGTAGTTCACACTTATAAAAACACCTTTAAATAAATTTTTGCATAAGCCAAGTTAACACCTTCTTTCAAACTAAATCTATAATCTTACCAATTACGTTCTTTGCTTTTTAATCCACAAAAAAAAAATACTAATAAAAATAAATGAGAAGAACAAACTACTGATAACAAATGAACAATAATCATTACTTTTAAACATTTCACGCTTGCAACCAATAATAAAACTAGCACCTACTGAAGTTTGCTGCATACGATTGGCAAGAAAGCACTTAAAATTTGCCACTTGCAGCTTACCACAACCATCACTTGATAATGTGTAAAGTGCAGTTCGTGAAATAAAGTGCTAAAGGCTGGAACAGTTAAATATAGAAAAACAAAACACTAATAACAATGACTAAGGAAACTAACCGCACTTTATATCTGATGGGGAATCGTACAGGTCTAATGCACCAGCCAAAAAATTAAAGCAAAAGCAAAAAAAAAACAAAACCATGTTCTCCCCAAAAGTGTTTTAGAAAATTAAATGAGATATTTTAAACGGATATGGGTGTAAGATTTTCTTTTAAATTGCAACGTTTCGTTGAAGCTTTAGTCCAAAAACTGAAACTGTTGAAACAAGTGCTTGAACCAAGCTTAACCTTGGTTTAGTTGAAACTTTGAAGATCTATCAGGCAGGTCAGCTCAGCTTAATGTTAAAGTTTGAGAAAGCATTAAGTTAGATACATATAATTTAAAATCTTTCAGCTTTTTACTACACTTGAAAACGTAGAATAGTTAAGACAACATTAACTAATTAAACTTTAAGCCTAAACAGGGCAGTTGAATTAAAAATCTTTCTAGTTCTTTAGTTATTTTAAAACAAAACAAACACTTAAGACTTGTAAGTTGTTAATGCTTATATTTTTTTAACTCTTAGTCGTGTCTTTTGCTTAAACATTTGTGGAACCGCTTCAACATAAAAAGCTTAAAATATTTTCCCCTTTTGAAACATTTCACTAAGCTTAATCTTCTTCACCTAAAGAAGAGTTCGTGATTTTTTGCTTAAAGCTGTAAAAACTAATATAAAATATTCTTGTTGTTTATTAAGGCTAGAAAACCAAAATGGATAGTGTTAATGTCGCACAACTTTGTACATTTTTGAGGTTTTCCTGTTTTTAAAAACTGCCTTTTTAAAGATTTCTTATCATTTTAAGACAATTTTCACCTTAGTGGGTGTACACCTTTGCCTGTAGAGTAAAGCAACCGTTACAAAATAGTGTAACATTTTTAAGTTGCAAAAAAAAAACGAAACATATTTTAGTGTTTTCAGCACGAAATAAAGTGTTGATGTTACTTGACAAGTGAAATGCATCCGTAAAAAAATATTTTAAAACATGAAATTAATTTTGCAAAGGGCATTAAGGTGCAAAAAGATTAAAATGTATTAAATGTGGAAGACAGTAAAATTGTTGGCTTAACGGAGACCAACAGATACAACTAAAGTAATAATTGCAGCTGTGCCAGCAACATTAACAGTTAATTGCAAAACATGCAAAGCCACAAAAAGGTGAAATAGAAATTTTTCTCTTGTCGGGCAATAGAAAAACCTAAAAATGTAATAAAAATAGGGTACCTTATGAGAGATCGTGTCAATAGGAGAAGCATGTGCATTTGGCATTGAAGTAATTTGTTAAGTTACTTTATTAAGTTATCAACTGGAAACCAACAAAATAAGCAAAGATTTTCATCTTTTATAAAAAAGTTGTTGCTAATGAATAATGTTTAAAACATCATAAAATTTTTTAGTAAAGTTTGGAGAATAGTGAACTGCAGTAGCACAGAAAGAAACTGTTATGCCAACATACTTTGTTGTGTGTAGATTATTTGATTACTCTAACGTAAATGCAACGCAACTGTTATATTTTTCTGATATTTATAAAAACTTTAAAACAACTTATTAAATATATTAAAACCTTTATATTAAGTTAACGTTTCAGGGTTAATTTATGCATCGGTTGCAGGAGAGAGCACACCAAAAATTTTGGGCGTTGACTGCTCTTAGATTAAGTAAAACGTTCACTTGACCACAAAACCATATGAGCGCCTTCCGAGCCGGAAAATACGCCTGCTACTAACAAATCTTTCCCAACTATCACACCAGATAAGTAAACCAACAAGGTGCGGCTTTAGCCGCCTGGAAGCGAAATCAACAAATCAGTTTATACTTAATGAGTGTGACGAGCATTTTGCAAGAAATGTAAAAACCACAGTATTCTCTACTGTAGACCATATTAAATAAGCTTTGAGCTGTCTCAGAATTTTGTTTTAGAACACAAACGGCATCTGCCAAACAAAAACTAACTTGAATATTTTCCAATAAACTAGACAGATTATGTGATGTAAGTCTCCGCAAGTCATTTAACTTCTAAAAGCCTCTTTGAAATAAGTGGTTATACTTTTACTATTAGAAAGACGCCTTACGCGATTAATATTTATTGAGTGTCTTTCCGTAACGTAGTATAATATCCAACTAGATTTTTAATTTTGAAAGAACATTACAACAGTTTTACAAACCTTAAGGTCATCAAACTTTAACTGTTTGTGACAGAACTCTAAGCATACATACTTAGATCCCGGTTCATGAGCTCTAGATGCCACGTTTGGTATGATTTCTTGTCTAAAATACAATTGAATTGTATATCAGCCAGACCACCAGCTTATTGGTCAATGGAATATAAAACAATTTCAAACGCTTTTTGAAGTTTATTCATGTTTGGATCTATATACAGACCATTCTTCGAAAAGAATTACGATTCGCAACTCTCACCCAAATAGTAGCTTATGACTTTCTCTTACCTGAAGCAAAATAAATATAAAATACATATTAGCACCCACTGCACGCTAAACGTAGAGCTTACAACTTTGAAAGATATGGAGGGCTTTCTTAGTAGCCCTAAATAATAATATTTAAAAAGTCGGTGAACATGCTTTTTTCACGTCCCACCAAAATACAGACAATACAGTTTCATCTGTTCAAGTGGGACAACTGTTATCTTAAAAAATAAAAGCCCGAAAAAATATCAAACGCACAGATCTCTCCAACTTAAAACTAAGCTGAAGGAAGGCAAAAGCCAACTAATTCATTTGCTGGAGGGTATTAATATATCTCCTCAGATAAATTATTATCTGTAGTGTACAGCAAAAGGTCTAAGAAGACCCGTCGTTGCACAATCGTCATTGGTGTAAATAAAAGGACCTTAGGCAAGAAAAAAAAAATGCATTCTTTTAGAAAATCATTTAAAAAACTTGTTGATTTTCAATGCATTGACGGGCGGGAGGAAACTGCCTCCTGTTGTTGCTAGACAGCCTACAGAAATATTTTTTCCAACATTTTTTTTATTATTGACTCTTTATTTTCATGAACTCACAATAAATAATCAAATCTTATATGTAAAAAAAAAATTAGGTTCAGCCAGTGCCAAACTAAAATTCAAATTCTTAAGGTAAAGTGATCGTTACTCCCAGTGTTTTCATCTGAGGGCAACAGTGTCACTCCTCTTTAAATGTGCGTGTCCGCCATGTGCGAAGTTAGTGGTATTTTCAGCTCTTTTAAATATTTCTCCACAATTCGCATTTAACTAGTGAAACTTGAAGATATTTGTGAATTATTCTTAGGCTTTTGTTTTAACGACGTTGAATCGTCTTTATGTTGAATGCAGAGGAAGAGCCCCACAGCTGTTTTCCGTAGCATTAAATTGGCTATAAAGTTAAGTCTTGAAGCTTTAGTTTGCAATCGAGACAAAGTGTAGACTTTTTAACAATTGTCAAAAAAAAACACAAAGATTTGAGTTTCATTTCGGTTAACTAAGCATCTATGGGTGACTTCGATGTGAGGCAATGAGACAGGTAAATGCCAAGATATTTCGCTTTAAAGTATAGAACTTCAGTTTATTAGTGTTAGGGATTAGAGAGCAATATTTTTTTGATAAAAAAGTTAAATTGGTGCAATTATGCTCAAATATTTTTTTATTTTCCATAACTTCGCTGATTCCTGTCCTTGGATTAAATGATGCAGCAATGGATTCAATGCCTGTTTAGGATCTTCATGAGCATCTTAATCGACGTGTGTGTATAACTGTTTGTTTGCATGTCAGCGGTTTAAGGCAAGTATTGAATTGGTTCCACAGTATATGAGGTACGACAGCTCCTATTGGTGGAGGATAACTTAAGTTGTCTCATCTTGGATCATAAATTGTCTATCGGTTATGTGTTTTTCTAAAGGGTAATGGAAACTTACTGGCCGGTTCAGCTTATGGTTAGGTATGGTTAACGGGCTTCAGTTTTGTACTTGAGAGGCATCAAAAGTCAGCGCACAACGATTTCTTTCTCGCAAGCGCTCTTCTTATAAGCTGCACCAATTTGTGTGTTTGTTTGGTGGTGCCACGTTACTGCTGGCAGCTTTTGTCTTTCAGATTAAAGTCAGCTTGACGAAATCAATTTATGTAACAATTGCGAGATTGTTGGTAACACACATATGGGCGTGTAAGAACCTACTCTCGAGAGATATTTTTCAGGCAAAGGAATCATCTTTTGGAGGAAAACTATCAGTACTATCAGCGGGCAGTCAAATCTTTATATAAAGTAGAAAAAATCAAATTGATCTGTCTGCTGTACACGGTAGCTTTTGAAGCATTTTTTTTTATTGATTTTATTAAAACTAGGATATTTCTAACATTTAAATTATATATAGCAATTATAATCATTAGCAATTGGTATTTTGAATAGTTTGTCTAGTAACAACAATATCACATTTTTTCAATATTTCTTTCATCTTAGACAGAGTTTTAAGACAGCTGTAATTCCTATACCTTTGGGTAATCGTCATAGGTAATAATTTAGCTGAAGGGGTCAAAAGCAAGCGGCTTAAGTATTCCTTCAGTGATGCTGCTTCATGTGCCTTTAGTTATTTTTTGAATCAGTTTGTGTATTCTTTTCGATTGAATTTAGTTGGTGACGTTCTGTGCTGTTACCATTTTTATTGAAGCTTTTCCAATTTTAGACAAAATCTATTCAAAGCTGGCAGATAAAACGTTGTTGTATCTTGGTTAGTAACAACTGTTAAAGGCATAGCCAGTGGGTTTTTAATTATTTCTCCCGGAGTTTTTAGAAGTGGAATTAATTTACAAAGGGTCTGTAATATTTTTTGAGCTTGCGCTATGTTATCTTTTAATATAAAAGAAAATTATCAGTTTCGATTTGGTGAAGACAAAGAAAGATGAGTACTGTGGGTAAGTTCTTTGAAAATAAACCCAACGTAACTTGAGCCTCTAATAGTTTCGGGGATATTTATTTTGTTATGCTGAAATCGCAAATATCATATATGTAACATTTTTGTCAGTTGGTCAGTAGGTATGTTGTCTAGTTTAAATAACGTTCAGTTATATCCCAGAAACGGAACTATACAGTACTCGCCTTCCAGGCCTTTTGACAAGACCCCCAGTACGTATACTTAACGTTAGAGTCGCCAGCAGCTTCTAAGCGGGGACTTAAATATTTATAAAAATATTTGTACAAATTTTCGGTAATTAAAAATCACTAGGATCTGAAAAAAAAAAATAAATAAGACATCTGATGCTTGGATATATAATTTAAAAATACCACACATTAAATGGTTTTTAAATCTCGATTTAATCAATTTGGCCGTGCATATTCATTGCATATCTTTGCAATGACTTCTAATTTCGACAATATCGATTCTGAAGCAATTTTTTTAACCAAAATTTTGCGAGAGAACAAATTTTGTTTAAAAATGTCTAAAAGCGTGTGATATTTATTTTCTTTTTTATTATTAGGCTTCAACTAGCTAAAAAAGCTTAATATTTTTAAATTATCTTTAAAATTAAATTTTTAACTGTATTTTTTTATTCTCATATTCACAAATTTTAAAGTATTTTTATTAAGGGCTTATATGACATTTATTTTACACACAGCTGTCAGATAAGTCCTTAATAAAACTACTTTAATAATTAGGAATATGGGCATTAATATTTACTTATTACCAGGGCACACTAATACATTTTGTAATAAGCCGAATTCAAAAAATTCGCTTTCTGCATTTCCTTTTTGTGTTTGAGAAAGTAAATGGGAAAAAATTTAATTTCCATAAAATACTCTAGCATTCACTTTTACAAAACTCTTAGACAAGTTTATAATCAGCTGAGTTTTTAAAACTACCTGTATTAGTGTGTCCTGAGCCCAGCTGATTATGAATATTAAGGAAAGTGAATGTCAGATTTCTTTTAGTTTTGTGTGAAAATGTGTTTTTTTTAATTTATTTATTAATTTCTTCATTTGCAAAAAATGAGAATTTAGTAAGTATTAAACTTGAGCCTAAATAAAGAAAATGAAATTGTTTGTGTGAAAATTTGAATTCAACTCTATAAACAAACCAAAACATTCAAGAGTTCTTTCGAAAACTTAACAAACCATTTTTCGCTAATAGCTGTTTTGAATTTCGTTTTTTATAAATTAACTTTAACAATTATTGTTACACGAAAAGTTTTGTTTTTGGTAGCCCTTATAAAATACTCCATGATAGTCAATGGTTTTCCAAATGCAGAAGGAAAAAGGTTTACGGGGTTTTGAAAAAACTTTCTAATGTTTTGGTTTGTTTGTAATTTTCAATGAGTTGATTAAAGTTATTATATAAAGGCAGAATATATTCAATTAAATACATATAGAAGAACTAACCTACAACAAACCCTTTAAATTTAAGAGGTGCAGATGTCTCGACTTAAAGGGAATATCCTACTTTCCTAAATTTTTGACTTTGTCGATTTATCATATTAAAACTGGCATTTTAAGTTTAAAAAATCTTATTTCGGTTTACTCTTTTATATATCATATCTTTTTTTTAATAAATAAAATTTTTTTCCAGTATATCAATCAGTACTTAAGTACTAGAATCCCTCAAAATCTTATATTTGGTGTATATGGTTCATACTGTTTCTCCTCCAATTTCTTTTATTTCTAAGTCATTAGTTTGTCTTATAAATAAACTATTCAGTTACACTATACAAATTTTTGTAGTCTAATTGCAAATCTTATATTTCTTTTATACGTTTTTCTAAAGTTTATTCACTTTTTGAACTTACTTTGGCTTATCTAAGAACGACATTGTCTTTTATTGCAAAAGCATCCATCAGGAAAATTTTCCATCAACATTTTTGTTTAACTTTAAAACTGTAAGTTTTGAAATACTTTTGGCGCATTTTCAATTCCTTTAGTGAAAAGAAAAAAAAACAATGTTAAAGCGAATATAAAATAAAGCATATCAAATATGATGTGACATTAAACATTAGATGGAGGTTGGTTGAGCACAAAAATATATAAAAAAATATTGCTGAAATAACGCACTTGTTGCCTTTTACTAACATTTCGTTGTACAATTTTTTAACTTTATGCTGGAGTCACAACGACAGCAAAAAAACCATCGAGTTTTATGAACGAACAAAAAATGAGGCAAAGTGAACTTGTAAATTTGCAATAGAAAAAGGCATTTATTTCATTATAAATGCAGTCATTGTGGCAAATTTACATACCAGCCTAGTAATGAAATATAATTGGATCTTTGTAGCATGAAGTCATTAGGTCGACGTGATGACAAAGACGAGTATGGGCGAAATGCAACAGAATTCCACATAATAATAGATGAAATTATTAAACATAATTTTATTGTGTGTAGGCTGGCGGGCAGGCAAGTTGACTGCCTGGCTAGATGGTTTACAAAAATGTTAGCAACGAACAAAAACAAAAACGTGGGAACTCTTAACAACGTTTTGTCTTCAAAATGTTGTAGAAATTTCAAGAAATGTGTCGTGCAATAAATTCGCCTTATGTTAATATACACAAGTCTTACAATTTTTTAAAAAAATAAATCATAAAAAATTGAAACACATTTTTCTAGGGAACCAATAAGTAAAGCGATATTTATATTTATTTAATCGTATGCACTTGTCAAAATGCAATAATACCTTAACTGTCACCTTGTCTTTCACTTTGCAGACACCTTAAAACTAAAGGTATGAAACATTAAGACCCCAGCTGTCTGGTAATGTTTCTCGTGAAGACCACCCATATGGAAAGGGAAAAATCATAAAAATCATAATCATTAGTATAAGTATAAGTTAGTTATACATAAATTTTAAATCAGATAAAAAAATATTTTTGTATCTGCCATATGAACGTTGTAAATTTTGAACTATTTGTTGTTTCATGTCATTTCAGACATTTGCAATTATTTTAAGATTATATTTCTTGGTATATGATGAGCTGCGAAAGACATGTGACATTTAAAATAATTTTTTCATGTCTTTTTTTAAGTTGGCTTTTTGCCATTACTACACACATATAACAAATAGCAACGAATATAATGATGCTAAATGGAAAATAAAAAAAAGAACCGGAAAACATAAAAACACTTGTAGAAAATAATGCGTTGGTATTCCCAGAACCAATAATGAGATGGTAAAGTTGCGACGTATGATGATGACGATTGTAATGGCTTGCAGACACTGCCATCATAAATACTAAATGAGCCATACACAAATCTAGTTCAAATGAAATTGAAATATTGACAGTTTTAAAAATCGATTTTATGCATTGTTAAATGTAATGATTTCTTCACTCATTGATGATAATTGAAGCATCACAGCACTCATGATTTAATGAAATTAAATTGAAAAATGCGAAATGCAAAGATCACAGAAACGTTGATGGATGAGTGACAGATATTATTGGTGTTAATTTTGGCAAAAAAAGTTTAACATCTTATTGCAAATAGAAATGAAAAGTAAAATAATTAGGTTATATCCAGTAAAAATTTTTTCAAATAATTACAAATATTTTCGATTTATTTTGAAATAAAAATTATTATGCTTATCTTTATATGATGACTGTTTACGAGACTGTAAAATTTAAATTGATTTTTAGAGTTGTGCTTTTCAATTGATTGGCCGGTCTTTTTGTGTAAGTTTAGTTAAGTGAAGTAGGTCGGTCTTTCAGTTCAATAGCTCTTTTAGGTTAGTTGCTTCTTGTTTCAATTAGTCTTTTATATTAATCGATTCCTTTCTCTTTGTATATTTATTAAAAATAAAGCGATTTTAAAAATTTTGACTTTAAGCTTTTCTCAAAAATGTCAAACGTCAAACTATTAAAAAATATCCTGGAGACAATCGATATTTAAAATCAGCGAAATCGGTTAACTATTGACCGAGATATAAGCGAAAACCCAGAGTAACTCATTTTTTTTAGGACAAAATCCGTGCATATATCCCTATATATCTCAGTAAGTATAGTCACTCTTGCCACAAAAATTGGCACTGATACTCCTAAAGTAGGAACCTAAATAATGAAAGAAAGGACAAGGGGAAGTGGTACTTTTCCTGCAATTGCACAAATTTGGTGAAATATTTTATGCGCTATATCTCGAAAACTATAACAGATATCGAAATAAAATGTTCTTCAAAAATTAATTGGACAACAATACCTACGCCTTGCAAAGAAAATGTTTTGGTTGTGGGGTAAAAAAGAGGTAGGTAGGTCCCATACAAATTAACAATTTTTATGAAATTTTCGATACGCTATATCTCGGAAACTATAACAGCTATCGACATCAAATGTTATACAAAAAGTAATAATCAAATAATTCATACATTTTGGAAAAAAATGATGGCGAGGAGCAGGGGGACTAGAACATCCCATAAAAATTTGCAACTTTTATTAACCTTTTAATATGAATAATGCCGAAAACTTTTATAACTGTCGACCTCAAACGTTCCTCATCTATTTCTATTATCCATACGAACGTTAAAATTTTGTAAAGTTTTCTATGGACTTTAAAACTCGCAGGGTATATTAGACTCCGCACAGCCAAATATAGCGCTCTTACTTGTTATCCTTAATTTTGATTTTTATTTAAATTTGAAAATTTTTATAATTATATGTATATGAAAAAAAATAATAATTAAAAAAGGATTTTTATTTACTGACAAAGAAATAAAACAAAAATTTTTTTTAAGAAAAAATTTAAAATCAAAATTTTAAAAAGCGCTTGATTGTCAACAAACCTAGTTGAGTACCAACAAGATACATTACAGCACTTGGCTCCCCAATGTTTCAACGTACCAGTTTTTTTTTTAATTTCAAAAATAATTATTACTTGCAGTTAGTCCCTGTGCTATAATTCTTTGACATTTATATAATTTTGGCCATAATTATTGCGGTTCTTTTTAAACATGTTAAAACGAATATATTTTATTAGCTGTTTAAAGTAAAATAAAAAAGAGGAAACGAAAGGGCGATATTAATTAACTTACCCCACCGGCCAGTTTAAAGAATATGACAGAATTATATGATTTTTTGATTAAGGTTTACTTATGCAGAAAATATATTAAGTAAATTAATAAATTAAGTAAATGTTACGTTCCAAAATAGTATAATATACATATTGAACACTTACGGCACTTACAATAAAACCATATGGGCGAGGAGAGATGAAATGATATGAGTTATGAGCATAGCAATTAGCACATTTTGGTGGCACTGGAGAGTTTTACGAGGACCTTGAAATTGTTTGATCATATACCTCCAGTAAAGATAAATGCTTACTACACACCGTTGATAGCAGATCGGCAGTCCTGGTTGGACGAAACTCTGAGGCAAATGTTCACAGGGACGTGTTATTATTCGGATGGTTCTAGGGCGATGGGGGAAAATGGGACTGGGCATCTTTGTTGAAACTTTAAAGACCCAGATTCACATCTGCTTCCCGGACCACAACATTGTCCTACAAGCGGAGTAAATCATAGAATGTTTGAGAAATAACGGTGTTTAAATGCAAGAAAATGATTAATGATATCTTGGGATTTTGCCTTGCTTGCATTATATGGGTGCTGGGTCATCTTGTAGTGGTCGGTAATGAGCGGGCAAATAATCTGACAATAAAGGTAAGGGAGCAGCGGTAGTCGATTTGCAGTAACTAAAGTTTTCGTTTCGATAAATGCCGAGTTGAAAGAGTGATCAAAAACTGCCACACTGGCGCTGTAGATAGATAAAGGGGTTTCTGAAACTGGGGAATCCTTAACCTAGCATGGTGATAAGAGTACCGACGGGTCACTCCAAACTTACAAGAACATCTTTATTGGATGCTGCATAGCTTTTGAACAGACCAAAGTCCGGTGTGCTTGTGCGATATTTAATCAATTTTTGCTCACCTGAGAGAAGTGAAATTTGAAACTCTTTTTCTTCAAATAGAAGCATCCAAGAAGCAGGTGTATATACTGCAAATCTTAAGGTCTTTCCTTAAGGTATTCTAATTCCACTAACAATGGCATAAACTGGCTACGAAAGGTAGTTAATAACCATCACTTAAACCTCTGTATTTAAGACATTTCGGGCCAATTGTGGATCAATTAAAAGAAAAAGGAACCGGTTGCACCGGCAAAGTATTTGTCTAGCTAATTTTTATAATACATATTTCCACGTGGTTCGAACCCTTTCTGCCAGGTGCATATAGTCACAAAAAAATAACAACAACAAAACAAAAAGAACGCCCTGAAATTACCCAACGCGGCCACATGAAAAACTGACGTTTTAGAGACAGGTGGGGGTTTCTTTCTAATAACACTCTCTTGACCATATCACTGTTATTTTGGATTGACCACAGAACAATTTGATCTGCTCTTTCATGATATAGTCTTCGGTTCCAGTGCTAACATCAATTTTACCTCGTTATGGTAAAACTATTACTGGCAAACTGGCGTTATTATCTTATTATCTTATCTTATTACCTTATTATCTGCCTAAGATCCTTAAAATTATTTTTACATTTTTTAAAAGTGAAGTCAATATCAGGAAACTTTTTTAGTCCTGAGTTGTTGCCGTCATTTGCATCACCTAATACTCAAGAAGTTCTTTCCAGAGAGTGATATTTAGCGTCACTGTATTTGCGTTTTTCATGACACCAGTGATGCCAAGTGAATCGCTTTCTAGTTAGCACTTTTCACCGCTTCTCATCGCAACGTGCATCAGTAAGTTTGAATGGGTAGGAAAAAAAAGGACGATACGTTAATAGCCGCTAAACGCTTTGACTTTAAGTGGACAATCCCAACCACTAGACTTGGTTACAGAAACTATTCTAACGCCTCTTTATCTCCAAGCAGTACGTAAAATGAAAGGTTTAATCTCTTCTAGGCCCAAAAACTAGAAAATCTAAGTTAATAACCACCACTTTTCTTTTCTTACTCCACTTTCTTACCGTTTCTTTGCCACCCGTCACGTTCTTTACTTTAAGTTTCTACAAATAATAACATCAATAACAGCATGATGGTTAAAAAAGCTTACATTTTGCGATTTCAAAAGGTAAAGTAAACAAATAAATAAAAGTAAACTACATTTTAAAAATCGAATATTTTTAGAGAAAAAAGTATACTTAGCAATAAAATACAAACTTTGCAAACAAAAAAAAATTTTCATCTGTTTTCGAAGGATCTTCTAATATATAAATCTTTTACAATAGTTTTTTACAGAGCACGTGTAACAAAGACGATAAAAAGAGAAGGACTAAAAATAAAAGCGGCTGCAGTGTCTATAACAAAAAAATCTTATTTTGTTTAAGTAATTGTTGTTGTAGTTTGTATTGCTTCGATATCAACAACAAATGTAAAGCACTTAAGGTTTTAAAGATTTAAGTTACAGAATCAAATAAACCAATTCTTACACATATTTACATTTAAAAATAAACAGCAAAACAAAAGGGGCCAAATAAAGGTTTCTCGTTAAAGATTTGTATAAAAGCTAGTGCGGTAAAGGAGGTGTAGGTGTCAAGTCCACAAAACACAAGTGGATAACTTAAGTATTTTGCGGTATGTTGGACAATACTTGACTTTAAGTTTTCATTTTAAGTTTCTTGTTTATTATATAAAGCTAAAGTAATATCGGGTTGTATTTGTATTAAGAAACTTTGTGCTGAAATAAACATTTAACTTTTAAATTGAAAAAAAGGAAGTAAATATTAAAGAAATTTTGTTTTACCTTTTCTGTTTAACCCTTTGAGAGAGAATAAACCATAAAATTAGGTTAAAAAAAATTTAATAACATATCTTAGATAAGGATGTAAATCTGTAAAAAAATTTAACGGATCATCTCCATGCTATCGCTTATAAAGTGAGAACAGACTTCTTAGCAAAAATTTAACATTTCAATTAAAACATATAATGACATATGATAAATGACTTACGGAGCAAACATTTCTGCTGACAGCTAAAAGCTTCGAATTTTTTTCGGCTTAAAAATGTGTGAACAAAAACGATTGGGACAGTGCTGAACGAACCTAGGAAAATTTTGACTGTGCACTGAATGAGGTAACAACTATTATAGGCAATCATGCGACTTAACATGAACTGTGACATCTTCACTTTTATTTATGCTGAAAATTGACAGTATAGGAGCGGATGTGTAGTAGTAATTAAGTACCCTCATCTTTCTTCGCAAGAGCTGAATGGTTGGAAAACAAAGATATTTAAGGAACTATATTAATGATGCTTGAAATCAAATAGACTTTCCCATATAACTGACTTATTTAGGACAAAAATAAATGTATACTGTGCTACAAACTCTAATGGAAACCTGTAGATAAGAAAATATATCTTGCGTGTTTTAAAAACAAAAATCCCTAAAGTTGTACAACATAGATGAAATTAAGTATTAATTAGAAAAAAAAAATTAGTTATGTCAAGATATTAGAAGTTTTAAGCGGCGATAGAAATGGTTTATTAGGAGCCAAAATTTTAAATAGTCATTTTGGTTTTAAAAGCAATACGGTCGAATCCAGCAAAGCGGACCGGGAGAATTTGTTTAATTTAAAAATTTTTAATCATATTAATAGTTTTGGAAAAATTAAACCAAAACTTAATAAATATTCACACTGCACATTACAAAAAAAGTAACCAACTTTGGTTAAAAGTAATCAAAAACGGCAGCTCTGCATGTGGTGAAAGAAGCTCTCGGTTCGTATGTGACATAGTACTCATACGATGAGTAGGTCAGAAGAACAAATTTTTTAAAGTAAAAAATAACTAAAAAGTTGCAACTTCTTCCTGCACTTACATCGGGTATACATGATATGCAGAACAAATTTTGTATTGCAAGTGGTGAACCATGCAGTATTTCTCATACAGAAAGTAAGAACAAACGTAAAAATTTTCTCGAATGTGGGGTATCTTAGCATTTTAGGATAAAACTGTATAAGTAGGAAATAAGAATATTTTAAATATTATTAACTTTATGATCACTAAATGGAAAAAACTTTCCGTGAAATTTTTAATTCGGACAGCAAACATATTTTTTTAGTTTTTCGTGTGTTTTTATTGCTTTAACTAAAATAAAATAAATACAATTGAAAATTGTAAAAGATTTTGACTTCAAATTTTAAGCTCGTTATGAAATCCTAAATTTAGACTGAGACGAATTTTCACATTCCATGCCACAAAACGCAAATAACTTGATATATATTAAACGTTACGCACGCAATTCTTCAATATTTTAAAATGGACAACGACCCAAAGGCCCGATATATATACATATATTTAACGTGAACAAAATCTAATTGTAAAACAATTTTTTAAAATCCTGTTTTGAAAAAAATAAAATTCGAAAAATACTATTGCTTTTCCTTTCCACCCGTCATAGGGTTAATTAAAGAAAACCCATTAAGCACCACACAAGAATAAAAATTTCAAATAACATATAAAAATACTTTCTTGGTTACAACTTTTTGACTTCCCAAGGTGTTTTGTTATTTATTTAGCGCAGTGATTTGTGCTGTTTATGCACAAGCATTTGTCCGAATTTTTTTAAAAACTTTTTATCATTCCAAGATGTTAATTTTGTTTCTTAAGCAGTGATGTTGTTGATCTTTGTGGCATTCGAAAGTCTTATTTAGACCAAATTGTAGTTCTTAGAAGAAAAAGAAGCCAAAGGATGCCAAGACTAAATAAAAACAAAATGCTTAAAAGCATATAACAAAATGATACGAGAACACAAAACAAAATCACATCATTTGTTACAAAAAAAATAAAAATACGAGTCGTGGTATGTGCGGTAGTGTGTTTTGTTGCGATTGAAGGAAACCTCTCAAGTGGTGCTTAAAGCCAAAAGCTACGGTAGAAAAATAATCACTATCTCCTTGAGAATATGCACACCCAAACAAACATACACACAGTTTATATTTTTTTACATTTGTTTGTTTGAAATAAACGACCTGAAGAGCACAAAGTAAATAATATTGAAATGTATTCAATATAAAGAAGATGTATTAGAAGTAAAATCCCCATTATCTATCAAAAGATGTTTATAATATTTATTGATGATGGTCAAAATGTCAATTGCAGTAACACTTTGTGCTACATAAACTCTAAACATAAGCAGTCTTAAGGTGTTAAAAGCCTTTTTCACTTGAGTGGAGGTTGTTTTAAGGCAAAAAGGTAAGATGATATATAAAGAAAACTTAATCATAACAAGAATGACGTTAAGAGTGTCTTATTCATAACTTTTTGATTTACTTTGAAATAAGCTAATGCCAGGAAGTAATTAACTGATGCAAATCTACAAACAGAAATTTATATATGAAGGAGCTTTATTATTTAAAGTATTAAAGAAAGATTACTGCAAGCCCTCTATTATAATTTAATATTTATTTAAATTTATCCGTGAGTTCTATAGATAATAGGAAATTAAATATTAATATGATACTATAAGAAAGCAAATTTTTAAGGTTTTCGGCAAAATGGACTATGAAAAAATGTACGTTAATATAATTGCACTTAGTGGTAATAGAAAGTTTTAAAAACCCAAAAAAAATTTTCTTTGTATCAATAATTTTACCAAATTACGTACTCTGAAAAAGTCTGTCGCCTATCAAAATAGTCGCCTTGGTTATTTATCTGACTGAATAACTGACTGAATGACTGACTTATTGGTTCATCATCGCACAGCCCAATCGCATGAAGCTAGACTTGAAATTTGGACTGTTGGAATCCACGCGTACCTTTTAAGCCAATAAAGCAAAAAAATAATTCAAATTTCATTCCACAGGTCTTTAAAAAATGTAACTATTTTTTTTGTACTGTGAAGCGTGCGTAAAAAAAGCCTAGAAAATTTGTTTCAGTACTCTCGTGCACTTTTTGAGAATAAAAAATGGAAGAAAGGGCTGTGGATGCCGATAAAGTCTAAAAGTGAACTAAGTGGGCAAAAATTTACAATTTATGAACTTTTTTGGTTTTTGGGGCAATGACTCTGCAAATATATATTAACGACTATTGGGCAAGATTGAGGTGGAGAGTCTTATAAGCGTTCAAAAAGGAATTTTGTCATATTTTTGGTTCTTTTTGCATCTCTTGATATTATGGATCTTGAAATATGACATTAAAAAAGTTATTTATTTACATTTTTTGTATATTTTTCATTGATTTTGCATATTGTTTCTAGCAATATAAAAAAAGATCTGTTGACCCCGATGGAGGGTAGAAGTCAACTTAGTGGGCGAAAACTACTTTTGAAAATTTCTGGTAAACAAAGAGTTATTTTTCAATATTTGTGTGTAAATTTTTGCATATTTAAAAGATAGAAAAGTGAAGATTCTGAACTAATATTATGCAAGAAATTGTGCATTTGAACGTTTTTGCATTTCGTACATTGTTTTTTGTTTTTCAAAGTACATAGTAAACTTTTTAAACTTATAATTTAAAAATAACTTATGAGTTTAAGAAGTCCCTGGCTTAATAGGTAAAGGATCTAATTCCATATATTAAAATTTTACAGGGGAGACAAAAACAATTAAATTTTTAATTGGTTAAACCCAAACTATTATAAAGAAATAACGTGTAATTGAACAATTTGACAGAAAATTTTACTTATTATAGGAACGTACAGCTTTACTTTGTGATAAATTGGACAACAATTAAAAACGATAAATCTGTAATATTTTTTTTATAATCAATGTATTTTTACTTATTGTGCATTATTATAGGCGTGTTCTATTACGAGCATAAGCTATTTACAAAAAACCTTAATTTTTCTCTGTTCGTTGCGATGTGTCTTAAATTGTCAAAGCTCATTCCTGATTCCTTTAAAACGGTTCTTCTTTATGTGCTTTTAGGCCTTCTTCCAAGGTGTGTCCCTTGTGGGTTTCGCTTAAGTGCATCATGGCATATTTCGTCAAATGGTTTGTGAAGTGTGTGGTCGATCTTGCTGTACCTTCGCCGTTTTATTCGTGTGTTGATATTTTCTTGTTGTGTTGATTTTAAAAGCTGTTCGTTTGTTATTCTCCTTTACCACCAGATTTTAAAAATGTTACGCAGGCACTTACTTGAGAACACTTGTTGTTTGTGATTGATAGACTTATTTACTAGCCAAGTTTCTCGCACGTATAGCAAAATAGACTTGACCTAGGCGTTGCATATTTTACTTTTTTATTTGAAGGAAAGTGCACCAGATTTTCAAATATTTTTTTAGAATGCTGAAAGCTTTCCTCGCTTTTTGTATACGCGCATCTACGATTTCAGCTGCTCTCCCGTTCTAGCTTATGCTGCTGGTAGCAAAAACTGTGAAGTTCTCAATAGGATTATTGCGTAGGCGTAGGGAAAGGTTTTTAGCTTGTTGCGAGTAGCACCATGTCGTGTTCCAGGTTTTGTTTAAGTCTCAGTGGGATACCCTTATTTTGGTTTACTTACTTTCAATAAGTATTTCAATAAGTGTTGTTATAAAAAGGGGGAGGGGGGTGGTAGCAGCATCCTTGCTTAAATCTGCTGATGGTTTTGAAGGGTTGACTGGCTTTGTGACCCCTTAATTAGTCGGAAGTCATAAACATAGTAAACTATAGATTCTGGAAGAAAATTGTGAAGAAAATCATGGAAATTTTAGTGCACATAGCACCCTTTTGCATATACTACTTTGATTTAGTTAATATATAAAACTACTATTACGAGGTAGCGAATTACCTGCTATTTTGGGCAACGACTTTATTTCCCTTTTCCTGATATAAATCAAACTTTTTGATCTTACTACTGTGCTAAAAAAATAAGTACACACATACAAACTAATTTAATATTTTGCCGATATCAAATTAAAATTTTATAATTACTACCCTATAAAAAAAATCTTAATATGTTATGTATCAGACATTCAATTCGCAAAGGAAGTATGTTTTATCCCCTTTTGATATTCAAATACAACACAACGATATTTTTATCAAGACGAGTAAATGCAACAATGTTGCGAATAACAATTTACTTCTTATATTAGACCTACTTCTGTTGTCCACATGGCCAAAGCTGCAACTGCACAAATAATGACTAGAAAGCTAAGATCTTTATTATATAAATATCACCACCAACCATTGGACTTCTCTTTATTGGTTTGAAACAGCACAAATACATGCATACGTTTGCTCACATTTAGACATAAAGAAAAAGTCCATTAAAGGTTGGAAAATTTTAAATTAAATGAAAGATATTACTTCATTTGGTAAAGATTATTTGTGTAGTTTTTTTTTATTTTTGATTTGATTGCCGTTTTTCGTTCAACAATTTGTGTTTAATGGCTGAGGTGTAATGTTTTTTACTTCACTAATTAAGATATTAAATTGACTTTCAAAATTGCTTATTTGCGCAACGAAATGTTACTTTGCGGATGAGTTTTTAGAGCTTTAACATAAGGTGGAAACCAAGACACTACACTTAGAAAAATTTAGGTAAAGAAAGAGTCGTGTGATATCATGATATGAACAACTTTAAATGTATTTCTTAGTCATTAATTTAATTTTTTTTTTTTAAATTAAAACAACCCATATTAACTCTAGACTTTTAAAACTTTTATTTTAAAAAAATTCGGTTAATTAGTATTGATTTTGTCTTTTTTAAGGTCATGGTATACTTTTGTTGCAAAATGCCTTCAACCAGTCATAGTAGGCATCAGAAAACTGTGAAAGCATAGCAACAAATTAAAAGTTTCTATTAGGTTTAATAAAATAATCGGCCTATAAATTTGTACAATGCAAAAATTTTTACATAAAATAAGTTTGGAGCAAAAAAAAATATATAAGATTTTTTCAGATGAACAGCGTTACAGAAATAGCAGACCGCTTTGTGAAATTGGCTTTTTATGTATTAATGCTAAAACCAGCAATTTATCCGCTACTTCGTAAGCGCAGTTTAAAATAGCAACTAAATCAGCGTAAAAGTAAAATTTGTGTTGTGTTGCTTTAAAGCCTGTCGAAGGCTTAAGCTGGAGGTCCATACCATACGTTATATGCGTGGCTCCGTTCTATGCGTATCATATTTTTGTACGTTTTATACGTTTGTTTTTGTCAAGTTACATGCAATACGTTTTGTGCGAAAAGTTATTTGTTTTGATCAGCTGTTTTGTAAAAAAACTGTGTAAAATAAAAACAAACTAAAGCAAAATGAAAAGTGAAATTATGTTTTTTTACCGAACTTATGGAATTTATTGGGTTAATAAGTATAATCTTTTGTGTTACAAGGTTTTTGGTCCATCCCTTACATCTAGAGCGGGAAGTCAGTGGTATTTTTGCGGCAACTTTCAAAAAATTAAAAACCCTTAACCAAGAGAAATCAGATTTTCTTCATTACACTTACATAAATAAAAACACAACAGAGATGACACTTAAAATATAAAAGTAGTCGATAAAAACAATATTAACTTTGGCTACAAAATATTTGTGTTGAAAACTTATTTTTAAGGAAATTTATTCTTAAAATTTTTTGCAAAATTTATAATAAAAGCATTTTCTTTCATAACATACTGTTTTTAACACAAAATATACCAAAAATATAATCTACCACACACACATGTTTTTTGATAGCATTTAAAATTTGTAATCACTGGATAACAAAACCATCTGTCATTTTCTCATTTTGCATGCGACGTATGAAAAAGTAGAAAGTAAACCTACTTTATACGTTACTTGCGCAGATCCGTTCTATGCAATTTGTTATGTTTCTTGCCACATATAAATATACTGGTTCTACTTTTTTGACAGACGGAGAGAACGTACAGCGCAAAGAACGTATGGTATGGACCTCCAGCTTTATGATTTTATCTTTGTTGCTTTAAAAGCTTCAAAAGTAACTAAAAAGTGCTAAAATAAAAAATTTTTTTCAGATTATCAAAAGTGTAATTTTTTAAAACATGCTGAGCGTTATGTTATGTTTCTATCTTTACTGGTTTAGAAGTTACATAAAGAACCTTAAAATTACATATATTTTTTTAACCTTTCTTTCTGCCACTTAACATACAAAATTTCAATATATCTAATACCACATCTATATTTATAATTTTTTAAGACCTATCAAGTTCAATTTAAATGATATCTCTATCTTTATTCGTTGAGAAGTTACAAAAAATGCAGTTTTTACCATTTTTTCCTTTTTATGATTCAAAATTTCAAAAAAGTTCCAGACAAGGGGGTATATTTTTTTAGTAAATTACCATACTTTTTAAACCTTGTTTTTATAGATTATAGTTTAGGATATATCAACCTCCGGATATTTCCATATTTAGCCAATTTTTACTCGCTTTAGATCCAATTTTCCGAAGTTACATCTAAGTGGCTCACACATAATTTTTTAAAAGACTTTCTTTACCCAAAAGCGACAGTGTTTCCATATTTTTGTAAAATTTTGTAATGCTTCATATTAAAATCAAAGTATTTTGTTAATAAATATGATAACGTAAAGTTATTTGGCACTTCTTAAACTATTACAAAAACACGACTTCATGGATTTAAATAATATAAATTTTTGTAAAGTTAAAACTTAAAACTGGCTCTACAACATTTGTACATATGGATGCTTTTGGATACCTTTATTATTTGCAGTGTATAAGTCACAAATAAGGCGAATCCCATTAAAATGGCGATAATAAGAAAATAACTCATGTTCATTTAATCCATACAAAAAGCGAAGAACAAATAAACAAATATAATCCATTGATTACAAAGTAAATACTAAAACAACAGGCTGAAACAAAAATGAAATACAAAAGTAATTGGCATGGTCGAATATAATTTACCCTTCACTTTAGGAGCAATAGATATATTTTTTGTGTAAAATTATATAATACGAAAGTTTGTTTCAGATTAAAAGCTTATGGCTCTCTATTAAAGTTTTCGATGTAAGGTGGAACGGGCGGCTGCGGAAGTGGTAGAAGAATGTTTCTTTGGTTCCTTTATAATATCTGCGAATGGAAGAGAGGTGGAGAAAAATAAGGAATTAAATAATGTAAAACAATAAAATAAATTTGATTTCGAAGCTCCTATGTATGAAAGTATAGGTAAATTCAAAAAACTCAATATAGTCCCCCGTAGTGGTCCTCACCCAGCCGCTATCCCTGACAAAAATGATAGACTAGATAGGTCAATGTTTGCCACATTTGACAAAGAGTCCAGTGCGATGAAACTAAAATGTATTATCTGGACAAAACCACAAGTGGTACTAGATACTCTTAGTCTCGTCTATTTTTACAGCTTCTACAGAAGCCATTAAAAGACAGTCCCAATCTAGTGGCATAAGTTCAAATGCAACAATGACTGGTTATAGCAACCACGGTATCTGTCAGACTTGGTTTGTCCGCACCCGGAATGCATTTAATATGTCTCCGATCTATCTCTCGCTAGGTTGTCCTAATGGTTCCACATCTGCCATCATTTGATTAATCGCGAATTTAGCGGGTAGAGAGGGGGAAGCCCCAGAAGTCTACTTGTACTGTACAGAATATAATAGTAATAGAGCTAATAGCGTCTTTGCTGTCGACGAAGATCGCGATTTTCTGCCTTATATCTTGTATTACCTTAGTCAGTTAGCTGCAATCTCAGCCTGTAGTATACTGTTAATGCAAAAAAAATTTATGTTTATGCATTAAATACTTAACCTCTCACCAATAACATAATTTCGCTCCGACCCATCGGTAGTTGTCTTCAAATCAATAGATTCCAAAGAGGTGTTTTCATTGATATTTATCTCTGAAAAAAAGATTTTGGTATGCAATAGTCAATAACATTGTGAACAATAAAAACAGTCCTAATAATACTTGCATGACACACATTCGCAGTATTCAGAGTCAGCTTGTTCGCCAAAAGAGCCGCCGGAAGCCAATTGATTAAGGTCAAAAGTAACCTAGCGGCAGTCGATACCATTGCGCCTCTTATCAGAATCGCCATATTTGGTATTCTTTAAAATGTATCTATGTGATTCGCAGTTAAGTTAATAGCAATTCGTCCGAACTAAGTCTTATAAAAAAAAATCAGTTCTTTCGTGGTTTTGTATAGCGATCTGATGTTTCGTGGACTGAGAACTCAGGCTTTGCCAGTGACACGTTTGCACACATAAATCGCAGTCTGTGCCTTTGACACTCTCGCCTCCACGTTTAGCACTTACTATCTTGTCTAAATGATTTAGATAATTAGCGATATCTTATAAAGTCAATGCCACCTCGTTCAGTGCCTGGAGGCTAAAAAAAAAGAAAGGTTAATAGGACCCACTAAGTACATGTTTTTGAGTCACATCTTAAAAGTAATATTTTACAGCAATTAGGATAGAATTCCTTACTGAGAGATTCTCCTGTTTGCTGAATTTTTTACACCAGCTTGTTCCATCCTACATTCCAGGAGGTTAAAAACAAACACAACCAGAGAACTGTCAACCATTATCAAAGGTAACTTTTATGTTCAGAAAGAGCGCAGGTGTATATTTCCAGAATCCCAGGGACCTCTTGATATAACCAATCAACCAAATTTAACGGTTTACAATTTGTGTAAGCATACATCGTTCACCCTCTCCAGGGTCTAAGCATTTTCACTTGTGTGTGGTGTTTTTCCTCCCTTGGGAAAAAAACAGTTTTAAAATTCACCCACTGTATCAAAATATATTACCAGGAAAAATTTTCGAGGGAAAGAAAAATATTGCAAGTTTGTCTTAAATTTGCTATTTTTATTGCCGAAAGGTGGTGGGGTAATCTGGACAAAAAAAGTGTCTTAAGGTCGATGTGATCTTTTTTGACGGTAAGCGTCAACTAATCACGAATGATGTCTGTTCTAACTGGTCACTGGATACTAAGTAGGCTAAACCTCCCTTCTAACGACCACTGTCGCCGTTGTGGAAATAGAATGTCCTACCTAAGCCGTCAGGAGATAAAGATTTTAAGGAAGTTACGCACTCCCATACAAACGGCCTCAAGTCGATAGGTAATATAGTTTCTAAGATTTTACGAGACTAACGACAGTTTCCTCAAAGTTATCCATTTGTAAAAGAGCTACGACTCACCATATCCCATCCAATCTATATTCTTCCAATAGTTCTGGGATCGATATGATCGATGTTCTACAATTTCTACAATTTTCTACATATTTTATAAATTTGGTTCTTTTTGAAGGGAAGCTACCATTCCCCGTTCTTGCATCCAACAACTTTTCCTCCACCAAATGTCAACCATGTTTATGGTAGGGTACAAAAATAATATTTACGAAAAATTAAATGATTTAACTTCTTTATTAGCCGGTGTGTATTTTGGACCAATCGACACAAGAGGTGCAAATATAAACTTAACAATAAAAGCAGCAACAACTAAAAATACATTAATATATAACAAATATTTACTTACGCGTCTAGTTGTTTGCCCCAACAAATAAACAATTTCAATTTAAATTCGTACACAGTTTTTGGTTAAAATTGCAATAATATGTTGCACACGAAATATCCCTCCAAGACCAGAGATAGAAGGAAGAAATACATTTATTGGATACAATTGCTATCGCATTGCATTTAAGATAAAACTCATAAGTTGAGAAAAAAACCAAAGACAGACAAAGTATGTGCACAACAAATAGCAAAAAGAAATTGTTTAAATGAACAAAAACATGCGCAAGAGAATTTAGCAAAATAATAAAGTGCTGCCATAAATCAACATAACTGAAAATCAATTCATAAATAGCATTGGGTAGCCCTCGTACATAAAATGTTTAAAAAAGTACATATGACAAATGCGTTCAAACGAAATGAAAAAAAAATATAAAATTATTATCTGTGTGATTACGTACCACATTGCATTGGCTGTATTTTTTATTAATTTTTTTCTGTGCGTTTTCCCTTTTTTTTGTAGTTTGAGACACGTAAATATAAAAAGAAAAACTATTAAAGAAAAGAAAATAATCACACATTTGCATACGGACACAACTGATGGTTGTAGTTCAATTTTGCTTAACTTATAAAGGTAATGTGTGTTTATAATAACATGCGGACGCACAGTGGCGTAGATTGTAACTAAATTAAAAACATATTGATAAACTTTTATTAGGCGATACTAGTAGTGTTCTGCTTTTTGCTACATGCAGCTCTGTCAAATTGTTTCGTTAAATTACTGTAATGGCTTCATATTATTAAACTTAGATCGGAAACCCAATAAGTAGGTTGTTTCTTTATTTTGAAACACGGCATAATATAATACAGATAAATAATTTTTTTGCATATATATATTGATTTTTCTCTTAAACTATTTATTCGAGTTAGATCATTTTTTTCGGCGTTATTAATTTACTCCCTAAGAAGACCTTCGCTCAGTTATGTGGGTAATGTACAACCCATACAATAAAATAAAAGATTCATTGTATAGCAAGAGCTTTACAATAAACTTAGTTCGTTTTGAGTCAAATATTTTTAGGATCGGAGAAGTGGTAGAGGTCCCCCAAAGAGTTTTTGATACCTTTCAATATATTGTGATAAATATAAATTAAGAATAATAAAAAAAACTTAGAAACATAACAATATGCAAACATATACGATTTATGCGCATGCTTATGCTCATCTATATATACTGAAAAGCAACAACCGTATTTCTAAAGGGGAGAAAATACGCCAAGTTTAGAAAAAAACAAAATTTTAAAATTTAAGTATTCTGCTCATAAAATTAACGAGCCTGTGTGCAGCACTCGTTTGAAATTTAGGACCTTAAGGGGTAAAACATGGCAAAAACCATATTTTGGTATTGCTTAGATCAATCTTGTAACTCTGAACCATTTAAGATAGGCCAGATTGTGTTCGATAAAATTTGAAACTATATCCATATATCTTTGGTACTTTTTTGAAATTTTGACCGAGAGAGGGTAATAATTTTTACTTTTAGGTACTTTTTGCAACTTCTGAACTAATAAAGGTGAAAGCGGAAAATAAATTGCGTAACACAAGGGTCAAAAATAAACAAAAATGGTTTGTGGTTCTTTTTTCTAAATATAAAACCTTAAGGGGTGAAAACCATAAATAATTTTATCCTGGTACTACATATATAAAGGTACTTTTCCTTACTTTTGCACTAATAAGTATAAAGCATAAATTAAACGCTCTTAATAAGCCCTTATATTATGAGTGTAGACACAATAAAGTGCATGACTGTTCGTCCATATAAAGGTGAGAAGCCAACTACTTAATCGGACAAAAAAGTACACTTTTTGCACTTGAGGCACTTTTTTCGTTTTTATGATTAGCAGTCAGGAAATATGAAACTAAGGTCGGAAGCTAACTATGTCAGTGGAGGAAAAGTATTTTTTTCACAATTTTGTTACTCGTGACGTAAGAGATTTCGAGTCAAGAAACATAAAACTTAACACTGCTGATTCATATTTATAGAGGCCGGAAGTGAATCAAGTGCACAAAGATTACTTTTCTTAAACTTTTTGTACTTGTTTGCATATTTTGAGATTAAGAGTCTAAAAATATGAAATTAAGGGTTGCTGACTCAGATAGAGGTAAAAAAACTACTAATTAGACACAAAGAATTTTTTCCACATATTTGGTACTTGTTTGTTTTTTAAGGGTCTAGAATATGGAATTTAGGACCACTGCGGTCGAAATTGGAAAAAGTGGACAAAAAGAACTTTTCATTTTCATTGAGATTTTAAGTCTTGGCATTTCATTAGCAATCTTAAAATTTGTGAATCAAGGAATAAAGACTTCCACGCTTAATATTAAAAAAGAATTTATTTGGCAGAAATTGGTTCCACTGTGAAATATTATAAGGGATTGCCAGTCTGAAACTGTAAAGACTTAAGCCAAATCCTTATTTATAAGCTTAAGTTATTTTCTTATATTCCTTTTGGGTTTCCCGGTTTCATATAAACTTTCAAATATTGATTTAGGAAAAACTCTGTTGGTAGTATTAAATTTTATGTGTTTTGTCGGGAAGATAAGGAAGGTAGTTCATGTATGTAAATGCTTAAAATCATTATGCTATATCATACAAATTTAAATTAAAGTCTTAACTGTTTTAATAAAATATTGAATTGTTTTTTGAAATTAAATGCCAAAAATGTTTCTTACTTGCAATTTCATAGAAAACTATTAACCTGCCTACAAAGTTTTGTTACTTATAAGTATTTTGTAAAACACTTATTGTAGGCGGATAATGCGGGATGATGTCCCTGAAATTTTTTTAATGTTAAACTTAATACCTCAAAACTATAATAGCTATCGACCTTAATACTGCTGTTAATAAAATTTGATAATCTTAGCTTCAAAAAAAAAATATAACAAACTTCTTATAAGAAAGCAGAGGAATTTTTGACGCCGTTGCTATTTTGAAATTTTCAAAAGATTCGGCTCAGCCGAATAGAGTGCTCTAAAGGCTTGGAAACAGAAATCCCTTCATTTGTATTGCGAATTTCTTTATTTTATTGGGACGTTGACGCCTATATAACAGCATGTGTAGCTCTTTGTAAAGTCGCTTTTGCTCTATCGTATAATTTCTTAAAGGTTAATAGATTTAATAACATGTAGTAGTAGTGTAGGAAAAAGCTAAAAAATTTTTCATAAATATGGGTGCAACATTTGTAAAAGTGTTTAACATTTAATGAGATTTTACAATATTCCAAAACCAAAGGCATATAGATATGTACACATGTAGTTAGTAACATCCGCGGTATATTTGTATACAGTCCTGCACATATGCTTTAACTTTGGTTTTGCAATTTAAAATGCTAAATAAATAGTAAATGGGCAAAAAGTCTACAAGAAAAATTTTGTAATCGAAATTTAAATTACACTTATTTTTCTTTCTGGGCAGTGAAAATTTTTCATTTTAAAAGATTTTTTTCAATATGCTTGGGGTTTTGCTTAATGTTTTAGAGGCAATTGCATGCTTAACGTTTGTTGGCCAGTTATGTTACAAATCTAACATTGGCAATTAATAATTTTTCCTGGTAACGAAATCGGAGACCTGTTTTTATTACAAAAACCAATAAAACGACAATGTAAGGAAAGGAAAAGACAAAAATAAACAATTTATGCATTTGAAATCAGTTGGCAAGAAGCAAATACAAACGAGTGTTTTTTACTTAAAAAATTTATAAATTGTTAGTAAATCATGTGCATAAAGTAGAGCTAAACTATATTTTATGCCTAAAAAAATTTGTCGCAATCTATTAGAAATTAGATACTTTCCTGTTCCAAATTTATATATTAGAAAAACAAGTTTTGTTTTTTTTTATTTTGCAAAATTGTGTTTTTATTTTTCTTATTTAGTTCTTAACAAAACACGACTTATGTTTCTGTTTTGTTAATAAAAAACGAGAATTTGCTTTAGTTTTGCCATAAATTTTTGCCATAAGAAGTTTCGAATTACAGACGAATACGACAGTTTTACTGCTGTTGTTTTAAGATGCTGAAGGTCTAAGCGAAGAAGCGTAACGCTTAACAGTGGTGTGTAGGTTTTTTGTTTTAAATTTAACTTGTCATGTTTCTGCTATTTTTGTTCTCTTTGTTTAGAATTTATATATTTTAAGATTTTAATAAATTTTATTTGAATTGATTGAACATACTTTGTCAAATATTCAGAATTGCAAATAAATTGTGTTAAAATATTTATGTAAACAAGGTTTGACTTAGACAGTTTGAAAAGAGGAGAACATGTGAACGCATAGACGAATCCTACACAAATATTGTTACACTAGTCAAAACAAATTTACTTGTTTTCTTTTCTAATTTGGTTAATTTTTTTTATACCCATACGTGGTAGGGTGTTGTGTGTTTGTGCAGATGTTTGTGATACCTAAAAATAATGGTCTGAGATCCACCTTTTAGTATACTGATCGACTCAGAATCACTTCCTGAGTCGATTTAAGCATGTCTGCCGGCTGGGTGTCCATTAATTCTTGTGATCAAAGTACAGGTCGCAATTTGTAGGATATTGTGATAAAATTTGACAGAGATACGTTTTTCGGCACTGGCACTAATCCTGTAGTTTGTATACAAATAAATAAATTTATCTAAAGGTTCCCAAACTATGCGACCTTTCCTTTCAATCGGGTTATAAAAATATTAATTTATATTTCACAAATATAAAACTAAACGATATTTGTGATGATGCTAACCGACGGTTGGCGAAATATCGACAAATTTTAATAAAACAAATTATTAAAAACAACAACAGACCTCGAGCTTGTTTTACTAAATATATAACTTAGACTAAATATATAACTTAGAATAAAACTAAACGTTTTAAAAGCAAGAACGCAATAATAAAAAATATCAAATATTGTCAAATCAAGAACGAAAAACCTAAAAATATCAGTCGTCGTCAAACTGTGAACGGCCTGTTCTTAATTTAATTTTTAACACTCTATGCAAGATAGTTTGTGTTAATATTTATTAGTTAAATTTAAATCTTATCATATTTTTTTTAGTTCCGAATTGATAAACGAACTCTTTTGACAAGATCTAAAGAAAGGTTGGCTCAACGGAAATAATATCAGAACAATGTCTCCAATGATATCTGTTATTGGTAAAATTTTTCTAAAGGTAGGATAAATGAGTGTTGAAATCTATGTTTTTATTATAAAAGAGTTTAAAAGACTTTTTTAAATGATTCAACAAGAATACAAAAACTAAAAATTAATTTTTAAGCATGTGGTCGAAGTTATAAGTTGTATATTATAGGCCATTATCTTAAATAACACCACAATTCTTGCAAACAGTTTTCCACGATTTACAGTATAAATTTTGTTATTAAAAGTTTAAAACGTTTAATAAATAAAAAATACATGAAAAAATATACATTTGTTTTTTTAAATTGATTGGTTAATTTTTCGCAAAAGTTAAGAATAAAGCGTTGTCAAAATAAGAACGGCTGTTGTCGAAATAAGAACGGTTTTTTTCAAACTAAGGGCCAGGCGTTCTTAAGAAATTGTCACCATCCGTTGCCAGATAGGGAACAAACGTGCTAAGCTAACTCTTGACAATGGATAGTGTCGATTTCGGTGCTTTTCGAATAATTTTTCCCTCTGTGTATTTCTAAACTATTCACAATCTCCCGAAATGCAAAGGGGGCCAAAACTACAAAAAATACCTTTTGTTCTCCAAGTTTTCATTTAACTTCAATATGAGTCAATAGTTTTTAACTTTATATTTTCAGACTTATTATCCTAATAATGGAAAAAGTACCAAAATTTGGAAAAGGTACTTTTTGCCTACTTAGTTGACCTTTGCCCTCATCGGTGTTTACACTATTGTTGCCATATTTTAAACAAAACTTCACTCTAGCTTACAAAAAAGTTATAACAAAAAGGAAAATTAAAATTCACCTTTTTTACAATAATTTAAAAGGCACTTTTGAGTCAAATTATAATAATACATAATAATTATAATAGTACATAAAAAGAAAGTTGTTAAAAACAAATTAATGTATAATAAATATACAACTACACATATTTAGTACCATCTGGATTTATTAACCCGAAAGTTAAAAAAAAATTAAATACACAACATTTTACAGCAACCTCAACTCTAACTTTAAGACTATTATTATTTAATACAATACAATTGTGATAATCAGCAGCATAACATTATTAGCGTTCTCATCATCATCATTATCATTCTCGTCAGCCATCCATAACAGCTTTGACGACGAAAACTACATGTTTGAGTGCGTTTTAGTAAACTAGAGAGCATACAAATAACCATTAAATCTGTCAGCACATATTAAAATGACAATGCAGCTAGAACTGAACAAAACAAACAATCAGAGATAAAATAAAATGAGTAAAGTAAAAATTTAAAAAAATCTTAATACGAGTTAAACAGTAATGTAAAGAATGAATTCTCTTTACCAAAACAAAATTTGGGTATTTTAGACATTTGTTTTAATTTTTATCACAAATAAGGCAACCAATACGAACTGAAATAGCTTTAAAGCTTAATTAAAAGAGACGCAAGTAGTATGGTTTAGTCGACTTTCCTATCCATAAGGATCTCATGATACAGATTGATGTAATCTTTGTGGGGTGCAAAAATAAATTTTGCAAAAATTACAAACGGGACGACAAAATGATATAATACCCAAATCACCATGTGAAGAGCATAAAAATTGCGGTAAAATAACCATAGATTTTACGGAATTAATGCACCGAATTTTCATAGGCTGATTTGCTTTTCAAATTGCTTATTTGTATAATAAAACACCCCTATATTTTGAAAGATAAAGATAAGTGATTTACTCGTCAGTGCATATATTTAAATTGAACACATTTTTGTGTGGTTTTCGAATATGTACTTACATTAAATTTCTCTTGTAATTTCTTAACCAGCACCCATTAAAATAACGCACTAACGGACAATGAATTTACGGGTCTTCAAAGAACTTCGGTTAATGAATAATTTGTCTGAGGAATTAAAAAAATCTGTGCAGTGAGGTTCTTTCTGAGTTGGTTTAAAGTTGGGACAATCTGTACTTTTGTCATTCACTTTTGGCTCTTCTTCAGACAAAAACTATTTTAAAGAAATAAAAACAGAAAAAAAAATCTAATGTTAATAGCGCCAACCCAATTAAAGACTGATAGGCATCAGGTGGTTGTAAGCTTTCAGACCGTAGTTATCTTGATTTCTCTATCGTAGGAAGTCACGATAAAGAATTGATGTTTAAGAGGAATGCCGACTTCCGTTCTATCTATTATTACAATTGATGGCATACAAATTTCTATACTAATACTGTAAAGCTCTTTTAAGAAGGCTTCGTTATTAGTTTTCAAAGAGCAGGAGAAACCCAGCTTTTATGTCATCCATAAAAGCTGCAAAAAAATTGTTTAATGAGGACAAATGGACACAAATCTTAGAATCTTTGCAAGGTTCAACAACGAAGTCCGGAGTGCCAAACGTGGCACTTCTACTGTAGCACGGAAAACTCATTTCACATGCACCATCTGCGCAAGGTTTTGTCCAATCTGCTCATCGTCCCTGGCTTTATTCAAAGAGATGATAGTACTTTTAATGAAACAGGTTATAAAATACTGGAAGTTCTAATGGACACTCACCTCGTTGGATCAGTCCCCATCTCAAATAGTATGGCCCCACACACAATCTTTAATTGTTTATTAATTGGGTGATCATAAGCTGCAGTGATCAATCAAGAGCAGACTGAACTCTCAGCGATTAGCAAAGCGGATAACTGGCTCAGTAGTACTACAGGGTATTTGGTAGGAATGTTGGGATCTTGACCAACTGCAGAGCTGTCATTAAGTGCGTTCCTGATATATACTCTACATTTTAACTAGTTTCGAATGACGGACATCCTTGAACCGGATGGCGATGCATTTTAACATGACTCTGGTATTGTTGAGCTGGATGACGGGACAATCGACCACTTCAGTAAAGGGACTGGTAAAACGACTTCGATTCTAGTCGAAAACCAAAAATTTATTAAAAATAAATCCTAGTCAGATTGGAAATTATTTTTAAACAATAGAAAAAATATAGTTCAGTGCGCAGAACAGTTAAAACAACTTATCGTCATTGAAAATTAAATATGAATATCTGTTGTGTGGCGTATTTAAATTTTTAGACTTATTACACTTTATACATTGGTATAATAGAAGATATACGTATGTACATAAATATATACACATGGGGCATGAAATTGAACTATTTGAATTTATTTATAGCCTGAGTTACTTGTAAGCATTAAATAGGTACCCCTTTTCCAGTATTACCTTTTTTTCTTTGGGAAAAGTTTAATTAACTCTTTTAAAAATATTTTTTGAAGATATCCATTTTCTTTAATAAAGCATCAAAACTAAAATTGACTATGAATTATAATCGATGATAAGCTTCGATTATCAGCTTAAAGAATAGGGATTCAAATAAATGATCGTAAGATCAAAAATCGATTTCCTACTTCAGTGGTATTACCCTCTCTTCCTGTAAGTCCTGAATGGATAAATAAGCCGGAGCTCCGGGCTGCAGTTACAGGCTAATGGGATTTTGGCACCTGTGTCAGTAGATTTGGACTGTATTTTCACGACTTCTGTAGAAGCCGCCAGAACGTAGATTATATCTAAATTATCTTAAACTTCTTCTGCTATTATTTGGCACTGGACAATTTTCGAATCAGTCACTTTGGTGACTTACGGTTGTTGCAAACATTGGCCTATATTGTCACTGTTATGTATTGCATTATAATCTAAAAGTTTTGTAATCTACTGTGTAAGTGTCAATATTTTTAACCGTAACTTTTATTGTGGTATACAAACTAACTTTCTAAATTATGCAGTACATACATTCTCTTGCTTACTAAGAACCTCACTAGTTGTTAAATTTTAATACGTAACAGTCACCATCTTTTATTAAGGGATGATGTATGTAGGTTTGAAGACCGAGACTATTACCGGGCGACCATTTGAATTTACCTTTACCTATATCGAAATTTCTTTATCTGAGCTTATTGAATGATTTTCTCTATCTCTTTCCCAGGTAGTACAATGTGACCGAGGCAACGGAACCAAGAGGGCTGCAGCTCATTATTTTTTCACATTAGCAGCCGCTTGTTCAAACTCATCTAGTCTAGCATGCTCAGCGGCTTTTCATATATATTTCTTTATGCTACTAAGACAGTCATCAAAGTCTTCCAGAAAATTCAGCGAAATATTTTTCGAGCAGTGAGTGCTGTTATAAGTTTTTAAATTTTAACCTGTTTTTTTCTTTAATAAAATAGAAAAGAACTAGGTTAATTCAGGGAAGACTTTAAATAGGGATAAAATGGGGATTTTGGTAATGATCTTTTGCAATTGAAAATTTGATAGAAACCAGGTTTTGGAAAAATTAGCCTATTTGGTGCTTGGATGTAGGTAGCAACTATATCGACCATCCGTCAAATAGTGTTTGATTTTTAATTTGATTGATATAGCCCAGCCACTAAAAGATCAATCTCTGGGATTTTTCGTATTGTAAAAATAATAGCAACTTATGGATCTCAGATGAATTTCGGAAGCTTACGTTGCTTTAGTTTTATGGTTAATGAGAAAAAATTCCAGTTCAGGTTTGTGTTGGCGGGTGCCGTTTGAGTTTTAGGAAAATATTTGTATTAAGTAGACTGCATTTTTTTCAATGCCTTCATCATGCTTGTAATTCATTGATTGTGTGATTCGACCAAACTCTAAACTTGACCTTACAGACTTTTTAGTTTGATGATATTGCTCTTTTAGATCTCTGTTACAAACTTATTTAAAGACAAAAACAAGACTTAAAACGAAAATCTTAGGTACGTATTGCTGACATTTGCGGCTGGTAAACTTTAAAATATATATGTATATAGAAATATTTGTATGTGTGTTTGTATGTATATACATATGCATAGGCACTTGCAACTCTCGTTAAGACAAGAGATACCAAAACCTTTGAGGAAAATGAAAAGAGTTTTATGGACTCACCGACAAATACATCGTGCTCGTCTTAGAACACTTCGTAGATAAATACACATAATAACAATGACCAATGTGACAGGATCAGGGACATTTGTTAACGATAAATACAGCAACGTTTTCGAAGAAAATGATGACGATAACTCTGATGACGACGGTGATTCGGACAACAAAACTTCTGCTCTTTTGTTATGTTAGTTAGAGACTCTCAAGCTAAAGCTTCAGCCGACTTATACCAACCACAGTATAAAGATGAAGCTCTGTCTGAAAACATACACTTAACTCAAAATAATCACATCACATACTGCTTGTCCGTCTGCTGTTTGTAATCGTAGTTGTACACAATGCGTTGCTATACTTATAGTTGTCGACTTGAGGTTTTGACAGTCTTGCAAACAAATGAAAAGAACTGTCAAGTTATTGCGGCAAACACACAACCGCAGCAATTTGCTGTCACATCATCATCTTTTGTTTTATTCAGTCACTATTTGCTTTTCCCTTTAGATCTTTTATGTTTTTCTTTACAAAACGGTCAAAAACAACAAATAAATACAGCACAAATCTTGAGATGTCAACAAAAAGCTTAGCTTGTTGTTCTCTGTGTCTTCTTGAAATTGTTTTTGAATTGCCAAAAGTATCGATTACATCCCAAAAAGTGAGGCAACTAAAAAAATTCGTCAACTACAGGCAAACATTTTTTACTTTAATTTCTTTATATAGAAAAAATAGATATTGAGCCAGCTAATAAAAATAAACACGGCAATAAGAAAAACGCACTGCCAGATAGAAGTATTAAGGGTTTCAGGATAAATGTAGGAACACAAACGTAAAAACAAAATTTCCCTTCTGGGGTAATGAGAACTCACGCTAAGGTTATAAACAATCATTGCAACAACTGTGGCCAGGGTATGGTGCGGGACTTACGTCAAAGAAGTTATTGGGTCTTTTTTTAGGAAACGACTTAAAGGCGATACAATACGTGATTATTACCCAACCAATTGCAATTAAACAGCGTGTGGTTTGAACCAGTTGGTGCAACTGTACATACAGCCACCGCGGAAGTTGAAATTGGAAAATGACGCTCTTCTAAATCACTTAACGATAGAACTTAAGAACTACGGTCCTCAAAAATTTGTGCTCTTAAAAATCTTTGCAATTTCTCTACAAAACTGCTCAGATTTGGTTTTTATAGCTTTTTAGTCACTTAAATTATTTTCGCTTATTAGTGCATAAATAACTTTTTTATTGCGATTCAAATTTAAAATTTTTTGTTTAAAGTCCAAGTATTTTCTCAGCAGCAGTTTCAAAACGGAGCCACGAGATGATAGCTTGCATTTTTGTACAAAAAAGCGCACAAATCGTAAACGCTTTTTTCTGTTAATTTCTGTGATCTAAAGTCAACTAGTGCTATATGAAAGTCAGCACAAATGTTTATAATGTTCTGCATCGTATGGCTCGCCAATGCATTCGTTCATCCAAACAGCCTGTTTAAAGTTAGAGACTTGCTCGCGAAGAAGGCATTGAAAACATAACGCACATACTAATGATGCTGGTTACCTTTATTTATAAAGTGATTGCTTTCTAGATATTTAATAGGAGAAAAAACAAACTTAGTAAAGGCAGACCTCATAGGCTTTTACGTGTTCTAGTGGACGTAAGCCATCTGCCGTTGTCTAACCTCATATTGCGGAAATATATTTGATAGCTGCTTGACTGCCTTTATAATTGTTTTTCTTCCTGTTTCTTGTAGACTTTGTTACTGCCGCCATCGTTTTTATCCTTTTCACACCCTGTGGACAAATTCTCGTTCTTTAAGGCAACTACTTGATGCTGTGTATTCTTTGTAAGATTTTATTGCTAACTGTTGGTCTAGTAGAGTCTAAGTCCGCACCTCAAGTCACAACTGGTAGCACTTTCTGCATTAGGGGTAACTTTTCTGAGTTCTACTCGTAGCAGGTCCACCTACAAAGGATGACTAGAGGCATAAATTTGCCATGTTGGGTATCAGGTATACGTGGAAATTTATTTTCAACCTGTTTGCGCTGCAGCACCTTAAAAAAATATGTGTTTTGGTTACGGCTAAGACACATATCATGAAAAGAGCTTAAGCTAAATATAAAGTTTTATTGCAACCATATATCAATGCCCAGAAAACGAAAGAAGCTTAGAAAAGCTTTGCTTGAATGCCAGCGGGTGGTTATACCGGAATCGTGGCTTAAAGTGATACTTAGAAATTATAATGTGCAATCGATAAGGTGCCATCCATGTGAAAAGTCCGGAAAGGTTAATTTCGGAAAGACTTAAAAAAAGCTTAAACTAAATTTAAAAGAGTCAATAATTTTAAATGGTTATTTGATGTCAAATTTATACACCGAATAATTTTCTTTAGTTAAAAAAGTTATTTTTTCGCCCCCTTCCCACTCATTTTTTAAAATAACATGATACTCACAGAAACCCAAAAGGTATACTTATGAAAGAAAATGTCATTTAGAAACTTATAATTTTTTGCAATTGAACTTTTCCTTTAATGACACGGTCAATTACAATTTATTCAGCTTAAGGGCAAAAAAACAAATTATGCCATTGTTCTGCTGACTGTAATTTTATGTGTTTTCATTTAACGAGATTAAATGAATTTAATATGAGATAAATAAAATATTTAACGAAGAAATTGCAAGGAAACAGGTACAACGATATTAAATAAATTTTTTTTCACAATGTCATCTTTGGTTGACAACATGTCTTTAGAGAATTGACAAAGAATTTATAATGAAAATTTTTAAAATACCATATTTGTAAAAGTGTCAATGACTTTAGGATTATAGTTGCAAAGTCGAATTTTTTTAAATCTTTTTAATCTTTTAAATCTTTGCGTTAAGGATCAGAAATTTTGTATTTGCTTTTTTATAACTGTTATTATTTGCTAAAGTCCTAACTTAAGGAAGTTCATACTTAAGGCAATGAAATGTGGAATTATTTTTATTGTGTTGAACACAGAACTTCCAAAGGAAAAGTAAAAACAAAACACACAATAATGAATAGTTTTGGTAGCAAAGCAGCAACCACAAGTAATAATTAGATTTTTCATAAACTTTTGGTTAAAACATGTATTTTGCTACTTTTTGTTAATTTTTTTCATCATCACCTTTGTCTTTCCTCGCTGGGATAATAGAAAAAGAATTTGTAAAGGCGTCGTTTAAAGTGACATTACAAGTGCTTTATTAGATACGATATCTAGAAGTAATTTGAAAATAAGTGGCTATAATTTTTATGATTCGAACGATCCCAGGGATAGATCATGTGGTGGCTCGGCTATATTAAACAAATTAAGAATTCAACACCAATGATTGGAATTTTTCAATAACCTTGTTATTTGATCAGAGTACTGTCCACCCAGATGCTCCGTAATGAAGGATCAGTACAACAGTTTTTACAAATCATTAGGTCCCCGCTTCATAGCTGCTGGAGACCATAAAGCTAAGCACACGTACTGGGGCTCCCTCCTAATTAGTCCCAGAGGTCGTATCTTGTGTGATAACGCATCGGAAATGAGACTTTGCGTTATTTCAACTGGACAAAAAACCTATTGGCCAATGGAAAAAAATGAAACTCCAAACGTAATAGATTTAGGGGCAGCAAAAGATATATCCCCAGAACTTTTTCAAGCTGAAGCCTCGTTGGATTTATCTTCTTACCACTCACCCAAAATAACCACTATTTGCAGTTCTCATTAAATGGCAACTTTTTATTTTTTTTTATCTAAAAGAGAAAACTGGTTGAAATATAACAAATATATCAGCTTACTGCTCGGAAAACCAACTTGTAACAACTCCCGAAAAACGAAGATTATATTCTTGCCGACATCTTTAGGACTTTTATATAAATGTCTCTCATTTTACGAATTTATTCCTAATAAATGGAAAGAGGCCCTTTATATTAAAATAATGACGAGGAATAGTCTTAATAATTTCAGTAGATCCAATTAGGTAACGAAGGGTGACAAAAAGAGTTAACCCTCTCACACATCAACACTCGAAGACATCTTGAGACCAATGTGCACCCGTTCAAAAAAGGTAAGAAAAAGGAAACATTGTTATATTTAGCGAAGAAGAAAATAAATAAAGACAAACAAGAAGGAAAAAAGACCTAGCGCAATTCGCCTTCAAGGCCATACGAACCGCCTGACTGGAAACATGTATAGGGGCCTTACTAGCCTTTGAAACATGCTCCACTGTAAAATCCGGTGCCTATTAAATGGGCAGTGTCTCCGCCTACATTCACCAGGTAGTCTGTTGACCCAGCTGTGGTGCCTAAATCATTGATAGGCAACTAATAATATTACATTTGATTTTGTATACGTGCAGTTTCAGATAATATTAATTCCATATTGCTGTTAGTGTAAATAAACAAACAAGCGGTATTCATCTGGCTTGTTTGAAAACTCATCTGAGACTGATTAAAATTTCTAATGTTTTGTATACGTGTACTTAAGATAAAAAAAGGGAATGCCTATCCATGGCCTAAATCAATATTTTACACCCCCATCATACAGTGCAAACATACGTCAGAAAGGGTCTAACACCCATTGCGATAACCCAGTTTACCACTTTGGTTGCAAGCCACATCCCTTTACTATGGAATTTTGGCATTAAGACCCTGTTCTGAATATTCCTCTTTCATGACAGCTTACTATCAAGAATTACCCGGAGATACTAGTTTTAACTACATCCCATTGAGTGTTCGGCTTCTAAAAGCCCCGACCATGTACTTTTCGCTAAAGAGAATTAGTCTCATCTTGTTGGGTTTCATGCCCAAGAGGGTGCTCACAATGCCGATTGCAGAAGCTCCGCGACCGTTAAAAGAAACTTTTCCGTGACTAAAATGAACTACACTTTGTGGGGAGTCCTGCAATTTACCTTTCTCATCCTAGATTTTTGACTCTACTTTTGAGCATCGAGGTTAGTTTTTGACTTCCTTGTCCCAAGAGTCCAGCAGGTTAAAGTTTTTACAAAATTTGATCAAATCTTATTATCAACCCCTCGGCCACGTCCAAAAAGAAATTATGTCGAATTTAATCGAAACCGCTTATATACATACATATATGCAGAGTAATGTAATGTATAAAACTTCACATTTTGAATGACTTTTGGTCGAAAAAAAGGGAAATGTTCTTACTTTCTGGGCGTTTATAAACCTTATTAGGAGTTGATACGGTAGCTTTAAAATGCGTTAAAGGCAGATGCCTTCTGTCCAAAGTGGTTTATTACCAGTCTTGATCAAAAAAAGTACTACGTATCGGAAAGTATGAATGAAAAGCTAACTGGCAGATAGAGGACATGAATAATGCTGAAGACATTGTTTCGAAAGGCAGAACCAGAAATAAGTAAATAGTTATATCATATTAGAGCTTCCAATTATGGGGAGCAAGTTAGCAAAGGAGAAGTAAAATCTTAAAACTAAACAGCATGCCAACCGGAACCTCAAAATTAGATGTGTGATTGGGTCGCATACTAAGAAAGCCAAACTACGAAATATGCCATGAAGTATTGAAACAAAACCCACAGGATTACAGAACTCGTAAAACACCCACCCAGTATAAAAACAATGAAAAAAAAATCGGCTGAAACACTTTGATGTAGATTAAAACAATGGAAGATTCCAGGTATTCGGCCGATGATGATTTTAAAAGAGAGCGCTAAAAATGTTTATTATGTAGGGTGTCTCAAATAAAAAACTAAACAAACAGATAAAAATATTTAGTCGGCCACTTCAATTGTTGCCATAAAAGGAGGAATTTGCTTTGACACCAAGGCGTTACATGTGCACGCTTTCTTGGCTGGCAATTGTCACGGTGTTATGTAGCACCAATATAAGAATGAATGAATGTTTATGTATCTGTCTTTAAGTCGCTGTTTGTATTTCAAACGCTTACATATACATATGTGCAGCTGGAGAACAATGTATATTTAATTGTCTGTCCATTTATCTCCTACCAGAATTCTATAATACAAACCAAATCATAGCAATGCAAGGAACAACACAAAAAAAAAAAAAAAAAAATAAACAAACGAACGAACAAAACATTGCTTTTAAAATGCATTTTAAAGCTTAGGAACAAATCGCTGTTTTTTGTAAATTTTTTGTTTTGGTAAAAACATTATTTAGCGGCATTTAACAGTTGTAGTAGAGCTCTCTCTGAATATCATTTACAAGTAAACAAAAAACACAAACAATCGATAAAAGATCTACTACACTACAACAAAACGAAGAACATCCATCTATTTAAGGTACTTCATTTTGCACACTACATGTTAACAATATTGCAAACTAAACTTGATACATTTGGTACTTAATTCATAGCTTAAACTACTAAAATAAAAGTTACTTAAGAAATGTTTTTGTTAAAAATCTTGGTTTTTGTAAGTCGTAAACTCATTAGCTGTGAGCTTTAGACAAACTTCACACTGTTTAGTTTTTTTATTTGGTGTTTTTTGTTGGTTTTGCAGTTTTAAACAGAATTTAACAAACACGCATGAAAAATGGCAAACATTGGCTAACTGCAGTCAGTTGTTCGTAGTTCAAAAGGAAATCATTAATCTTGTAATTATTGGCATTATTGGGGTTTTTGTTACTGCAATACCTTTGGTCGGCGTAAATAAATTTGTTAGGAATTTTTAATTGTGGGCTTAAACATGTTTTTGTTTTTTTTTTTTTTGAGTTAGATAACCACCTTGGGTGTATTAAAAAAAATTCTAAGAACTTTAATGTTAACTACACTGGGGCCTGAACTTATAGTCTAATTTAACTTGTGCCCCCAGCTCAGCTTATATTTATTAACATTTTATTTGCTAACCATTTACTAAGCCTTGATGTATTTTACTAAACTATAAATTAAACAAAAGTTGATATCCTCAAAATTTATTTTATATTTTCTTATCTAATTATTTGAATGTATATTTATAATTTGTTTTAACTTTTTAAGTTGTATTTAAAAGGGACTTCAGATTTTTCGACTAAAAATACTTTTACTTTCAGTCGTTCACGACTTTTTGGTAAAAACTTAAAATTTAATTTGGGCAGTAGATATTGATTACCAATATTAAATTACAAATGAAAATGTTGTGGTTTTGACAGACGAGTTCAGAATTTCTTAATCAGATATTATAAAAGTTATAGCCAGTCAACCCCCCCACCCCCCTCATATTTTACGGTTAATCATAATTCACTTCATTTTAAGTCAATATTAAATTCCTTTTTTCCGAAATGAGGCTTACATATGTAGGCACGTGGGAAATATAGAAGAAAAATTGGCAGAGGCATATTGTTGTCTTACTGTTTGAAAAGCACACACCAATCGCATAATATCTGCGAGACTATGTCCAAGGGCAAGGAACATCACGACCAAACATTGCTTTATAACAACAGTTGAGGTTAATGATAAAGAAGAATTCTTCAGCAGCATCACCAGAGTATTTATTGGAAATATCAGGAGTTGTTTTTTATCCTTTCTAAAATTCTGACACACAACTTGGAAGCAAGAAATAAGTAACGGCTAGACATAAAATTGGCTCAAAGTAAATTGACCCAGATCGCGTCATAGGTGGCACATAATCCCTCGACTTTCGTATGCACAACATACCTCCTGATCGTGGGACAAATCCAAGCGACCGTATGGCTAGTGACACAAAGTGGCATGTGCACGAAATGTACGAAATAAACGCGGACCAGATATGGCTAACGACCGTTAAAGTCCAACTGAAAGTAAGAGCATAAAAGGCAGTTTAAATGTATAAATTGGATACTTTGACTCTTAGAAACTTATTCATAAATAACATTAGAAACTAATTTTTTTAGTGTTGAAGGCAATTAAAGATGGCTCACAAACAAGGAAACCTTTACCAGAACTTCGAAAGATCATATCCGCTACAAACTGAATTCAAGGAAATCTAGGATCTATGACAATTCATGGAGGTTCACAAACCTAACACCAATAGCGAAAGACAATTTCAATGCAGCAAAACGAAACCCTCAAAGGGCGCAGCATAGCAAGACAACACTAGGATTGACAGTTGGTAAAGAAAAGTGTGAAAAAGATTAACGTCAATGGGGAAGAAAAGTTGAAATCATATAAAAAGCTGCAACTGTTCTTCACCAAAGTTGTGATAAGGTGCAGTTAGTGTGCATTGGACCACAAAGTACCCAGAATCTGCTCTTGCCAACGTCACCAGAAAGCACGATAGTTTGACTTGCGTAAACATGCTTGAAACAGTAGCCGCTATATCAGTACTAAAATCAAATAAGGCACCTGGTCTCAGAGCTTGTATGGTAAATAAAATGCTTTGCGCCGAATTATTACACCAGCTTAAAACAGAGGCACTACACGTCACACTTACCGAAGGTGTGTTTATTCTACTGTCCAAGAATTCCTTTCTCAGACTTTTAGTGCAAAAATTGGAAAGACACGACGCTGCTGAGCATGATAAGTTAAATAATTGCGTCTATTTTTATTAACAAACGGACAAAAGACCTTATGTTGTCTTGTATGCGAAATGAACAAGCCGGATTCTAATTACAGTGATCTTGTTAATCATGTTGCTGCACTGCACGTCAAATGGTGGCCCTTTGCTTTAAAAAATTTGAGAAAGTCTTCGCTACCATTATCTAACTGGGATATCTAAAACACTGTGAATGCACCACTCGTCACATATGACATAGGTACCATCTAGGGACCACCTTCGCGTAGAAAAGAGCGTGCAATAAGGCTGTGTACTATACCCACCACTTTTCAACATTGCCCTTTCTGCCTTTATGTCACGAATATTTGAACACAACAAAAGAATCACCTAAGGAACGAACGATAAACTTAGTGACCTCGATCACGCGGATGACATGTGGCTTCTTTTTCGAAAGTATCTAAACTAAGGTAAAATAACGTAAGAAAAAGTTATTCGATTAAAAACATCTAAGCTATTACTAATGACGACACACGAACAAGCAAAATATTATTATACTACCGAACATCATAACAACTTCTTGTGGTTTAAATAATGATATACGGTCTTCCGTTATTTAAGGTCTGGCAGCTTTAAGATCAACTAAAAATATACCAAGATTGACTGATTTATCAAGGGACTCAAAAATAAGAATTCGAGCGTAATGCCAGGGAAGTTGTTGAGTTGCAAAACGGGTGCATATCAAGAAAGGAGCTACTAGGCTATAAAATTCGCTGCTAAAGGTTAATATTCGTATTTTGAGAGACAGGCATACAAGCATAATTTACTTAAATTAGGTAAATATTATTAGTACTTAATTAAAAGTTTGTCTTATTCACTAATTTTTGGTTATTACAAGCACCCGCACGAATGCATTAAACCTACACACAAAGAAGAAATTGAGTAAACTTAACTTAATTCAAAAGTACGGTGAGTACAAATTTTCTTAAATCAAGTAAATTTCTTACTTCAAGTACAATTTTTCCAGTACGAATTTCTTTATTTTAGCCACAATTAAACCAAAAAGAGATTAATTTAAGCCTTAAACAGGATTAATTCGAAAATGAATTGTCATTTTTTTGACTTATGGAGCTTATATAAGACGAAGAGTTTCTTATATTATATTTTTATTTTATATATACTTAAAATTTATATTTTAAAAATTTAATTTTTTGTACTTACCGAATCTTAGATTTGAACCAGGGACTTTCTGCACTGCAGCACAAGCGCGTTACCTCTAGGACACCGAGTCACTTTGTATTCAAATGTAAAATTATATATTAAAACAACAAGTTATTTTCTGCTTGATTTGTTGAAGCAATCCGAATAGGCTTGATTTAAGAAAATGTAAGTAAGGATTGTACTTAAAAATTGTAAGAAAGATTTTGGATAAATTTAAGAATACCATTCTTGATTTTAGAAAGCGGGGTTTCTTTCTATGTATGTTGCTACAACTGTTGAAGTGTGAAGTAAATGGGCATGTGTATTGCTGAAGATTTCTTTAAGAAAAAAAATGTGTGACAAATAAAATTTGCTATAACCAAAAAATAAACAAATTTATAAGAAAAAATTATTTAATAATTTTAGAAGAATCATTTTCTCCTGACACGAAAAATATATTTAAATCAAGTACTTGGACAGATTGGGATTGTAAATATACCTTTGAAAATCTTGAGGCTGTTAACGATCGTACAGAAAGTGGTATAAAATTAGTTAAAGATAGCGAATAGTACCGGCGGTATCTTTTTAAGGTTAAATAAAATAAATGTGATTGTAAATATACCTTTGAAAATCTTGAGGCTGGTAACGATCGTACAGAAAGTGGTATAAAATTAGTTAAAGATAGCGAATAGTACCGGCGGTATCTTTTTAAGGTTAAATATACTTACATCCTTGATATTCGTAACCAGTTTTCACTTTTAACAATGATATTTAAGCAGCCTTTCGTATTAAAAAATAGACGTAACGACCTCGAAAACTAATATTTTAAAATTTGCTTGTATTGCAGGTAGTTCAACGTTATAAAAGCCAATACTCCGAAATCGCATTTATAAAGAATTGCTTTAATGCATTTACATTACAACCTACATAGCACTATTTGTTAATTTATATTTTATAATTTATATGCTACTTGTGTTTTAAATTTATTTATTTTAAAAAATATACATAACTATTTGGAAAAAGTTTAAGAAAAATGTAAAAAATTTATCAAAAATGCAATTAAAAAAAAAACAAATATGTGTAAATTCTGAACACCCAAGGACCAGTTAGGGTTAAGTATTTAGGCTGAAGACTATGTTGGTTTATTGTCTACATTAATAAGTATATAGTAAGTAACTTCTATTGCTAAATTAAAAAATTTTGTCAATTTTGTCCTTTTCACCCGTGTGCATAACGGTTTAGAATGATCCGACTTGGCTACAATTTTCCTTATAAAATACTTACGTTAAATCTAAAAAAATTGGGGTGAGCAGTTTTTGAAGTTGGACATTTGGCAAAATAACTGTAACCTTAATATACATACATAAGTATCTGAATAAACATATAATTGTATATAAAACATTTTTATTGTTGGTTTCTTAAAAAATTTTTGTTTCAAAAGGTAGTCAATCTTCAAATATACTTGTACTTTTAAAAACTCAAGGTTATTGGAGTGTAATCTTAGAAAAAAGAAAATTAATAAGTAAATGCATGTAAGTACTATGTATGTATATTCTGTATAACTAAAACACGTTTAATATTGTAAAGCGTTTACAACACTGTTTTATTCAACGAAATACATTTTATGTCTCAAAGGAAATCATTTAAATTTAATAACCCCAGCTTAAATACTTATACACAAACATGTGCAAATCTGGTCGCAAAACTTCAAAACTTAATGACAGCAAAATAAAAAGGAAGACAAAGAAAAAGTGTACCGAACTAACAAATGTTTAACAACAAAAAATATTAAAACACAAAAGAAAAGGAAGAACAAAAGTATTTTTTTAACCTGGCGTTTATAGAATTCAATGATATTCATTAGCGCTGCAAGAGATCAAAATGATTACCTGGATAAATTTGTATATGACAAAAGTCCATCATAATCTTAAATGAATGAACAATATTATGGTGGCGACAGATGAAGTGGTACCAGCAAAAGTAAAAAAAAAACGATAAGATACCAGAACAACAACAACGTTTGCATGATATGTTTAAGATGACTATGACAACAAAAAGAGATGATTATAATAAAGGACAATAGCATCTTCAACTAGAAAACCAAACCAAACTAATTGCAGATACGCGCAAAAAAACAACCAACATCAATGTTTAGAAAATATAAAAATGACATGAATAAAAAAACTCACAAAAAAATAAAATCATTTTGACCAGTTCTTATCTAAGTAATGATATTCAAAAATCTACAACATAAACAGCAAAATAAAAAAGAGAAAATATGTACTTATGTATATCGAATCAAAAAAAAAAAAGCTTAAGAAAACATAAAAGCGGCAGCTAATACGAAAGGAAATTATACAGCTTTGAATATTTTCTAATGATCAGCTCCTCCCGGACTGTGTTATAGCGTGTGCTTATTAACATCTGAATTCACAATCAACTTATAAACATCTTTTGGTGTCACTTTAATAAAAACTGAAAATGCTGACCCTCAGGATTTCCAGGTACCTGGGTACCACCTTTTAACACTCTTTTCCCTCCATCGGGGCATTGCGATATATATTAGAACAGACGTTGTGTACCAATGTCAGCAACCATTTGACATGTCTGATGCAGAATTTAGCTGTCTTTGGGTTAAATTCAAGATCAGGTGGCACACTCTGCACTTCGGATTTCTTTATAGAAGTCCAAACGCTGGAAGGGATATCACTATGGGTGGCTTCGACTCCCTTTCTGACTCCGTGACCAAAATCCTTGGGGATTGTCCGAACAGTGAAATTGTTGTTGCTGGTGATTTTAATGTTCACAATTCTTCTTGGATTCGCCATTCCGGCCTTACGACTCCAGAGGGACGCTATGTTGAGTTATTCGCCGCGCACAATCACCTTGCGCAACTAGTGAACGAACCAACGCACATTTCGTGTGTTGAAGGGCACCAGGATAATACCCTCGACCTTTTTCTTACTTCGCACCCTGAAAAGTACGAAGTAGATGTTCTTGCACCTCTCGGAAATTCGGACCATTGCACCGTTTCCGCCTCCTTTTCGTTCTCCAGGCTTCACGACGCTTCGACGGCAGCCCCGAAGCGTTCGATTTTTACATACGAAAAGGCTCGTTGGGCAGAGCTCAACGATTTCTTTCGGCAGTTTAACTGGAAACTATGTTTCGTGGACAATAATGTCAATGCCATGGCGAAAATGGTTGAAAGTATTATTTTACTGGGAATGAAATCCTTTATTCCGGTAAAAACGATCTCCAGTAAACCTCGGCAGAAGTCGTGGTTTAACCAGGCTTGCAAAGCTGCAGTAAGGTCCAGAGAGGAAGCATTTAGTATATGGCGTGCGAACAAGAACGCCGATACTGATTCGCTACGCAAACAGGCGAGATCTTCGTGTGCCAAAGTACTCAGGCGCGAAAGGGCTTTGTTCGAACAGCGTCTGCGTGCAAGGGTTCTTGATGCCCCCAAAGGCAGCAGGAGCTTTTGGTCATTTGTTAAGAGAGTAAGGAACAACGCTGGCTCTTCAATCCCTGCTCTGTTAAAAAATGACATATTAGTCACCGACCCGGTTGGAAAGGCTAACCTTTTGGCTGAAATATTTGCGGCAAATTCATATTTGCCGGAAAGCAACCAACCACTGCCCGAGCTTGAGAGATTGTCTGGGACTATGCCAGACATATTCTTTCGAGCTCGTGCAGTTAAAAGGGTTCTTTCGGATCTCAATACTAGTAAGTCCCCTGGGCCGGATGGTATACCAGCACAGGTTTTGAAAGAATGTTCTTCGACGCTATCGCGTCCATTAGCTAACCTTTTCAGCCGTATTTACCATGCCGGAGTATTTCCGATGTGCTGGAAAGTAGCTAATGTTACGCCGATCCCCAAAAAGGGAAAGGCTGAAAACCCTGAAAATTACCGACCAATAGCAATTTGTTCAGCGATCTCCAAGGTTATGGAGAGTATGGTTAACTACCGCCTGGTTAACTATCTGGAGATAAACGGTTTATTAAGCGACCGCCAGTATGGCTTTCGTAGAGGACGGTCTACGGGGGACATACTGGACTTTCTGACAGAAAAATGGTGTACCTCAATTCATCATTTTGGCGAAAGTAAAGTGGTGGCTCTGGACATATCTAAGGCGTTTGATAGGGTCTGGCACTGTGCGCTTCTATCTAAATTAATTGCTTTTGGTGTCGGTGAAAAATTTTCTCGATTTATATCGAGTTTTCTCAGAGATCGCACTATTCGTGTTGTTATAGATGGGTTCTCTTCCAATGAGTTTAAAATCAATTCAGGGGTACCGCAAGGCTCCGTCCTCTCTCCTACCTTATTTCTTATCTTTCTGAATGACCTTCTATGTCAAACCTCGAATCCTATTTATTCCTTTGCAGACGACAGCAGCATATGCCATTCATACTCGTTTGACCATAGACCTAGCTCTTTGGAGATTGGAGCTAGGAGACAGAGTATGGATGTTTCGATTAACCGCGATCTGATGGTAATCTCCAAATGGGGCCGTGCGAATAGGGTCGATTTTAATGCCCGTAAAACCCAATGTTGTCTTTTGACGCATAAACGCACATTGGACGATGCTGCCTCGTCTGTATTAATGGATGGTATAAGTATTAAAAAGACAGAGACTCTTGATGTTCTGGGCATGAGAATCCAGTGCGATGTCCGCTGGACGGAACACATCTTTCTTGTGTCGAAAGAAGCATCGAAGTGTCTTGGTTTTCTTAAACGGTGTAGGAATTACTTTACACCATCTGATCTTCTCAATATTTATACCACCTATATCCGACCGAAAATGGAATACAACTCTCATGTATGGGCTAGTGCCTCAAAGTCTATTTTGGGGTTACTTGACCGCGTACAGGAACGAGCGAAGATACTCATCGGCGACGTTGTGGTATCTGACCGTCTGGATTCACTCGAACACCGTCGTGATGTGGGGTGTGTTTCGCTGTTCTATCGATACTATAATGGAATGTGCTCTTCAGAAATCAGGGAACTTGTTCCCGAAACCCGGAACTTTTTGCGTGATACACGTTCTTCTAGAAGGGCGCACCCATATGTAGTTGACTGGCCAGTGAATCGCACCACTCATTACAGGGAGAATTCCTTCTTCGGTCGCACGGTTCGTATGTGGAATAAACTTCCTAATAATGTCTTTCCTGCCACAGTAAATATCGAGAAATTCAAATCAAATGTCCACAAACACTACTCCCTTAATCCTCCTTCCCATAACCTATTTTCCTGATACCAACACAATGCAATGCATGTGTAGGGGCCATCCCCTGAGTGCTGGTTATTATTAAAAAAAAAAAAAAAAAAAAAAAAAAAAAAGAAAAAAAAGTTATAATCGGTCCTGTCTGACCATTTTATACCCTGCGTTAGCTTTGTTTAGATTAGGGTAATAAAAGCAAGCAGAGCTTTTCCTACAGCTGCACTTTGAACTTTTAGGCACCGTATATCCTTTTAGAAAGCAGAGAAAAAAGGAGAAGATCACGTACACCTAAAAAAAATTATTAAAGCAACTGACTGTTTTTGTCAGTTCTTTTTTTAGTACTATTTAATTTTTTTAATGTTTTTTTGATACGAGTACTTTGCATTTTGCTGTAAATGACAGAAAATCTAATTAATTTTTAAAATATATGTCAGTTAATTTTTTGATGCCTGAATTTATACGAAATATTGTGTTAGTTTTAATGAATACCTTATTGGACGGTTTGTAAATGAATATCCAGTTATTTTAAGTAGCGTTTCGAGTTGATTTTATATTAATAATTTTTTTTGGAAATTTTCTTTCAGTTCTTAAACGATTTGAATTTTAGAAGGATGGAAATTCAGGTCCTTTTCTAAAATTTAATAAATTATCGCTCTTCGAAACCCCAGTGAAGCTTCTCTTTTTCGTATTGGAAATCGCGGATTTTCACGTAAGCTTTCAATCAGTCCAATGATTTCGGAAGTCCTTAAAGATCGACTGGGCCCTGGCCGTGGGACATTAAAAGCCAAAGCAGTTGCGTGGAATTTCTTCACAAACGAACGAATTAAATTTATCCCGTATTCGCGGAGTACCGAATTGTTGACGAGCAAATATGTAGAAAATCTTGCTCTTAAAAAATGTCTCCACAGCGAACGCGTTAGACTCTCACGACCACTGCGGCAGCGTGACTGACAAATCCGCACAATCGATCGTTCTAACGGCGCCACGCTCTTTCCGCACTCAGTATATTTAACAAGATACTCAAGATCGAATTCCTTTGAGACTTGTGCGTGGCACATATTTAAAAAAGTTTTCTAGTTCTAAAAGTCTAAACAATTTATAAACCCTTTTATCCAGTTGTCAGTATATAATAAGTTATACGAATAACCATTTTTCAGAATACTTTGCCTCCTTCTTTATCTTCTATTTAAACTTAGAAAGAAAATATGATACCTTACTTACTTGCTTAGTAAATGTTTTGCGAAGAGCTTTCTTTTGCGTGCTTCGGTCTTGTATTTCTTCGCTTTCCACTGTGAATGCCTTCCTTCGCTGACATAGCCAGTTCGTTTAATGATTATGCTCCCGATTAATATATATTATGCAACAAATTATGCAAAGGTATTTCATTTAAAGCCAACCGGCACCGATTCATTAGCTTTAGAAAGTTCCCATGCTTCAGCGCCATATAAAACTACGGGTAGGATAGGCATGCTGTTCAATGTTTTTTAGTTCTTTAAGAGACGGTTCCATGCTTGAACTGTCTGTTTACTTTAAAGAATATCTATTTGCCAGAATGGTTCTTCGCCTAAGCGAAGGTTTATGAACTTCTTGACTACCTCTATGCGGCAACTACCGGCTTTTAAAAATGTCACCTTTCCCTCGTGAAGACATTTGTCCCGCAGTTGCAAGCATAACTTTAGTTTTGTCTTTGCTCTCTATCAGAGCCATATTTTTCGATTTTTTCTCAATTCAAACATAAGAACCAGTTATCTCTCGCACTATCTTTCTCACAATATCAATGCCATTCATATGTGTCAGGAGGATGAAGCCTATGCTGTTCACTGGCTTATTAAGGTTTTTTTAATATTCTCTCCATAATTTTAAGGAACTGCACGATAAGCTACCATTCTCTCAAAAACCTCTTGCAGTAGTGAGGGGTTACGAGAGGTCGCTGTCTTCTTTCCTGACACTATAGTATTATTCAGAGTTACTCGATAATATGTACAATTTTTGATAGGATCTTTTTTCGGATGCATACTTAATCGGCGTATTAAAGGCAGTTTTATACTTAAAGACAGTAGGTATCGCTTTGCTTTAGTGGGCCTTTCCAGGGCTTAGCGAAATGCAAAGATTTAGGTGATAGTTGATAATTTTCGCTTAAGGCCACACTGATAGGACTGCATCAGTTTAAGACAGAATAAAATAAGCGATGAATAAGAAACATATTCCATAAAAATTTAAGCTATCGGTTTTTTAGTGTGCTGAGTTTACAATCATAGGCATGCATAAATGCTCCCAGATGGCATGCAACTTCTTTTTAAGTATTATACAGCTTTGCTGGTCTTCCGTCTGCACCTACGACCTTGTTGTTTTTAGGCCACTCATTTGCTGCTTTTACTTCATCTGGGCTAAAAGGTAAATATTAAAATCTATTATATATGACTGGTTACGGTTTTTCAATCACCAACAAGGTGAAAATTTATAGATTTTTTTGGTGTTTTATTCTATTTCATCTATACCCCCACAACATATGCGGTAGGAATTATTTGTAACACCTAAAGATAATAGCTATAGGCCCACCTACATTTATACCGATCGACTCAGCATCACTTCGTGAATCGTTTAAAGCATGTCCGTTCGGCTTGGCATCCATGCACTCTTTTGTACAAAGATTAACTCACATTTTTAAAACCTTTTAATAAGAATTTGGCTCAGATAATACCAGCCTGTGGTCGAAAGCGGTCACTACTTTCGGATGGCCCCCACACAAAAGCTTTTCCGGAATAAGCTCAGATATAACTTTATCTCCATTCAATTTCGCGAATTTCTACCTAGAGCAGTTCGAATTTCTGGACAATTTTGACTAAAAATTATAAATTATTAATGAAATTTGTTATCTAACTTAATTTTAATACAAACAACATTTATTTATTCATCTTTTATTAACTAAACATATTAAATTTAATTTAATTTTAAGTTAATAAAAAACTTAATCTTTTTAACAAAATATTAGTTATACTTGATTTTTTTTTTTTTTTTGCTTTTTTAGACAAGTGTTTACTGACAAATATAACAATAGTTTTTGTACCATTTTGAAACATTATTAATGCCTTCAAGGACTTTTTAATTAATAAATAGCTACGCTATGCCGTTAATACACAGAAAAAACTGAGCTGTAGAATCAGTAACAAATTTTAGAGAATCAGTAAATATTTTGTCTGGCTGAGGACCTACAACGAAAGTTGTAAATTTAGACAAACAATTTTGCAAGAATTTTAGTTTCTGTTAAAAATTTTGCTGAGCTGGTTAAATATTTTATTTGTCTAGGCGAAAATTTTGTTTGATTTAAAAATCAAATAAAAATATTATTAGAGACTATTAAATAAATTGACTAAAAAATAAATTATTTTGAACAAGAATTTGTTTGAAAAATTTTTTTTGTAGTGTTTTGTGTGTACCGTCGTCGCTGGTATTTAGGGTGGGCCTCCCTATCGCTGTTATCTGTATAAGTTCCGTTAGTAAACACCTTTTTATTCAATTATTCTACTTCGTTTACATTATTACAGATTCTTGATATGGCCCCATACAAATGTCCTTCCGGAGAAAAAATTGAAGGCTATAACTGCCTTAAAAAATACCCTGGGGCCAAATCGTCGCATTCGATTCGAATCGAAATTTTAAAATTCTTATTAGAATTCATATACTTAAAGCATTGACAACTCGATCGATCGAGTGAAATTTCGATTCGAATCGAATGCGACGATTTGGCCCCTGTTTTAGTAAATTTTTTAATATGTTTATGACAAACTAAATATATGAATATATGTTCAAATTTTTGTTTGAAATGGCACTCTTATAGAAGAATTGCTAAAGTTAGAATTTTGAATACTTATAACCTCATTATTGATCGTACACCCATGGTTAACATTTACCCAAAAAAACAGGCTGGCTCCATTTACAAAAGTTACCCTGACCTGCGTATACATATTTTGGTCATGCTGTAGTACTTAATGTAAAGTAGTTTGTAGAGTAGAGTATAATATGGTCGGACTTAAATGACTATAACTGAAGGATTAATTTTGATTTAGCTCGGTCCAAGTTGTTTTAAGACAATGGTAATAAACATTTTATCTGCAAACATCCACACGGGGGATCAGAAAGCACAAACATGCATTTAATGTTAAACTATGAGATAGCAAGCAAACCCAAAGATACGTAGAAAACCCCTCAAAAAATATTAGTTTTTTTATTGTTTTTTGTACTTATTTGAAATTCGCAATATAAAGAAACATTAAATAAAATGTCAAGTTAATTTATCATTTGTCAATGCAAAATCAAGCATGCCACATAAAGATGATCGCAAAGTAAAGGGACTAAAAAAATTTGCGAATTAAAGGTATGTATAATCACATGATGCCAGTAAAGGAATCTTCAGATGTTGCTTGCCTTACAAATGCATAAAATGGTTTAATCTAAACAAAGCCTCTAGAGTCTGAAGGAACAACATTCTGTTGTAGGTTTCTGTATCTTGTTGTGGTCATTCAATTTGAATGAACAGAAATAAAACAAATATGTAAAAACAAGCTTTTGATAAAAATGCAACAAGTATGCGTTGAAATCGTGTCAATCTGTCAATCACAACTTCACTTTGTCACGATCACTGCAACAATAACTAAAACCTATGAATAATTCAAGGCTAGTCGATCCCTGGCCATACCAGATCACTGGTCAGTTCACTTCATAAAGACTGCATGTTTTGATCTATACAATTGCTTTCCGTCGTCATCTCATCGCGTAACAATGAACAATTGATCACTATGTAAATCTTATGAAAAATGCAACTGACTGGCATTCCACATGTGGTTCTGTGGGTTTACTTATACATAGTCACACATATGATGACAACTGATCAGTAATGTTTCGTCTTTCGTTGACCCTCTGCCTGCTTGTACGTCCATTTGTCTGCTCAATCATCCATCAGCATAGGCTTTTCTGTACAATTGAATAGTTATCATTCAAGTGTAGTCAATTTAAATATTTTATAAAGTCAATTTACATGATTGAGTCTAATTAAGTGATCATCAATGGAAATCAAGTATGAATTGAGTTATGGAAAATATTTCACGAGATTTAGTTACTAATTCAAAGGCAATTATTGTTGATTGTTGGAACGAGTGGAGCCTTAAAGTTCAGTATAAATTAGGATGATTAAAATTAGTGTTTTTTGGCAAAAAAACTTATTTTTATTGAAGCTAAAAAATACACAATGTTTCAGGAAATAATGCTTTCAACAAGATTTAAGACCCTACCCATTTCTTTGTTTTTTTTTAATCCAGCTGTCAAGAAATAAAAAGGGTTAGTGTTTGTGCATCTTACCGTCTTCTTTTTTTTCTTCGCTTTATTGCTTATACAAAAAGGTTATAGTATATGCAACACATTCATATCGGAAATTAAGTTTTAAAACTATATTCTCTGCAACGATTATTTATTGCTAAGCTTAGTAGTGTTTATTTATCTCTAGTTGCACTTTAATGTTATGAATAAGCAGAATATATAAGTTTCTGTAATTAACTTGTAGCGTTCGAAAGACACATCTTCCCATATGTATTTACTTTGCGTTCTCTTATTGACCAGCGCAAATGTTTATATTTCGTGGTTAAGATAATTTCACGCATGTTTTAAAACAATTTTTATTTACCTCTTTGTTTAACTTGCAAGTTTTTAAATTATAATTTTCTTAACGTAACAGATGTTACTTTTTTCTTTAAAGTAATTTGTCTAAAAAAAAGAACAAGAAAAAAAGCGAAAAAAATATTAAGGCAAATAAAACAAACATCAGAAGCCACCCAGATCGCAATCTTTCAACAAAATAATGATAATGGTTACTGGCAGTATAGCAAGAATGAGACAGGGCGAAGAAAAGGGAGAGGAAGAAGAGGAGAGGTACCCAGGTAATGCAAAACATAATAACTCAATTAAATCCATGGTTAAATGAACATACGCTTTTGTATTCCTTGAGCAGCCATCTATCCCAGCCTATTTCAAATACTGCTTTTACCAGCACTCGGCTATAGGGCAACATAATCAAATAATATAATTTCATTCTTTGACGAATTAAATTCAAAAGTAATTTCCATTGCAATTATGCTGTCAAAACAAAGAACTTCAAATGCAATGAACTTTGATCATTTAGTTGTTAAAGGCTTAAAGCAAATGTGCCCTTTTAAATGATCGCGAATGCGGGTTTAATAAAATTTTAACGCATTCTTTGTATTTTTTGAAAGAAGTTCTTGTTGGCAATTTTAAATACTTTTCTTATAGATATTATAAATAAATTTTTGGCCACAACGTAAAGTTAAAAAATATAGGATAACAAATAAATACTTATAAAACTACACATAAAAATTATTTTTATTTTATGTAACGTTACATTTACATACTATGTTTCTTTAATGTTGCATTCAAAAATCTCAAACCTAAACGCAAGTGCAGTTTTTTATTATACAGTGTTCGGCTGTTAAAAGAAATTGTCTAGGCGAAGCATATTAATTACTAAGCTTTTTATTTTATTACTTTGGGCTGAACTTGCATTTAAATAAACTGATTGTAACATTCAGCAAATTTCTGCAAGGAAAACATATAATTTCCTTTAAGCTTAACACATTGAAGATTTCTGAATGAGTGTTCACTCTCAGCTACTTCTGTAAAAATGGTTAAGTCTATTCTCACTCACAAGAAATAGCAACCCCGTTTGCCTTTTTTAAAAGGATGGAAGTTAAATAGATGTTGTTAACAGCCAAGCCCTACTGCCGTTCAAAGAGTACTGTGAGAAAATCTGTAGCTGGTTTCGAATGTGCATTCTACTTCGATAAGTGTTGGTAAGAAAGCTTAAGTAAAATTAAGTTATATATATGTAAGTTAAATAAATATATTTCAATTATGCAAATCAATAATTAAAATTTATTCTTTTGAAATTAACTGAAGATAAAAACTATTGAACTAAAATTTGTCTTATAAAAACAATCCATTAAAAAAAAATATGTAACTTTTTTTAAATAAAAAAATAAATCATAAATAAGTACTTAAATTTTTTTTACATTAATAAACGAATGTAATTAAAAAATTAGCTTAAGCTCTGCAAAAACCGTTTTCAGATATCACAATATTGTCAGAAAATATTGCTTCAAAATAACTTACAGTCGCCTGAAGTGACAATTTTTGTCTGACTACTTGGCAAAAAATCTTGTCAGATCATTCTCAGAGGACCAATTGACAACACTATTGTCAGGTATCTTACAACCGTGGGAACAGCCTTCGATGCCATTGCCTGACTATTGCAAGGTATTGCCACTCCATTTTGTATTGTCATATATATTATCTTTACGAAATCTAGCAATGGCGTCATTTTTAGAAACATTTGTTAATATTTTATTGAAATATCTTTTAGCCAGCGACCAGAAGCGATGACATACATATGTAGAAGTTTCTTTCCTATTTAATAGCAAATTATGAAAAAAATTTTCTGCGTTGAAAAAAAAACATTTTGTTAATGTCAGCACTTTAGTAAAATAAAATATTGCAATAAACCAATAAAAAGTAATAAAATTTTTAGTATATTAAATGATAAGCTCCATGATTTTTTCAAAGAATGTCAAAAGCTTGATTTGCTTTTAGGCCCACCATATAAAAACTATTAAACCTTTAAACAAATAACAACAGTTAATACCCCAACTAAAAGTTTCCAATCTACTCAGAATCACTTTCAGAAACAATTGAAACATGTCCATCCGTAAGTTCGTCCGTCTGGCTGGGTGCTTATGTATTTTTGTTATAAAAGTACAGGTTGCACTTTTTAAGAAATAAATAACAAACACAAATGTCATAAATTCGTTTTTTTTTGGTACATGTAGGAACCTAGCTTATTACAACTGGCGATGATTGACCTATTTCTTTACATAGTTCCCATTATATTGTCCTTCAGAAAAAAAAAATAATAACTACGTCATATATATCTTCAGAGCCTCACACTATAAATTATTTTACTAAATATTATGATGAACCGTGCAAAATATACTGTCTGCTTAAAGTAAGTGATACTACCGAAAATTAAACTTAATTGTATAACCTAAAAATAAAAAATTCTGAAGATATACTTATGTATGTATGTATATGAATACAAGCAATTTATTAAACTTGATTTTTTTTCAAAAAATCTATTTTTAATTATTCTGGTAAACAAATGTCAACTTTATCATTAATTTTTGTTTATAAATTCAAAATCGAATTAACTACCTCTTATTATTAAAAATGAACTTGAACTTTTTCATATGCAAAATTTTAAAAATTTTATTTGCGCCTTTTTGTTTAAAGCTGTCGATATACATACGTATTATATTTTACCGTAATGGAATGGATTGATTTCCTGCGATTTATAAAAATGCCATCTGGTAACTTCTTTGCCAATTCCTGAATATCTTCGCTACTTTCTATTATGTGCCAAACAAAGATTTAAGCTGTTGTAGAATAAGGTATTTATGCATTTACGTTTCACTTTTTAAGTTCTTGATTATAATTGATACACACTTAAAAAAACCAAAATCTGACAGTCAAGAAGAGTACACCCATTTGTGGTAACCAGGCCAGTGAATCGCAGCACGCATTATGGGGAAAATTCGTCTTTTTAATCAAACAGTTCGTATGTTGAAAAAAACTTACAAACGATGTACATACATACATACATACATACATACATACATACATACATACATACATACATACATACATACATACATACATACATACATACATACACACATACATACATACATACATACATACATACATACATACATACATACATACATACATACATACATACATACAAACATACATATATACATACATACATACATACATACATACATACATACATACATACATACATACATACATACATACATACATACATACACACATACATACATACATACATACATACATACATACATGCATACATACATACATACATACATACATACATACATACATACATACATACATACATACATACATACATACATACATACATACATACATACATACATACATACATACATACATACATACATACATACATACATACATACATACATACATACATACATACATACATACATACATACATACATACATACATACATACATACATACATACATACATACATACATACATACATACATACATACATACATACATATGTACATACATACATACATACATACATACAAAATCCACAAGCACTGCTCCCTCTATCCTCCTTTCCATTACCTATTTGCCTGACACCAATACAATGCAATGCATGTATAGCGGCCATCTCCTGAGTCATTATAAAAAATATTAGTAACTAATTTTTGGTTTTATTTGCAACAAATATTTCTATTGATGATTTTATTTAAAAAATCTGTCAAAAATTTAACAAATTCTAATTATTGCTTTTTTTCGAAAGCAGTGCGACAGTAATTTTGTCGACAAATAATGATTATTTGCAGTAAGTTTATTTCTTATGTATTTAAGAGTGTGATTAAAAGTGTACTTCAAGCCATTCATTTTGCTCATTGGCTGCCCTGGTATCTTTGACCACGTCAGTCATTCCAATAATTAAAAAATGTTTCAATTAATATACTTTTACTTCACTATATAAAAACTTAAACTTGGGCAATTAATTAATAATAAAAAATTATTATCTAGACATACACATCTTTAAGTAATTATGTTATCCTTGTACAAAAAACATGGAAAAAGAATGTCCTGCTAAATCTTAATAGTTATTTCGTTGTTATTTCTAGTTTCTTTAAAAATACAAAAAATAATTCAAAGAACAAAACTAAAACTTGTTCTTGCTAATTGCCTGGTGAATATGTGAAGCACAAGAAACATATGAAAAAAAAAAACTATTCATGGACATCCAGTGTAAGTACACATCATAATCATATTGACAGTTTTATGACTGCGTGGCTAAATGTAGTACTTCTTCGATTATAACGAATATAATTATTGTAGTGTTTGTTTGTGTAAAGATGACTAGTAGGACTACTAGTATAACTGCCACGCCTACTTTACAATTTAAAACCTTTATAAAACGGCCATAAAGTTGAGACGTGGCACAGTCGATAGGCAGGTAGGTAGGAAACTTGCATCAACAAAAACATCAAAACCAGATGGCAGAAACGAATTGTCTTGATAAGAGGCTGACACACGTACGTGATGGTAGCAGAGCATATAACAGTAACAACATTGTGTGTGGCATTATTTGGATGCCAGAACAAAAAAGCGCTTGCAATGCAAAATATTACAACTTATGTACATGAGGAGTGCGTACATTATAGTTTTTCAAGCATTCTTAATTGCAGGTTCTTTACAGAATATGAATTACGCTTTTTATTTTAGCTTAACTCTTAGTTAATGCAAAAAAATGTAAGAAGTTTAAGTCGGTCATGGCAACAGTTGTTATTCCCTGTAGGATTATATTCAGTGGCTTAGTTTGTAACATTATTTTTTTTTTTCAAATTTAAGTTTGAAACAAGTTCCCAAAGAAACGAAATACTTGTTTAAAATATTAAAGGTAATCGAAAAGTATAAGGTAGAATAAAATATGTTTGTTAACTTCAAACAATGCATTAGTTCAAATAGTTAAAAGTTTAACTGAAAAAAATATCAGTTTTTCAAATCAATCACTCTGGTGATAAAAAAACAAATTATTGATCAAATTATAACTCAAATGCCCTTTCCAAATCTATGGCATACAAAATTAAAAACAACCACAACCCCAAATTCATAAATTAATTTTTTTTTCTTTGACAAATTCCCAGATCAAATCTTTCTTGAACAGGACAATTTCATTTGCATTTCAGTTAATAAATTCTAAAAATTTCTTTAATTAATTTAAATTTATTTTGGTAGCATAATTAGGACCATGTTTTTAAAAGCAGAAATACAGACTCTCATAAAAATAATAATATAAATTTGTGACTGGCTTAAATTTAGCGTGTGACATGATGGAACTAAATAAAATACATATGCTTACATTGTTTTACGTTTGGCAAATCATATTTAATATTTCAGACTTTCGGTTTGTGTTGATTGAATAAATTAACATGTTTACTAAAGCAAAATGAAAAAATTTTGAAAAGTTTAAAACTCAATTTAAAATAATGCATATAAAATTAATCTTTATTTCTTAAAACAGCTTTGTTTGAAGCGCATTTACGCGCAATTTTTTATTGGATACTCCTACAAAAATTAAAAGTAAATCTTGCCTAATTTACAGTACAATCTAAATCCAAAATTTTTAATTTGCAATTTCTTTTAACCTCAATCTGGTCCATCACTGAATCTAGGTCAAGATTTTTTTAAAAATACATTACAAAGTAGCTCAGACTTTAAAAAACACTTAAATATTAAATATTCTTTTAACTAATATTGACTTCTGCACCTTATCAGCTCTTTATCTATGGGTTAGTACCCCTTAAATTGTATGCCAGTTTAATACTTCCATAATGTTAAAAATACCGAAAAAAGATAAGGTGTTAAAAAAATGGACACATTTATGGTTTTGTATTATCATAAGGGTATCCACAACAATAGTCGCTTGATTAATTGAGCAGTTTTAGAGCAAGAATATGGCTTAAAACTACGGAAATTTTCGGTCAGCTATGAAACCGTGATATATCATCATCATGTACAGTTTAAAAATTTCCTACCTCCAGCAATCTGGCAACTCGTTTGAACTATCATTTCCAAGGTGAATTGATCGCTTCATAAGAAAAGGCTGAATTGAATGCCAGTCGGAAAATACAAACATAATCTGTTACCATTGTTGTCAAAACTTTTGTAGTTGATTAAATAAATTATAACATTTCAGTTAAAAGTACAAATGTATATATTTATTTCTTCTTTGAACCCGTAATTTAAATGTATTTAGTTAATTGTATGGCGGACATGACCAGCATTATTTAGTGCAGATTAACGAATATTTTCTTTAAATGAAAAAAAAAGAATATAAAACTTTGGCATGGCAGCAATAAAAAAAGGTTTCTTTAAAAGTAAAACTTACGCAAAAAATAAATGTCTTAAATATTTTGACAACATTTCTTAATCAACAAGAAAACATAAAGTACTTAAAATTAATTTAATTTCCGTTTAACTTTTTGTATATAATTAAGGTTCTTTTGAACTTTTTGTTTTGCAACTCTATGTACAGCTTTTTATGAAGTTTTTGTTATTTTGTTTCAGTTTTTTTTTTGTTTTCGGTTTTCATTAAACAAAATTAAATATAACTTTAGTTTAATTTTTGGTATATTTGGTGCTGTTTTTTTATTCTTTTTGTTAACTTTATTTTTTTACTTTTTTTGGGTTTTTAAAAAGTGCTTTCAGCTAAAATGCGCTTTTGATCTTTTGTACTGAATTGAGTTGCGTTGGGTAAAAGATGTGTGCGTCTTACATACATATACATATACAGTCACAGAAAATGCAAAACGCCCTATCTAACATTTAAACATTTTTAAGAAGGGGCAAGCATTTTTTTGTAAATGAAAAATATATTTATAATTAACACAAATTTTTGCATTGTATGTTAGTTAAAAAGGATCAGCAAATTTATTTCTGCTGAAAAAAAAGAGTTTTGCGAGATGACGTACATATTTGAAATCTATAATTTATAAAAATCCAATTTTAAATTGCTTGTTAGATAGGGCGTTTTGCATTTTCTGTGACGATATGTATATTCAGACTCTAAAGAATTATAAAACTTTTCAGTATTATTATTTACACACTTATTTAAGTATTAAGAAATATTTATTATAGGCGAAAAGAACTTTTATGTGTCGAACATAAAACGTGGTAATATATACGAGACCAAAATTCAAGTAAGTCACGAGAACGCTTACCGCGCCACGGTGTCGGAATTTGAGAAATTAAAAAAGAACTTTTACACTTACCAGCTAAAAAACGCAAAAGGCCTCCAGGTAGTCATAAAAGGAATTGACTCAAATGTTGACCCGGAGGAGATAAAGACCAGTTTGTGCAGCGAAGGATTTAAGGTAAGGACTGTGACAAATATTAGAAACAGGGAAAAATACCCTCAACCATTGTTTCGAGTTGAACTTGAGCCTGGTGATGCCAAACTAAAGAAAAACGAAACTCACCCCATTTATGGTTTAAGATATATTATGCACCGTAGAGTTACAGTGGAAGTCCCGCATAAGCGATCTGGACCTGTACAGTGCTTAAATTGTCAGGAATATGGCCACACAAAAACTTACTGTAAGTTGCCTTCTGTTTGTGTTGTATGTGGGGATCTGCATGTTACAACTAAGTGTGACAAACCAAAAGATGACCCTAGGGTGAAGAAGTGCAGCAATTGCGGTGGAAACCACACTGCCAACTACAGAGGTTGTCCTGTCTTTGATTTAGTTATGCGCCCATCTAAGCCGAAGGTAGTTTCTGCCCCTCCCCAGCCGTTAAATATACCAACAACAAACATTCCCCAGTTAGCACAGCCAACTACAAGTCAAATTTCTTACGCCAACGCACTAAAGTCAAAGCAGTCCAATGCACAAAGGCCAAACCAACCAACCACACAACAACAAGTGCCAACAAGTGAACCAACTGGTCCCAATTTTAGTCGTCTGGAAGCCGTAATTGACAATATGGTCAAACAATTTACGCATATAATGGCGCAAATGGCTAGCATGATGCAGGAGATGCAGAAAATGCAGTCTGCTCTTCTGCAGGCCATGCTTAAAAGACCATGAACTGCCCCAGGGTTTGCTTCTGGAACGCAAACGGCATCCGCCAACACAAAAACGAGCTCGACTACTTTTTAACACACCAAAAAATCGATGTCCTGTCGATTTCCGAAACTCATATGTCATCTAGAAGCACTTTTAAAATTAGTGGATACAATTTTTATGATTCAAAAGATCCCAGGGATAGATCCTGTGGTGGCTCTGCTATTTTAATCAAATCAAGAATTAAGCACCAATGGTTGGGTGGCCTATCTGAATGTTATATGCAAGCAACAAACGTCTGCATTGATGAATTTTTCCATAACCTTGTTATTTCATCAGTTTACTGTCCGCCCAGATTCTCCATAACGAAGGATCAGTTCAACAGTTTCTACAAATCATTAGGTCCCCGCTTCATAGCTGCTGGAGACTATAACGCTAAGCACACATACTGGGGCTCCCGCCTAATTAGTCCCAGAGGTCGTGTCTTGTATGACTCCGTGTCGGAAATGGGACTTTTCGTTATTTCAACTGGACAACCAACCTACTGGCCAACAGACCAAAATAAAATTCCAGACGTAATTGATTTTGGCGTAGCAAAAGGTATATCCTTGGAGCTCATTGAGGCTCAAGCCTCCTTGGATTTATCTTCTGACCACTCACCCACAATAATCACTATTTGCAGTCCTCACCAAATAGCAGCTAGTGAGTTTTTCTTATCTAAAAGAATTAATTGGTTGAAATATAAAAAATATATTAGTACGCACTGCGCGGAGAACCAATTGCTAAAAACTCCCGGAGACATAGATGATTGTCTGAGCGTCCTAAATGAAAACATTAAAAAAGCCGTTGAACATGCGTCTTCTACCTACCGCCAGGCTAGGTACAACAAAATTTTCTCTGAAGATGTGGAAAAGCTCGTATCTGAAAAAAGAAAAGCCCGCAGGGAATGGCAAAAACATAGATCGCCCCAACTTAAAACTAAGCTGAAAGAATGTACAACCCAACTAAAAAGCTTGTTGGAGGCTCACAGAATGGCATCACTGAAAGAGTACCTGGAAGGTCTAGACGCGACTCCTCAGACAAATTATTCCTTATGGCGATCAGCCAGACGTCTTAAAAGACCTGTTATCGCAAAACCACCACTGCGCAATCTGAGAGGATCCTGGGCTAGAAATGATGAAGAAAAATGCGATCTGTTCGCAAATCACTTCAAAAACGTATTCACTCCCAATACATGCACTGACGTGAGGGAATTACCGCCTGTTGTTGCAAGACGTCCTTTAGAAATACGTTTCCGATTTGCAGATGTTGTAGTGGCTATCGCTAACCTTAACGGTAAAAAAGCTCCTGGCGTTGACAAAATAAGCAACAAAATGCTCATAGAGCTGCCTCTTACTGCTAAAAGAATCATTCTTTTTATTTTTAACGCGATAATTCGGCTTGAACATTTTCCGCCTATATGGAAAGTTGCCTTAGTAAAGATGATTCCTAAGCCTGGCAAAGATCCCTCGAAGGTAGAATCTTATAGGCCCATAAGTTAGTTACCCACAATGTCAAAATTGTTCGAAAAACTGTTAAAAAACAAGCTAAATCCGATCCTGAATGACAACAACTGCATTCCAAATCACCAATTCGGCTTTAGAAGTCAACATAGTACCATCGAACAAACTCATAGGTTGGTACAGGTTATAAGAAAAGCCTTTGAGGAAAAGAAGTACTGCTCCGGGCTTTTTATCGATGTCTCACAAGCTTTCGACAAAGTATGGCATGAAGGCCTTTTAAACAAACTAAAGCTCAACCTTCCAGCTAATATTTTCAACCTTTTAGAAAAATACATAACAGGCCGACAATTTATGATCAAAGAGGGAAACCAAATAAGTTGTTCCCAACCAATAAAGGCTGGTATCCCGCAAGGAAGTATACTAGGTCCAATTTTGTACTTGCTTTACACGGCAGATATGCCAACCAATAGTTTCACACACACGTCGACATTTGCTGACGACACTGCTTTTCTTAGTATTCACAAAGACCCTAAAGAGGCTTCGAACCAGCTGCAACAACATGTAACCCAAGTCGAGAAATGGGCAAAGTTATGGGGAATAAAGATAAATGAACAAAAATGTACCCACGTAACTTTTACTTTACGCAAAGAAACGTGCCCTCCAATCACTATCAACAACCATAATGTGCCTCAACGATCTGAGACAAAATATCTTGGTATTCACCTAGATCGCCGCCTTACATGGAAGCCTCATATAGATGCTAAGCTGACGCAAATGAAACTTAAAGCTGCTCAAATCCACTGGCTAATTGGTAGAAACTCTGTGCTACGTCTTGATTGTAAGCTTCTAATCTACAACTCGATTTTAAAACCAATTTGGTGCTACGGTATACAATTATGGGGCACTGCTTCCGCCTCTAACATCGAAAAAATACAACGCCGTCAAAATAAAATCCTAAGAATGATAACTGGTGCTCCGTGGTATGTGAAAAACAGCAACATCCATAAGGATCTAGAAGTTCCACTAGTTAAAAGCGAAATCCTGAAATATGTGGACAAGTATTTAAATAAGCTGGAAACGCATCCAAATCCGCTCGCTCGAAGTATCTTGCGATACTATTGCGCTTAGATGAAGATAACTATTTTATTATGAGAACTTAAATTTTAGTCTGGCACTGGCTGGGCTAATATTAATTACTTAGTCTTAAGATTTGAATACTTATTGTTAGTTCGCTTAAGCGAAGATCCAATAATAAAATATATGAAAAAAAAAAAAAAAAAGAAATATTTTATATAATTTTTAAGCATAAGGAAAATATTTAGAAGTTCTTAACGATTGTTGGAAATTCAAGGAATATTTATTGATTTTTAGGAAAATTCAAAGTTTTTATATTTTTAAATTTTTTTATTTTCTTTTTGAAATATATCAAGTTAGGGGTTAACGACCCAATATCGGTTTGGACTATGGAAATTCTTCATCATAAAAAATATACTACGAAGCGAATCTCGCTTCGTAGTAATATATATAAAACAAAAAAAGTAATTCCAAAACTAGCCGAGAGTAATGCATTTTCGAAATCAGCTACGATTTCTCGTTAGCACTCTTTCTTTTCGGTACTACTGTAAGTTAAAATTTGTATTGTTCTATTTAAGCAAATTTTTTTAATTAGAACTTGAATATTGGAATTATATTCATATTCTATACTGTACGTGGATTTAGTTTGGTCTAAACAATATATAATATGAATATAATTCCAATATCCAAATTCTAATTAAAAAGATTGCTTAAAGGCAGAAAATATTCATGAGTATTTTAAAGAATTTAGTTAAAGTCTACTGACGATTTTGTGCCAGTACCAGTGAAATGCATATAGACACGTTTAACCTAAAACAACCCTTATAAGTGGACTAGGAAAATTGGGATCAAGTCCTAAATAATATTTGGAATTTGTTAATGAATAAGTTTTTGTTAATTTTTTTCTAAAATTTTAAATTTTTAAGAGGTAGTTCCATCGATTGTATCATAGACTCGCAAATAAACTATCTTGAAGCCGTGTAAATTTTTTTAACCTCACCAGTTTCAGAGTTATTTGGTCTGCACTAAAAAGAATTTAAAATTTTTAGACAAAAATTAAACAATTTATATTTTTTTAAATTATTTTAAAATAGAGAATTAGAAAAAACTTTTAAATATTATTATTTTTTCATAAAACTACACCCATTTGAAATCCAACGTTAAAATCGATGGAGAAATGTCGGTTTCATTCACAATAAATTCTTACAAAAATTTAGTTTTTTAAGGACTCCCCACTATTTTTATTATAATTCGCGCTCGAATAGCCCAATTTTTTACAAAAAATATTAAGAAAGTTGAATGAAATCGATTTATTTTCTCAAAGTTTTTGCAATTTTATATTTTCAATAAATTTTCTAAATATAAAAATTCTTAAATTTTTGCCAAAAATTTGTACGCTTCTTTTATTATTTACTAGCTGACCTGGTGAACTTCGTACCACCTAACAATTATTGAGTATATGGATTTTTTAAAAAGTACAAAGCTTATTTAGTCAAATAGTTTATTGGAATATATCTATAAGGAAAACAAAAATTCAAAAAGATTACAAAAATAAGGAAGCTCTGTATTTTCGTGCATGAGTTATATTTAGGTTAATTCCCTTCAGTGCAGTACATTGTGATATATGTCATTTTTCGTTTTGTTATTAGGCGCAAGTACGAATAAAGTAGACTTTGAATTTTCCTCTAAGTATAATTTTGTGATTAACATGGACTATCAGTTTTGATATTACCAAACGCGTTCCATTACAAAGTTTTGGTTTAAATTTCAAAGTACGATAACTACCGAGCCTACCTTCAGCTCTAAGTTGTGCGGTGGTAAGTCATGCACATCCAAGGAGTTTAAAACTTCAGTTGAATAGTTGGTGGCTTCATCTTCGTTTGTTACACAATCAATAGATTTAAAAGAATGCATATTTTGATTTGATTTTGAATTACATATATAATTTTAATCATCCACATCTATATTTTTAGTTGATAAAATTGCCCGTTGAATCAACCAGTCATAATTCTTCCCGTTAGCAATTATGTTGGCGAATACTTTCTTGATAAGCTCTTCTTTTGGCGATACAAAACTACAAAAATTTTGAGGAAACGAAATCAGTCCGTTTGATTCGTCCACGGGAATACGGCCATTGCCGATAGTCAACAATTAGTTGAAGAAATATTGAGCTGATAAATAGTTGAGCAATGTAACTCTCATATTTTCTGTCAACTGCAGTATCTTTGCAAAACGCCACAGACTTGAGGATTTAACGCAAGCATTCATTCGATCATCAGCCGTCGATCTTGGAATGACGGGCAGTGTTTGGCGGAAATCACCAGACAGTAAAATCATTGCACCTCGTAATCATCTTGAGTCAATGCGCAGATCTTTTAGTGTTCTTTTAAGAGCACCTACTGCGCGTTTGTGTGCCATTGTGCATGCGTCCCAGATAATGATTTTACACGCTACTAAAACTTTGGACGTGGCGGAGTTTTTCGCAATTTTACGTGTCGGTTGCTCTTTATTTTAAAGGTTTAATGGCGATTTTAAAGCTGAGTGAGCTGTGCGGCATTCTTTTAACAATATGGCCGCTATTCCAGAAAAAGCTACCGCTACAGCAATGTTGGATCTCGCACGAACAGTAGCTAAAATCAACGGCATGAGGAATGTCTTCACAGCTTCCCCATGGGCATCCAACAAAATTTCCATCATCAATTGCCTTCAATATTATATCATAGACTTCCTTCTGTTGGAGGTTTAAGAGGGAAACATTGGTTTAAACTAATTGGTTCAACTCATGTCGATCGTATTCACGTTCACGCTTCAATTCTCGATTTAGTAGCTCATTCATTTTATGTTCTGGTGCTGGCAGTCCTAACCTGACTAACAAACTGCCGCAAATAAGGTAAAACATGTCTTCAATTAAGAGCACGGCACGGTTATGCATCTTTTTTTGAATCTTCGCTAATGCGAACTAACAATAAGTATTCAAATCTTAAAAATATGCAATTGATAATAGTCCAGTCAGTACCGGACCAAAATTTAGGTTCTCGTAATAAGGTAATTAAGGTTATGCATCTTCGCATTGACTTCAAGATCTGGATTTCTCAAGCTGACACGATATTGATGTAAAATGACACATTCTCCTTGTATTTGTTCTACAGGTGACTTGGACTTGACGGGAAGCATGTGAATAGCAAATAATGACAATAGCAAATAATGTTCGTATATGCCTCAGCGATTGTCGTATCCCAATGAGTATCGTTTTCAAGCGAATTGAGTTCTTGCCATGCATCACAAAATGTTGGGCAGACTATACCATTAACAGTACGTTATGCTGCAAATGATGTTGGACCACGAACATTCACCAGCAACAACCGCAAATAAAAGCATTCATCATTCGTCGGATGAACTGTATAAATGCGACCAAGAGCATCACTTGAATGCACATCTGGATGCCCAGGAACTATAGTGCCTTTCTTTCGAAGTTAAAAATATTTCGAAGAAGCGTTCCAAGTGTTATACCGTGGCATATCCAAGTAAAGTAAAGCTTGTGCAAACGGATCGCTTTGACAAACAGCAAAGAAACTTGTCAATGTTGTCGCTGGAGGTATTTCAGCACGTTGAACAATATTTGCCATTCTCCAGACGCACTGCTAAATGTGCAACAGTGGGATGACGTTCGTGAATAGGAAATGAGAATATACGCCAAACGGCCTGATTGCAGTTAACATATCGCCCAACTTAATAACGCGTAATTACATCGTTGCCATTGGAGGTTTGGATGCTAAAAACAGCCATATCGCTGCCTTTCGTGACATATTTGCAGATGTACTTGATCGACTTCACTGAATTAGAATATTCAACATTGCAATGTGTTGTCAATCACAAAATCGTTTCCTTTTACTTTCTTTGTAATAGTTTGATCGTTGTCATTGGGCGATCAACGCCGATTCAGTGGATAACCGTTATTGCCAGTGATAGTTTCCGCCGTCAATTTTCGTGGATAATGTTTGGAACACATGTCGTCGACCATGCATGGAGATTGGGGGTTCATGATGCCACACGGTTCATGAATCATATATGTAAAACATTATGTAGTTCTTGACCTGTTTTGGATTCAGGGATCTCGGCACTTTTAATATTATCTTTCTGGTCTGGTCGAACTTTTGACTAACCAAATAAGAATGCTGCAGTGCGGCAAGTCTCGTTTTTGCCGCTCTATTGAATATATCCAGCATTGAGTATCTCCGAACACGTATTGCCTAACAATATATATAATCAGCAAACGAATTTTTTTACCTAAACACTCACAATTCACAAAATATTATCCTTAATAGCATTTCAATAACGTTATAAACATGTTTGTTTGTTTCTTTGATAATTACTAAAAATTACTGATAAAGCGTGAATAGAATAGCTGAGCCTATCACATCTTTCATGATGTGAAGCTATTACCAAGTAAAAACTTCACAAACAGTTTAGTTTATAATGGCTTCATTATTTTGTAGGCCTATCGGCCACTTGTAAATAATTTGTTTTTTATTTTTTTAAATGTTTGTTGTGCTTACAAAACAATGTATGACAAAATTGAGTTAATGACTCACTAACTGACAGACAGATTATCATTGCATAGCCTAAATGCTTAGGGCAAGACTTGAAATATGTATTGGTTAATTTTGTAGCTTTTGAGCTTAAAAGAGATAGAATTATAATTAAACTTACGCTCGACGGGTTTCAAAGTTATGAATGCATTTTTTGTACTTTTTTTGAAATATTAGACCATTAGGCGAGACAGGGCAAAAACCATATTTTGAAACCGAAAAAGATAAAAAGGGGCTAAAATTATATTTTATTGCACTTAGCAGGTCTCGAAAAATATGAATATAAAGTTTTGATAATTTTGATCCTAAGGGGTAAAAAGGGATAAACATTTTATTGGTAATTTTAAGGTTGTTTCTGTTACTTTTAAACTAATAATTTAAATTGCGTTTAACTGGCTTAAGAAAAATATGAACACGTTTTTTGAAGTTTTTTTACCGTTATTGAGACTTATATAAGAAAGTCTTTTTGTTGTATGGGAGATGCCATGCCCATTATTCCCTTTTCACCTAAGTATACTCACCACAATTATGTATATTAGCAAACATAAACATCCATAGACAATTTTGAGACTCTAGCTATAAGAATTATTAAAGAACATGTAAAAAAAAATCCAATTGTACGGGAGGGGCACACCAAAAAGTTTGGAGACCTTAGTTGTCACAGTTAATGAGATGAACATATAAAAATTTTCATGCAATCATAGGTTTCACACCCATAATTCACTTCCTGCCTATACTCATCTTAGTTATGCATATTAGCATAATAAATACCCATATTAAATTTGGAGATTTCAGCTGTTACATTTATTGACATATATATGTAAAAGATTTTTCCTTGTAAAGGAGGTGCCACGCCTATAATTTTCTTCACGCCCAGATTAATTGTAAACATCAACATTGTAAATACCTACACAAAATTTGGAGACTTTAACCTTACACAGCTGAATTATGCATATTACCATTATAAACATCTTTACAAAGTTTTGAGAGTTCAACTGTTACTGTTATTGAGATATATACAAAAACTATTTTCGTTGTATTGGAGGTGCCACGCCCATTTATTTCTTCCCCCCATAGAAAGACCAATTATGCATATTAGCACTATAAACATTCGTACGAAGCTTGGAGACTTCAGCTATTACAGTTGTTGAGATATGTACAAAAAACTATTTTCGTTGTATGGGAGGTGCCACGCTTATTTATTTTTTCCTGCCCATACAGAGCACAATTAGCACTATAAACATCCTAACAAAGTTTGGAGACTTCAGCTATTACAGTTATTGAGATATATACAAAAAACTATTTTCGTTGTATGGGAGGTGCCACGCCCATTTATTTCTTCCCGCCCATAGAAAGACCAATTATGCATATTAGCATTGTAAACATTTGTACGAAGCTTGGAGACTTCAGCTATTACAGTTGTTGAGATATGTACAAAAAACTATTTTCGTTGTATGGGAGGTGCCACGCTTATTTATTTTTTCCTGCCCATAAAAAGCACAATTATGCATATTTGCACTATAAACATCCGTACGAAGTTTGGAGACTTCAGCTATTACAGTTGTTGAAATATATACAAAAAACTATTTTCGTTGTATGGGAGGTGCCACGCCTATTCATTTTTTCCTGCCCATAAAAAGCTCAATTATGCATATTAGCACTGTGAACATCCGTACGAAGTTTGGAGACTTCAGCTTTTACAATTGTTGAAATATATACAAAAAACTATTTTCGTTGTATGGGAGGTGCCACGCCTATTTATTTTTTTCCGCCCATAAAAAGCTTAATTAGGCATATTAGCACTATAAACATCCGTACGAAGTTTGGAGACTTCAGCTGTTACAGTTGTTGAAATATATACAAAAAACTATTTTCGTTGTATGGGAGGTGCCACGCCTATTTATTTTTTCCCGCCCATAAAAAGCTCAATTATGCATATTAGCACTATGAAAATCCTAACAAAGTTTGGAGACTTCAGCTTTTACAATTGTTGAAATATATACAAAAAACTATTTTCGTTGTATGGGAGGTGCCATGCCTATTAATTTTTTTCTGCCCATAAAAAGCTCAATTATGCATATTTGCACTATAAACATCCATACGAAGTTTGGAGACTTCAGCTGTTACAGTTGTTGAAATATATACAAAAAACTATTTTTGTTGTATGGGGGGTGCCACGCCTATTCAATTTTTCCCGCCCATAAAAAGGTCAATTAGGCATATTAGCACTATAAACATCCGTACGAAGTTTGGAGACTTTAGCTATTACAGTTGTTGAAATATATACAAAAAACTATTTTCGTTGTATGAGAGGTGCCACGCCCATTTATTTTTTTCCGCCCATACACAACTCAATTATGCACATCAATAAGTAATTTACTTGTACCAAATTTGGAAGCTTCAGCTGTAATAGGTATTGAGGTATGTGAAAAAAACTGTTCAATTTGTATGGGAGGTGCCACGCCCAGTCGGAATTTCCAAAAACAAATAAGCCTAAAACGCATTCCCAGATATCGGGTATGTCTTTTTTTAGGTTTCATTAAAATCGGTCCAGCCGTTATTGAGTTATAAGCGGTGTCACTAACAAAAAAAAAATTGTTCTTTTATATATAAGATATTAAAAAAATGAAAATGGAAAAATATTATTAAAGCTAAATATACAAAGCTCACACAGTTGTTTTGTTAACGAAAGAGAATTGAATTTCTTATATTTTTATATCCCGGGGTATCACTAAGAAAATCCTGGGAAGCGGGAAATATTTTTACTTGAACCATAAATATATATTGAAAGAACTCTACTTTTTCATTTCTTTAAAATAACACAAAAATATTTTTGATCATTAGATTTGCTTTATAAATTTCTTCTGACTTGTTTCTTAAATCCCAAATGAACACCCACGCAGTAATTAGATTTTAAATTTTAAAATGTTTTCACCAGCTGTAGAAAAAACAAAAAAACTAAAATTGATGACGTTAAGTTCAAAAAAATACTCGAAATAACGTTGCCGAACTACATGAAACTATTAAAACATTATATATATATATTATATATATATATATATATATGCAACAACTACAAATTGTAATTTGAAACTTAAAAAATTGTTTTTCATTTTATTGTACTTATGTTGTTTATTGTTACAAATAATCAAGTTTCAAATTTAATTATTTTGTCGCTGGATGGCTGGTTAGCTAGACGGGAACAATACAGCAAATGCAACATAATCATTCGTAGTTAATTCATGAATATGTTTTTTTAAACTGTCACACACATATATGTTGACATTTAACAACAGCAAAGACAAGTCGACCAACTGTGAGAGCATCTATTTAAATCAATTAAAGTGCTGCGTTCCACCAGACAAAAATTCTTAAAAACTCCAACTAAAACAAAAAGAGAATCACACAAATTTAATTTTTGGATAAAACAAATGAATGAAATTTGATTTCTGGGATGAGTGTTTTGTGGTTTTATGCTTATTATTGGAAAAATAAAAGAAAATGAAGCAAAAACTGAAAACTGAGATGCACACAGACAACAATAATTACGGCAGTTGTCAACACAATGATTAACAGAGCAAATTCCGAAAGACCAGTGGGGGCACTTATTTTGTTGTCTTTGTAACAGATTAAAGTATAATAAAAAGAAAACTCTGACACACAAAAATCATTTGTCGGGAACAAAAGCAAATTTTTGTCATATAATTAAAAATAGTTTTGAAGTTCTTAAGACAATAATTATCTTAGGCATGTTATATGCATATTGGTAAGCTTCAAAATTTTTATATATGCAGTTGCAGAACTAAATAAAATTGTGTTTAAAATTTAAAACTTAAGCTAATAAGAAGATTTTAGAAAATAACTAAAAATGTAATTAAAACCAAATTTTTACAATTGTAAACCTTTCTAGTTGATACACTTACCATTCGTACCAGTATAGCCCATTAAGGTATGACAATTGAAACATTGCTGCCGAAGCACTCTGATGTACAACTAATACTAGGTTAACTTGTTTTTTTTTTCAGATATACTTGGTTTTCCTGATTTCTTGGAAGACAACTTCGTGCGCGAACAACTTTTGTTGGATTTGACTAATTTTGAAGCACCCATACAGTCGACTGCTGTTTATTTTAAGGCTTATACGCGTAAATCCACGATTTATCACCTGTCACGATATTATAGACGTGTTTCGAAGCACCGCGGTCGTATTTTTGTGAGCATTTCTTTCGACTAATTGACACGAGCCTATTTTTGAGCGATTGACAAATTGTGTGGGATCCAACGCGAAAAACTTGTTTAAGTAGTCAAATATTCATGCAATATTGAATGTATGTTGGTCCCACTAACGTCTAAGGTTGTTTTAATCTCACGATAGGTGACATGGCATTTCAATATCAGTTCATGCACAGCATCAATGGTTTTCGAAACAACAACTGATTTTTGACGGCCTTTACGAAATTCGTCTTGGAGTGAACTACGACCACGATTGAATTCACCATACCATCGATTAACACTGGTCCTTGATGGAGCTTCATCGCCAAAGACAGAATTTAATTCATCCATGCACTGTTGCTGCACGTCAAAAGTTGTAAAAAATAATCGCACGAAATTGTTTACGACTTAATTTCATTTTTGGGTCGAGTTGAATCTTTTAAGTTACTGTAAACAATACAAATAGCGCTCGTATATCAAAACGTTCTGTGTACGTATAACCTAGAAAATGTCAAACTTTACGGTGGAGCTAGTGTTGCCAAGTCCCGAAACATTAAAGGCAACCCTCGTACTGTTAGGATAAACTGCAAAAATATTTTTATAATTATTTTAGTAGATTACAAGTAATATGCTTTAATAAACCAAATTTACTTTTTGTTTTTTTTTCTTTTATTCTCAAACAAATTAATGTTTAGTTTGTGTGTGCGTGCTTTTATACTTTTATGTCGAATGCTTTGGGCCAAAATGTTCTTAAATATTTACCTAAACATTACATACATTACAATTCATTACATACATAAGTACATATGATGAAGTTAAGCTCCTTTTTTTCTAGCGAAAATGTCAAGTACTTAAAGTGTAGCTCATAATCATCATCATTTTACCATTATCACCAGCATAATGTTTTCTTTTCTTTTTATATTATAAAAGTAGTTAAATGCAGGAATTCCTTAGGGATAAAACAATTTGTCTAACCTTGTTCCCTCTACCGTCAGTTTTCTAAAGTAAATAGGTAAGAGATCTCACATGTATTTAGTGTACGCATAAAAGATTTAATCTAATTACGCGCTTTATATATAAAACATTGGAAAAGAGGTTGCAGTTCAGACTGTAAGAAAGTAAATAAAATAACAGATAGAGCAGACAGACAGAAAGATATTCCAACAATAAGAACATGTGTACGCGTAAAACAAAGAATGAATCTTGCAATGACAAAATTGCACATTTAATTCCGAAACGAGGTGGAGTTATCATTGGAACATGTTCTTGTCAGTAAAGTATCAAAGGATTTCTTTGTTCGCTGCAAAGTTTGTTAAATTTGCTCAAGGGCAAAGTGTGACTACATACCTATGTATGTAGCAGAATACATAAGTATTTAGACACTAAAGTATATGCACCCAATTGGCCAAACAACAAGCTTTAAGTACAACTGTTGTAAAATTTATTATTACACATAAATTTATTTAAATTAAATATTTAAATTAAAATTAAATTAAGATATTTTCCTGTGTAAACATAGAAATAAGACTCGGGAACAAGCAGTTCGACCAATAAGAGAACCGATAAGAAAAACTCAACTTTCTGGTGAGTTCGAGCTATCAAGTTTCTTTGATTTTCCAAATACTGCTTGTTGCATGTTTGTATCACATCCTAAACTGCTAAAAATCTTTAAGAAGGCAAAAGGTCAAAATAAACTAAAATTATTTTCCAACAAACAGTTCAGGGCAAATCGTAGGAGCCTTTCTTAGTGCCTTTAGTTTGCAGTTCTTTTTCCACTAAAATTACGCATCAGGGCTAAAAAACCTAAGAAATACCTTAAAAATACGCCATTGAGCGCCATTACGGAACTGGAGCTGTTGCAGATTAAGACCATTTGTTTTTTATGTCTTAAAAACATTTTAGATTGGGTATGTATAAAACAACTGTAAGTAAGTGGCAAAATATTTATCATATAAATAAAAAAAGTCCCTTCTAACTAATTCGCAGTTATTCAGTTAAAGGTAAACATTTTACAACATTCATAAATCCTTTGAGTCCCACATTACAAACAGACGACTTATTTAAATATCTTCAGATTTATATATTACACGCACATGCTTTTATACACATATGAATATAAAATACTACATTTAAAAAATTTAATGTAGTGGGAGTTTACTTTGTGATTTTTGAAACATAAAAGAATGAAATTTTTGATGGATTAACTAGGTAGTATAAATTTTGGGGCACATGCACAAACAATTTTTAAATTTAAAATAGATTTCAAATACAGATTTTGTACAAAAGTTTCGTTTAAAAAACATATTTTAAACTTAAAAATTGTTTTAAATTTTCCGCTTTATTTACATATGTATGTATATCTCGAGTCATTTAAACTATAATTTTATATAGTATGAAAAAAAAGGTAAATACTCCTACCATAAGAGCATGCATACATCCTTGAGGGTGTTCATTAAAACGTATGTAAATAAAATAACAAAATAAAATGTTAGAAGAGTTCTATGTAAAGCCAAAGGAAGTGTAACTATTTGTTTACCCTTGTAGGGTACTAAACAACCTTTTCCACTGTCCAGATAACACTTGGTGTCCGCTGTAATCGGTAACGAGCCTCTCTCGTTTGACCATGGGTAGTATAGAGCATAGGTTGTCAAAACTCTCATTTAATGAAATGCGTCTGTATTGGATAAGCGAAAATTGCCCAGCAAACAAAAAACTAAGCATTGTAAATATGATGAATTTTACTTTTTAAAGCAAAATGGAAATGAACTTAAAAAAAGTTATTAAAATTAAATACAAAATATGCCTCAGTTATTACAGAATTAGACAATTTTTTTTCACACATATTCCATTGGGCGAGTATTTAGGTATTATAAATTAATCTTTTCTTGTTTTCTTTGTTTTAAATGTTTGGTAACATAAAATGCATTGCATGTTACCAAAAGTATTTTTAATGACAAAACAAAAATTTTTATCTTCCATTATATTATTTTGTTTGCGGGTTTATTTTGAAATTAAATCAAAGCTGAAAAAACAAGAAAGCTGAAAAAAAGCAGTAAGCACCCGCACATGTGCACTCGTTAACACTCAATTAACGACTGAAATCGAACTGAAATAAAAGAGAACAAGCGTCGGTGTGAGTTTTTTTTATTGTTTTTGTAGCACAATTGTGCACTAAAAATGAATTTTTGACAACCTATGGTATAGAGCCTAGTTGGGCATTCTGCCACCGCGCGCAAATTCCCTCTATTATCTTAACTACACGTATACAAGGCATTAGAAATTTTTAGTCAGTCTCAGATGAGTTTTCAAACAAAGCAGTCGATTACCGCTTGTTTGTTCAATTACACTAACAACAATATAGAATTAATATTATCTGAAACTGCACATATACAAGAACAAATGCATTAGTATTAGTGTGCCTATCACTGGTATAGAGCATTATATCGTCAGAAAGATAAAAGGCTGCTGCAAAGCCCGTGATTGCGGGGGCAGCCCTAATACCAAGATCACCGCTTGGTTTTGAGTTAAGTTAATTATCTTTGGTAGCTTGGCTATATTCATTAAATCAATAATTAAACACCATTAGATGGGCGGTCTCTAAGATAGTTGCAATCAAGCAGCAAATGTTTATGTTGATTAATTTTTTCAAAACGTTTTGATTTCAAAATTTGTAATAAAGTTATTTTTCCTATCTAGAAGGGTATTTAGCTAATTAGATATAAAAATATATTAGCACCTACTGTTTGGAAAACTTACCATTAAAAACTTCGGAAGACATATTGAACAAGCCGCTGAAGATCTCCTTTCCCCACACCGCTAGACAAGATGCAACAGAATTTTTCTAGTCGATGTTGAACAGATTTTGTGTGAAAGAGAAAAACTCGAAAGGAATGGCAATAGCATTAGCAGATCATCGAAACTAAATTCTAAGCTGAGACAATATAGAAACCTACTCAGCAATTCTTCTACTTAAAGAACATTTTTAAGGTATATTTTCGACTTCTAAAACGAGTTTTTTTCATGGCGTTCAGCCAAAAGGTCTGAAAAAATCTGTTATCGCCAACCCACTACTGTTTAATCAAAGAGGTTTGTATGCAAAAAATAGCAATAACAAATTTGAACTTTCTGCGAATTATTAAAAAAAAGTGTTTGCTTCCAATACCAGCACCGACATGAGTGAATTAGCTTTTGCTGCTTTTAGAAAACACACTTATAGCAAATATATTCGAATTTCTAAATGTCATAAAGGCTATTGATATTTTAAATGCCATAAGCGATTTTCGTGTTAATAAAATATCAAACAAAATACTTTTGGTGCTGCCTTTTAGATATTTTACGCCTTATAACGGCTTTGATTTGGAATATTAAATGTTGCGTAATAAAGATGATTCCTAATCTTAAAAAATATCCCTCAAAAGTGGAGCCCTGCGTTTCTTAAACGAAAACAACTGCATTTCTAATTAACTTTTTGGCTCTAGACGGCAACTTAATCCTATCAAACAAAAACACAGGATGGTACAGGTTATGACAAACCCCTGAGATAAAAAATCTGGTTCTGAGATTGTTATCAATGCCTCTCAAGATTTTGGTAAAACGTGGCATAAAAGCCTGCTTATTGAGCTAAGGCTTAACCTGTCAGTAAGCCCGCATAACATACATAATCGCTCGACAACTAGTGATCAAAGTCGTCCTAAACAAAAGGAGACTGTGTTAACTCAACATAGTATTCTAAGGCCAATTCTGTATTTGATTTAAACAGCAGACGTGCTAAGGAAATGCCAAGCAGATGTATCAATATTTGTTGACGATACTGATACAATTATGGAGCGGAGCAGTGCCCCATAATTGTATCCCGTAGCCCCAAATTAGTTTCATAATCAGGTTGTAGAGGGAAGCTTACAATCAAGACAACAGACAGAGTTTCTACCAATCAGTTAGTCTTAGGTTTCATTTTAAGGCCTGTAAGGCACCCGTTAGACCCAATAGATTTAAAAAAATTTTTTTAGGGAATTTTTTTTAAATTTTAAAAAGTTAAAAATTTCAACATCAAACACACATCGCCAACCTAATGTTTTTTTTTTTGTAGTAAGTGGGTGTAACAAATTTGCTTGTATGCGTCAACTCGTTAAGTATGAAAGAGCATACTTTACTCACTTACTTTACATAAAGTGGATGTCAATGGCAATTTAATGGCGCCCTTTTTGTAACGCACGTAAAGAAAATAAAGCAAATCCTTTCTTTTCTTCTTATTGTTTGCCTTTGTGTGTTATTTTGTTTAATATGTCCTTATATAAACAACAACAACAACAACAACAAAAGCAGCAACAATAAACAAAAACAATACAAATAAAAGCAGCAATATTACAACATCCATTTGTTTTGGGCGATAGAAAAGGAGTAAATATTTAAAGGATGTGGTAAAAGGATGCGTAGAAATATTTGTCTAAAGTTATGTTTGTGAACATAAGAAATTAAAGACGGAAAAATTTATGCTTAAGTATACGCTTATGTCTATTAACGTAACGGAATTATGAGAGAATTTTTATTGTTTTGTTTTTCGCGTTAAAAAGATAAATGTGTGTTTCTTTTCCAATGGACATTATTTTGTCTATCTTTATGTTGTTTATAAAAACTAGGCAATAAAAGGGGTTTTTTGCTGTATTAGAAAAAGTAATATAATAAATAAATCATATATGTATGTATATTGCGAGGAAATTAATTTGTAATATATAAGTTAAATTACAAATTCCAATCGTTATCCTTAAAATATTAAACATGTTCCTACAATCCCTACAGTTGTATCGTATAATATAATGTTCGATTTTTGTTTAAACTACAAAATAAAAATGATATGTTAACTTTTTATGATATGGTTATAAGAAGAAAATAAAATTTCTGTCTTTACGCTATTTTTAGATAGATGGTAGTACGAAATAGTGTATCTGCTATCTAAGGCAGTCATAAAACGGCGTAAAGTAATAAGCTTTTAGGCTTTATTATGCTTAAAAAATATTAGATATTTATAAGATGCAAATAAAAAAAACTAATAAAATAAAAACAAAAAGCAAAATCCTGCCAAATTTGCATACTTACAAAAAGCAATAAAAAGCAGTCAATGTTATCATGCTGAACTTTATGACATCACATCAAAAAAAAAAGAAAAAAAAAAAGCAACAAAATTTTATTTACTATTACAACACAATAATAACAAGAGCAAAAACTAAATATACATATATGACGAATGAAACAGCTTAAAGGATATAACGTATACGCATAATCATACATTTAAGAACGTACATAAGTATGTGGGTATCTATATACGTACATACATATATGCATAAATTTACAATCTCATCGAAAACGAGCTGTTTAAGAAACCTCAATTTTTTAGTTTGTACAACTTAAGAAGGATTTTACGACCTTTTACAGTAAATGTCAGTCAGCCGGCATCAATTCGCCACTTTACCACCAGTGCTATCGTCACTCTTAGAACAACAACTTAAATGTTGTCGTCATAATCATCAAGGCGAAAATGAGTAATGTGAAGCTGTTGAAGACATACTATAGACCAAATATGAAACATATAAGTACGTATTTAAATGAAAAGTAAGGACTGCAACAGAAAAGTTTATAGTAAAAAACTTGTTTTAAATTGAAATGTGAGTGACGCATTTTAATAAAATATTTTCTTTCTACTTTACATCTTATCATTATTAGTTTCCTCTACGTCCGGTTTCAAATTCTATCTGTTCATTTGCAAATGACAGCAGCATATGCCATTTTAAGTCGTTTGAATACAGCATTATATCCTTAAAAATTAAGGCCGTGAGTCAGGTAAACCATGCTGCATCACCTGTATCTATAGTTGGTGCAAATGTTCGGGAAACAGGAACCCTTGATGTCCTGGGCACAAAAATTCAGTGAGATATCCGCTACTTGCAATACCTTTTTCTTGTGCGTCAAGAATCATCCAAAAGTCTTAGTTTATTGAAACAGCATATGCGTCTTTTGAGCAGAAAACACCTATTTGTGTCCGACTGGCCTGTAGCTTACAACATGCATTACAACACAAACAGGCCGATATTTGAAAAAACTCATAACAAATTTAGAAAAATTTTCACCGACATCAAAGGCAACAACTTTAGACAGGATCGAAAAATTCTAGACTTAGCTAATGCCTTTAACAATACCTAGAGCCACCATTTTCTACTAACGATTTGTTGTAAGAACCAGTGAAATGCATATGGACAAACTTAATCTGCAAGGAACACTGTAGGTGAAATAAGGAAAATTGGAATCAAGTCCTGAATAATATTTAAAATTTTTAAAAACAATTTTTTTAACTTTAAGATTCATTCTAATTTGATATTTAAAGGGAATATCGCCTGCATTTAACTTTTTGTTAACTTCCATTATTCCGCCTTTATTAATCGCAATCCTTTCTTTTAGCATAAAATGAACTCCTGTGATTTAAATAAACGCATTTAAATGTGAAAGATAAAAAGAAAATCTTACTTCTTGGCTTAAGAAGCCATTGAGGAATACAGTAACATGGCTTATACATGAATGGTGCTTAATACCCACCGCTGAGATATGATGCATAAAGCCAGTTTAAAGCAGATGAAATTGATGAAGACGAAAAAATGTTGGATAAAATGACGCCTTAAAAAACACGCAACAAACTTTGTGAATCGTGAAATTATGCTTGACTTATAAATAAGAAAATGACACAATTTGCGTTATAATACAGCATGTGTCATAAGTTTTTAAAACGAGCGGTTGAACGATACAGGTAAAAGCAGCAACATAACGCACATATGCATCTGATTTACAAATATACATTTAGCATATTTATTGGCAATGAAATGCTTATCGTAAAACGTAAGTAAGAAAAAAAGGGCAAACATAATAAACTCAACGAAAGTCATAATTTTATGAAGTAATTTAAAAAAAGTTTGACTCGACTGCATTTTATTTTAAGTGCCAGAAACAGCAATAATAATCGCAACAAAAAAGGGGTTAAACAATTAAAGAAACTTTTACATGATGAAAATAAATTCGTACGCAGATATCTGGTGTAAAATTAAAACCGGTACTAAAGTAAGGGTATTCTTGTAAAGAAGTTTAACAAAAGATGAGCAGAAACAATTAACCTCGGAAATTCGTCATTGCTAATATTTATTTAATAACTTTTTTCTTCCATTGCTGCACGTAGCAAAGGAATTAGACGTTTGTTATACTGTTTGTAACATCTGAGACCTACCTTTAATCATATATCAATTCCTGAGCCCTTTAAAGCGTAATCATTTGTCCGTCCGTCCGTCCGTCCATGTGTTCTCGTGATCAAAGTACAGGTCGCGCTTTTAAGATATTTTGATAAAATTTGACACAGATAAATTTCAAGCCTTGTTCTGATCAGCCATTATTTCCTATATTGGTCTAATACGAATCCTGCTCCCGGAAATAAAGTTGAACTGCGAGCAAAAAAAAAACTTGGAATATTTCACTAATAAGGCAAAGGTTGCGATCTATGCTAAAATGTTAAACTTAGTGAAAACGAATGTCTTGAGAGACAGAATGAGTTTTAGCAAAACCTTAATAATACGTTTAAGGTACTAAATGCACCATACAGTATTTCTTAATCAATCATGTGGATGTGTAATTGAGCATTAGTCATGTACAACACAAGCATTAATGTGCAATCATCACTTTAAAGAAATAACTTTCGAAAGTGGAGAGGCTAAACATTATTGCGATTTGCCCTCGAAAAGTCAGTATGAAAACAACTAAATGCTATTTATTTGCTTAATGGTTTTCTGTGTTTTTTAAAAAAGCTCATAACAAGTAATAAATTAAGAAAATGTTTTGATTGTTTATATGATTGATTAATATTAAATTTATATGTGTAATAATGGTATTTTGTTTTCAATATTTTTCCTTTAAATTTTTAAGTTTGAAAGAACAAGAAGGAATAAATTAGTCTAACACCGACAAAACAAATTGCCTATCCCCTAGCCACCTGAAGCATATGTATGATATTTGCCAGTATACACTACACGTCCCTTATCCAGATTATCGAATTCCAATCAACAATCACTGTCAGATAATATTGTCTCCTAGTTTGGATAAAATGCTTGCTTTTTCCATCACCTATTACTGAACGGAAACCATGATGGACAATGACTTCTAGTCCCATTTTACTGCCTTCCACCACATAGTACATCTATATGTTAAAATGAGTCTTACAGCTACTATTAAAAACCACTTTATCACCTTGAGTTGCACCCCTCTAACACTTTCCTATGGAATTTTTATATGAGTAGTAGACCAGAGCCCCTGCTTTTTATTGCTCTTCTATTATTACAAGGGACCAACGTCTTCTGGTTTTTGTGTCGTATTCAGAGAAACATGTTTAGTATGAGAGTCATTTGTGGACTCTGTTTTTTGACAGGAAAATGGTTTTGGGATAACTTAACGGCTTATGTATACATTTCATGTATGAATTATAGGAATGATTTTATGTCTTAGGAAATGTCGAAGCTAAAAGTTAAATTAAGTTAAGCCTTAAAAAAAACCAGGAACTAAAGCTTATTTTTAAGCATCTAAACACGTGAAGCATTTCAATTTTCTTTGAACGAAATATCTGCCGCTGCTGCTGGCGTTTTAAAGTGTGTCTGTAATATAAACTGACCTGTGGTATGCAATAAACGGTAATGGATGTGCCCAATGTGAGAATGCCCAAAGTAGAAGGAGCCGTTTTTTCGTAAAATGAATTAATGTTTTTTTGTTTGATAATATCTACCACCTATGCAGATATTGCATTGTGTTGTTATCAGAAAAACTCCATTATAGTATCGACGGAACATTGAAAAATATCTAACATTACGACGGTGCCGAAGTGAATCGATATGGAAAAAAACCCCGACGTCACCGATGAGTAATTTTGCTCGTTTCCGTAGGCGATAAAGTAGCTTCAAAAAAGATTTTGGAACACTGTCCCATACTTAAAAGTTGTATTTCATTTGAGTTCGGATACAAGCGCCATACAAATTTTGAAGATCAGATAGTGTAGAGTTATTTCCACATCATTTCAAGAAACCAAGGCGACTGGATGCTTTTATGAGCAAAAGACATATGTATGTCTTCCGCCTAGAAAACATCGTGCTGGACTTTTTATGCCCAGGACATAAATAGTCTCTGTCTCCGCAACACTAATACCCGCAGAGAAAAAAAAACATGGTTGAGTATGGACACGGGAGTTTTATCACAAGCAATTTCATCATTGTATGCCACTATCGTGCGAAGAAATAAAAAGGATTCGAAGTCTGACAGAAAAGGCTATAAAGAAAGATTAGGAGTAAAGTGGAATATAGGGCGAACCCTTGTGGTAAACCTGAAAGTAACTATCAATATAAAGAGAGCTCCTAAAGGATTGAGTGAATATCCTGAATGTTATTTTATGTTTACCATTTATTTTTACTTCCTTTAAATACAAAAAAAAAAATAATTACAAAGCCAATACTGACAACATAATTACTAGTCTTTAGTTAGTTATTTAAGTTCATAAATAATAAATGTCTATCACATGATCTGGTTCAAAAACCTGAATACAAATACTAGTACATGTAAGTAGTTAAACTAAAGTTGAATTCTTAGTACGTACTATCTGCAGAAATTCCTAAAAGAAGCTGTTTCCATTTGTTTTTTTAATATAAAGTGAAATTCTGAATATTTATGACAAATTACTTCCTCTTAAACTTCGCCTATTAATGGATTTTTATTAATTTTATTTCAAATCTGCAATGATTGATATATTAGATGCCTACGAGAGGGCGGGCAAATGTAGGACATCGAATGTTTAAATCATATACTTATAACAGGAAGAGTGACATATTGCTGGTAGGAAACGACCACACCTACCAACATTTGCCTAACTCATGTGTGAGTTGAAGCTTCAAATATTTAAGGCGCGTGCGCATCTCATCAATTTTGTAAAAAAGCTATTAAAAGCATAGTTTTTCCTTAATACTTTTGCACTTTGTATATGCAAACGGTAGCAGAATGCGTGCCAGGCATTTTATGAGTTGGTTACATGAAAACAAACGTTATGAAAAATATTTAAGCAGCACAAAACACTTAAAGTTTCGGTTTGAAGATCATTATTTGAGGCATCTATGGAAGTTGAAAAAACAAACATGTGCTCTCTCATCACCGTCAACATCATCACCAGCATTGCAGGAAATATTCATACAATTTCTGTTTTACTGTTTTGTATTTTAAATGATTAACATTTTTTTTTTTCAAATTTATAAAGATATTTAAAATTTTCAACACAACTTGAGCCAACTATGTCAGGTCTTCTCACCAACCATCTATAAGTCGAATGTAACAGGTGCAGAAGAGTAACGAAAGAAACTTGTCTTCAACTACTCTAAACGTGTTCTGCTCTGGTGGGTGCAACTAAAAAGCTGAAGAAAAAAAAACTTTTAAACTCAATGCCTTCAACATATTTATCTCATCATAAGCAATTGCAGAATGAAAGCAAGTAAAACTTTAAATTGTGGTTACTCTTGTCGAGCTACTGATCTATATATTTGAAGAGTTTGAATAAGAAATAAAAGTAGGAAAAAAAACAACAGAAAAAAATCGCACGCATTAGATGGTCATGACGGACATGGAATGCAACAACAAAATGTTGCTAGCTTTGAAAATTTTGCACAAAAAAAAATTGGAAAAAACGAAAAAAAAACACTAGAATTACCGGTGATAGAAAATTAACGATGTTTCAGCAGCAACATTTAATGGTACTTAGTTTACTGCAGATGCAACTTATAATTTTTATGAAACTTTATTTGATTTTGTAGCAAATTTACTTAACGCATAATTGCACAGTGAAAGGAAGTATTTTGATTTATCATTATTTGTACAACATGGGAAAAGTTTGATTTTATGGTCGTTCAGATAAAATTCTATTAAGTCATATTGCAATCATCAGCATTGATTTTTTTTAGAGACTATCTTTTTGAAGGCAGTAAGGGATTAGTGCTTCTTTATAACTGGCAATAATCTACTACGAAAGAAACGCTTATTTTTCTTAAAAATATTTGAAAACATTAATTAAACGTCCGTGAAATTATTTGCTTTTAATGCAAATCATTTAGCTATACACTGCAATATCGTAAAACGATTACAAGCTCTTGCTCATATACTTACTTAGTATGTGCTACATCAGCTGGTTTGCTTTCAGATATCGAAATGATTGAACAACGGCTTAAGATGTAACCAGCTTTCATTTATTAACACGATGTTAAAAGACACACAGCAGGCAATTTTAGCCAGTTTTTGGCTAAAATTATTTCTAGCCAAACGGCTGGGACGATTTGTCACGCGTGACAAGTTTGTCACTTGTGAGAACTTTATAATTTGTTAACTTTATATGCTAAAAGAGTGTTGTCTTTAACATATCTAAGATATTTTTGATCCTCACTTTTTAGAACCGTAAGTAGTTTTCACAACTTAAAAAAAAAACGTAACTTATCAACAATTTTTGTTTAATCTGATTCATTTTTCTAAGAAAGTTAGCCATTAAAATCAGCTTGAGCTGGTAAACACTAATCACGTAAAATATATATTGCCCTTTTTTATATCACCTTGTCGTCCCTCTTCTCGTCCATAATTTTGTTAATTTAAAATGAGTTTTTAAATTTCTTTTAAACACTTTCAAACTACACATAAAACTATGGTCGATATGTCTGATTAAGTTTGTTGCCGATATGTTACAATTTTGAAACCCCACTAATCGACCTTTTCTTGTTTAGACAAAAACATGTCAAAACGGAATTTGGTCTAATGTGCTGTATGGAAATAAAAAAATATCATAATGTTTACTACAAAAAATAACTTTTTGCTAAAAAAGGTGTAAAACTATCTAATGTGGGACTTGTTGTTACTGGGATATCTCTTGGATGGAGAAAAGAACGGGACTATGCATTCTTGTTGAAAACATAGATACTCAGATCTACATTCACCTTTCGGACAAAAATACTGCCCTACAAGCGGAGATCCAAATAATCAGGAAATTTTTGTCTTAGCAGGTAAAGCGGGTTTAAATATATGTACTGACACCAAGGCGTCGATAAGCGCGACTATGTCCGGAAACACTTAATCTAGGATAGTGCTGCCAAGAAAGGAGAGGATTAATGATTTTTCTGAATTTATTCTATTTCGCTTTATATGGGTGACTAACAATCATTAGATGGTTATTTGTTATTATTTGACATAAAAATTGGATAAAAACATTATAAAAATATAATAAAATATTGTCTGGAAAAATTATAATTTAAAAAAAATACGCTTTTTAATTAAAATTTGTGTAGTTTTTTCTGTTTACACTACACAGAAAAAACTATATTTTTCAATATTTTTATATCCACACTTTTCAAATTATTTAACAAAAATAATATAATCATCCGCAAAAATATTTCACAGAGATTTTAAGTCCAAGTCCCAAGTAGGTAGGTTGATAGAAGGTTCGGTAATGCATCCTACCGTGATGCATTCTACGAGACAGTATGTTCTCCACTGTGTTGCCCTAAAAGTGTAAGGAAAACGTAGAAAAATAAGTATTTTTAAGTAGGGATGCAGAGAAAACAAAAAAAAACTAATAGTTAAAAGATGCTGGGATATATCTTTTGGCAATTAAAGGCCCTTTGAGTATCCTAGCATGTCAGAAAGGTCACAATAAAGCCGATAAATTGTCCACTAGCCCTTACAATACTGTGAATACTAAAACATAACTGAACCTTGTTAATATACTCAGAAAAAACACCACAAATTTTTATTTAAGCAAATATTTTTTTATAATATAATTTTTTTAGCCAATATCTTATTAGATCCTAATAAAATTACTATCAAATTTTTGCTCACTAGCAATAATTTTTTTACTAAAAACTTGAAATTTTTTCCAATAAATTTTCTTAAAGTTTTATTGAAATCGTCTATTTGATTTTACAATTTTATTTAAAGGACCGATCTTAGACAAACATATTATTTATTTAGTTAGATGTTTTACTGATTTCGGTCTTTTAACAAATTTATAAAATAAGATAAACAATTTCTTAAAAAAAAGGACACATCCTTACATATACCAAAAATCCCCAAGCGCCCTTGATCGCGGTGCACAGTGTGGTGTGTGTGGCCAAAAATGAAAATAATATTTTTTATAATTTTAGAACTTGATTGATACAGTTTCATTACATAGTTTTCAAATAGCAATAATCAAAAATAAACTTAAAAATATGTAAATATATACAAAAGTTAGAGCTAATCAAAGTTGAATGCTTAAGGTGAATGTGAGGAATGCAAAGATAAATGAAAAATAATGCAAATATTCTAAGGAGTTAAAATAATATAAATTGTCGATAAAGCCGGCAGTATTTGCATTTATATTATAGTGTGATATTACTAAAATATGGTAACGCACTTTTTTTATCCATTTAGCTCTCATATGTGTTTCGCCGTTGTTCTGAATGTGAACCAAAAAATAGTAATAATTATTAACAACTTGCAAGTTTGCCTGGCAATTAAAAAAAACTATCAAAAACTATTTTTTTTATAATTTAGTATAATATTAATACAAGTATGTATATTATAAAAAAGTATGTGACATTTGCGAAACGTTGCGAAAATACAACTTTTTTCATTTTTTTCAGTGTCATCAAAGGTACAAATTAAAGAATTTTTCAATATTTGGCTCAAACATACTTCTTACAGAGCAGCCCATATGGAAATAATTAACTTTTTGGAAAAGAAATTCAAGACTAAAGTGGAAAATAAATAAAAGACTTAATTTTATTTTAGCAAATTTAAAACGTAAATGGGTAAACATAAAACGTAAATGGGTAAAGTGCTCCAGAAAGAAGGAGCTGTTTGAAAAAAAAAAACAGTTCGTTGCTTAAGAAGAACACATTCAATCTAAATATATAATCTAATATTGATTTTCAACAATATATATGCAGATTCTCTTTGATTTTAAAGACAATTTCGATCTGTAAAACAATAAATATTTCAAATTTTAAAAAACTGCTAAGAGAAACAAGGACTTTATATGCTGAAAAATAATTCTGCTATTTTATGCCTGTTCCTGTTCACAAAATACTTGTGCATGGAGCAAAATTTATAATTAAGTTTAAGATTCCAGTAGGAATGTTGTCTGAGGAAGCTATAGCAGCCACTCACAAAGTTTTTAGAAAAATTTGTTCGAACCATACTCGAAAAAACAATCGTGTGAATACTAATAAAGACATAATAGAACGAATGATTTTTCAATCTGAACCAAATTTATCTATATACACAAAAGAAAATGGAAGTTATAATGAAATGAGCAATAAAGAGATAAATAATTTCATTATAGAAGAAAATGCTGGATATAGTTAATAGTAAATTAAATTTAATCAATAAAGGATATATGGGAAGGACATGAATCCTTGCTCCGAAAACTTAGAAATTTTAAATTTTGTTATCTTTTATTAATTCAAATATTTGTGCCAAATTTCAACTCTTTACAATAACTTCTCCTATTTATGGCCGCTCGTTATATGAAAACACGACACTGTGCGGTGTAGCTTGGCAAGTGCTCTCAAAAGCTCAGGTACTTCTTTGCACATTTGGGGCCAATGTTTTGAGATAACATCTTGCTGGACTTAGCAACTAAAACTAGTTATAGGTTGGACCATCGCTGTATAAATATAGTAGATTAATAGACACACAAGGTGGGTAAAAAGAAAACAAGCGATACACTCCGCAAGAACGCAGCATAATCGTATATATTTTTTGGCTTAACAATTCGTCTGTGGTGTTGGCGCAGAGCGAATTCCGTCGCCGATTCCTCGAGCGTCCAGCACTGACTGCTTACACACTATACTGTTTGGCCCCCAACCTTGAAGAGTATGAGACCACATGAGATGCCGCCAAGATTGGTCGGCCCCTGAGCGCCCGTTCTGCCGAGAATAACACCACTGTTGGCGAGGATGTCGAGCTGTCACCAGAAACACCGACCAGATGCCATGCGTCGCAATTAGCCATCAGCCGGTCATCCCTAAAGCGAATTGGGGTCAAAAGCCTGTGCATGTTCCCGTACAAAATCCAGTCCGTGCCTAAGCTGCTGCCTGTTGACTGCCAAACGAATCGAAGCAACATCGAATGAATTCTTTTGGCTCACATTGTAGATTTTAGTCACCAACACAGAGTTGCAAGTATAGAAACCATTTAGCCCCTTCTTTTCCCTTTATCTTTTTATGCTCCTATTTGAGATAAGCTTCCGTTCCAATAAAACATCCAGGCCATTTAAAGTCGGTGCCCAAAATACCCCAAATTTGTGGCTTTGGGTAAATATTACCAACTCAGTCTGGGTTAATTCCGGGTTTTATTTCTTTCATTCGCAGTATCAATTTTTTTTCGTCTATTTTCTTACAAAAATATTAAAAAACGAAGAAAGCTGGAAACTTAGAATACACAAAGCCGTCTCAATGTTTATATTTGAAAAAATGTAGACAAAGCACTCAGTTTGTACTAATAAGTATCGTTCCATATACTTATCTAATAAGAATAAACAATATTGAGAGAAATTAATTGGCCTATTTATTGCTCTTTTCTTTTTGATGGCCCGTTACAGTAAGTTTTAAAATTATTGCTAAAAAAGTTAAAAAAATTCTCAAAAAATTTTATATAGAAAAAGGCCCTTAAAACAAACGCCTAACAACTTAGCATCATAATCTTTAATTTATAATATATTTACATACATACCTTCCTTAGCACTTGTAAATGGATTTACGATGACAGTTTCTAAAATATTCACAATGCTAACAACAACTGTCCTAAAGAATAATCACGAATACTCTTGTTTACTTAGGCATGCACATGCATGTAATAAACAAAGAAGAAATACCAATATGCATAAGTAAAAAACAAAAGACGTCTAAAGTAAAAGACAAAGATGATAACCAACGAAGTTTACTAGCCAAAAGCTGCCTTAATATCCCAGATTGTAATTCTCTTTGGTTAAAAATTAACAAAGTTAGCCAGAGCCTTAAAGGAATAAATTTTTTTGTAAGTAGAAGGCAAAATATGTTTTTGAAAAAATTTTTCTTTTTTTTCCCGAAAATATACTTATGTACATACATATGAAAAAAAAAAATAAAATTCATTTATTTTGTTAGTTGAAAAGTATAATTGGAGACATGAATTCAATGTCTGTTTTTTATTGAATAATTTTTTTTAATATTATTTAACTTGCCTGAGAACAAATAACCCTCAAATACAAATGCAGTTAGTTTCAAGTAGCGAGGGACCAAAGAGCCTTTTTTGTACATGCTATGTCATGTATGTATGAGCTTTGAAAAATAAATCAGCGGCAAATTATGACATTCGTTTCGAATCGAAATTCTACTCGATCGATCGAACTGTCAATGCTCTTAATATAAAAATTCTAATTAGAACTTTATAATTTCGATTCGAATCGAATGCCGTAATGGAGTTAGATGGCTAAAAGTAAAGTGAGCGGGAGGCAGTTTTCCCACGGGTGTTTAAAATGTTTTCTTCTTTCTCAGTCTTTTTTCTTTCTGCCAGTCTTACTACTTCTTCTTCACTTTACTTGATAACTTATTGATTTGTTTTCATTGTTAATATTTCTCAGTTTTTTCTTAAAGAAATGCAGGTCTTAAAGTGTTGATGTAACACAACCAAAACCCGTACCATAACCTGTATTCTAGCCAAGTGTCCAGTTCATAGTTTTACCTCATATTTTAGTCGTAACGGAGTACAAGGCCTCTTGTTTTTTTTCTTGTAATCGCTAACAACAGCAGATTCAACTTAAATCATTGTTGTTGACAATACGATAAATTCAATGCCTTTGACGGGTTTCTTGTAATCGTTGTCTAAATTAATAGATTTTATTTTGTGTGAACAGATTGTCAGAATCCAAATCGTCACACTCTATTTGATTAGGAATTTACTCAATCGATCGAGTTGTAAATGCTTTTCATATGGGAGTTCTAATTGGAGTTTTTTAATTTTGATTGAAGTCGAACGCTATGATTTGACCCCCGGTCTCTCAAATTTCCCTTATAATGTTACTTATCATTTGTGTCCTTGTTTCCCCTTTATATTTCTTATTATTCTTCTGTTAAAATAAAACATACCGCGGAATGACCTTACACTGAGCACCATCAGGTGGAAACCAAAACTGCATCACAATTTTATGCTTAAGCTGCAAGAAACAAAATTTTTTTCTTGTGAATAATTTATACGAAAGCTCTGATCAATTGTGTGGCTGTAGATCTTTTGTAGCTCCATTAGCATTATCAGAGTAAGTTCATAAATTGAGTAATTTTACTTTAATACATTAAGGTTTGGTCAAATAAACATTTGACGAGGACGCGCACAGCGAAGTTGATTTCCGTTGACTGTAGAGAACTTCATAAAACATACGAAAATAAGTAAAAGATTGCACGAAAAAAAAGCCTAAGGTGTGGATCCTCATTAATGATCATAGTAAAAATGTAGGCAATGATTGTATTACAAGCCTTGTGCAAACTAATTTTTAAGATATCCTGTTCTTTGCTTTAGTTTATAGTTGGCCAAAAAAAGTTGATTGCTTGCGTCTAGGCGGCACCCACATCCTCTGTTAAGAATGCATATACATTTATGTTTTTCCACAGATACACACTTAAAAATTTAACAAAATCTTCAACCTTACTTTTCTTATTAGTTTTGTTCCTTTTGGTTTTATTTTAAATTGTGGTAATTGCACTCACGTGATTGATCACTCGTGCATAAGAACCATATTGCAATGTCTACAGCTTTTACAGAAGATGTTGCTGTTTGTGCAATTTTATTCCCAGTCTTGCAACAACTGCAATAAAGCTGTCGGCTGTATAAAGCAACAATGGATGGATATCAATGAAATTTGAGACTGCTTGATGATGATGCTCTGCGACCTTGGCTTTGAATACACGGTCTGGCTGTTTTGAAGCTTGAATAATAAAAAAATATATATTAGCACACCATAGGCCAATAAGTATGCAATGGAGGCTTTTTTTAAAGTTGTAGTGATGTATAGATTGGGTTGGTGAAAGGAAATATGTTAAATCAATTCTAGTTTAGCAGAAGAGTTAATTTCCTGTTTTTTTATTCCATATTTTTATAGAGTAATATGGCTTTTTCCATTTCAACAAAACATCGTAGTAATAAAATAGGATAGGAATTGTAATTGCATGATCAGTCCCTTCTACTGTCTGAACAATTTCTTTTATTAAAACTCCATATAGTGTATTTGGAATTCGTCTTTTGCTAAAAGTGCACATCTGTCTTGTTCACTTTGTTATATTTATGTATGTATGTTTAAAATGATGCCATAACACTGAAGAGAAGATGGACACACAGAGTTGTTATAGCTTAATACAGCCTGTATAAAAGTATGCATTTTTATTGTCGTTGCTGTTGTAGGAAGGCCACGAAGTTGCTTAAACAAACAAAAGTACTTTATTATCCTTAATGTGCATTATTCAACCGAGTGATATATGTATAAGTTTTCATTAGCCCTGTCGCTGTCAGTCAGTTATCCCGTCATGCAGCCACAATTAACACACATACATACATACTATAAATATAGGCAATATCGTTGTTTGTTTTCTTGAAAGGTCTTTACAAAGGTCAAATAAGTCGAATACTGCATAAAAACCCACGATAAGAATATACATACATATGAATATAGTATATGTATGAAGGCTGCCCATGCGCAAAGTTTGATGATGCAGCTTTTTTGTCTGCTTGATTTTGCTTCTACTTAATTTAGCGTTTCCCGCTGGATCTAAGTTTAGTTTTTTATTAAAAGTATGGATGATTTACGTGAACTATTTTTGTTAAATGTCTTCAGCTAAATATACGTATCAATTGAGGAAATATATGTTAGTACGAGGGTCCATTAAAAATTTCACCCGACAGTTTTTTAATACATAATAAAGCAGTTCTAAAACCTTTCTTTGTTACGAAAGTATTTAAATATTTTATACAAAAATAAGACGCTTAATCTGTGTTATAGCTTTATTTTAAGAAGAAGTCAAAACTACCGAGCTAAATCTTAACAAGTAACACCGGGCTTTCGAAACCCCGAACCTTTTTTATTTTTATCCGCTGTTTTATTTATGAAATACCTCTAATTTTGAAATAGGGGTCTGTGTCATATTTTAACCTTGTTAGGGTGATTATGGCAGCTGTAGGGGTTTCAACCTTATTTTTTCAAATTTAGTTTTTACTTTTATTCTAATTTTTTAAAATTTTGTATGGCAACCCCCTTAGGTAATAGATATGGGAAGTAAGTATGTTTTAGGTCGTACACTTTATTTCTCTAAGGCCGAGTCTGTGGAAGTTGTTGGCGTTTTAACATCATTTTTGTAAATTTTGTATGGCAAAAATTAATTGGGGTCGGTCTTACATTTTACCTTAGTAGGAGTACGCTGGAAGCTGTGGGAGCGATTTAGAAAAAATTAAAAAAAAATTAAACTTTGTATAGCGACCCCGCTAAAAGGCGGAGTTTGGGTGCAAGTATGTTTCATCAAAATGTTTGTGGGGAAAAATTATTGAAAATCGGTCTTGCATTGCATATTGCACGGGGCACCTCCGGCGCAGTTGTAGAGGTTTTTATTGTAAATCTTAGGGATATAAACAGAGGTAGTCTTAGTTGTTAACTTATATGTCTGTCAGTTATTGGACGATTTTGCTGGATTTATATAGCAATTTTTTTTTCGCATGTATAGTTTCGATAGTTTGACACTACTTACGGGACTATGCGACATCGACGGGCTTTAGAAACTTGATTTCAACCATAACACAGACAGACAGACGGGCAGACAGAATATATATACTTTATTGGGTCGCAGTAGTAAAGAAATTAAAAACGGAATGACAAATTTATATATACCCGTATAACATATGCGAAGGGTGTAAAAACATTAACTTAAATTTCATGTAATGAAATTACTTACCACTCTACGTTTGATTTATTGAAACGTACTAAATATTTGTTTCCAAACTAGTCTTCTTTTTCGAATTCAAAATTGCTAAAGAGATCAGCAATTGGTTTTTCTCAAACATTAGTTGAGGTTTACGCTGTTGTTTGGGTGACAGGATAAGTGTATGCACATGCGTCACTAGCACAACAGTGCAAGGTAAGATAAAACAACAAAGACTGCTGAAAAAATAATGAATTCGAATATCAAAATTAATTTAATTTTAATATCGGTGGAAAAAGCTCTCACACAAATAGATATAACAGCTTGGATTTTTATGTGAAGAAAAAAGTTGATGTTGACTTTACTGTCCTTGCAACCGGCAAACCGTTATAATTTTATAATAATATTTTAGCTTCACTTAAAATACCTAGCCATATGAACATACCATGATTAACATGTACATATGTATGTTAAGAAAAGTCCAATAGATTTGCAAAAATAATTAAACTTTCTCATGACTTAAACAGCATTAGAAAGAAATTACAACAAACTCTTAGATGGCAACAACAATAACAGGAAAAATAATTGTTACAATTTGTTTTATTACATCTTTAGTTCACTTTTTGCTATTAAATAATAAGGAAGTCAAAATTATTGACTAAACCATATTTCGCATGTTAATTGCAAAACATACCGACAGGCATTAAGAAAAGCCAACTATTAAGACAGACTGAAAACATATGTATGTATGCTAAAGTAAGAATTATTATGAATGAATATTAATTTTTAATCTTACTTGAGTTTATTTCTTGAAAGTTTATTCTAACATACATATGTACATAAAAATATTTAAGACTCTTAACCCCTTGTGGGTATTTAAAATGATGAAAACAATTTTATTACTTTTGACAAATTACAACTTTTTAAAGCTCAATGAATCTAACAAATGTGTCCCACGACATTTTTGACGAGTTCAAAGGTAGTGTCCTACAGACTCACAATCATGCACAACCCGATCCTTAGTGATTACTGCATTCCTAGTAGTAATGGATATATTGGGCACTTTGTATTTCTCTGCGAACCTGACCCAGTTAAGTTTTTTTTTCAAAATATGTACTAAAAAAATATTTTTTTTGGCGTGTTGGAATCGAAAACTTGAACCGCGTTTTTCTTGAAATGGCAAATAAATATTGTAGAAACTACAAATAAATATTTTAGAAACTACAAACGGAATGAAAAAGTAATTTAGCCTTATCACTATGTAAATAATATAACAATGGGACATGAACCTGCTTTGTTAAAAGTTCACAGGGTTCTGATAGCCTTTTAAGTGTTTTGCTCTCATTGCTTAAGGTTTCGTTATACTCTTGTTTTAGGCAAGAAAAGTCTGATTGGTAATCGGGCCCTAGGGGGTAGTTTTAAAGACTTCCCAAAATAATTAAAACAGAACTTGCCAATTTATTTAAATGTCAATCATTTTTATTATCGTTAAGGCGAAAATTGGTCGATTGTTTTAATAACGAAACTTGCATGTAATTTCCTAAAATTAATCTAATCTGAGTAATTTTTTCAATTCATTCTATCGCTTATCTTTGCAAAAAAGGGTTAATACATCTTTATTTTAATAAAAGATAAAGTTTTCTTTAGGTTAAAAAAACAACAAAACTAATTATGAAAAACCATGAATTGGGCGGAACCGATAATATTGCATACATGGCATCTTTGCTAAATCATTCTTGGACTGGCAGATAGGCAAAGAAGGATGTTGATAGCTTCATACAGGAGGAGTTAATCAAGAGTAAAGTAAACACACAAAACAATTCATTGACAGAGATTGCTATGATTTAAAAACTAAACTAATATTTGAAATTATCTATCCCAACTTTCTAAGTTTCAGTATGTTTTAATAAAGTAGGTTAAATTTAAAACAACAACAGATGATGCAGGCAATATTAATTTTGTGTTTCGTAACACCACATATATTTGCATCTACATACATGCAAAAATTTTTATTTTTAATTTTTTAGAAATCAGAAGTTCCTAAGCTGCAACTTTTTTATAGCTTTATATAATTACAATTGAAATAAACTGCCTGGGGATTTCTTTTATTTATATAAAACTTTCTGACTAATACTTGTGTTCAAAAAGATGAACTTAATGTAGGGTAAAAAAAATTTGTTCTTTCTTCTTAAAAAAAATTTGTTAATTCGTATAATATTTTCTTTAGTTCTTGAAGTTCTGTTTTGTTTTTTATTTTCCGTTCAGGCGCACATGCGCTTAATCCTAGTTTTAAGCTAAATTGTCTATTATTAAACTTAATCTTTGCCTTTAATCTATCTAGGTTGCAACGTGCTTCTGCATCTATTGAGCGGCAATACACCAACAAACTCAAGTGGTTTACTTGTTGGTTAGATGGCTTATTTGGTTCAGTCGATGACTCTGACCAGATGACTGGCTTGCAAACTTGCACACAAAATGAAACAAAAAAAAAATATATATTGATGTGTTGCCGTTATTGCAATTTTCCACCAAGCAATAACAATTTGAATATTAAACATGCCAATGGTGTATAGCAACTGCTGCAACTGTAAGAAGAATATTGGAGTTAGCGATGATTTTAGTTTATGTGCAGCAGTAGTGAAACATTAAATCAATTTATGTCTAAAGGGGTATAGGATTTGTTTTTAGTTGTTATTGTTGTAAAGTTTTCTTCATACTCTATTTTATTTTTTTCTTTGTTTTTCCCAAACTTACTCTCTTAGTTATTGACTGACATTAGTTGGCTGTTTTACTAACTCTTTTATTCTCTTTTGGTATATAATTTCAACTTGCTTTTTTCTATTTTAATATCTTTTTTGTATTTTCAGTATTTAATGTCAAAGATTTTTATACAATTTCTTTAAAACTTCGATACTGTTTTATCTCTAATGCAATCAACGTCAAAGCTAATGTGCGTCAACAATATCAACAAAATATTTTTTTCTTTCGTCTTCTTTTCCCCTCCTAACTTAGAGGTTAGACAGGAGGTGGCAAAGATTGCTTTGCTAGGAGGAGAATAGATAAGGCCGTAAGCAGAAGCTGGATAATATGACTTTCTTTTTTAATGGCTTTAAATTTAAACTCAACATTATGTACAATGATATCCCTAAGGCTGGCTTAGAATCATTAAAAGTATTTTTCGTTTTGCCTTAATTTGTTTTGTGTTTTGTTTTGCCGTTGTCAGTTAGTTCTCTTGCAATTATTCTGAATATAGTTTTTCCGTTTTTCATAGCAAAGGAAAAAAATAAAGGAAATAAATGGGAAAAAAGATTTAAGCAACCATTGTAATAGCAAAGACCACCAAAGTTGTATTATGATTGACATTTTAAATTATTGAAAATGGCAGCGAATAATATGGGTCAATTTGGCGAAAGTACCAAAGTAATATTCGATTTCTTTTTTTAACACAAAAAAATAAAAGATATCGCTTAAATAAAATTAATTATTGATAAGAAGAGGTAGGTGAAGGTTAAATGAAATGTCATGCTTAAAAATAGCTTAATTTTGTTCATCCAAAATATTTACAAAGTTATTTAGCCCCGTATTTGACCCAGAAAAAAAAAATAATTTTGACAAGAGATACTAGTTCACCGTTAAATATAGTGCACTCCACTTCATTTAGAATTTTTCCAATATATATTTTATCAAAGCATTTTGTCCTTCCTAATGAGCTCCCAACTTATGTTTATCGTTAACAGAAAGAAGCTTTAATAACAAATATATCATATTGTAAAAAATATCATATTTGAAGGAAAAAAATCATCAGGTTTTCTTTGTTAAAAAATTTTATTTTATAGACAAAAAGTGTAATAACAATTAGGTTTATATGGATATCATGACCAATTTGATTTTTATTGGTTTATTTTTTATATTTTTTTTGGACTGTAATTACAGTCCTTGACAAGTACTTCTTCTGCCTTGGTTTTTACCAAAATTTGTTGACCTGATGGAGAGTTTTAATATCAAATTTTTGAAAAAAGTAAGCGGTGCACGTCCATAAAAATTTAATTTTTAATACAAATAATTTCGCTCAGTTCATTTTTTATTATATATGACACTACTTGTTTTTAGAAGCTTTTAAAATAAACATTTTTAAGAGAAAAGCGAAGGGTAGTATTATGACTTTTATATATTTTTATATATTTATTGGGCACTTCTTACGCACAAATTTCATTTGAAAACACATATTTAAATGCGGGATTTTTGAAAATAGAGCAATAGTATATGAATACAAATAGTAGAAATGGAATAGTTGGTTACAAAAAGATGTGTGCAAAATTTTGAGAGGGTAAAGTAATATTCGAGCCACTTATATCTCAAAGTATGTATTCCAGGAGGACATTTGAATGGGGACTATATCACTTTACCAGTAATTAGCATAAAGCGAGACGCACGTACAAAATTTTGTGAAGAAAGAGTAATATTCGAGTTAGTTATAGCCCAAAATGCTCATTCCGGGACGACATTTGTATGGGAGGTATATCAAAAACACCAACAATTATAGTCTTTGTATTAGTGCTAAAAAACATACAGGTACCTAATTTCATCAAACTGCTTCAAAATTGCAACCTGAAGTGCGTTTTCAAGAAAACGTAGACACCCAGCAAAACTAACGGATTGATGAACGAACATGCTTAAGTCGACTCAACTGTATGTAGTAATATATAAAACTTTCGTAGATAATTTTGTTAAATAAAGTACATAAAATAAATTTTCGTTCTATGTTCAAACAAAGAAAAGATTTTATTATATTAAGGGCAACAAAATTGGTGGCCTCGACGTGATCACAATAATTTAAGATTTAATTTAAGCGATTTTGGAGTAGTTTCGGATCGAAAACGACAATTTACGTCAAATGCGTTTGGAGAACTAGCTCTATTTATAGGCTATCAGCTCAACAACTTCATATCATCCGCAAAGTAGTGGTTTAGTTGGCACCTTAAAAACAGCTATAATTTGTCATAGCTCACATAATTGGGCAAAAGTTTTACCAACAGTACTTCTTAAAGCGAGAGCTTTAATAAAGAATACCTAAAAGCTTCAAAGACTGAATTTCTGTATGGGGAAAATTTTAAACTTCCTGGTTAATTTTTCTCTGACAATAAGAACAAGCACTCGCAATCTCTTTTTTTAATGCAACTCAAATCAATTATGGCGAATATTCGTTCTGTAGCTACTTGTCATCACTGTGTGCAGAAATCATTCATATTTAATAATATATCAGCCGCTTCACATGTATGGCTACGTAATGATTTAATTTTAAAGTTTTTGACCACAAGAATCAAACGCACATTACGGGTGCTTTTAAATCAAAAATTTTTTTTAGGTAAGTTAGTACACTTATTGGAAATTTTTAATATAGGAGATATCAACGTTGGGATTTTTCCCCAAGATATCATCTTAATTAATATATACATTGGAAGAGGTACTCGCAGTCTAAACATAAAGTCTCTAGCTTAACGTATTTTTGGGTTATACAGTAAAGAGTCAGACAGTCAGTTAACCAGTCATTAACACTACTCCATTGTGTACATAAAAGTGGTGCTTATTAAAGTACAACAAATAAGGCAATGAATTTTTTAGAAATAACATGCTCACGCTTAAATATCTGTTGTACAAAAAGTTTTTTAAAATATTTTAAAACAATTTCCGGTAATTTCTAGCTTTACTTCTACATGTTTAATAAATTTACGTAAAATAAATTAGCTGTATACACACACATACATATGTCTATATGAATCTGTGAGTAAAAGTTTATGCTCAGGAAAAGGTTATTGTATAACATGGAATATGTATTGGTTTTGTAAATATCTAATCCCTTGAGAAATTAGTACAAATTTGTTAAACATCCTTTGAGATAAAGTTGCACAAGAGTTAATGTTATGCCTCAAAAATTATATTGAAAGCACTTAATTCAGAGTAAGATTAACAATTGGAAAAATTTCGTGCCCAAACAAAGAATGAATCTGTTAAAAATTAAACCCAATTGTTTTAGAATTTTTTCTTATATAGATGCAAGAGCTTGCTCCAAATAATATTTTGTATTTGCTTTCATTAAACTTTATAATTTATATTATGGTGCACTGTGGGTACAAATCATTAGATTAGTTGTTAAATGTTAGCATGTAACGGTAATGAAAAACATTTAGGTATACATATTTTTAATTTGATCTGTTAATGGGGTTATTTTTTCGCTTTACATTTGTTTTAACAAAAAATTTTAATTTTAAATGCCATTCTTAATTTTTCTTAATTTTTACGTTTTGTAATATCAAACTCATGTAAGGTTTCTAAGTCAAGCAAATTTGACGCTCCTCTTTAAGATTTTTAAGCTATAAATGTAAATTTCTTTGAAAACCATTTTTAAAATTCCAATGCAAGTAAAAAATTGAATCAAAACAAATTTAAACGATAATTGAAGTCCATTCTTTTCATTTTCCCTGTTTTAGTTTCATGTCCTTTTTCCCTTTTCCACTTGTAGTGCAGCTTTTTACTGCAGAAAGAAAAAAATCCCAAAGGACACAAGAAAAAAAGTAATATATTATTAATAATTCAATAACTAAAAATTAATTATCCTTTCGGCAACAAAGGGTAGCAGCATTTAGAACAGATGTACGTACAAGTACACATTTATTACCTTTCAATTATACTCACACATTTGCAGAGTTCTAAACCACATTTTAGCTCGGAATGCCTAATGACAGGATATTCCAGTATGAGTGTGTTTATGTATGATTGTATGTGTGCGAGAGTATGTTTGAAAAGCAGTAAAGCGGAAATGTTGCATATTAAATAAAAAGGCACCTTCACATGTTTGCCGAGTGTTCTACCAAGCGTAAGAAACTACCAGCTTCGGATACGTGTTATACAAGCATATGTATATGTGTGTTTGTATGTAGTAACGCACATACAGAATCATATGTTTTTAAGTAAAAATTGTAGTGTTTGTTATGCGTTTTATTTTAACTTTCCTTTTATATTTCGCCCCATACAAGAAAAAAATCAAAGCAAATGAAAAACCGTGAATATGTTTTGGCATCCATTTGCCAAAGCTCATTAAATATTCAACATATTATTAAAACAAACAGCAGCACATCGTTTCAAACAGGTGATGGCCATTATAATACAAACGGGAAAAATTAAGGGGCAAACCAAAAAAATTTATTTAAAGTGGACTTCAAATACTAATTATGGGTAAAAATAATCTTTAAATGAAAAAAAAAAAATAATATTATACTTAAAAATTTTTTAATAGTCATATTTAGACTCCACGACACCATCGGGGTTATCTTAACTCTCGAGTCTTTCCGGAATTTCTTCCATTCTATCTTGAGATAGTGCTTCGAACCATTTATGATAAACTAGCTGACCCGGTGAACTTCGTACCACCTACCAATTATTGAATATATGGATTTTTTAAAAAGAGTTCAAAGTTTATTTAGTCAAATAGTTCATTGGAATATATTTATATAGAAAACAAAAATTCAAAAGATTACAAAAATAAAGCATTTCAGGTAAAAGCTGTTAAGAATGCTATGTATTTTCGTGCATGGGTTATGTTTAGGTTAATTCCCTTTAGTGCAGTACCTTGTGATATACGAAACTTTTCGTTTTGTTATTAAGCGCAAGTACAAACAAAGCAGATGGTTTGCCCACACGTGAACATGCAACGTATAATTGGCCAAGAGAAAAACATGTATTTTCTAAATTAAAACCACAAATACTCAAGGATTGTCCTTGTGATTTGTTAATCGTCATTGCGAATGCAAGACGAATAGGAAATTTAATTCGCTTAAACTCAAAAGGCATATCGGTTGGTATCATCGGAATTATCGGTATGAGAACTTCTTCCCCTTTGAATTTTCCTCTTAGTATAATTGCGTGTATAACACGGACCATCAGTTTCGAATTACCAAATGCGTTCCATTGCAAAGTTTTGGTGGGTTTAAATTTCGTAGGACGATAACTACCGAGCCAACCTTCAGTCATAAGTTGTGTGGTGGTAAGCCAGGCACATCCAAGGAGTTTAAAACTTCAGTTGGATAGTTGGTAGCTTCATCTTCGTTTGTTACACAATCAATAGATTTGAAAAAAATGCAGAGTACCAACGATTTGATTCTGAACTATATAGTTTAAATCATCCACATCTATATTTTTCCCGTTAGCAATTATGTTGGAAAATACTTTCCAGCTCTTCTTTTGGCGATACAAAATTACAAAAATTTTGAGGAAACGAAATCAATCCGTTTGATTCGTCGACAGGAATACGGCCATTACCGATAGTCAACAATTGGTTGGAAAAATCATGAGGTGATAAATCGTAGAGCAATGTAACTTTCATGTTTTCTGTCATCTGCAGTATCTTTGGAAAACGCCACAGACTTGAGGATTTAACGCAAGCATTTTTTTTTATCAGCCGCTGTCGATCTTGGAATGACTGGCAGACAGTAAAATCATTGCACCTCCAAAACATCTTGGGTCACTGCGCAGATCTTTAAGTGTTATTTTAAAAGCTTCTATTGCGCGTTGGTGTGTTCGTTGTGCATTCGTCCCAGATAATCATTTTACACGCTACTAAAACTTTGGACATGACGAAGTTTTTTGCAATGTTACATGTCGGTTGCTCTATATTTTGAAGGTTTAATGGCAATTTAAACGCTGAGTGAGCTGTGTGGCTTCCTTCTATTCCAGATAAAGCTTCCGCTGCAGCAATGTTGGATCTCGCACTAACAGTGGCTAAAATCAATGACATGACGAATGTCTTTCCAGTTCCACCGGGGGCATCCAAGAAAAGAAAACACCGTTTCCATCATCAATCGCCTTTAATATTATATCATAGACGTCTGTCAATAATTCCAATTAAAAAAAAAGCTCTTGATAAACCGTCTTAAATGTTTATTCACTAAAATAAATAACGCTATAAATTTTGTTACAAAACAATTTAAAATATCTTACATTTGTTTTTGCCTTCTTTTTAATATAACAATATTTCAAATAATAAAAAAATTATAATTTCTAAACATATAAAAATAAGTAAATTTGATTTCAAAAAATTATTTAGAACAAGTAAAAATTAACAATTTCCCTTCCCCGTGAATTGAGATACGAAAATTCACAACTCAGCATTAAAATCAAGAAGTGCAAGCTTTGACGCAGGTCTCTTAAAAACTCCATTAGCGGTTTTAATATCAGCTGCTCGTTCAATGCCATCAGTGCCACAATATGTTTTTATTACCCGACCGCGGCTCCATTTAGATCTTGGGAGTTTAAAGTCACAGACAAGTGTTATATCTCCAACTTCTAATGATCTTGAAGGTAAGCACCACTTTACACGACGAGTTAGATCAGGTAGATATTCCCTTATCCAACGTTCCCAGAATCCGTTTTTTAAGTTTTGAAGTATTCGCCATTGTTTTCTCGTATTTATTAGTCTTATATCAAAATCAGTTGGAGTTTGAGTAGAATTAGTTGTCCCTAATAAAAAATGGTTTGGAGTCAAAGGTTCGGGATCTTGAGGAGTAAGTGGAATATGAGTAAGCGGTCTTGAATTAATTATATTTTCTGCTTCAATTAATAAACTGTGAAAAACATCTAGCTTTGGTGAAACTTCTTTTATTAGAACCAGCAAAGTCTTTTTAATGGATTGCACCAGTCGTTCCCATACTCCACCAGAACTCGGGTCTAGAGGAGTATTGAATATCCATTTAATTCCTAACGGTGTTAATAAACGTGTCACTTCATCATGATCCAAAAAATTTGCTTCATTCCTTAACTCCTTTCTTAGCCCAACAAAGTTCCGTCCATTATCACTACGTATTTGAACTGGAACACCCCGTCGATTAATGAAATTTCTTAGAGAGAGCACAAATGAATCTGATGATAAACTGTTTACCACTTCTAAGTGAACTGCTCTTACTGTTAGACAAGTAAACAATGCTACCCATCGTTTTTCAGTACTTCTTCGTATTTTAACATCAAACGGACCAAACAAATCCACTCCTGTATATGAAAACGGTCTGACGTAAGGTGTTACTCTATCTTTAGGTAATAAACCCATCTGGGGTTGCATTGGCTTTGCTTTCATCAATTTACATACGGGGCATCCTGATTTAACACTATTTAAAATCCTCCGAATCGACGGTATCCAAAATTTTTCTCGTACGTCACATATGACCTTCGACGAATTTTGATGACAGTTTGTTTGGTGATAATGCTCTATAATTATCCGAGAAAAACGGTGAGATTTTGGAAGTACAATAGGCCTTCTTGTATATTCAGGAAGAAATATTGCATTATCTAGTCGGCCACCAACTCGTATAATACCCATACTATCAATATACGGACTTAGTGATAAAAGCTCACTTGATTTTGGAATTAATTTTAATGATTTTAAACAAGCATATTCTTCCGAGAAATATCGTTTTTGAATATAACAACAAATAACTAACTCAGCATTCATTTCTTCTTCGATGGATAGTTCACCACTTCTTTTACATTGTTTTTGACGAATGTTGTGTAGAAATCTGAGAATCCATGCCAACTGTCTACGAATTCTTAGATATTTTGAATAATGATTTATTAAATTTTCAATTATTTCGGAAGAGTTATGTGCGATCATGACAAAATACTTCGCTTTCAATTCATTATCCGATTTATCTTCTTTTCTTAATTCACCACGATCAACTTGCCACTTCTCTTCACTATCTAAGAGAAATTCAGGTCCTTTCTTCCACGAACCTTCCGGGTTGTATACAATAGGAAATGAATATCTTGTTCCTTTATCTGCTGGATTATCTGTTGTGGAGCACCAACGCCACTGGGACTCGGCTGAACTTTCTAAGATTTCAGAAACTCTGTTTGCTACATATTGTTTATATTTCCGATTTTCTGAACATATCCAACGAATAACTGTGTACGAATCGGTCCAAAAAAATATCTTATTTACAAATATTTCATGATGGCTAATAATATTTTCTTTCAAGCGAACTGCCATTACTGCAGCCTGTAATTCTAACCTTGGTATTGAATGAAAGCGTAGAGGAGCACAGGATGTTTTGCCTATTATAAAACAAGTTTTTATGCCATTTGGATATATAATTCTCCAGTATGCAACAGCCGCCATTGCTTCTTCACTTGCATCACAAAATACGTGTAATTGTGTATTGTGTTCACTACAGCCTTCAAAATAAAATCTTGAAATTTTAAATTCTTTAATCTTTTCTAAGTTAACCAACCAATTAATAAATTTTTTATATATTGTATCAGGTAATTTTTGATCCCAATTAATTTTACATCTCCAGGCTTCTTGCATTAATATTTTTATAAAAATCATAAAATCTGCTACAAATCCAAAGGGGTCAAATACCGACATTGCCATACACAGTAGTTCTCGTTTTGTGGGAACTCTTTTCATTTTCAAAACATCATTTGAGACTTTATAAAAATTTAAAACAAATATAAATGTATCCGAAATTGGCACCCAGTGCATGCCCAAAATCCGTTCAATGGTTTTTTCGACGTTCACTGTTCCATTATCCTTTTCTATATTTAGTTCTTTGGCTACCAACTTCGAATTTGTCAGCATATTATGCATTTCAAAGCCCCCCAATTTATGAATTTCTTTAATAGTCCGAACAATTTCTATGGCTTCTTCTTCAGTATCAAAACAGTCTACATAATCATCAACATAATGTTTTTCAATTATCCCTTTCACAGCGCGTGGGCTTTTTGTGATGTATTCTAAGGCATTTTTATTTTTAACATATTGTGCTATAGTTGGTGAGCAGGTAGCGCCGAAGGTAAGTCTTTGCATGATATAAGTTTTAATTGGCTTTGAGGGATCTCCATCTCTCCATAGGAAACGTTGTGCATCTTGGTCTTCCTTTATAACTGTTATTTGATGAAACATTTCTTTTAAATCCCCACAAACAGCCACTCTTGATTGTCTAAATTTGAATAATACGGCTAAAAGCGGTTGATTAATATCAGGACCGGGTAATAGAGCTTTATTTAAGGAAATTTTGTCACTTTCCGCCGCTGCATCGAAAACTAATCTAAATTTTTCTTGTTAGGATTCTTAACTCCAAAATGTGGCAGATAATATGTTTTATTTGTGTAAATATTTGCCTCCTCTTCCTGCATAATTCTTGCATACCCTTTTCTTACGTATTCATTTATTTTATTACAATATTCTTCTGCAAAACTGTTATCCCTGGCCATCTTTCTTTCTACAATACTTAAACGTGCAGCAGCCACTTGATACGATTCAGGAAACGCCACAAAATTTTCTCGCCACAGCAGTCCACATTCAAATCTTTCACCGCATCGTTTTGTAGTTCTATTTAAAATTTCTAAAGACCTTTGATCTTCTTTAGATATTAACTGCTTTTCAGAAATTCGTACACCAAAACTTTCTAACCCAAAATAACCTTTCATTAGGTTTTCTATTTCTGTAAACGACTCATTTTCAGATTTAAATACATGACATGCCACAAATTTTTAAATAGGTTGTTTCAGCGTTCCATATACAATCGATCCTAATCTGGTTTTTGTTACAATAGGCCCTGTGGGGAATAACATTCTAGGTAACTCGATACCAACAGTCAAAAATGCATGAGCTAAACTAATAATCATTTTTGGTTTAACGTTATCATAATTTAAAAAAGAAATTTCCGATAAAATTGATTCGTTACAGCCCGAAGGAATCATAGACCGATTGAAACTTTGTTGAGGTAAATCCAGTTTGGACGTTACATAAACATTTTGCATATTATATTTTTTCGAACCGTCATGTATACCACTAACAGTGATATTCACAATTTTTGTCTGTTCACTTGATTATTTATCCATCTCAATTCTAAATATTCATTTTTCCCAGTAATTCCTAAGTTGTCAGCTATTTCATTATCAATCATAGAAACATTTGCACCATCATCAACAAAGGCATAAATAATAATGCTATTCTTAGGTCCATACAATCTTACAGGAACAACTTGAAATAGGACTACGTTATTTTTTGTATTTAGATCTGCTAAACAATTAAGAGCTTGAACATTTGTATCTGTCAACAGACTATTCTGTAGTATATTTTCAGATGAATCCATCCCAGATAATGGAATAGGGCGATCTTTATGCAAAAGTTTGTGATGGAAACTGAAACAGGAATTTTTGTCACATCGTTTCTTCAGGAAACATTTTGCTGCTTGATGACCTTCCTTAAGACAGCTAAAACAAACTTTAAAATTTTTTACTATGTCCCATCTTCTTTCTAAAGGAAGTTTGCAAAATTCTTCACAGTTCGCTAACGACTTACATTTATTTTTACAAAGCTTACATTTTTTATTTTCTACGGATACACAAGCATAGTGAGTTTTGTCATTAGATAGAGGGGCTGAATCTGTTACCATATTCACTATTTTCCTAAGTTCTCCAAGCCAGCTTGAAAAATCAACCATAGTGGGCATTCGCCCCAAGCTCAAACATTTATCAGCCCATTGTAGACGTCTTGAAATAGGCAACTTTATAACTAATTCACTAAGCAACATTGGGTTTACTAAGTGATGGCTATTTCCAACTGATTCAAAAAATGTGGTCATATTTGTTACCTTATTCACAAAAACGATTAAAGAATTAAGATCTGATTCTTCAACTGGTTCTGTTGACCGAATTTTACGAATTTGTGACTTAATCAGCTGTTCCGGGCGTCCATATGTCTCTGCAAGAATTTCAATTATAGAACTTACATTTCTTGAGTTTGATAAAAGAGCTTCAACGGTGTCTCTAGCGTCTCCAACAAGACATTCTCTAAGACGCATAATATTATGGAGATCGGAATACTCAAACTCAGAAGTTGAACTTTTAAAAGATTCATAAAATGTTTGCCAATCTTCAGGTGAGCCGGAAAATGTTGGTAGACTATAAATTTTCTTTTGACGATTTTGGATAATTGTGGGTACTGGACGTGAAGTGTTAGAGGCCGATGTTTGTGGCATAATTTGCGGAACGGAATAAGAGATTGCATTCGGTATATTTTCGTTTAACTCTGTATTTGTTATAGGATTAAAAGTGAAAGAGGTGTGTGGTGCTGTTTGCTGAAAATTACTAACGTTGCTAGATGATGCACACGTTGTACTATTCGAAACCAACGGTTGAGAATATAATGGAGGATTTGTTATAGAAACGTGTTGGTCATTACTTTTTTGTATAGCAATATTTTTTATTTCGTTAGAAAGAGAGGAGATAGACTTTTGTGTTTCAATGTTATTTGATAATACCATTGATTGAATTGCGCAAATTTGACGCTGAATTGCTTCTAAACTTTTTGTAAAGTTTAAATTTACCTGATCAAAATTCTCGTGTTCAATATATGGTTGGTTTGCTCTAGGAATCTCTAAAGGGACATCCCCAATAATATTTCTATCTTCCAATAAAATTTCTTCATGATGAACATCCGCGGGTTCAGGGTTATTTGTTTGATCTATATTCTGTCGTTGAGGTGAACGAGTCAATGGCATTTTTGAAATATATCGATTTCTTAACTGCATTCAGTTCCTATATCTGAGCTCCAATAAAGTATCTCAACTATTAAGATCTGGGCAGGATACTCAACCAGTCAATGTACGTTCAAATTGAATAAAAAAATTGTCAATAATTCCAATTAAAAAAAAAGCTCTTGATAAACCGTCTTAAATGTTTATTCACTAAAATAAATAACGCTATAAATTTTGTTACAAAACAATTTAAAATATCTTACATTTGTTTTTGCCTTCTTTTTAATATAACAATATTTCAAATAATAAAAAAATTATAATTTCTAAACATATAAAAATAAGTAAATTTGATTTCAAAAAATTATTTAGAACAAGTAAAAATTAACAGACGTCCTTCTATTGGAAGTTGTCGATCGTATTCACGTTCACGATTCAATTGCCGATTTAGTAGCTAATTCAATTCATGTTCTGGTGCTGGCAGTCCTAACCTGACTAACAAACTGCCGCAAATAAGGTAACATATGTCTTCAATTAAGAGCAAGGCCCGGTTATGCATCTTCGCATTGACTTCAAGATTTGGATTTCTCGAGCAGACACGATATTGATGTAAAATGTCTTTTGACATATTGTCCTTGTATTTGTTCCACAGGTCACTTGGATTTGACGGGAAGCATGTCAATATGATAATATCAAGTAATGTTCGTATCTGGCTTGGATATGCAGATATAACTGCCTCAGCGCTTGTCGTATCCCAATGAGTATCGTTTTCAAACAAATTGAGTTCTTGACACGCAGCCCGAAATGTTGGGCAGACTATACCATAAACAGTACGAAATGCTGCAAATGATGTTGGACCACGAACATTCACCAGCAACAACCGCAATAAAAACATTCATCATTCTTCGGATGAACTGTATAAATGCAACCAAGAGCATCACTTGAACGCACATCCGGATGCCCAGGAACCATAGTGCCTTTCTTTTGACGTTAAAATTTTTTTGAAGAAGTGTTCCAAGTGTAGTACCGTGGCATCTCCGAGTAAAGTAAAGTTTGTGCATCGCTTTGACAAACGGCAAAGAAACTTGTCAATGTTGTCGCTGGCGGTATTTCAGCACGTTGAACAATATTTGCCGCAGTGAAATATACTCGTTGGCCATTCCCCAGATGCACCGCTAAATGTACAACAGTGGGATGAATAGGAAATGAGAAATACGCCAAGCCGCCTCATTTCAGTTCACACAACTTGATAACCCGTAGTTTTATCGTTGCCATTGGATGCTAAAAACAGCCACATCGCTGCTTTTCGTGACATATTTGCAGATGTACTTGATCGACTTCACTGAATTAAAATAGTCAACATTGCAATGTGTCTTAAATGATTTGAAAAGAAGTGGCGAATATGGCACAGTCCAACTGTTGTCAATCACAAAATCGTTTCCTTTTACTTTCTTTGTAATAGTTTGATCGTTGTCATTGGGCGATCAATGCCGATACAGTGGATAACCGTCATTGCCAGTGATAGTTTCCGCCGTCAATTTTCGTTGATAATGTTTGGAACACTTGCCGTCGACCATGAATCATATTTGTAATTACAACATCATGTAGTTCTTGATCTGGATCAGGGATCTCGGGACTTATAATATCATCTATTACCAAATAAGAATGTGTGCATGTGGCAAGCCTCGTTTTTTGCGATTTTATTGAATACATCCAGCATCGAGTATATCTGAATACGTATTGCCTAACAATATATATAAAAAGCAAGCAAATTTTTCGCCTAAACACACACAATTCACAAAATATTTTCCTTAATAGCATGCCAATAACGTTATAAACATGTTTGTTTGTTTCTTTAATAACTACTGAAAATTACTGATAAAGCGTAAATAGAAAAGCTGTAGCCAATCGCATCTTTCATGATGGGAAGCTATTACCAAGTAAAAACTTCGCAAACAGTTCAGTTTATAATGGCTTCATTATTTTGTAGCCCTATCCACCACTTATAAATAATTTTTTTTTATTTTTTTTTTAATGTTTGTTGTGCTTACAAAACAATGTATAAAAAAATTGCGTTAATGACTCGCTATCTGACAGACAGATTAATCATTGCATAGCCTTAATGCTTAGGGAAAGACTTGAAATATGTTTTGGTTAATTTTGTAGCTTCTGAACTTAAAAAATATAGAATTGTAATCTAATTTATGCTCGACAGGTTTCAAAGTTATGAATGTATTTTTCGTACTTTTTTGAAATATTAGACCATTAGAGGCAAGACAGGGTAAAAAATATTTTATAACTGCTTATATCCATTTTGTACCTTCAGAACTGAAAAAGATAAAAAGGGCTCAAATTATATTTTTAAAGTGCGTTCGACAGATCTCGAAAAAATATGTATATAAAATGTTGATAATTTTGATCCTAAGGGGTAAAGAGGGATAAACATTTAATTGGTAATTTTTAGGTTATTTCTGTTACTTTTAAACTAATAATTTAAATTGCGTTCAACTGGTTTAAGAAAAATATGAACACATTTTTTGAAGTTTTTTTACAGTTATTGAGACTTATATAAGAATTTTTTTTTGTTGTACGGGAGATGCCACGCCCATTATTCCCTTTTCTCTTAAGTATACTCACCACAAATTTGTATGTTAGCAAACATAAACATCCATAGACAATTTTGAGACTCTAGCTATAAGAATTATTGAAGAACATGTAAAAAAAAAAAATCAAATTGTACGGGAGGTGACCTTAGCTGTCACAGTTAATGAGATACACATATAAATATTTCCATGCAATTAGAGGTTCCACACCCATAGTTCACTTCCTGCCTATACTCATCTTAGTTATGCATATTAGCATAGTAAATACCCATATTAAATTTGGAGATTTCAGCTGTTACATTTATTGACATATATATGTAAACGATTTTTTCTTGTAAAGGAGGTGTCACGCCTATTATTTTCTTCACCCCCAAACTCAGCTTAATTGTAAACATCAACATTGTAAACACCTACACAAAATTTTGAGACTTTAACCTTACACAGCTAAATCATGCATATTACCATTATAAATATCTTTACAAAGTTTTGAGAGTTGAACTGTTACTTTCATTGAGATATATAAAAAAAATTTTAGTTGTATGTATACAGAGCACAATTATGCATATTAGCACTATAAACATCCGTACGAAGATTGGAGGCTTCAGCTAATACAGTTATTGATATATATAAAAAAAAACTCTTTTCGCTGTATGGAATGTGCCACGCCTATTTATTTTTTCCCGCCCATAAAAAGCTAAATTATGCATATTAGCACTATAAACATTCGTATGAAGTTTGGAGACTTCAGCTATTACAGCTGTTGAGATATGTACAAAAAACTATTTTCGATGTATGGGAGGTGCCACACCTGTTTATTTTTCCCGCCCAAACAAAGTTCAATTATCCATATTAGCACTATTAACATCCGTACAAAGTTGGGAGACTTAAGCTGTTACAGTTATTGAGATATATACAAAAAACTATTTTCGTTGTATGGGAGGTGCCACGCCTATTTATTTGTTCCCGCCAATACAAAGCTCAATTATGCATATTAGCACTATAAACATCCGTGCGAAGTTCGGAGGCTTCAGCTGTTACAGTTATTGAGATATATACAAAAAACCATTTTCATTGTATGGGAGGTGCCACGCCTTTTTATTTTTTCCCGCCCATAAAAAGCTAGATTATGCACATTATCACTATAAACATCCGTACGAAGTTTGGAGACTTCAGCTGTTACAGTTGTTGAAATATATACAAAAAGCTATTTTCGTTGTATGGGAGGTGCCACGCCTATTTTTTTCCCCGCCCATAAAAAGCTCAATTATGCATGTTAGCACTATAAACATCCGTACGAAGTTTGGAGACTGCAGCTATTAGAGTTATTGAGATATACACAAAAAACCATTTTCGTTGAATTGGAGGTGCCACGCCTATTTATTTTTTCCCGCCCATAAAAACTCAATTATGTATATAAGCACTATAAACATCCTTACGAAGTTTGGAGACTTCAGCTTATACGGTTATTGAGATATATACAAAAACCCATTTTTGTTGTATGGGAGGTGCCACGCCTATTTATTTTTTCCCGCCCATAAAAAGCTCGATTATGCATATTAGCACTATAAACATCCTGACGAAGTTTGGAGACTTCAGCTGTTATAGTTGTTGAAATATATACAAAAAACCATTTTCGTTGTATGGGAGGTGCCACGCCTATTTGTTTTTTTCCGCCCATAAAAGATTCAATTATGCATATTAGCACTATAAACATCCGTACGAAGTTTGGAGACTTCAGCTGTTACAGTTGTTCAAATATATACAAAAAACTATTTTCGTTGTATGGGAGGTGCCACGCCTATTTATTTTCTCCCGCCCATAAAAAGCCAAATTATGCATATTAGCACTATAAGCCCGTACGAACTTTGCAGACTTCAGCTGTTACAGTTGTTGAGATATATACAAAAAACCATTTTCGTTGTATGGGAGGTGCCACGCCTATTTGTTTTTTCCCGCCCATAAAAGGCTCAATAATGCATATTAGCACTGTAAATATCCGTACGAAGTTTGGAGACTTCAGCTGTTACAGTTGTTGAAATATATACAGAAAGCTATTTTCGTTATATGGGAGGTGCCACGCCTATTTATTTTTCCCGCCCATAAAAAGCTCAATTATGCATGTTAGCACTATAAAAATCCGTACGAAGTTTGGAGACTGCAGCTATTAGAGTTATTGAGATATACACAAAAAACCATTTTCGTTGTATTGGAGGTGCCACGCCTATTTATTTTTTCCCGCCCATAAAAACTCAATTACGTATGTTATCACTATAAACATCCGTACGAAGTTTGGAGACTTCACCTATTACGGTTATTGAGATATATACAAAAAACCATTTTCGTTGTATGGGAGGTGCCACGCCTATTTATTTTTTCCCGCCCATAAAAGGCTCAATTATGTATATAAGCACTATAAACATCCTTACGAAGTTTGGAGACTTCAGCTTATACGGTTATTGAGATATATACAAAAACCCATTTTTGTTGTATGGGAGGTGCCACGCCTATTTATTTTTTCCCGCCCATAAAAAGCTCGATTATGCATATTAGCACTATAAACATCCTGACGAAGTTTGGAGACTTCAGCTGTTATAGTTGTTGAAATATATACAAAAAACCATTTTCGTTGTATGGGAGGTGCCACGCCTATTTGTTTTTTTCCGCCCATAAAAGATTCAATTATGCATATTAGCACTATAAACATCCGTACGAAGTTTGGAGACTTCAGCTGTTACAGTTGTTCAAATATATACAAAAAACTATTTTCGTTGTATGGGAGGTGCCACGCCTATTTATTTTCTCCCGCCCATAAAAAGCCAAATTATGCATATTAGCACTATAAGCCCGTACGAACTTTGCAGACTTCAGCTGTTACAGTTGTTGAGATATATACAAAAAACCATTTTCGTTGTATGGGAGGTGCCACGCCTATTTGTTTTTTCCCGCCCATAAAAGGCTCAATAATGCATATTAGCACTGTAAATATCCGTACGAAGTTTGGAGACTTCAGCTGTTACAGTTGTTGAAATATATACAGAAAGCTATTTTCGTTATATGGGAGGTGCCACGCCTATTTATTTTTCCCGCCCATAAAAAGCTCAATTATGCATGTTAGCACTATAAAAATCCGTACGAAGTTTGGAGACTGCAGCTATTAGAGTTATTGAGATATACACAAAAAACCATTTTCGTTGTATTGGAGGTGCCACGCCTATTTATTTTTTCCCGCCCATAAAAACTCAATTACGTATGTTATCACTATAAACATCCGTACGAAGTTTGGAGACTTCACCTATTACGGTTATTGAGATATATACAAAAAACCATTTTCGTTGTATGGGAGGTGCCACGCCTATTTATTTTTTCCCGCCCATAAAAGGCTCAATTATGCATATTAGCACTATAAACATCCGTACGAAGTTTGGAGACTTCAGCTGTTACAGTTGTTGAAATATATACAAAAAACTATTTTCGTTGTATGGAAGGTGCCACGCCCATTTATTTTTTCCCGCCCATACAAAGCCCAATTATGCATATTAGCACTATAAACATCCGTACGAACTTTGCAGACTTCAGCTATTACAGTTATTGAGATATATACAAAAAACTATTTTCGTTGTATGGGAGGTGCCACGCCTATTTATTTTTTCCCGCCCATAAAAAGCTAAATTATGCATATTAGCACTATAAACATCCGTACGAAGTTTGGAGACTTCAGCTATTACAGTTGTTGAAATATATACAAAAAACTAATTTCGTTGTATGGGAGGTGCCACGCCCATTTATTTGTTTCCGCCCATACACAACTCAATTATGCACATCAATAAATAATTTAGTTGTAACAAATTTGGAGACTTCAGCTATAAAAGGTATTGAGATATGTGAAAAAAACTGTTCAATTTGTATGGGAGGTGCCACGCCCAGTCGGAATTTCCAAAAACAAATTAGCCTAAAACGCATTCCCAGATATCGGGTATGTTTTTTTTTTCAAGTTTCATCAAAATCGGTCCAGCCGTTCTTGAGTTATAAGCGGTGTCACTAACAAAAAAAAAATTGTTCTTTTATATATAAGATTGATGGCATAAATTTAATATGTTTTCTCATTCTTGGATTTTCCTTTAACAGATGCAGAATGGACTCAAGAGGTAGAGCGGTTGCCTGTTTTCATCGCTCTTCGCAAACCTGACCTAACCTAGCAATATCTTGGGGTTTCTTGAATTTTTCTAACTTTATTGTTATTGCGAATTTTTTTAGAGAAAGTTGCGGGAGTAACTACGTGGCAACGCCAATTGTTTGTACATTTGTATTTACCTTGATGAAGTTTTTTCGCTTATTTATAAATTTAACTTTGTATGAGAGGTAACAAAGGTCATCCTTATGAAAGTGTAAGTAGTGCTAGTATTAAATTTATTGGATGCCTTGTTTACTACAGCGAAGATGTGCTCTAGAGTCAGCATAAAGAGTTAAGTTCTAATTCTGCATTGTCACAGTAAATTTTTTGTTTGAATTTTTAAATACGCTTCCCGCAATTCTTGAATATTTGGGTACTTTTTTGTAAAATTATATGATTCAAATAGTTTGGTAACACTCTATAAATAAGAGCCCAGGGAGTATAAGCGTATAATTTATTTATTGAGTACGTGTTTTTTGAAAACATACAACCCAAACTGAACCCCTGTAGTAACATTTATTCAAAAACAATTGACTTAGAGCTTCTATGAGTCTCCATACCCAAGGAATTCAAGTGTTCATACACAGCTTGCGCTAAAAGCAACAATGGAATTTTAGTTATAAGTGCAGGAAACAGTCAATATAACTCGCTACCGGTAAAACTCCACATTATACTTTAATGTATTAAACTTCTACAAATTTTATCTTCTAATTCCATGTGTTAACTTAATTATGAAAAAAATAGCACTTGAACCCTTTGTGCTCTAAGCCTAACTTATTTAAAATTTAACTGGCAAAAGTTGAAAGATTATTATTTTATTTGACCCAAGTTGAGTTAAGTTAGGTGAATTAGTGACAAAAATTCACAGAAGATGCATTTTGACATTTTAATTTTTATTTAGACAGAGTCAAAATAATTAACAAAATCAAATAAAATTATACCTTTTTTTATGTTGTTGCTTGGCTTTTCTAATTAAGTAAAAATAAGTTAAATTTCAATTCAAAAAATTAAATTTCAAGACCAGCAAGAACAGAAAATATTATAATAGCAGACATTTTTAAGTCACAGCTTATTTCAATCAAGCATTTCAAAAGATTAAAGCTTGACAGCATTTCTTGACCACCAGTAAGTTTCGATGTATACGCGTCTCCTGACAACTGAAATTACTTTAAGAAAATAGTTTGGCTGCTTTTAGGGAATCTGCAAAACATTATATAAACGGGCAGTAGCGCCAAAAAAATGGCTAAAATGAAAAAAATTTTTATTAAGCAGATAAGCTCCCCACAAAATAATGACGCTATATTATTTTGAATATGCGCTCTTCTAGGGTAAAATCAGTTAAAAGGCCGCTCTGTCAAAAAAATTATTTTAATTCACATAAAATAAAATCTTTTTTATCTTAGTAAAAAAACTAAATTAAAACGAACTAAAGTCAAAAACTAAAACAACGACCCATTCTTTTTGGTTTCATATGTTTTAAATGTTTTTCGTAAGCAGCCTAACAGAATTCGTAGAGAATTCACAATCTCTTGAAATATCTGACAACGTCCTACGGGGATACTTTTGCATTATTCGCATTTATTTAGTGAAGTTTGTAAAATTTGTATAAAAAAGTGAATTACAATTTAAAGTTTTATTTGATTTAGATCGAAAAAAAAACAATTGTCTCCTTGTGTCATTTGGCATATTATTTTACTTCTGCCAATTTTTTGTTTAAAGAAAGAAATAAGTTTTTTTACGTTGCAGGAATATTTGTAGAAATATGATTTTTAATAAATGTTTGCAAAAAAATTAAATCTGATATAGCATTGTCCCGATTTAATTGCACACATCCTTTTATTACGACCAGTTCAACAATACTATAAACAAACATGCAACCACTAACTGACTATAACAGCCAGTTACTACTACATGTACAAATTCTTAGCATAATTTTACTTAAAACTGTGATATTGCAGCACACCGTACCTCAGTACGTATACGTAATGTACCGAAGCATTATACAAATAAATAAAACAAAACTAATACTTCCTACATTTCATTAGAAATTTATAAAGAAGTCGACTGACTGCTACCACGTAAGGGATGTAAAGCACTGAGCAGAAAAGGTAACAGCATTAGCTAAGATAAGGGTAAATTCCAAATATTCCATATTAAAAGAAACCCCAACTTGCTCCAAAATAGGCAGAAGAAAAAAAACAATAAAATATAAAGGATTATTGAAAATCTAAAAAAAAAATATTTTAGTTAAAAAATAATGAAAAGTTGTAGAGTAAATTCAGTTTATTATAAATCCGAAAAGTTTTATTATTATTTTTTTATTGACTTTTTATTTGCAACAAACTTTGTCTGAGGGATTCTTCTCTCACCTATATGACTTCTCTTGACGATACTGATGATGATGATTATGGCTGTTCAAACTTTACTTTAAATACAGATTTTAAGTGTGCTGTAATGTTTTTAAAATTTTTTTTCTTCAATTTTTGTTTCTGGCTACAAATTTTGCTACAAGCTGTACTTGCTCGCCCTCGCGTAAAAGAAAAACATAAAATACAAAGTAAATAAAACGAAATTAAATAAATTATTTAAAGAAAACATTGAAGTTTGTTTCTCATTTATACCTAAAATTACCAAAAATGAAAAGGAAAAAACTTAAATAAAATTAAAAAACGTTAAACAAAAAGGGAGCAAAGATGTATTAAGATGATACGAATTAAAAGCAACATAATAACTACCGGATATTAAGGTAATGTTTTTCATGGCATAAGCAGAGGTTCTTAAAAATTAATAATAAGTTCCTTAGGAGGTATTTGATAATAACTCTGTAGACGTCTGTCAAATGGGCCCTTAGTAATCTTACTTAAGCTATTATAGGTATGAGCATATAACTGTTAATTGGAAATTTTTGGGTACAGAATATCTATTAAAATTTGTTCAAAATTTTAAAGAAATTCTATGAAAAATCATTTACAAAAATACTCAGCTTATTCTGGGAAGATATTTGTATGGGGGCTATGAAAAAAATTGACCAGTAAATGGATTATTTGTTTTCGGTTTAAATTGGGGCATAAAAGAAAGACGAAAGAAAAATTTCGTCAAGATGGAGTAATACTCGAATAAGTTATTCCCGAAGCTGCTTATTTCGGGACGGCATTTGTATGTGAGATGCCTCAAAAAATGGGCTGCTAATATTTGTTTTGAGTTATATTCTGGTCAAAAGGAATTATAAAGAGGCCCTCTGCATTAAAGGGTGTTTAAAAGATAATTAGAAGAAAAAAAATAAGAAAAGAAACATTTTGATATGTATGGATGCTATATTCGGACATGCTGAACCTTATATACCCCTCAAATAAGTCTCTTTGTTTACATAGTGTGGTTTTAGAACAAAAATAATATACTAAAACTAATTTTTAGAAGATTTTAAGTTGACAGTTTAAATAGACTCATCGCTTTGGTCTGTCGTACAGGAATTACCTTGAAGCAGGTTTGGTTTCAATGTTTTCAACAGCTACCGAGATATAGTGTATCAAAAATTTTGTATATTTTAAATACTTAAATACTTTAAATACTTATGCAATGCTTCGCAGCAGGTTGAAATTTGATAACCCTTATAGTTTTCGAGCTAAAGTGTATCATAAATTTCATAAAAACTATTTATTCGTATGGGGGTTATCACTAGCCACGCTTCTGTTTTTATTAAATTTTTCTTTTGTTGCTGATGCTGAAAGCTATGACAATAATAATAATGGTAATAATGGTTCGCTTGATAGGAGCTACCAATCTTCTTGCTTCTATCAAAAAAACTCTTCTAAAAGAAGGTTTCGCCCATATATATATATTTGCGGCAACAGTAACCATAGTTTCTAATATACATATATTGATACTTTCACGGAATTTGTCTTAAAAATAATTATCTCAAAGTTTTTATTAAAACAATCATTTTCCTTTAATAAACGAACATTCTGAGTTCTAAGAGCGGGGAGTTTTTAAGAGGCTGACACTGCGTTCAAAAAACTTGAAACAGAATGACAGACGGACATCGCAAAATTGACTTCCTGAACCATAAGAAATGAAAAGCTTCCATAAAATAAGGGATATACAAAATTTTTAGCAGTAGAAAATAGTAAGAAAATCCTATAAGCCGTTTTTGTACTAGACATTTTGAACATAGGAGTACGAAACCTTAAAAATATATATTCATATCTATCTAAAAGCACTTTACTAACAAACAATTTAATGTTTTTTTTTTCAATATTTTGCTGGCATTTAAACTTTTATACGTCAATGAAATTACAATTAGGTTGGCAAAGAACACTGGGTCTAAATACGTAAATAAATTTCAGACTTTTTAAAAACTTGTTTCCAAAGTTTTCAACAAAATATACTTTCAATAAACTAATTTCAATCAAACTGATTTCGATAAATTTATTTTCTTTAATTCCAAGATTTATAAAAAATGCATTTATGCCTTTAAGACAAAAAAATTATTAAAGCTTCTATAATTTAATATTTTACACCAAAATTTTTTTTTTTAATAATTTTTTGATTATCTTTTAATACAAATACTTGTGTCGGCCTTTGTTCTTAAAGAAAGTGTCCGAAATTTTTCTTAAAACAACATAGCTTTTAAAAATTCCAAAAAGCGTTCAGAACATGATAGGTAAATACTTTTTTAAACCGTTTAAGAATATCTGATTTGATGGTCTTCAACATCATCTATAGGTATATATTCATGAAGATAAAAAAAAATAAATTTAAAACAACAAAATAACAACCACATCTGTCGGAATTCATGCTTAGTCGATTTTCAATTAAGATAACGTTTTACCGTATTACGTTTACGTTTGAATCGCATAAGGATTTCATTCCGCATTTTATTTCGTATTTAAACTAAGTTTCAAGTTATAACTTATTTATGGTTACCTAAAAATGGTTTTGATCTTACTTTTGCTATCCAATGTGCAGTAAAAAAGAAACATTTTGTTTATTTATCCTTTAAAAAAGTAAGTAGTACATACTTATGTATATGTTTATTTGGATGTACGTATGGTACATATATATACATATATGTATATGTATGTGTGCAAAGTAATTTAATTTTTTTACTTTTCATTTGTTCTATATTGTTTCTAGTGTATGAGCAATCAAAAAACTGTAAAGATTGAAATACTTTTTCTTAATTTTCCTTTTTCTTATTTATTTATTTATTTCCACTGTAAACAGATGGTCCATCGAAAAAATCTGGGAAAATATAATAACAACGTTAAAAAAAAATAATATTAAAACCAACGAAAAGTTTATATAACCAAGTAATATGATATTTCTTTTCAAGCAGTTACTTTCGATGATGGCCATTTTATAAAAATGAGTATTTTGTATCATTTTCTTTTTTGTGCTTTTTGCAAAAAATCTAAAGCAAATATAAACTTTAAAATTACCTTATATGTCTAGACAAATGAAATGGTCTATAATTTTTTGTATTGTGTATTTTTTAACTTCTTAGCGGTTGGGATTTTTGTTTAAAAAATGTATGGTTCATACACATATGTATGTAGGTATTTTTGTATACAGCAAAAATATACTATTGATCCCAGTGTCCAATAGTCAAGATTCCAATGAACACAAGCTAAGAATATAAGCAAATAAAGCATTTTTTTAATAAAACGCATTCCTTAATCAAATGATTTTTATATATCGTTTTGTATTATAACTTTTAAAGCAATTCTGATTACCTGTAAAAATTTGAACATGAGCTGGATGTATAAAAAATTTGACTTTTTGGAAAAAAAATTCTTATTGCATTAAAAAAAAGAAACTAAACTTTCCAGTGAATTTGTACAAGCTTTTAGAAAAATACATAACCGATCGACAGTAAATGATCAACAAAGGTGGCCACCTATGTTGACGTACCTCATGGTGGCATTCTTCGACCAACAGAGTCGTCAACACTTTTTGGATTAGCTGGTTCATATTTATTTTTATTTATTTCGCAAGAGTGAAAATCGATTACAAACTAAAAAACCGTCCCTTATATTTTTTCCGTTTTTAATGAAAGACTCACATCCATTACATTTTCTTTTAGATAAGATAATACGATAAATAGTATATTAGAAATTTGAACTGCCATGTTGATAAATAAAAAAATAGCCCGTTATCAACCGTATTTTATGCAACACGATCCTGAAGCCAAAATTCTCTAAAGCTTAAATTTGTAAAGTCACACCCGTCACACTATTCAATTGGTATTTGTGAAAATTACTATTAAACTCTTAAAAACATAATATTCTTGGACATTGTAGCCTTTTTTTAACTAAGTTTCAAATTGTTTGAGTTATATGCAAAAATGTGAGTTCAATTACCATACTCGCCACAATTGAATTGTCCTTGTTATACTGCTTTTCTTAGTAGCCATAAAGACTCTGAAGAAGCCTCAAACGAAAAATAAACCAACATAAAAAAACAAATAAAAAGTTTGGAAATTGAATTAAAAATTTCTCAAATTAAATTTAAAATTTCAATATGGAAGCCGACGCGGCTAGCTCTCTCTACAAATAAAAAATGCACACTTGATTTCAGAAAGTTGTAAAACAATTATCAAAGCAGAACTTCAATAAGCGCGTTTGATACTTGGACTTAAAAAAGAAGTTACCTATTAAAAATTTTCAATTTAAAATATTTAGCAGCATATTCATTAATAAATTTTATATCCACACCATATACATATGTGTCAGGAGTGTTACGCGTTTGTAACGTCCTAAAGACTCAGAATCATTCCTGAATCGACATAAGCATGTCCGCCCGTTGGGTGCCCATGTATTTTGTGAATAATAATTTAATTTATTTAATTTTGATTTTATATAGCCCATAGAAATAAGAAAAATTATTTTGTAAATGCAATTAATATTTCTTTTTTCTGTCTGTGAGAATATAATTCTCCACATTCAAAAAAATATTTATTCTAAATCAACTGGAAATACTACTTAAAATAACTGGATATTATTTTAGAAACCCTCTAAAAGATATCCATTAAAATTAACAAAGTCAGTTATTAAATTTAAACATTCAAAAACTAACTTGCGTAAATTTCGGAAATAAACTAGATCTTCTGCCATGTAGAGTAAAACACAATGTATCAGAAAATATATTAACAAAGGTAAATATTGCTACAAAATAATTGACGAAATTAACTTTAACTGAAAATTATTATTTTGGTGCAATTGAAGCTTTTAATAACCCTTCAAATCACTTTAAAAAAAATATATTAAAATTTTAGTGCTTTTTTCATTCAAAAACAACTTTACGAAATACTTCTTAAATAACTTACAGTCAGTTACTGCCATAATTTTTTAAGTGTCACAATTTTAAATATATATTAATGATGTTGGTCACAGATAAGTTTTTTGGTCCTGGCACGAAGCCTTTTGTTTTAAGTGATAATCGTATTTGTTTTTTACATAGCCCCAATACAAATGTCCCTCCGGAAAAGCATTTTGGGCTATAATTGGTTGAAATATTACTTACTTGCGTGAGTGTTTATCTTTATGCCACCAACTTTATATTCAAAATATATATGATTGGTGTATTTTTACCTAAAACCCCAGACAAACGTGGTGAAGGGAATAATATGGTTGGGCTTAACCTATTATAACTTTTTTACTTGTGAAATTTAAAATAGGTTTTATAAACGAAATTTTTATACAAAATCAAAGCTTAAAATCTATTCGAAATTTAAAAATTATTTATGAATATGCTTTATTATGATTTTATTTGACAAAAATATTATTTAGTCCATAGAAATATGTAATTATATGTTAAAATTTTAAGAAAAAGAACTGCGATTCTTCTAATGAAAAGAAATTCAATTAAACTTAACAACTTAACTTTTTTACAAAATCTTAAATATCAAAAGTATTTATTGTAGCTCATGTTATAGCAGTGTTGCCACCTTAGGTGTAATTACACATTTCATGTGTAATTTTTCGTTTCATGTGTAGCCCATGTGTAATTGGTTGCATGTGTAATTTAAAATTTTATCATTTTTGATTATTATTATTTTTATATATATTTAAACTTTTTTACACTTGTATTTAAAAAAAAGTGAGACCGCTTTATTTGGCTTTGCCGAATCTAATATACCCTTCACATTGATCTTTTTATGGTCATCTGATCTGACCGAGTTATTTCGTAATGGAAATATGTACTATAATAAAAATACTTTGTACCGAGTTTGAAGTCGATAGCTATTTTAGTTTTAAAAATAGAAAACTTTAGAAAATAATGTTTGCACCTACACTCTAAAACATTTTCAAAAATTTACGATCATATATGACCTAATTTATTGTTGAAAAAAGTCTTGTTGCCTAAAATTAGGTCGATTTTTATATCATTAGAAATAAAGAAACAAAAATTATGTAATTTTAAACAAAATTTATATTTTTCTGTTAAAAGTGTTTATTTTTCAACAATATATGCTTAAAAGCTAGCAAAATGTGTCTATTAACATCAAAATGTTAAATATTAAGCATATCTGTCTAAAAACACTATTAAAATGTATGGAATAAACAGTTAAGAAAGAAGAAGCATAAAAAAGTGTACACGATTTAGTAAAAGAACACGTGATTTTCTACAGAATTAAGAAATTAATATCTAGTGTGTAAGGATATCATAATTATTAATAATAATTAGTTGTTTGTATGTAGCCGGTAACATTTATTACTTAAATTAAAAATAAAGTTAATATTATAAGTGAATGGAATTTACAGACCAACTGGCCTTATTTCTTGGATGAGGCGTCTGGATCATTTTCAAATGTCTAAAGATGATAAAGGTCTCCACATGCTTTTCCAAGACTCCCAGTAACGCTCAGAAAGTAATGTGCAACATATTTACTGCAACAAACTGACAAGGGGAAGCAGGAAGTTTTGGAAAAAAAATGTGAACTATTTATGGTTTTGTGTGCGCTATATATTTATATATATATATAAGTATATATATGTATGTAGAAGTAATAGTTAAAAAATTTATAAAATAAGATATGATGTAATTTTTTTCGTTTTTTTTAATTTAAATAGATAAATTAATCTTTTTATTATATGGATTTTTTTTTTAAAAGGGTTAAAAATTAAGTCAAAGAGGAAGAAAAAATTAGACACAATATGTTTAAAAAATTTAAACATATTTTGTTTAAAAATCAACAAAAAGTTGAAAAAAATTACATGCCTAATTTTAAGTCGAAAATAGTCTGTAAAGTGTTGCCTACTATTATTGACGTAATTTTCAACAAAAGTGGCTTAGAGTGTATGTATAATAGAAATACCATGTAGAAGGTTTAAGGACAACAGTTTTCAACTTATTTCGTATTAAAAGTTAATTAAATTTGTTCCTTCGTATTTTTTCCAATAGTATGCATTATTGTCCAATTACTTATTGTGGAACATTTAAAGTCGATATATGTTATAGTTTGAGAAATATAGCGTATCAAAAATTTTACAAAAACGGTTTATTTGAATGGGGGTTGCTCCTCTCCCTGCTCTTATTCAAAAAATTTGCTTTCCAAAATGTAGGTATTATTGTAAAATTACTTGTTGTAGAACACTTGACTTCTATATCTGTGATTGGATAAAATTCTTCCCAAAATTTGTGCTTCTATATGAAAAATTTTTTCCCTAATTTAGGTCGCTATCTTTAAAGTATCTGTGCTAAGCTTTGTGGTTATTTTAGAGTTTCGCTTGCATCTCGGTCAATAGTAAACCGATTTTGCGGATTTTAAATAGCGATTAAATCAGGTATATTTCTGATTATTTTCTGAGCGACTTTTTTAAGGTTTGGAAACTTCATTTCAAAAGACACACAGATGGACAGACATAGCTTTAACGACTTACCTATCTATAAGAATTCAAAATATTTATACTTAATGGGGTGTAAAATAAATATTGTAAAAATTAAAAATGGAATGACAATTTCATATACACCCTTATTACTATATGAAGGGTATAAAATTTAAAAATATGTAAAACATCACAGAAAAACATTTTTAATGCAATAATGAATAACTGGGGGCAACAGAAAAAGATTATTATAATGCCAATAAAGTAATAGCTTATTAAGTCCCTCCTTGTAATCGAGGATGGTAAGTACTTATTTAACTCCCTCTTTGTAAGCGAGCATGGTAAGTACTTGCCTGCAATGTCATCGCCATGTTAAAATAATGTGTTAAAATGCTAATGAGTAAGAGTTTTTGGGATTTTAACTAATTTTAGAGCAAGTTTTTGCTGGGTTATTAATTTTAGGACAAAAAAAGGCCTTTTTTTTAAAAAAAAAAGCATGTGTAATTCGTAATTTCATGTGTAATTTTGGGTTAATCCATGTGTAATTTAGCATTTCGTTGGTGGCAACCCTGTGTTATAGGCAATAGAACGAACAACCGTACGAATGTGTTTCATTGGTATGAGTAAAATAATGATTTTAATGTTTTTAAGTTTATTATGTTTTAAGTAATTTTCATTCATATAATTCAGCTATTCAGCTTCATGTTAACGTTTTTTTTTCACTTGTATACTTTTTCCCTTTGGTGGTATTAGAAAACTTAATTAAGTTTACTATGCTGTTGTTCACATGCCACAATGACAAACCGAAAATAAAAATAGAAACAAGAAGGCTTCAAAAAAAAAACATTTCTTAAAATTACACACATCCATCGATATGAAAATGCATAAAAGGATAATTTTATTATCATAGTTCATGCTGCCTTTTTGCCACCCACTTCAATAAATATCACACTATTGTAGAATTTTGATTTTTCTAGTCTAGTAAAAACCACACCTAGACACATTTACACGTACGTATGTAAGTATGTTTGTATGCATGATTTCGTTAGCTGGTGTAGTATGCCACAACATGAATGCATGAGGAAAATCTTGAACCACAAAATATTCTTGTAGGATTCTTGCGTTACATCCTTTAAAACACGTATTTAACATGCTTTTATTGGTTGTATTTTCTATGCAATTTTATTTTTATTTTATTACATTCTCTCTTTTAAAACTCTTCTTATATGGATGCATGTATGTGTTCCTTAAAATGTGATTATATGAATGAAAATTTTTGATAGATTTTCAAAACCACACTGAAAGACATACATGTGTTGTGCAAGTGTGTGTGTATGTGTGTGTTTGTTACTGGAATATTTGATATAATATAATTTGAAGCAAAATACTCTTAAGAAAACTAAAGTTCTTACACAATACAAACAGAGCCAGATTGTTAATACTAAAGATTTCACATAGCAAAGACATTTTTTTCATTGTTTAAAGTTGGTTTAAATTAGAAGTAGCAGTGTCTAGAGACTTACAGACATTTTAGTTAAATTATCTAACTAAACTAACAAACTTATCTAACATAAGTATGCAGTTCCTTAATTTTTTTCATCATTATATTTGGCATGTATGTTCGAATCGTTTTATGTCTTATGAAATTGTAGTCGTATGTAAAATTTTTGTTTTCAATTTTTTACTGTGTGCAAATATTAAAATCTTTTCATAAATATTTAACTTAAATTTTAGTGTAAATATTTACTATTTATTTGGAACCAACGTTACAAAAAATTACTCTTAAAATAGTAATTGTTAATATAAATTCTTGTACTGATTAAAAATCATTAAAATTTTGAATTGTTATCACATTTTTGGATTCAAATACTTTAAAAATGGTTTTGATACGAACTTTTTTTTGTCAAACAACACTTCAGAATTAAAAAAAAAATTCTAAGCTTCCCAAGTTATTTCAAATATTCCTCACTCATTTTAATCTTTACGAAATATAATTCAAGCTTCAATTTCTAGTTATTAAAAGCAATATTTTTTTTATATCCGCATGAAATTTGTGCACTAATAGGTTATTTAAATGGAGAAGTTATGTGTTGACGTCCTGCGACGGATATACTGTTTTATTGGCTGGTCACTAGTTTTTTACACCATATACGTGATAGGTTTATAATACGTTTGTAGATGTGTTCATCTTAAATTAAATTTCATCTTAAATTAAATTTCAGTTCATCCGTAGCATTTTAAGAGAAATTTTGACATTTTAGAGAAAACGTTTTTACTTAAATGCAAGCTTATGCCCATATATAGCTTTTTGTTTACGAGATAAATAGAATAACCCTGCAGAAATTATTGGAGTACATGCTCCGTTTAAAGTAAAAAGAAGTAGTCACAACATGGTCCGATGTAATGCAAAGATGGATCATGATGACTAAAAAAGAGATATTTGGCAATACTCGCAATACATGATTTAAAAAAATACAACTATGACAACACTGTTACGCCATGTTTTATTTAGTGTGTTTTCTGACAAGCTAAATAATTAAAAGTGTGTCAATAATGTGTAGAGTAATTACTTGGACTAGTTTTGGGCTTACTCTGACGTAATGTTTTTTTGGATTACGTAGTCCTCTCCTAGGACATTGTAATGTTCAATGGAGCATGTTTTCCCATATATTTGGATTACTTTTGGACTAGTTTTGGTCCCTTGTGGAGTACTCTTTACACGCATGTAAGGAGTAGTTTTGATTTCTGCAGGGAAGTTTACTTAAAACTATTATGTTTTAGCACTCCTAAACAGCAGAAAGTACACATTATCTAAATTAAAACTTTAAATGAAGGCGAATAAATAAATTTTTTTATGTTGTAAGTCAACTACAGTAGTTTTGGTTTAGCTGCATTTTGTTTTCGTGCACTATTGACTTTAGCGCACAAAATTGGAAATTTCTGTCACTGTTTATCAAAAGCCCATACAATTTTTTTTTTTAAGTGCACGTTCTATACCAGCATTTCTAAGAAAACTGCACTCAGTTTCTGGCATTTGAAAAATATTCCTATAAAAACATCAATGTTAGCTGCGTTTTGACTTGTGTGCGCAAAATATTTTTGTTCTCTCTGCATTTGTCGAAATGCTTGTTTAAGTGTGGCATTTTTAAGATGTCTAATATAAAAAATTTTTTTTTAATATGGTGAGCGATGTTTTAAAACATTTTAGCAGCACCTCGGCCAGTCTTCCCCACTCTTCTTTCTGCATTCAAAATATAAAACCTCTTAAATAAGCCCCTTGACTTTCTAAATAAATTCCGGTAACTTTTTATATATAAGATAATAAATAGCCTTTTGGTTTACCAGCGCAAAGAATCGTGCAAAGGTTATATTTATAATTACGTTTTTAACCCCCAAATTTTGAAGGCTAACTCTCTGCAGTATTGCCATATAATTTAATTTTATTATTCAAAAAAACTGGAGTGGGTCCAATATGAAAATATTTTTATTTATAAAATTTCGAACATTCGAGCTCTTTAACTTCTACAAAAAAAATTTGGTGTGCGGCCAGTGTGCATTGGTCACAGTTAGTTGTGTAGAATTTAAAATGGTCGGGCTTGACCGATTTAAATTTTGTTTCATTTTTATTATTTCAAAAGTCGATCTTCAAGTTAACCACTTGACTGATGTATCCTGCGAGCCTGGGTAGGTTTCCCGGGCTTGGTATACTGATGGGTCGAAGCATCTGAGTGGCGGCACTGGCGCTGGAAAATTTGGGACCGGTTCTAAAAAGGCCCTAGCAATGGACAATTAATATGTATGTATGTGTCTGTTAGTATATTAGAAGGAATGTAGGAGGGACTCAAAATTCATTCTTTGGACAGCCAAGTGGCCTTAAGGGCCCTTGCGACTTATGTTGTCAGATCGCCACTGATGAACGACAGCGTGGACACTCTAAATAGACTCGGTGAGTGTCATGTGGGCAAAGAACGTGTCAACCGTCTCGCCAACTGCGGAGCAAACCGCACTCTTATTGACTTAGAACCATTTTGCAATTTCTTTCGCGGCTACTTTCGTGGGTTGTTTGCTGCTCTAACGGACGCTGAATTTGCTGCCCACTGAAGTGTGGCCCAGGGACAGTGACAGGTCAAGAGTTACTTGACTCTACCTTGAGGCAAGTCTAAATGGCTTCTGTCTCTTAAAAGGAAGAATTTAAAGGTACTAGCCAGTTTTAAGACTGGGCACGGTCGTTTTTGCGGTATTGAGGATGAAACTTTAGAGCATGTATATTACGAATACCCTGCACTCTTTGGCAGGAGACTGCGTTTCCTGTGTTGTAGTGTTGCTACATTGGCAGGCATTTGGAATTCTTTGTTCCGTAAATGATAAGGCCTTATTCAGAGCCTAGGCTTGTAAGCGATTTAAGTGGCTACAATAAACACTTATTCAAGGTAGCGGTGCAAGATAAATATGTATATATATTTTAAAACACGTGATTTCCACATTTTAACATCTCTCAATAACTAAGTTCATTTGAATTGTTGTTTAACCAAAATGCATGTCTACACACCTTTAGTAAAAAACAAGAAAGAGCGCTATATTCGGCTGTGCCGAATCTTATATACCCTTCACATTGGTCTTTAAATATACCCAGCCGAGTAATTTTGTACTGCAAATAATATAATAAAAAACCTTGTGCGAGTTTTAAAGCCGATCGAAAAAATAACAAAATTTTAACGTTCGTATGAATAATAGAAATAGATGAAGAAGATTTGAGGTCGAAAGTTTTAAAAGTTTTCGACCTTATCCATATTTAAAGGTTAATAAAACTTGTAACGTTGTTTTGTCGTCGGCTGAGGTAACTTAGTCGTGTCCAGGGTCTACTTACGGGCCCACAAACCTCAAGTAATAAGACGATTATTTACCCTTTTTCGGGGGTTACAATATTCTTTTGCTTTATTAAAATTACTTTATCTTGAATACAACTACGATATATTACGATAGCAATGAATCAACGATAACTTAGCCGGCTACCAACGATGCTCTACAGGTACTCGGATGGTGCTCTCGACCTTACTCGTTCTGGTATTTCGGGCTATGCAGGATCGGTGATTTCGGTGTCGGTTCGGCTTGAAGATCGGGAACTCGGGTGTGGTCGTTGATAGCTCGGGATCGTGTATCGACGCGTCGGTTGTGCTCGCACAATGGTGCTTAATGCTATCGGCTAAATACGTACAATGGTACTTAATGCTATCGGCTAAATACGTACAATGGTGCTTAATACTATCGGCTAAATACGTACAATGGTGCTTAATACTATCGGTTAAATACGTACAATGGTGCTTAATACTATCGGTTAAATACGTACAATGTGAGAACAGTCAGCCGAAGCCGCTGTGAGAACAGTCAGCCAAAGCCGCTGTGAGAACAGTCAGCCGAAGCCGCTGTGAGAACAGTCAGTCGAAACCGCTGTGAGAACAGTCAGCCGAAGCCGCTGTGAGAACAGTCAGTCGAAACCGCTGTGAGAACAGTCAGCCGAAGCCGCTGTGAGAACAGTCAGCCGAAGCCGCTGTGAGAACAGTCAGCCGAAGCCGCTGTGAGAACAGTCAGCCGAAGCCGCTGTGAGAACAGTCAGTCGAAACCGCTGTGAGAACAGTCAGCCGAAGCCGCTGTGAGAACAGTCAGCCGAAGCCGCTGTGAGAACAGTCAGTCGAAACCGCTGTGAGAACAGTCAGCCGAAGCCGCTGTGAGAACAGTCAGCCGAAGCCGCTGTGAGAACAGTCAGCCGAAGCCGCTGTGAGAACAGTCAGCCGAAGCCGCTGTGAGAACAGTCAGCCGAAGCCGCTGTGAGAACAGTCAGCCGAAGCCGCTGTGAGAACAGTCAGTCGAAACCGCTGTGAGAACAGTCAGCCGAAGCCGCTGTGATCGAACGGGCATGTATTAAGTAAAGTGTCCAATATCTATACAGATATTGATTGTTCCCACTCGCAGGTCTCGAGTGTTCTTGAATCGGTGGTAGTGCAAACCGATTGTCTCTCCGAACTATGTCTTCGAGACTTGATTGGCGTATTTCAGTCGGGTCTGAATCGCGCCGATCTTTAATTCAATCTTGCATCTTATACTAAATCTTACACATACTAAATGAGAATTATATCTAACTAGTTAAATCAACCTAAACGAAATATACTAAAGCTACGCTTACACTATAGGAAAAAACGGTGAGGCTGGTATTACACTATTTAATAAAAGAAATAAAATATGTAACTTGAATATTTCCACGTTACATCTCCCTCCCTCTTCGGGGAATGATGTTCGAAGGCGAGTTTCGGTCCGAAGACTCCCGAATGGGAGACTCGGTTCTTCGACTAAAATTCCTGACGGCTGTCCTACAGCTTTGCTCTCTACGTACCCTTACCTTATAAATAAAATCAATTATACTGGGGCTGTCCTACAGCTTCACCTCGCACTTAAACTTACAAATAAACTATACTACGGCTGTCCTACAGCTTTTTTTTTTTTTTTTTTTTTTTTTTTGTTTTTTTTTTTTTTTTTTTTTTTTTTTGTTGTTGTTTTTTTTTTGTTTTTTTTTTTTTGTTTTTTTTTGTTTTTTTTTTTTTCGGAGAACTGTATGGACTGCGTGAACGTTCGATGCGTCCTTCGTTCGGCAGTTTATCTACTTCGTTGTTCATGACCTCCATCATCGCTGGGTTTCTTGGCATGTACCTTTGCTTTATCGGCTTCAGGGTTTCCAGACGTATTTCGTGCGTCGCGACGGTATACAGCCCTTTTGCCTGAGCAAACTTGGATTTGTGGGCTTCCAGTAGTGTCAACGCATTGTTTTCTGCTTCGGAGAGGAAGTCACGACTAGCCACGGAGTGCAGACATTCCTTGTGGGCTGTGTAGGACCTTACCAGTGTCTCGCCGTTTACCCGTAGTTCTAGGTTGAGGGTGTTCAAAAAGTCCATGCCTAGTATAATCGGTTCGGCCAGGGTGGTTATGACCGACGCACGTAGTTTCACTTGATTATCCTTGTAGGCTACGTTGATTGGGAATATGTCCGAGTAGGTTGCAAGCGATCGGTCGGCCATCTGGACCATACCCTGGCTGCTAATCGGTTTGATTTCCTGCGCTATTAAATACGGTTTTAATGAATCCCCGATGTAAGTGCGGGATGCCCCCGTATCGATTAGCGCGCGGGTAGGTCGTCCGCATACTTTCACGCTTATGTAGTATCGGCCGTCGTTCCTTGTAGACGCCTGCTCGTGGGTGATGGGACGGTGGCTCCTGCACGGACATGCACGGGAAAGCATACCATCGAGTCCACAGTATGAGCAGAATAACATAAAGGGACGACTACACGTCGTACGTTTATGACCCGGTTGTTTACATCTCCAGCAATGGGTATCACGTTCGTATTGTGCCGGTATTAACATGTGAGATGTCTGGGGTCGTTCTTCCCTTTTAAGAGCCTCAAACTCATCCGTGAGGAAGATAAGCTCGTCGAGGCTGCCGAAGTCCTGTCGGCGAACGTAATGCCGGTATTCGGTTCGCAGCCCATCATAAATTCGATCGAGGTGGTTTTGCTTCCGGAGGAGCGGGTGTTGCCTTGCGAGAGTAAGCATACACAATATAAAATCTTTGGCGCGCTCACGCCCGCCCTGCCTTCGGTTGTAGAACTTCTGTTCAAGATGTGGCAGGTAACGGTTCGGCAAGAAGAATTTCTCCATTTCTCGTCGGAATACTGACCACGTGCTGATCGTCTCTCGTTTTATTCGGTACCATTTGAGAGCGTTGCCCTGCAGAACGCTCAGCATTGATGGCAGTAACTGGTTGGGAGCTATATGGTGGCTCTCAGACAATTCCTCGCAGCGCTCGAGAAATTCCATGAGGTCCGTCTCTCCTGAGTAAGATAGATTCCATCTTTGCACTGCCGTCATTACTTCGTTGTCGGTAATATCGAGTCTGTATGCCTGGGGTGGTACTGGTTCTAAAATATCCTCCTCATTTACCACACTCTCTTCGGCCGATCGTATCTCTTCTTGCAGTTGCTGTAGCAAGTTTTCCGTGGAAGTTCTCAACTTCTTTGACCGAAGGTTTTCTGCTAGCTGCTTGCGTAGATGTTCTACCGTGTAGCCGGTGGTGGGTATGCCGACATTTCGGCATTGCTCGATTAACTGCTCCTTTCTAAGTAGGTAAATCCATCCGACGGAGTCTGCTTGTAGTGTGTGGCTTGTAGATGAAGTTGTTTTGTTTGTAGCTGTGTTATCGGAATTGCTATTATCGTGATGTTGACTCGATTCCTCCTCGTTGGCGGCGGGTTTTGATTTTTCGCAATGCGACTTGGAATCGGGTCCCTGCTCGGGCGCCATTTTGTAACGTGGTTTTGTCGTCGGCTGAGGTAACTTAGTCGTGTCCAGGGTCTACTTACGGGCCCACAAACCTCAAGTAATAAGACGATTATTTACCCTTTTTCGGGGGTTACAATATTCTTTTGCTTTATTAAAATTACTTTATCTTGAATACAACTACGATATATTACGATAGCAATGAATCAACGATAACTTAGCCGGCTACCAACGATGCTCTACAGGTACTCGGATGGTGCTCTCGACCTTACTCGTTCTGGTATTTCGGGCTATGCAGGATCGGTGATTTCGGTGTCGGTTCGGCTTGAAGATCGGGAACTCGGGTGTGGTCGTTGATAGCTCGGGATCGTGTATCGACGCGTCGGTTGTGCTCGCACAATGGTGCTTAATGCTATCGGCTAAATACGTACAATGGTACTTAATGCTATCGGCTAAATACGTACAATGGTGCTTAATACTATCGGCTAAATACGTACAATGGTGCTTAATACTATCGGTTAAATACGTACAATGGTGCTTAATACTATCGGTTAAATACGTACAATGTGAGAACAGTCAGCCGAAGCCGCTGTGAGAACAGTCAGCCGAAGCCGCTGTGAGAACAGTCAGCCGAAGCCGCTGTGAGAACAGTCAGTCGAAACCGCTGTGAGAACAGTCAGCCGAAGCCGCTGTGAGAACAGTCAGCCGAAGCCGCTGTGAGAACAGTCAGTCGAAACCGCTGTGAGAACAGTCAGCCGAAGCCGCTGTGAGAACAGTCAGCCGAAGCCGCTGTGAGAACAGTCAGCCGAAGCCGCTGTGAGAACAGTCAGCCGAAGCCGCTGTGAGAACAGTCAGTCGAAACCGCTGTGAGAACAGTCAGCCGAAGCCGCTGTGAGAACAGTCAGCCGAAGCCGCTGTGAGAACAGTCAGTCGAAACCGCTGTGAGAACAGTCAGCCGAAGCCGCTGTGAGAACAGTCAGCCGAAGCCGCTGTGAGAACAGTCAGCCGAAGCCGCTGTGAGAACAGTCAGCCGAAGCCGCTGTGAGAACAGTCAGCCGAAGCCGCTGTGAGAACAGTCAGTCGAAACCGCTGTGAGAACAGTCAGCCGAAGCCGCTGTGATCGAACGGGCATGTATTAAGTAAAGTGTCCAATATCTATACAGATATTGATTGTTCCCACTCGCAGGTCTCGAGTGTTCTTGAATCGGTGGTAGTGCAAACCGATTGTCTCTCCGAACTATGTCTTCGAGACTTGATTGGCGTATTTCAGTCGGGTCTGAATCGCGCCGATCTTTAATTCAATCTTGCATCTTATACTAAATCTTACACATACTAAATGAGAATTATATCTAACTAGTTAAATCAACCTAAACGAAATATACTAAAGCTACGCTTACACTATAGGAAAAAACGGTGAGGCTGGTATTACACTATTTAATAAAAGAAATAAAATATGTAACTTGAATATTTCCACGTTACAAACTTATTAAATGTTCTAGTCCCGCTGCTCTTCTCCAACTTTTTTTCCAAAATGTATGAATTATTTGATTATTACTTTTTGTAGAATATTCGAAGTCGATAGCTGTAATAGTTTTCCAGAAGAAGCGTATCGAAAATTTTATAAAAATTTTTAATTTGTATGGGAGCTACCACTTCTTCACCCCCCATCCGAAAATTTTTTTCTTTAAAGCGTAGGCCTTGTGTTCCAATTACTTTTTGTAGAACATTTGATGTGGATATCTGTTATAGTTTCCGAGATATAGCGTATCGAATATTTTATAAAAATTGTTAATTTGTATGGGAGCTACCCCTTTTTTTGCCCCCACTCAATAAAATTTTTCTTCAAAGCGTAGGCATTCTTGCCCAATTACTTTTTGTAGAACATTTCATTTCGATATCTTTTATAGTTTCCGAGATATAGCGTATCGAATATTTTATAATAATTGTCGATTTGTATGGGAGTTACCCCTTTTTTTGCCCCCACTCAAAAAATTTTTTCTTTAAAGCGTAGGCCTTCTTGCCCAATTACTTTTTGTAGAACATTTCATTTCGATACCTGTTATAGTTTCCGAGATATAGCGTATCGAATATTTCATAAAAATTGTTAATTTGTATTGGAGCTACCCCTTTTTTTGCCCCCACTCAATAAAATTTTTCTTCAAAGCGTAGGCATTCTTGCCCAATTACTTTTTGTAGAACATTTTATTTCGATATCTTTTATAGTTTCCGAGATATAGCGCATAAAATATTTCACCAAATTTGTGCAATTGTAGGAAAAATACCACTTCCCCTGGTCCAATCTGAAAAAAATTTTTATATTATTTAGGTCCCTTCTTTAGGAGTATCCGTGGCAAGAGTGACTATACTTACTGAGATATATAGGGATATATGCACGGATTTTGTCCTAAAAAAAATGGGTTACTCTGGGTTTTCGCTTATATCTCGGTCAATAGTGAACCGATTTTGCTGATTTTAAATAGCGATTGTCTCCAGGATATTTGTAATAGTTTGACACCATTAACTGGTCTCTATCTTTTTATTTGACTCCGGAAACTTGATTTCAACAGACGGACAGACGGACATCGCTAAATCGGCTTCCCTATCTATAAGGATCCAGAATATATATACTTTATGGGGTCGCAAAGGAATAATAAAGAAATTACAAACGGAATGACAAAGTGATATACACCCTATCACTATGTGAAGGGTATAATAATTTAAGGAAAAAATTGCCGACTCTCATGTAGTCTTATATGTAAGTCATACATACATACTTGTTAAAGCAGCTAGTCTTAAGTGTAAAGTTAAGTAACTCCCACGAATGCCATGTAAATATTTGCAAACAAAATTGAAATGAAAAATACATTTAGTTTGAAGCTCTTAACCTTAATAAGCGAAATGGCTTGGAGTGGAAAAAAACAACAACGAAATTAAAAACGTTAAAAATTATTTAAAAGCATTGTCATCTAAATAATTGGTTTAAAAATAATATTTTTATATTACGTCATTGCTAAAAAAACAATCCTAAAGTTTAATTTTTTTAGAATTTCATTATTACAATTATGATCAGTAAATGAAATTTAATAATTTTTTTTTGCATGAACAATACTAATATCCGGGCTTAATTATATAATAAAAATGATAATAATTTTTCTTAAAATATCTAAAAAAAATTCCTCTTTTGACAGTGCCGTGACCAAACAAGGGAAAAACAAATAAAAAGCAAAATTTTACGACGATTAAAATTTCAAACGTAAACCTTCTTAAGATGAAAGTGATAAAACTCACATTTAGTTGGGTAAAAAATACACTACTGCTCATTATATTTAATTTAGTTTAATGTAGAGTTTTTTCTATTTTCTTTTCAAAGAAATTTGCATTTGCGTGGAACAGAACTTGGTTGTGGTAAAACACACTTTTTTAATGAAAATTATTTCAGCAACACCTGCCTTGTCCTGGTTTCCAACACTTCTGTTCAGCAAAGTTATTTTGAGCTTAAGATTTAATTTACTTTTTGGAAGCTTTAATCTGGCACATGTTCAGTATCTTTATTCATAAGGAGTGACAAAATATGGTTACTGAAGGAGACAATTTAACGCTTTGTTGGCAAAGCAGCACAGTGTTAGCAACCACAATCACTTAAATATGGAAAAGGAATCTACAACAATAGTAGATAACAAGGACTATGATAAAACTAACAAATACATGAAGTAGTAAGAATTGTAAGAATTTATTATGAACAGATGTTTAATATTATGAATTACTTGTTTTGGTGATTTTAATTTCAAAAATCGTTTAAGGTTTGTTTGATAAGCAAAGAGGCCATGCTGATTAAAAATGTATTCAAATATGCAATTCGTCATTTGCGTATTTTCTTTAGATATATACGAATGGGTCTAAGGGAAGAACTGATATTGTTGGTCAATGCACAGGCAGGAGTCCGGATATCGTACAGACATCCAGAGGAATGCAGTGTACTGCAGGCTGAACTGTGGACGATAGGCTACGGTACCGAAAAATATTCGGCAGAAATATAGGAACCTTCACTGACAATCGTGCCGTCATCAGATCCATTACTGATATATACTATACATCACAAATGCCGGAAATCCTTGAACTAGATAGTGATGCATTCTAACATCACTCTGCTATGGGTGGAGAGACACGGGGCTAATGCGGACAGCTGTGCTGCCGATACACTTAGTGAGATTTCCCTGTCTTCCTGTAGACTTCGCGTTGGTTAATACGCTGGCAGAACCGATGGTCAGATGGTCCAACAAGATGTTCCAAGTATGGGCTACCGTGGCCTCCATTACCGGCCACTGTCGATTTGGCACCTATGCCAGTAAATTGGGAGTCCCTTTCAACGACTTCTGTCAAAGCTGTCAGGATTTAAAAGAAGCTAACTTTCCTCTCTATTTAGGGCTAGAAAAGCGGACCATGCTGGGTAGTTTCCTTATAAATAAAGTATTTTAAATCTCTGCCATTACATTTCTCCATAAAAAGTCAAACACAAATTAAAAGCAAACTTTATCTTTTACTAAAATTTGTGTATTAATTTAAATAAAAGCGATGGCAAATGTTGCATGCCAAAACTATGTTCCACAGCAGCAGCGTAAACAGCAGCAGCTATTACAAACATTTACATTCAAAGTTTTAAACTAAAAATATGTAACAAAATTGAAGTAAAGTTGAAGGCAACAAAAATTTTTGTTATTTGTACACAAACGACAGTCCTCATAAATATGCGAAAGGTAGTTCGAAGAAACATTATTTTTCTACTTTTTAATAATCAAACATTTGCTTTGATAACAATCATATTGTTGTTGACAACAACGAAGCACTATATGAATACCGTAAAAGACAAATCAGATATGGGCAGTGGGGAAAAAGGGGCCAGGTGTAGGTACACAGGAAGGCAGGCAAGAAGAACAAAAAATTAATGCCAGCTTAAAATTTCTCACCAAAAATATTTCTGTTTTAGTACCTAAACAAAGGAAACAAAATAAGGAAATAAAAGCGATAGATTCCTTTAGATTTTGTTTAATTTCTTGCATATTAAGAGCATTTTAGAACATTATGCCAGACGTACCAACGTTTGTATTTGTGTTTGAACTGTGTGTTTGTATCTGTTCCATAAAACAGACAAGGCCATCGTAAGCTTCTTAAAATTATTGCTAAATATAAGATAAAAACAAAAGTAAAAGTTTTTTATTAATAACTTTGCATAAAATTATCACACTTTATTCATTTTGTTTTAATTTTGGCTGTAAAGCAACACATTTTCAAATTTATGATATTTGTGTCTCAATTAGCATAAATTTCATTTCTTCTGTTTAAAAATTTATTTAAAAAAATAAGAAGGCTTTATTAACAAAAAGGGAAAGGGCCAGTTACGCTACCACCTTATACCAAACTGCAGGCTTTCGAAATGCATAGATTAAAGATTTTCGAATTCGAAAATTTTGGCCTTTAATGTGTTTGTTAATTCAACAACTAATTTCGTTGCTAGAGATGAGATAAGATAAGGCAACCAATATTAGTGCAACCAGTGCCACACTAAAATTTAAGTTAAAAAATTTATACTCTTTCATTTTAAGGCAACAGCGTTCCATTTCTTCAAACGATTGTGCTCACCATGTTATAGGATATTTCGAGAAAGAGAATTCGAATGTGTTGCCAGCTTAGGTAAATACTTGTCTTCTTTGATAAGGATTTTGAATTTAGCTTGTTTAACATGAAAGTCTGGTGGATATTGCTATTTTTAATTTACCAAAAAGCGACATTTAGTTTGAGGAAATAGAGCTTTCTCTACATTGGAGGCGGTGACAGTGCTCAATGACTGTATCCGATAGCTCCAAATTGTTTCAAAATTGAGTTTAAGAGCTAAAATTTACAATCGAGACGAATCACAGAGTTTCTACCAATTTACCATTGATTATTGCTGCTTTAAATCCGATAAGGTCAACTGCATATCTTTTTTGATGTAAGGTGATGCTTCAAGTGAATGCAAAGATATTTTGCTTTAAAGTGTTGAGACGCTTTCTGCGTACAGCAAGCCCCTATGGTTAAGAATAACTTAAGTATTGTCCTTATTTGATTATAATTGCCGTTTGGCTATGAGCTTTTTCAAAAATTTATGGAGATTCACTGGCAAGTCCAAAATCAAATTTTTGAATGTAGAAGCAGTTGGTGGTCGCAGTCAGTTTGTTTTAAGCAATTTTTGAGCAGTTTTGACATGGTTGAGAAGAAACTCATAGATTTGTGGGATTAAAACTTGGCAGGAAGCCGTATTTTGACGTTAAGAAGAAAAATAGTTTTTCTCTTCGCTAGCATTGCTCCTTTACAGCCATTTTGTTGCTTATTTAACCTAAACCGAAGCTTTTTTATTACATAAATTACTTATAGCCACTGACACATCTAAAAACTGGAATCGTTTTTAGATGTCTAGGAACACGTCTAGAAACAACAGAAGGCAATTCACTGATATTAGTACATGTATTAGGAGTGATCACAATCTTTAAATTGGATGCAAAAAGATCGCATTTTTTGTCATTGTCCAGTGTCCTCCAGATTTTGCATAATAGTAGGTTACTAGTCATGATTTAAACTGATTAACTATATCTTCGATTCCGCCTTCCAGGCGGCCAACATTGGCCTTGGTTGGTCCATCAACTTAATGGATGAATTGTGAAAAATTGTAACTTCTCTTTTTAAGCTTTAAAATATGAGGTTTATTCTAGAGAAAACAGTTCAAACATGTACAAACATACAGACCGCTACCTAAATAAAAAAATGGCCTCACTCGTATTTTTTATAAGCTTGAATTTTCGTTTATTTCAACGAATGGTCTGCTCATGTATAAAAATAAGTCAAAAAACTCTCGACTTTAAAATCAAGAGTTAGGGCCATTCTATATTACCAACCACAAATTATTTTAAAGTTAAGCATATACAATTTGTAGAAATTTCCATACAGGACCTACCAAAGGCGTTGTTCCTTTTAATATTGTTTTAACAAGTTACCAACAAAAGGCATTCAAATTTTATTTACTTTGTTTTTGTTCTTTACTTCATTTGTAATTGGTGGTTTTTTTTTGTATAAGTATGTGTCTGTATGTGTAAAACACAAAAAATATCTTCATTATTAATTATGAATTTAAATCATTTGTTATTAATGAATTTTCTTATATGTATGAATATGTAGAAGATAAATATTTTTGAGCAATGAAAAGTACAAAACAACTTAAACTTTTATTATTTGGAAAGCTTTCACATTTTCAAATGGGTGGGCTGTGTACATGATTTGTATGCAAAACATAAAGTAAAAGTCTCAAGAGGCATAAATTTGAAAATATAATTACAATAATTGCAATGCCCCCACCTAAGACTTCCTGCTTAAGATTCATAATTGACAAACAAAACAAAACTTAAATTAAAAAAATATAAATGTCTCTGAATACTGTTCTATGAAATTTTGAAGCAAAATATTACAAACTGCCGTGAATACAAAAATATTGTTTTTAGTAAATTTTTCGCATAAATTTTAATTTATGCTAAATTTCAAGAGGCCAAAAATGGAGATGAACAAATAAATGTTTATGCATGTGTGACAAAGAGGTGTGAGCGTCTGTGTTAAAGATAAAATAAGTTCGGCAAAATAGAATATAAAAGAAGAAACAAACTTTAGAATGGAAAAGAAAACATTACAAGTTTTACATGTGCATAATTTATTCAATTAAATTTTGCCTCATTTAAAACAAAAATAAAATACACAACAATACAGAGTGAAGCAAATGAAGGACAGTGGTTTGCAAGGTCTAAAGGCAATTCATTTGTCATTTATAAAAATTAAAAAAATACATAGATTATGTCTAATTAGTCCTCTTAAATAATTCCATCCAAAAAATAAATTGTTTGTCTTATGAAGATATCATCTGTTCAGAAAAATTTTATATGACAATATTTTCAAATTTTTTTTATCCCACTGTGAAACATAAGCAATTTTATAATTTAACAACAAGTAAATATAAATATCAAATAGCAGCAAAAAAACAGCACCAACCATTAGCATTTAAAGCATTGAGAAACAATGAATGATGATTAAATAATCCAAGAACTCAACTGGGTGTCACATAAAAAAATATATTTGTTGGGAAATTTCTTTAAAATATTATAACGTGATTTTATCGTCGGCTGAGGTAACTTAGGATTGTCCAGGGATTATAAATGAATCCGTGGACCATAAGTCTTAGGACGCCTATTTTACCTTTCAGGGGCATACAATAATTTTAATGTTTTTTTAAAATTTTTTATTTAAAAAATTAAGTTATGATATTGCAGGGGCACAAAAATTTGGTCGGTTTGTGGAACGAAAATACGGGTTAAAAAGAGCCGTTTGTGTAATGTCAGATTGCTTACACAGGATCGGATTTATAGTAAAATGCAGAAACAAAAGAATTCGTTTATATTTTAAGGCGTTTCGAGTGAGCATTGTTGATTTTATCGTAATCAGTTGTTTTTTTTTCAATAAGCTACCAATTGTCGATAATATTTAGAAATAGGAATCCTTTTTTTTTTGCAAGATTGTATAGCAACAACAGACAGAGAGTTGCTCTAGTCAGAGCATATATTAGGAGTCAATACGTTTTTTAAATGATATGAAAAAAAATATCGCACTTTTAATCGTCAATACTTGCCCAATATTCTCTTATATTAATAGCGGTTTTGTGATTAAGGGCCTTTTAAGACCTTCCGATAATCCCCATAGTAATTTGTTTTTGTTAGGCAGCGAAGCTTAACTGGAGATCATGTGTTGCTTATTCACGAAAACTATGTGACATGAATGATGCACCTGCTTTGTTAAAAGCTAACTAGTCATGGTTTAATATGTTGTGTGTTTTGCTCTCATTGTTTAGGTTTCCGTTGGTAATCGTAATGCGTAAGTGCAAAACCCATGGAGCTAACTTGACCATCATTGACTTAGTTTTAACATTCCTTTATCTAATTGGAAAGTAAAAAATATCATATATTGAAATGGGGAAGAAATGTCGCAACGAAAAGTTTTCATATTTTTTATCATTTAATGACACATTTTTTATCATTTAATGACTAAATTTTGCATTGTATTCCTGGTTCTAAAATACATCATCTCACAACACCCTGTAAGAAAAAAAAGAACATAAAATACAAATTTCTGCTCAAACTCAGAAGAGGCATAAAAAAATTATCAAAAATTTGTGTTGCACACATGTGCTCCCATTACTCAACAGTCTTAAATAATGCACAATAATCGCATTCCATTTCGTACAAATTAGTTTCAATTGCCAGAAAACATAAGCATTTACGAAGAATAAAAAAGCAAATATTATAAAATATGTATGTACTTAACACAGACTGCAAGAAACGCGAAAAAAGACGGCAGCCAAAATAAAATACAACATTAACATCTATTTAAAATATAACAAAAAATATTTGTATAAAACAAAAATATTACAGCAACAATGCCATGATATAAGAAGATGAAGGAACATATTTCAATATTATCCATTTGTATGTATGCTACTTGACGATGAACATCAACAAAAAAGACACTAAAACTTTAAATCAGACATAATGAGTCTCTTGCAAAATTAAAGAAAAAAAAATCGCAGAATAAGACAAAAAAACATCAATAGCAACAACATTGGCAGCAGCATCCAAAAATAAGAAGAGAACTGCATCAGCATCCATCCAACCAACCCCCTTATGTACTGCTGGCGTATTTATTTGGTTATGGATGGATGCATTCATCGTCCTCTTTCTCCCTGACTTTATTACACTGTGTATATATCAATGTAAGCCAACAGTGTCTCCGGGGCACCAACTTTAATCGGGTTTTACATGCACACAACAGAAGTACCTAAACCATATCAAAGAGCGCAAAACAAAAGAAAAGTTACAACAACACAGGGAGATATTGCATTGTTTCCTACACACAGTGTAAACGCACCCATACATTCTTATAAGCAAATCTTTCTCGCTGGCCAACACGGGTATACAGCAGCTACTGTTGCTGTTAAAATGTTTTCATTATTAAAAGAAATCAGAAAAAATGGGAGCATCAAATTAAAAAAATTAACAACAAAAATTATTTCATTCATTAAAATTTAAAATGTCTTAATCTCACGAAAGAAATCAAACATTCGCGTTTTATTTTGTGTTCTTTTTTGTTTGCAAAAATGTAGGGAAAATGAAAACACCATCCAGAAAGGATAAATATTGGATCATGCTAAAGTCAATTTCGAAAAAAAGGGACAAAAACATAATTATAACAAATATTTTTCTTTTTATAAAGTCAGGTTATAATTATAATTTGAAAGAGTTCCACATGCATTGAGTTTTGTTGGTGTCAGCAAAAAAAGATAATGAGAAGCAGAAAGGAGGATGTAGTTGAAAATTTTTCAACATTAAGTACGACAATTACTGGGCAGTCGACCACAAATAGATGTGCTCCTCTTGAAAGACGCGTATCACGGCCAGAATCTCAGGTTGAAGGCACAAATTCGATGATTTCTTTAGAACACTAGTATGAATGGAAGAGTGAAAAAAATGCTAAAGTGAATCGTGCGGGTACATATGTAGGTACCTTAACGTCACCGACAAGTTCCCCTGTCCGGTCCGTGTCGCAGTCAAGTAACTCCAAAATATATTTTGGAATAAAATCCTTGGAATTGTATTTAATTTTCGGTCGGATATATGTAGATGGTATAAATATTGAAAAGATCAGATGGTGCAAATAAATTTTACCCCGTTTTAAGATACTAAGTCACCTGGATGATTTTTTCCTACAAGAAAAATGTGTCTCGCCAAGAGTGGACCACAGACTGTATTTTTATATCTAGATCATTAGAGTTGCCGTCTCCCCAACACTTTTAACCATCTACTAATACAAACGATGCAGCATTGTCAACTGTGCGTTTATGTGCCACAAAGCAGTATTGGATGATACGGTCATTAAAGTTCCTTGACCCAATTGATCACCATTAGAAATCGCCTATATTCGTCGTTCATATTTTGCCTCATAGCTCCAATCTCCATTGTGGTATTCCTAAATTAATTATAAACTTGTTGGAAAGAGTGTCCCTAAGAAAAACATAAATATTGATATCTCTGAGAACTAAAACCAAATACGAAAGAATATTTATCCGACGCTAGCAGCAGCAATTTTAAATAGAAGCGCACCATGTCAGACTTAATTAACGCCTTAGAAATATCTGGAGACACGTGTCATAACGAAAATTGGTTTAGATATTGTATCATCTCATTTACTTTTATTCATTTACTAGATAACCTGGCAGCTCTGATAGTCAGTTATTATTTCTAGTATCATAGGGACAAGGCAGTCAATAAAGAGCTTTTGAACACACTGGTCGTTTTTTAATTATTTCTAATAAGCCATCCTTATAGACGACTTTACTTTGGCAAAAATTTTGAATGAAGGTTCGCCATTTCTGGTAGAAAGGCCATTGTATTTCCAATAGAGCATCCTCTACAAAATCCAAAAGTAGTAACGGTCAGGTAATGAATCATTGGGTTCTAAATAGTTATCAAGCCCTTTCCTTTTTTATTTCCTAAGTAACTGCAAACAAACATTTTACTTTTCAATATAAGTAAAAATTTCCCGACAAGACAGATGCTGATCATAAGAGGTTATTAATTTCCTCTTTTTTTTCCACCGTAAATGATTAACCATGTCCATTTCCATTTCAACTGTGAGATCGTTATACTTGCCTCTCGATTTTAAACATTTTCAACTAGTTGGTAGTCAAATATAATTAAAATTTACAGAAATGACCACAGCACTTATTCAAGTGGCACTTAAAAAGGTCACATTTTTCGTTACAAATAATTAAAGAAGCACAGATTATTTCTCTTAAAACTTTTTCGACAAGTGGGCTGCCTGTTCAACCTTACCTCACCCACTAACATGGTTGTAGGCATTGGGTAGCTGCTTTGAATAAACTTTTATTGTTTTGTTGTCATTTAAAATTTTTGTAATTTGTGGGAAAAAACTTTATCTCAAATCCAATACCAAACACTTTTTACCAAGCTAAACGGATCACAAAATACTGATGTCGCATAATTTTTTTATTTTTTTTTCTTCATTTGCTTGCTTATTTATTTGTCTCTTCACATTTTGCTCAAACTCATTCAGATGCAACAAGATTTTTGCTTATTTTTCCTACCGATACGCATCGTTTCTTCTCACAAAACTGCTACAGTTCATTGTATAACAAAAATAAATAAAACAAAATAAACAGAAACATTCACACATTTTTAGGCAAATAAAATCACAATAAAAATAGTTGTTTCAGCATAAATAAAGAAGTGTAGACAAATAATCCACCCAAGGCCTACACTATCTTAAGAACGACAAATTTCTTAAACGATTTTCAGTTGATAAACAAGAATTTTTAGAATGAGCAGCCAAAGAAAAAAAGTGACGTACAAAGGAAACATTTACAAATTTTATGTCTTAAAGTGACACTCAAAGTTCGAAAATTCGATTGATCACTTTCTGAAGGAAAGGAATTTTAAGTGCTAATTTTTCTTACTCATTCTTTGAAACGTAATTCGCAGGAATTTGTGATGATTCTTTGACCTCTTTGCATGTTTACTTAAGAGTGTTGAATGAAACCGAAACATGCATGTGTTGGAAGTTATTTAGATGTAACAGTTTATTAGAAAATATATATGTCTTATTTGAAAATGTCTTAATTATTTATTTCTAAGTCTTAAGTTTGGGAATCAAAAGCTTGGACCACCATGCGCCTTACAACAAACAGACTTTCTTCACCTTATTTCAGAAAATTTTACACGCATTAAATAATATAACTTGTGTCTGTTCAACATTAAAATCGGCGTTTCAAAAAACAAATCACTCTGAGGAAACGATTTAAGACCTGACAAGTAATAAATCATGCATAAAAGTAATTTTTTTTTCGATCAAAAAATTTACTGTTCCAGGAATAAAAAAAGATTGAATTAAAAGCACAAAAGAACAACAGAAAATAAAACAGGCGGCAATTAAATTTGCCAAAAATTCACTTTAAAATCAACATAATTTGGGACCCACACATAAATCGAAGCTTAAAAAGAATTTAACAAAAAGAAAAATAAAACATTCCAAGTTGAAAACCAACACATATGTAAGTAAGTATGCATCCCAATAAGCACAAATTTTTTGTGAATTCCAATGTTGGAATTCCGGTGTGAATCCAAGCTTGAATTACATTTAAAATCCATCCACTTTCCAGTCTGTTTGAAGTTTGTTAAAAAACAACAACAAATTTGTTTGAAGCATACGTTATTTATGGCACAGAGTTGATGGAAAATCATTGGCGGCGGTGAAGATGATGATTTTATAATTAAATTTTCAGATTCAAGTTCGGTTCAACTTGAATCACACCGTTATTCAAGGCTGGAATTACACTATAAAGGTACTGTTTTGTTCGACTGTAATTCAATGGTTAATTTTGCTGGATTCGCTATTGAATTCAACTGTGTTTCAACTGTAATTCAACACTGGAAATTGGAAATTGTGACTTGATTTCAAATGTAATTCCACTTGAATTTCAGCCAAAATGCTTATTGGGATGTATGTATGTATGTATGTATATGAATGCCCCTAAACAAATATGTACATTTCTAAAAAAAAACGCTGGGTCGACCGAAAATAAAAACAATTAACGAAAAAGAAGAAAAAGTCAAAGAAAGCTTAAATTAAAGCTTATAAACTTTCAGTTGCTTAAATTAAAAGAACAACACTTACAAAACAGAAGAGAACAGAGACAAAATGGGCTATAAAAGCAGAGTTGCCAAATGAGAGGGGATGATTTATAGGAATGTATGGATGCTTTTTCCCTGTGTTTATCAATAAAAACACAATTTAATGTTTTTCTCCCTTTGCTATGGTTTTTGTATGTAGTCGTGTTGTCTTCATGTATAACACGATTAGTGTTCGTCCCCCGGAGACAATCTTAGCTCACATTGTTCAAAAGTGTCAAATAACCATTTCCGTACAATTAAAAAATATATTTGTTATATTTATATATGTAAATTAATTGATACACAGTGGTAACGGCATAAGCAAGTTGCGAAAAAGTCTTACATTAAATATCTTATTACTGGTGTCGGCAGCAAGGCCCTAAGCCCGTTAATAAGTCTTCAATACATCCATTTCAATTGACTGTTTGGTGCGATTCACAACTCCCCGGTCCTTATTTTTTCTTAAGAAATGGGAAAAACGGCGCAACTAGCCATGCATCGCGGTAAACAACCGATTAACTGCGAAATCAGTTTTCGTTGCAACTCTATTTCCAGTAGTGATCTTGTTCACTGGTCCTTCGTGTATGTGAGCTTAATCTTCTGGATTCCTTTTCATGTTAAGTTGTTTTTTTAGGGTAACATTAACTCTTGCGACATTGGAAGTCAGTATTCAAGACAAGGTTGATGCCATACGGCCAGATATGTGGGAAAAAGTAGTAAAAAATTGAAAGTATCGAGTGGGAAATGTAACTCATACACGCGGCGCACATATGCCGGAATTCATATATAATTTTTGTCATGAAATTGCCTACTAGATTATAATAAACAATTTTTATTTCAGCTGTATTTTCGTCTTGTATTATTATTAAAAATTCTAACTGTAATGTTAAAGAAAATATTGTTCAAACAATTTTTGATTTACGTAAATAAATAAAGAAATAAATTGATGTTGGTTTTAATATTTAAACTTAAATTTAATTCTGAAACTGTACGTCCTTACTTACTGTAGAAAATTTGAAAAATCCATAATAAATAATTTTTTAAGTGTCTTAAAATCAGTATGACGTATTTAATGGGTCAACTATATTAAGACCATTCAAAGCGAATTTAACATAATAATTTTACCGTTTTATATATAAAATGGAGTTGAAGCCGAAGACACTCAGTAAGGATCGCACGAAGTAGACTCTATACAAGCCCAGAGCTACTGCTGTTTATGAAAAGACAAAAAATTCCTTCTTTTGGCCATCCGGCATTTAAGGTTGCAGTTAAGAAGATACCAACTCTCTGATAGGGCAAAGCATTTGGGAGTTATATTAGACAATAAGCTATATTGGAAGACAAATATGGTGACTAGAGTAGCGAAGGTACAGGCGACAAGGTATGGGTGCAAAAGTTCCATTTGCAAGACCTGGGGCGTCAGTCAATGAAAAGCTTTATAAGGCAGCTATAGAAACTTTTCTCTTCAATGGAGTTTTAGTCTGGTGACAGCCTATAAACTCTACCGCGAATCGGCTATACACCATAGGGGGTTGGCAATATGGCGATTATTATAATCAGCATGCTGGATCCGATTTAAATGTGGTAGATAAAAAGCAATCTAAAACAGCTCAACTGGCTTTCGGCGGATGTCCTTTCAAAGCAGCCGGCAATAAATACCGCAATAAGATTACAGAATACTGTGGAGGATTGAGACATAGAAAATGCGAGCACGCAAATATTATTAGGCCTATAATATATTTATAATGCACACTGAAACATTTATTTGCCAAAAATTTTTCTTTTATATTTTATTGGCCGGCTCGTTAACTCTCTTTTTACGGGAAGCTTTAGCATATTTTATTAAAAAACTACATTTTATTCTAGACATGAAATTTAAAGACACTTTCAAACAAACTATGTTTAACAAACCCTGTTCCATTTATGAAAAAATGTAAAGCCATTTAAAACTTTAATTTTGGGGCATTGGTCATTTGATTTGCATTTTAAAATAATTTTAGACCATTATTTTCTTCACTTTAAAAGTACTTGCTTTTTTTTACCATTTTTCATATCTACTTTGGGGTAATTTTTCATGGAGCCTTGAGGATATTTGCCATAAATTTCGGATCTTCACCCAAAACAAAGCCACCATAAGGTATAGTACTGACGAATACACAACTCTTCCGCGAATGACGATGCATTCCAACATAATCTTGATACGGGTTCAGGGGCATAGACTAATGAAATGAACTGCCTTGCTGCTACGTTAGAAGAAGATAGTGTGGGATTGGATAACAAGGAAATTGACTGCTTTTGTTGCGTTTCTTTCTCTACCTGGAAGCTCTTGGTGGACTTAGAACAAAAGTCACAAGGATAAGGAATGTCTTCTTGATATGGACAAACGGAAGCTGAGAAATGTTGCGGAGATATTACCGGCAGGTTTTGATTTAGCACCAATGTCATTAGATAGGAATGCCTTACAATGGCCTCTGTAGAAGCTGGCTAAAGATAAATCGAAGGCTTAGATTATACATTTCCTTTTGTGCTTTTGTTTGGCACTGACCGATGCCCGAAATATGTACTTTTAGGAGAGTAGACTAGACAATATGTCGGATGTAGCTAACATTAGCCTCTTTAGTCTACTGCCTCTGCCAGGAATACCATATATGTATATTAGCCGCTAATTAAAACCATCGAAGTATTTTACTTTTGTTCCCTTTTTTCCTCTTCTTCCGCTTCTTCTCTTTCCTGTTTTTTTCCTTTCCTTGCTTCTCTTCTTCTCTTTGTTTTCTCTCTCCTTTTCTCTTCTCTTTTACTTACTTAAGTGTCATTTTGTCCCTATTTTTTATTTTTTTTTTCTTCCCTTTTCGTTCCTTAAATATTTTTGGCCCTTCCTTCTCTTTTCTTTTTTTCTTATGTCTTTTCGTTTCTTAGTAACTGTGTTTTTCCTATTTTTCTTTGTGTTAAAAGTATCCAAAAGGAACCGAGGCAATGAAACCATGTGAAAAGTACCTCATACTTTTACCATTTTCGTAGCCGCCTTTTGTTTTATTTTTATATTAATAAATCAAATTTACCGATTTTAATATCAAGTATGACCACATATTGTGACGAATTAGAAGGTACACCCTTTTAAACAAGTTTTTACTAAAATAAAAGTTTTTAATTTCCCAGATAATATGCCATTCGCTTTAAAAAATCTTTTGACTTAATGACATTTTGATGTTTTTTTTTTTAACCAATGGATAACAAATGATTTAAGAATCTTACAAGCCAAAAGAAAAAAAAAAACATTTAAACAAACATAAAAATCAATCGTAAAAAAGACTACTAGTAAAAACAAACAAATCGCAAGAAAAGTTCAATAATTTTCTCTATACAAATGAATGCATGTACATTTGAATGTGTTTGGATAAAAGTTGTTGTTTAACTATTCTCAACAACCAATTGTTTATCACTTTAATAATGGCTGATTCAGCATTAAATACAGCAACAGAAACCACATCCAAAACAGCGACAACAAAATTAACAACAAAACAGCATCAAACTATTTTATGTTGCTTAACAAAAAGATTTACTACAGAGAGTTTAAAAAGATTGGCAATGAGGAAAAACAATTTACTTGTACAATTATAAAATCACATACAATGCAACCTAAGCAGAACACATTAAGATCCATGGAAACAGCAATGAAACAAACATAAAATATATACTTCTTACTGTGTATGTAAGTATGTTGCAAGTGGAAGAAAATTAAAAAAGCCCGAACTAAGGCTTTGGTCAGATTTTCCAAATATTTCCCCAAAAAAAGCGTTCCCACTTATTTAAGCAAAAAATTTTTTACAATTGCTTGAAATTGAATAAATAAACGAAAAAATATTTGATAATTTTTTTTTAAATGATAAATAACCTCTCAATAAATACAGAAATTGAAAACTATAATATTTAGTGTTTTTTGGGACAAATTGTTTGCCTTATGTGACCACAGCTTAACAAAACTTTGTTAACATACTTACGAACGTGCAAAATGAATTGACGGACAGACAAAGTGTCCTTACACAGAAATTAAGCAGCCACATTGGTTTGCTGCTCGGACGACTTCCATTTTTCTATCTACGAATTTAAATTTACCACATCAGTGGCCAAAGCAAAACAATGCTATAAGCAAAAAAAACTTCTAAAGCATTTAAAAAAAGACGTTTTAATCAAATTAAACACTAATCATAGACTTGGTTATATTTTTGTTGTTGGTACCCTACAATTTGCTGCGTCTGAAATTGATGTGGCAAGTTAGACGTATTTAATTTAAAGTACGTCATATTTGATTTTCTCAGTGCTTAAGGCAACTCGAAATTTATTTGAAGTCTTTTTAAAGCAACCCTTATATGAACCATTTATCAACGTCGAATTTATGCACAAAGCTTTGAAGTAACACTAATTTTTAACACGAAAAAATTTAAAAAATATAAAACTTTGATCTTTAACGCGCTTGGGACAATTTTTTAACTCTTAACATTAAAAATAAAAATTTTTGTCAAATAAATATTTAAAAATGTCATACTAATGAGTTAAATATTTAAATTTGGCACGAAATAGTTTTAAAAATATTTTATAAATAAATTAATTGGGGGCTCCTTAGCACACGGTGTACTGTAAAAAATATTATATTTTATCTCACGTATTTTTTAAATACAGCAAAAATAGAAAAAATTAAAATTATTTTCAGTATAAAAACACAGAATTTTGCAAACATTTGTGCCCCATGCTGGGAAAAAGGCAATATTGACCCTCCAATCATTCTAGAAGAAGGAACAAGTAAGAAATTTATGTTTGGTTAGTAAAAATCATTTAAGCTCAGTTCAGACTAGACCCATATTTTGCAAAAAAAAAAAACTAAAATATATCAGTTTTTAAAATAGTGCTGGAAAACAACAAAAATTTTATAATATATTAACTTAAATAAAAAAACTTAAATAAAAAAAAAAATACGAACAAAATAAAAATATACTAAATGTTTGTAATTCAACGCTGTTTTAAGTGGTTGAGCATGATACATAAAATAAAGACGGCTTAATTCTCCCTAGCAACAATCATATTGCGCGTATTTTTCAAACTAATTTTTTTATTTTAACAAATGTTATTACACACAATGAACGCCGTTTGGGTTTTTGGTTGTAATTACAAAAATCGTGCCGGAAGATAATTTTTATTAGCTATTGATAGTTATTATTTTTTCAGCTGAAGTTCGGAAGCTCCAAGAGAAAAACTCGATTGTAAAAATCTAATTATTCAACTGACAATTAAATCGTTGTTAGCCACTTACTTGCTTTCTAGGAAGTGGAGTATCGCAAAGCAACTGAAGAAAAATAAGAGCTGAGCCCTGAAGAAAAAGAAAGAAGGAAAGACGTTTTTAACAGCGAAAAAATAAAAACCAAAGAAATATAAAGACGCGAGTGTGAGGTGCTGAAACATTGCAAAAACGTTTCGCCAACGTCCGAAACACCAGACATAAGAAATGGCATAAGCATTTCCTCTTCCAAAAATCAAAAACGTAGTCTATTAACAGAATTAAGAAGATGGCTAAAAGTCCGAAAGAAACATTTTTCAGATGGTTGATATCTGATGAAAGCGCCGACGTCGATGTCAACGATAGCGGTGAAGAGTGTTCCTTTAGTATTTGAGAGAAAGATACTTCGCCATTAATATGGCACAGTCTGTGAAGCAGGGAATATTATTATCACATGGACAAGGAGCTCTGTAACAATTATCCGACATTAATGTAGTGAGGCGCGTAAAAATCCAAAGATTACGCTGGCGTAGACAGGTTGTGCAAATGAATTTAAATGCTCTAACTAAGAAGCGTTTGAATATAACCCTACAGGAGGAGGCGAAAGGAAATGGCAAAAGCTTCATGGAAAAGACCATTAAGAATAAACTTGGGGAAGACCAGGAAGAAGTTTGTTTAAACTAAACGTGAGAAATTTCAGAAGAAGCGAACACTGAAGTGCTTGGAAATCCAATTTGTTTTTAAATTTTAAATATGCAAGAAAAACAGAAGCAACAACTGCTGTTAAAAGCTTAAAACTCCAAATTTTTTTTTTTAATATCTCCCTTTGTAATCATCTTCCCTTTAAGCCATTATACACCTTCGGCTTGCAAATAAACAAGTTGTCTGTTTTTAGTATATTAAAGAATCACCACCTTAAGGAATTGCACACCTGATACGAATCTACTGCTTTAGCAACCAGAAAAAATAAAAAAGCAGTGTGTTGTGCATGCTGCTACTAAAATGTTTTTGGTGTTGTTACGATTGAAAGTAAGGTTCTCTTCTTCTTCATATTATTGTTTTTGTGGTTTGTACTTGCATTTACTTCATGTCTTTTTTGTTTATTTAAATGGTTTGCTTTTAATACAAACGTGTTTAGGTTTTATTTTAATTTATTAAAAGAATATTTAACTTAAATTTAACAAAGATCGGGTCAAATCATGTTCTAATCATTGTGGTTTTTCTGTTCTTCAGTATTGCTTGCGCTTAAATTTTGTTTTATTCAACAGAGTACAATCCGGCTAGCAGTACTGTCCAGACCCTAGAGTCTAGACTATTCTGTTGCTATTGATGCTGCTGTTTTTGCTCATGATGTTGCGCGAATACACTCAAGTGTGTAGTTGAATGTTTGTCCCAAAGAGTCATGAGCAAAACTAATGGAACAAAGTCACGCAATTTGCTGTATTCTGTTTGTTCTAGAAAAAAAACTCAACATATAATTGGAAAATCTGTTGAATATAGTGTTTTACACCCGACAACCAAAAAAGAAAAAAATAAACAGATAAATGTTTTAGGTGCGTACGTTTGTAAAACTTACTCTAATATTTTTTTAAAATTGATTAGTTTTGTTTTTTTAAAACTACTCAATCAATTTTTTTTTGTAATAAAACACATAAATATACACTGGGCATAAATCTGCCCATAAATTGAAATTAAACTGCATATTTATTTTTATTTGCAGTTAAATTGCAATGTACAGAGACTTAAATTTGTAATGGTAGAAACGTACCCAGCAAAACTTGCATTACTTTGTAATGAGTTAAATGCTAAAAATTACTTACTCATTAACATTTTTACTCATTATTTTAACATGGCGATTACATTGGAGCCAAGTACTTTCCACGCTCGCGTACAAAGAGGGAGTTAAATAAGCTTTTACATTTTTAATATTAAAATGACTTCTTCCCAGTAACTTATTGTTGCATTTTAAATATATTTCTTTAATGTTTTGATTAAAACTGGTTTAAAATATCAAATTGGAATAAGTAAAAAAATTGTCAAACTAAGAATATTAGGAAGAAATATTTCATTATCTAACAACTGCTAAGTAATGCGGACGATATGTAATAGTAATCGAAAAGTAAGAACTTTGATATGGCTAACCACTATTAAGTTAAGTTGGGTATTTATTTGTCCTTAAAAAAATTAAATAAAACGTGTAACGAAAAAATGCATAATTGACATATTGGCTATTTACAATTTCTTAGTATTTTTCTATTATTTATTATCATACCCTTCACATGGTGATAAGGGTATATGCCAGTTTGCCATTCCGTTTGGAATTTCTTAGTTAACCATTTGCGACCCCATAAAAAATATATAATCTGGATCCTTAAAGATAGGGAAGTCGATACAATTGTTTAAATGTTGTGGAGTTTTCTGTTTCGAAAACTATGATAGATTACCACAAATAATTATAATATTAACGGTTCGAAAACATTCTGCGTAGGTCAGGTAACTAAGTTAAAAAAAAGTCCAATGTGAAGGATATATAAAATTCAGCACAGCCGAATATAGCGCTCTTACTTGTTTTTAATTGCCCTTAACCATTTAAAATTAGCAAATTTTTATTCAAATAATCAGTTTTTTTTAAATTGAAGTTCTTATCATACAATATTTTATTAAATCCTAATAATATTGTTTTTTGATTATTACGTCAAACAAAATAAATGAAAAATTAACAAATAATTTTGCTCAATAGCAATAATTTTTTACTAAAAAATTGGGCTTTTTTCCAAATAAATTTTTTCAGAAATTTAATAAAATTGTGTATTTGATTTTACAATTTTGTTTTTAGGACTGATTTCAGACAAAAAAAGTTATTGACTCAGAGAAATGTTTTACTGATTTCGGTCCAATAAACAAAAATGTAAGTTCAGATACACAATTTTATTAAATTTCTGAAAAAATTTATTTGGAACAAATGCCCACTATTTTTAGTAAAAAATTTTTGCTATAAAGCAAAATTATTTGTTGATTTTCCATTTATTTAAAAAAAATATTTGTTTGAATAAAAATTTGTGCAGTTTTTTCTGTGCAGGCATGTTTTCAAAATATTTTTTTTTTAAATTTTAATAAAATGGTTTTTTTGTCCGATTTTACATTTTTGTTTATAGGACCAAAATAAAAAAAATTTAACAGAATTAATCATTTTTTTTTTGATTTGCCCGTTATTTGAATTCCTGATAGAGATGCTATTAAAACTTAAAACAAGACTGATAAATAACAAAAACTTGTGAATCATATAAAGTCTGGTATGATGATATTTCCGTCTCCTAATCACATTTCTACGTTGAATATAGATACAATTTTTTAATTATATGTACTTATTTAAGACAGAAGGTGTTTTTTGTTATACTAAAATTCACGATTTTTTCCTTTTGTTAGTCACTAAATATTTTTCGAAACTCTTTATTCCAAATATTTCAAGGAATGTCACTACTCCATAATTTAATTAACAACCTTTCTTAATAGGTTGAGGGGCACATTTATGTATTAAGGAAACCACATGATAGGGAAAACAAAGTCATATAATAGTAAATTAAGTATGAAAGTATCAAATAAGTCAGAGGAGTAACTTTCTCTTTTCCAATACCCAATAATATCATCACTGAGTACATTGGCATTCGACTAGATCGTTGCCTCAAATCGAAATCGCGTATACGTACAGATGCCATGTTGGCACAAAGAAATCTGAAAGAAGCTCAAACTCATTGGCTCATTGGTAAAAAAAAATCATCCTCCGTCTCGATTGAAACCTCAATTTAGGGCTATGTGACTTAGCTTTGGGACTGTTCCTTTACCATAGAAAAAATGTACATGGCTTCAAAACCAAAATTTTCTATGCGCCTTTTGGGATATTAAAAATATCAACATTTATGAAGATCTTTAATCACCACAAAATTTTAACCTGTGGATAAGTGTTAAGATTTTATTTTGGTGACTCTTAGATCTATATTGTTACTTTTTTTTTTAATAAAGATGCAAACAAAATTCAAAGTACATTTGACTGGCCTCATAAAAATATGCCTTTTTTTGTTTGACATTTTTGAAGTTTTAAATCCTAAAGGGAAAAAACGGTAAAAATTATATTTTGGTTATTCTAAGGCAATTTTACATAATAAAACATTTCTCGAACGAAAGCTACAAAACCTAGTTTAGTTTAAACTTTATATGCAGGAAAACGCAGTTTTAAAGTATTGGGCTACTTTTTGGGATTAAATTCCTTTTTGATATTATTAAGACTTTTTACGTTTTCTTAAGAGGCTGAAAGTCAACCAAATTGAGAAAAAGGACCTCTTTTAATTTTTTTGAACTTTTTTTTTGACTTACGGCCTTAAAATATTTAAATAAAGGATTGCACATATGATCACACCAAAAATAAACCAAGCAAGCTTTACATAAATCAAGCCATAGCGGTGTCAAAAGTACGATTTTTCTTACAGCAAGTACGAAATTTCTTAAACCAAGTAGCCACATTTAAGCAAAAAAAAAGGATTATTTTTTTAGTTTGCAACCGTACTTGATCTAAGCTTTAAAAGATTGATTAAAGCGCCAACGGGACTACAATCCAAAAATTAAATATCATTTTTTTGACTCACGGAGATTTAATAATTAAATTAAAGAGGAAGAATTTTGTTTACATTTTGTTTTTATTTTAAAGATACTTAATATTTATAATTTAAAAATTAAATTTTTTGAACTTCCCGTAGATAAGGTTCAACCAGAGACCTTTCGCACTCTTGCAGGCAGCAGAGCGCTACCACAAGGCTACCGAGAAACTTTGTTTTTAAATTTAAAATAATATATTAAAACGACAAGTTTTTTTCTGCTTGATTTGTTAAAGTAATCCGAAAAGACTCGATTTATCAATATCTAAGTACGGATCTTTCCTAAAAGTTTTAAGTACGATTTTGGATTAAATCAAGAATAAATTCCTAATTTAGAACGTGTGTTTCTTCCTGTGTAGTTACATAAAATAACATTGCATATAAATACTATAATTACCCTCCAAAAGTTTGAAATGATTCCTTTTAATTTTGTATTTCGGTTTCAATTTCTTTTTGTATAAATAAGCCAGAGAACCATTGCTTATGTTTTCTATTATTTTAAAGGCCACAACTACACTCAGAGTTTTATAAAGATCTTGAAATTGAATAAAAATTTCAATACAGCAAAGCAAATTTTTATTCAGAAAACTGAAAATGTGTTTTCAATATTTTTTTCCTTAATTTTTCACAATTATAAAAGTTCTTTTAAAACATGTTGCTTGTTCACTTGCCATTAAGTCAATATATAAATATACAAAGGAGATAATTGAAATAAAAAAATGCGTTAATTAAAATCAGATTAAAATATTTTAATCTGTTGCAGACAAGGCACAGAGAACACAAAAAAATGCAAAATGTGGAAAGATTTTTGATAATCATGTGTGTATGTATGTCCGCCTTTGTGTTCACAAGCATATTTTTAAAAAGCATATGGATTTCACAGTTTAAGCAAGTAAAATTAATAATTAAAAACAAGGAATTTTACGTTATGAATTTTATGTCTCTTTTATGTTTAGTTTTTATGTAATGACAAAATAAAACAACCATAAAAAGTTTAACTTTGAACCTTTTTTTTGTAAATAACTGGCATTTTATTGCTTTTAAACAAACAAAACAAGTGCATGTACTGGTATATGTTTATTTAACAAAATCAAAAAAAAAACTAATTCCTTTTCTGTAAAGTTTTTCCCTTGGCGTTCTTGGTGGTGACGGAATAGAAGACTGATGTGCTGTTGATTGTTTAGATGGTTGACATTAAAACCCTATTAAGCTTTTGTTAAACATTTTAACATAACGCCATCTAAAACGATCAATAAACAGTGTCCATCATTAAATCTCTAAGCGGCGTGATTTTGAAAATGACGCCAATACAGCAAAAAGGACCATCTATGTACATATAACAAAAGCATTTTAAATAATAGCAAGAAGCAAACGTAAACATTTTATAGCCTTTAAATAAAATTTGAGTTAGCTTTATTTTTAATAAACGCATTAGAAAGAAGTCTAAATGAGTTAAATGGTAACAGGAAATTTGCACTAAAATTATCAAAAGCTGTCAGAATGATTTTAGTTTTGTAATCGCAAACGAGAGTCAAATGCCTAATTATTACGTTTTTAACTAACGCAAGAGGTTTCTCAAATTTCTGGAACTGAGTATTTATGTTTACAAAAATCCTCTCTTTATATACATATATCATAGAGATTTAAATAACAATAAACCCTTGGAGGTTTTTACGATTAACACTTGCATACTATAAGGCGCCAGTTTAACCTTTTTAATAGACATACCTTGAGGAGCTAACAAATACATGATTCTTACAAAAAAATTTAAATATGTACTTTTTAAGATCATTTTTTTCGAAAAAAGCTCCGGACTGATTGTGTGAAATTCGGAAGCTAAGTCACAAACTGACTTGGACATTTGCCTTTTGGGTGCCTTGGTATATTTATTACAATGTTAAAAAATCACGGAAGTTCTATTTAAATCCTTGAAACAAAGCTGCCGACTTCAAAAAAGCGATCTGCCTATATTAAATCCTTGAACGCAGGAGATAATATTTTTTAACAGAGCAGGCCAAAAGAAACTGTATATTAAGGCTTTTTTTTAAAAATGGTCAGAGAATACACTAAGATAATACGCGTTATGAAACGCAGCTCCTGGGGGCGATATTGCAAAAGGGTGAATAGCGTGAACGATCCACAAAATCTAATTATGTTCTAATTTAAAAACCAGATTCGAATGTTTTTTGACTTGTCAGATAAGAGCACCACGCCTTTATTACAGGATGATCAATGGAAATCGCTTTTAAAGAAGGAAACTTAATAATAAATAGGTTCAAAATGGACTTAATTACAAAGACAACGCGCTGGCTATACACAAGGGCAATTATACCATTACTATTCTCTGTTTCGGTGGGCATCAGTAAACTGAAAATTTAGTATTGAAGTCTTATATCTAAAAGCATATATGTTATTGCAGAATAATCGAGGCAATCAAGACTTTTTTAACAAGGGCACTGAAAACTATTTAAAATATCCAGCCCCTAAAGCTCTAAGACTTGTATTATTATATGGTTGACCCAAATAGGGTAGAAAAAATTGCAATGAGAACGCTTGTTGAAAACCCAGGATTTACGAAATATTTTTATGACTCGAAACTCAAGCAGGTCAAACGCTAATAAGTATCTGAAGGAATAGGCTGGGTCAGTATAGACGGTGTTGCATTGAAAAAGAGATAAATGATTACTTACACATTATATGGATGCCTGGCGAATGGCCTGGTCACTAAATCTAACAAAATAGAGACAGTTGATCCAAGGAGTCTAAAGACTTTTCTTTCTTCAAAACATAGGCCGAGTTGAAGCAGGAGATAGGCATTACGCCCAGAGCAAATTCGAAGAACGAAACAGTTAGCGGAATGACTAGAATTCCTTTAATTAACCAAAATAAGGACAAGACAAAAGAATTTTAGAAACGGAGGAAACCTGGAATTAAGCTAGGTAGTGAGGATGCTGACGGATCACTTAAACTAACAATAGAATCAGAGCTGCAAAGAACAGCGATTGCAAGGTTGACACAGGCCAGCTTATGCACAGGCTAGGGAACAATATAGATGAGTCGGCGGTTTGTTTCACACCTGAAATTAATTTAACTTACCGTTGATAGGGAGAAAAGTATATTATTTGATTACAATTACATATATTGAATAAGTTTTCCCCAACTAAATGTTTACGTAAGTTTGAACTTAAGGCGCAATGTAAAGGAGGTAGAAAATCCATAATCAGAAGGGGTCGATTATTTTAGGTCAGCAACCCGACAGTGATCAAGTGTAGAGTAATAGCTAAGGGTAGTCCCTTACTCAGACACAGATATTGGTCGGTATATAGATATTGTTTGCTTTCATGCACTTACAAAAAGTTGTTTTCAAGTTTTCACTCCTTGAAGTCGAGAAATCCGTAAATAAAAGAGTGTTGGGTCTTTTGTGACTGGGAACGGTACCATTTAAAGATGCTAAACAATATCAACACTTTTTTAAGGTTGTTTTTAAACATCAAACACACATCACTAAGGTACAAATGGCAGATGGATGGACAGATGACTCGATGGGTTGACAAACGATAATGATGAAAACGACAAAGATTTTATGTTATTTGCTGCTGTTTCTTGTTACTGTTGTGGTTATTGTACACAAAATACTAAAAATGGTTATAGTTGTGTTAAACATAAAAGTCACTTATTATGGTTTTTGTATATTTTACACACAAAAAGCAAAAAAAAAAAGGAATGAACATAAAAATTAAAAAGCTAAATGGTTGTTAGGACAGACTTGCAGGCACTTTGGGAAGCAGTCAATAAAACATCCTCTTTTAACTCCTTCCTTTGCTACTTTAGAGAAAGAGAGTTGAAAGTTTTTGTTAATAAATAAATTGATAACTAATAAAACAAGTAATGTACGACACTTCTGTGCGAGAACATGCAACGCATACCAAATGTTTAAACAATAATTTGAACAACAAATAATGTTGTAGTAAGGAGCTGATGAGACTTCATTTAATACCAAAGATCATGAAACTGCCTTTTGTTCCAAAAAAAGTAAAAGAAGTTGGTAGTAATATCAGCCGAATACTTAAGGAGACATTATTACTTTATTGAAGATTTATTTGTTGATTATTCTTAAGTATGTATGTATTTAAAGGCAAAGCAATTCACATATTTAACTGAATGTGAAAATAAGAATCAACTACATGTATTGTATTTTATTTGTTTATTCTACTGACTACAATTTAGCTTACAAATCAGTCATGAGAAACATCAATGGTGGCCCTGACTGTCAATGTGTCAGCAACATTTTAGACATCATTTCAACAGTGTTAATGAGCATTTGTTAGATTGTAAAATCAACAGGTCCCTGTCATTGGCAGCCATCGAGTCAACCATCCAACTATAAAATATGTTTAAATTAAGGTAACAGATCTTAACTAATTTAAAAAAAGGAGAGAAGAAAAAAACTAAAAAATCATAATATACTGAAGTTTGAAAGAAGACAACAACAACAATAAGCAACAAAATCATCTAAACAAAATACCATCTTTTAGGTAACAATGAGCAAGACTTGATATAATTATTTTTATTTGTAAATTGTTGTTTATCGCATTAATGATTGATTGATGAAGTGCTTGGTTAACAATGACATTTGTACTATTTAAAGAATAATTAATTAGTTTTTTTTTTGTGAAGTGCTCTCTAACTAATAGGTGTCATATCAATAAAATATAAACTTGATAAGTTGGAATGAAAGAAAATGGTAATAAAAAAATATTTAAAATCTTAGTGGGAAAGGACATCCACATCACGGATAATGTATTTTCGGGTCTGCTTTGGATAACCAGCATGCCTTCACTCAGACGTTTTACAGAGTTTTTCTTGATATTGCAGGTGCTTCTAAAGGTGCTTCAATGGACGTAATCGTTAAAAGCGTAGGACAAATGAAAACTGTCCTGATGGTTATTTTTTTACTGGATTTCTGAAAAATACGTTGAAAATGGGGGAGTGCGAAGAGACACAGAGGCTCTTAAAAAACTTTTTCTAAGAGAAGTACTTTCAGCACTTCTTTAGAAACTAGATGCTAGAAACTTCCTACTAGGCTTGAACTCAGAGTCGACATGGCCCGATTATTTAGAAAACTGAACTGAACAATGACTTATGGTACCAAAACTGAATTTCATAGAGGAGACGAGGGTAACTATGGATGAACACGACTGTTTCGCGAAAATTTTCCCAGATCACAAGCCCTGCAACTTCTTTATGGATAAGTTTAATATGCAAATAAGAGTCGAAGCTACGGTCTTCTGTCAAGAGCTGGGCCTCACTGGATCTAAGAATGTTCTAGCGGACTTGTAATTGTACTTGGATGACAACTTAGACTCCAATGCTTCTCAATTGTTTCAGAGTGCAAGATATATAAAAACACTTTTTGTCATGAGATAAGAACACATCTATTGATGTCAACGATAAAGTGGTATTGAGGGGAATGGTAAGGGTAATGTCCGTTCGGGCTTCAATTTAGATTGCTAATAGAGTCAGAGCCATGGAGATCTGAGTAAATACCTCTGCGCGTAATACACTAAGGATTATATTAGAATCTAATGACATGAGGGAAATGAGGTTTTTACTCCTCTTGCAGAAAAGGGATTGTAGAATTCAAATTATTGGACAACAGTGAATCCTAAAACATTCAAACAATTGGCCAGCGATGGCAGCAGGCATTAAAATGTAACGGAAAATAAGAAGACTGTTAAAAATATTTCCTGCGATAAATAAGCATAAACAAACAATTTTTTTTCTATTTTGGCCAAGTTTAAGATATAGGAACCAGAGTTATAAAGAAGCAACCTAATCTGAGTCGCAGTTTGCCTTAGAAAACAAAATTTTTGATCGGCGATTCTTTTGGAAATCCAAACAGAAAACATTTTTCTCTGTATATAAGATTAGAGCAGGATGGAGTACAGTTTTCCAGTCGAAAATAGTGGAATATTTTTACGCGAAACCCATTTAAATTAAAAAAATTGTGTATAAAAAGAAAAAAATATGGAGAACAGCATGATTAAATTATCTTTTTATAATTTTTAAGCTGTTTTTGATTTTATTTTTTATTATCAAGATTTTTTTTATAAAAACCTTTTTTATATACATACATGTGTAAATTTATGTATATACATATATATACAGACATACTTACATATGTATGTATGTATGAATTTAAAAAATCATCATCACAACCATCATTAAAAAGAACTTAACTCTTGTTTTATTATAAAACGAATAATTTGCTATGGAATGACAAGAAGATTTTTTCCTTTACCTCATTGTTTAATATGTCCTGAGGTACCACAAATATGAACAAAAAAATGTTTGTCATGTATTTTCTTTGGTTTGCTGGTATTTTTAATTTTTCTGTATTTTTTTAATATTAATCAAAAGCATATGAATAAAACAAAACGAATAAAAAAGGCATGAATCAAGAATCGACAGACAGACAGACGTCGAAGGATTGTGACATATTAAAAAAAGGTGTCAAGTGAATTTGTAAAAATGAATACAACACTTTGAGGTGTTGGTTGACATAAGTTTTATTGGGTTTCCTCTTTGGAATAATCATTGTCTTTAGCATCGTCATCGATGAAGACGGCATCCACACTCACATTCACAACGACAACGTCATTGTCATTAATATCTTATGTTGGAAAATCCTCAGGTGTATAAGTGTCGATAAAGATGCTGCGGGTATGATATTGGTGCTGTATGTTTGCTGATTTGTAGTTATTAATATTTTGCCGGCCCACTGGATTTTCTATCTTTTATGTTGTTTTCAATATTTTTTGTAAAATTTTACAAAAACTGTATTATCATCATGTTGGTGGTCTCTAGCGTGCACAGCATTATTTCTAAGCATGAATTGCAATTATAGTCACAAAACAAATTGTTTAAACATACATAAGTCCCTACAGAAGAAAACTGGTATAACGAATTGTGTTGCACTCTTCAATAAAGTCTTCTTATTTGTTTTTAAAATAAATCAGATAATCTTAGTTAAACTTCTAATAAGCAAACGAAAAAGGAAGGAGTACGGTAAAAGGAAGAAAAAATTATATTCATTGTACCGAACTTCAACTGTTTAAAGTATTTTTCTACATGCTTTTTTTCTCTGCATTCAATAATTGTTATATACAGGTATCTGAGAACGGCGTTTAAATTAATGTGTTTTAACAGCAAATTGCACAATCATTGATTTAATATCTAATACTTGTCTATACAGGTATTTATGTACACATATTCATTTTAAATATTAACAACAAATCTTAATCTTTAGTATTTTGTTTTGGGGGATACAGTGTTTTTTTTGTTTCATTAAAAATTTTATAAATAATAACTGTGTTGTTTGAAGTTTTTTCTTGTCTGATATGCCAATTATTATAATTGCTTGATTGGTTTTGAATCACTGAAATTTATACTTTTTTATAACAAACAGCAATTAAAGCAATTTGAAAACCGTGTTTCAAAATCTAAAATACAAAATTTAAAAAAAAAATTAAATAATTTAAGCACCTACACATTGTAGGATATGCTTAATTCAAAAGCTTCAATTCTCAGTGTTACAGTGGAAACAGAAGACTCGTAGTTTTATAAAAAAAGGATTTTGAAAACAGTTTAAAAAAACTGTTTCGGTTTTAGATAAAGTATGACTAAAAAAATAATTTTGATGCGAAACTTATATAAAATAGATTTCTTTTTATTCTGCTAATAACCAGCATTTAGAGGATGGTCCTTATACATGCATCGCATTATGTTGGTACCCAGAAATAGGTTAGGGGAAGGAGGATACAGGGAGTAGCGTTTGTGGACATTTGATTTAAACTTTTCAAGTTTAACCATAACACAAAAGATATCCTTAGGAAGATTGTTCCACATACGGACTGGGCTACTAAATAACTAATTTTCTTGTAATGCGTACTGCGACTCACTGGAAAGTCTATCTAAAAAAGGTGTTCTCTTCTTGAAAGACGCGTATCATGCCCGGGGATTTTTCAGTGTAGTATCGATAGAACAGTGAAACGCATCTAAAATTACAACGATGCTTAAGTGAATCAATACAGTTACATACCAAATGTCAACGGTAAGAATTTTTGCGGTAAAGTAGCTCAAAAAAAGAAGTTTGAGCAACAACTCATGCATATAAATTATATTAAGTTTTAGGTGGTATATATATTAAGAATATCAGATTGTGTAAAGTAAATTCGGCATCGTTTTTAAAACCCCAACACTTGAATGCTTCTTTCGACACCAGAAATATAAGTTCCATGGAGCGGACATCACCCTGGATTCTCATTGCCAAAAGATCGAGAGGTTCTATCCCGCAACATTTATTCCTTTCAAGAAAATTAACGATAAGCAAAGACAATATTGGATCTTTCGGATAATAAATTTAACCTATTCGCACTGCCCCAACCGGTAATTACTTTTACATCCCGGTTAAATGTGTCGTTCAGAATCTGCCTCATACCTTCAATCTTGAGGAAGAATAAACCGTAAGAAAATTAGTTTAAGTGACCTACGCTGCTGTCGTCTGCAAAAGAATAGGCAGAATTTGAAATCTGCATAGAGCGTCATTAAGAAAGATTAGGTACAAAGTAAAGAGAGATCGGAGCCTTGCGGTACCTTGAATAAATTTTGATTTCATTATTAGAGATCCCTTTTACCACAATAGGAATATTGCGATCTCTGAAAAAACTTGATATAAATCGATGCTATGTTTGAATAAAGGCTCACTATACCAAAATCTATGCAACGTCTTAGAAACTTTAAAAGGCACGCCTTACTCTCGCCAAAATTATGTATAAGAAGATCCCCCGTAGAGGTTCTGTATGAAATTCATAATGGTCGTCGCTTAAAAAGCCGTTGGACTCTAGATACCTTGGAATTAGTCGCTTATTTTTAGGGTTTTCAGTTTTTTCCTTTTTTGGGGACCGGTGTAATATTTGGTACTTTCCAAAACATGGAAAATGCCCCAGTACGGATACATTGCTAAAAACGCTAGTAAGTGGTCGGAAAGTTTTGGTGAACAAATCGTGAAAATTTATCAAATTGAGGGCATTTACAAGCGAAGAACAGTGATATAAATGCTGGAATTAGGAAACATAATTAAACATTTCTTTAAACAATAACGTTCTGCGAATAATTTTCGTAGTTATGTTCATTTTTATTAAATGAATTCGGTTGCAACTGTGCACATAAATACATATACAGACAAAGTCATATATATTTACACAAATTAAAATTTGTAGTATAGTTCCGACCAGTTCTGACCCTATTTTAGAGGCTGCCATAGGTTTGTTTCTTCTTTACTAAATTGTAGACTGTTTTCTGACATGTTCCGCACTCTTTTCCCAAGTCTGATGCCGAGGAACCTATTCCAAACTTCGTTGCGATCTCAACTCGCGTTTCGACGGGAATTTCCTTTATTTTCACCATTTTAAACGTTTTTTTAGCGACTTTTCTATAAATATTTATTTTTATGCAATATAAATTTGCTATCAAACCAAATTAGGTTTTTTTTAAAGATTGCAGCGTTTTTAACTTAATTTCAAGACAAAATAAGTGTGTAAATAATTTTGAAAGAGAAGGCTTAGACTTCTTTTATAAGTTAAATCAACAGCCGTCAAGTTTTTTGCTAAAAAATTTTAACTAGCATAAACTGTACATTTTAAGGATTACGATTGAGTAGATTTCATTTAAAAATTTATTAGAAAAGCTTAAACAATTTGTTTTATTTCTAAGCAAAGTAAAATTTTTAATTTGTGTAAATATATATGACTATGTCTATATTTATATATAGAGCCCGTCAAATAATATTTTCTTGCTTAGCAATACGTTGACATTTTTAAAAACGTATATTTTTCCACTGTATGTATGCATGTTTAATTCATTAATTACACAAAAAAACTAAACGATTTCTTGCAACAGTAAAAAAAAAAAATTTATAGTTTCTAGGAATTCTAATCAAAAATATAAATGCTCCATATACAGTATAAACTGGCAATTGGTTGGTATGGCAATAAACATACATACACATGTTTTAATTTTTGGTTATCATAAACGTTTTTGACATGTTAAACATCATCATAAATTTTGCGATGTCATAACGTTAAACATTATACGACTAAACACTAAGAAAACGCATAAAAACGAAAAACGAAAACCCCAAAAGATCTTTTAATAAAAATGCGTAACATTTTTAACATCTTCAACTTCTGGTGTGTGGCTGCGATCATACATTTTAACATTTTATTGATTGTCCTTTTTTACGCTCTTCCTTGTTAAAGCAAAAAACACGCAAAAGAATTCGCTTTTTGTTGTTGAGATAATTTATAACCGCTAAAACTTTGTAGCGATCTTGTTTCGGTTTTCTTGTTTCATTTCTTTGTTTAACACAAACGTTTAGAGTTGAGGTCATAAATATTAAACAACATGTGGCCAATAAATGAACGATCGATCGATCGATTGATGCAAAATGTTTTTAAATCATTATAAAAACGAAACATTTCAAACATCAATATTCACTACTAAATCAAAATTGGGTTTCTTCCTGAATGTAGTGAATTTTATTAATCGTTTTGCCTGCAAACGTTTAGTTTAATTATGGAGATTTCGCGGAAGAGTTTGGTTGTTTAATTGATTTAATTGAAACTATAAAGTTCCAGAAAATGCAATTTGATTGGGCCTTAAATAATTTACAGACTTAAGTATGACAGATTTGCATTTTCTGTAAAAGGTTGCCTTATCAGTATGTAATAAAATAATAAAAATAAGCAAAAAATTAATTAATTATTACAAATGTTTCTGCACAAATGGTTAAATAGTTTCGATAACAAATTTAAATTTTATTTAAAAGATAGGGGCTTATGTTCTAAAACACAATGCCTAAAACAAAAACAATTTTTTTTGAGAAAAATCGGGGACCAAGGTACACCCAAGAGGCCAATTTCTACAAGACCTCTAAGTTGAAACATGAACTCCTTTTATGGGTTGTTGAGGGAGTTTTACACGGAAATAGGGATCGGTAGGGCTTAAAACAATAACTTAGGAAAAATTATTTAAGCAATTTAATTTTTATTAAGTCCTAACATCCATTTAAATGTATTTAGTTAAGGTGACTTTCAGAAGAGGAAGCGAAGTAAAGGTGACTTCTATGGTAAACTCTTACCGCTATAGTCAGGAACTTATTTACAATAATTTCATATAGTTTCCGGGTTAAGGCTTGTTACGACAAACCAATCTTTGCTTAATTTAGGGCGAAACTTTCTGTTTAAAACCCTTTCGAATATGTAACAATATTTCTACACTGCTACCTTTTGTCAGTTTATGCAGGTTATTTTCGAAAATGGTACTAAATGGGAGTAATGTTGAAATATAATAGTTAGAGGCAGAAGACCTTAAGCATGTATACAATCTAATAGAGAGAAAGTTGTATATTTTTTCGTCTACAAAGCTTACTCCGGGACAATATTCAAATGAGGTCTAGCTGAATAATAGTTTTCATACAAAAGATATTTTTGAGTTAAACTTTATCCAGTGAAATTAAAAAATTTAGCCTATGTCTCGAAAACTATAACAGCTATAAAATTCAAATATTCTACAAAAATAAACTGAACAATAAATTCTACATTTTGGAAAAAAATAATTTGGAAAGGATCAGGGAAAGAGGTGGCCCCATACAAATGAAAATTTTTTACGAAATTTTTAATACGCTATGTTTCAAAATATATATACTCCCAATGTTTGGGAGTTATTTCATAAAAGTCACAAAAAAGTGAAATAACTCCCAAATGAAATAACTCCCAACAAAAATGAAATAACCCCTAATTACAAAAAAAAAATAATTGTTTTATGAAATAAGTCCCAACGGAAATGAAATAACTCCCAACAATAATGAAATAACTCCCAACGAAAATGAAATAACTCCCAACGAAAACAAAATAACTCCCAATTAAAATATATATAATGCGAAAACCTTTTGTATCCATAAATTAGATGTTACTAACGTAAAATTATTTTCTAAACAAACAAACCAAATGACTGCCGGCCTCCGTCTGGACGCAGGATAAGTTAACTCTCGTGGATCGAACCGCCGGTTTCGATACAGCTTTAGGACAGGCGCGTGGACTTGAGGCACCTTTTTGGTTAAATAATTTTTTAATAAAAAAGATTTATTTAGATAGCCGGCCTTCGGCCGGGCGCAAGGAAAGAAACATCCAGTGGATTCGATTCGCCGGCTTCGCAGTAGCCTTCGGCCGGGCAATGGACTTTAAGCTCTACTGCTTTCCATATAAAGCTTCGCCAAATAAAATATGAATTTAATGACACTTTAGTTATGAGGCTGCAAATACTTCCGATGCACTACAGTGTAAAGTATATTCCCCGCCGAAGGCTACTGCGAAGCCGGCGGATCGAATACACTAGAGTTTTTTTTTCCTTGCGCCCGGCCGAAGGCCCGCTACATACCCCACGGTTTTTAAACCCCAAACTTTTTAAATAAATGTCACCTTTTATACTAGCGTGAGTTTTCTCCCCAAGTTAACAATGCTGTTGCGCAGTGCTGTGCACAAGAAAAGTATTGTTCGATTACATCAAATGTTTGAATATTCTTGAATGAGTTTTGCTCTCCAGAGCCCAGCCATAGGGCAGCAATATACAGCACTTTTAAAACAGAATCTAAGCTTGCAATGTTTTGCCACCGAACATCTCTAGTGGATTTGAACCGGCGGCTTTGCTATAGCTTAAGGCTAGGCGCACGAACTTTAATATCTCTATTTTGGGCTAATTAATTGATTTTGGATGTTTTGAAAAAGTGGTGTATATAGGCAGCCTTAGGCCGGGCGAAAGGAATCAAAACTCTAGTGGATTCGATCCGCCGGCTTCGATGTAGCCTTCGGCCGGGCAATGGGCTTTAAGCTCTAGTTAATATTAAAACTTCAGATGTAAACAAGAATGATATAACGGTTTGGGGTTTTTGTGATAGTGCTTAAATTAAGCACTTCTGGTATTTAAAGATCACTAGAGCTTAAAGCCCGTTGCCCGGCCGAAGGCAACAGCGAAGCCGGCGGATCGAATGCACTGGAGTTTTTTTTCCTTGCGCCCGGCCGAAGGCTGGCTATATATGCCACTTTTTTTTAAACCCAAAACTTTCAATTCATTGTCACCTTTTGTATCCGTAAATTAGATATCACTTACGTAAAATTATTTTCTAAACAAACAAACCAAATAACTGGCGGCCTCCGTCTGGACGCAGGATAAGTAAACTCTCGTGGATCAAACCGCCAGCTTCGTTACAGCTTTAGGACAGGCGCGTGGACTTTAAGCACCTTTTGGGTTAAATAATTTTTCTAATAAAAAGGAGTTATTTAGATAGCCGGCCTTCGGCCTGGCGCAAGGCAAAAAAACTCCAGTGCATTCGATCCGCTGGCTTCGCAGTAGCCTTCGGCCGGGAATGGACTTTAAGCTCTACTGCTTTCCATATAAAGCTTCGCCAAAAAAAACATGAATTTTACGACACTTTAGTTATGAAGCTGCAAATACTTCCGATGCACTACAGTTTAAAGTATATACCCCGCCGAAGGCAACTGCGAAGCCGGCGGATCGAATCCACTTGAGTTTTTTTTTTCTTGCGCCCGGCCGAAGGCCGGCTATATACCCACGTTTTTAAAACCCCAAAACTTTTAAATAAATGTCACCTTTTATTATGAAATAACTCCCAATTTGTATGGAAAAAAATTGGGAGATATTTCATTTTTTCATTGGGAGTTATTTCATTTGGGAGTTATTTCATGGTACCCAAAAGAGCTTATATATTGGAAAATAATAAGTTGGATAGAAAGAGGGTGAAGGGAACGTCTCATACAAATTAAAAACTTTTATTAAACTTTTAATTCCAAATATATCGAAAACTATAACGTCTATTGTCTTCGAGTGTTCTATAAAAAGTAATGATACAATAATTCTTACATTTTGAAAAAAAATAGCCATAAAAATAAACAACTTTTTTTTTAATTTGATACGAATAATGTCGAAAACTGTAAAAACTCTCCACCCCGATATTCATCATGGTATTCCAAATAAACATACGAACGTTAAAATTTTGTAAGATTTTCTATTCCAAAAACTAGAATTGCTATGGACTTCAAACCCGGCACAAAGTATTTTTATTAAAATATTTGCACTACGAAATAACTCGACTAGATCAGATGGCTTTGTATGTAAAAATACCAATGTGAAGGGTATATAAGATTCGGCACAGCCGATTATACCGCTCTTGCTTGTTCTTTGCTGGTATGCTTTCTATAGGTATGATCAGTCTATTTTGTGGCGTTGCCTTAATAAAAATATCTTTCTGAATAAGCATGTCTGGGCGAAACTGCCTTGTATTTAATTTTAGCCTCACACGCATTCGCAAACGTATTTTTAACAAAATTAAGACAACCAAATTTTTGTAAAGGCTAGTTCATTATTGAGCGTACTTTCCACAGTAGGCGTTTACCAAAAAAAAAAGTGAACCGCAATAACCAAAGTCACTACACTTTGTTCATACAGTGATTCTCTATAAAAACTTTAGTGTTGGGTATAACTAGTATGGTCGGGCTGTTTCGACTTTTACTTTCTTGCTTGCTTAGATTGTGGTCCGATTACAAATATTTCTAATAGTTTTTACGAAAGCTGGATCGAAAGGATCGAAGAGTGCAAAAATAAGTACATTTACAATCTGCAAATTGGTATACTGTGTCAAAGTTTTGCTAGAAATTTAAAAGAAAATAATTAAAATTTTTTAGCTCATTAAATTAACATTTCATTTTTAACATTTCTCATGATTTTAAAAATGCTATCAAATTGTGTTCCTTTTTCCACGGGTACTTGTAACGTTTTCAACCATGGAAATATAAACATTTTACAAAATGACTCACTTGTTGTCCTCAGCAAAACTAATTTTGAATTAATTTTCCTAAAACTAGTTAAAAGAAAAAGCTTTAAAAATATAATTTACCAATTCTGTTTTACAGCCACAATAAATATTCCCATTTAAACTAAAGGAAAAAAATTTCGAAAACAGAATTTATGGAATGAATAATATATTTTTAATACCAAAAGTGAATAAAGTTTTATTAACTAGTTTTTATCTTTAGTTAAAAATAAAAGCAGCAACTATTGCTTTTATGCTAATCCTTTTCGTTCCATCAAAACACTTTAACGAATTCAACAAATAAAAAATTAAAACAGAAAAGAATATGAAAACGTAGAAAGATGAATGGATTATTTACTAAAAGCCAAAGTAATTTATGGCCGTGTATTAAAATATGTGAAAAAAAGTAAATTGGTAGGAACAAAAAGAAAAAACAAAGACTACTTAAAGCAGTTGCGGTGATTAAAACTAAAATGATATTTAACTTCAACAGCATAACATCATGTTGGTCATGCCATGACTGTAACTGAAAATGAGCATTTTGACGAGCAAAAGGACGAACAAAAATTAACAAAATTGTAACCTCGTTTAGGTATAATTCTTTTAAACTTTCTCAGAATTTAATTCTTTTAAGACGATTTGAGCAGCAAAGCGAAAAATAAAATGAGCAGAAGTAGCTAAATCAAAAAAAAGAAAAAAAAATATTTAAACTTAAGTCAATTTAGTTATGGTTGAATAGGTTTTATTATTATTAGATTCAATTTGTGGCATCATTGGGTTTAAGTTTTATGGCTAAAACGATTTCAGATTTTTAACACAAAATATGTATTTAGCTTGCTCACCCACTTTTATGTTTCTTAACATTTTGCCTAAATTCTTTATTTTCCTTTAATTGTTTGAAATTTTTTTTGTTTGTAAGCGAACAAAGAATTAAATCAAAAACAATTTCGCTAAAATATCCCAAGGCTTAACTTTGTTCTGTGTTCAAAGACCATGCACATAAAGAATTTAAAACAGAAAAAATATTAGATTCAAATGGGATGGATTGTTTATATCAATTTCAGTTACCCACAAACATTTGCAAATAACGGAAAAAATAATACAAAAATGCAGAAACAATAAAGTTCTCCATATATATTTGACTCCAAAGCATACAGTGAGTTAGTGAGTTAAAAAACTGTTTAAAAAGTTTCTTAAATTTACAGGCTTTTACGTAAAGACACCGAAACAGTGGACCCCGTTGGGCCTTCTTATCGAAGTCTTCCTGTTTCAACAAGTCTATGAACTATTTAAATAAAAACAAGGTTGACATGCGTTAAATAAAGATTTTAAATCTCAAACAGTATGTACTAATGTTTTCTACGGGCACCACATACGTGGTAGGGGTAATATGCGATTGTGAATATATTTTAAACGGCTTAAAATAATTGTCTGAGCCCTACCTTTTATTAAACTGATCAACTAAGTATCAATTCCTAATGAAAGTACGGTTCGAACTTTTAAAAACATTTTAATAATATTTATCACAATTTTGGTTTTGGTAAAGTGAAGATGATTGGTTGGTTTTTGGCACAGCCCTGATAAAGATTTTCTGCTGAATTAAGTCATTTGCTCTGTAACTGCCTCGAATGTTATTCTATCGCCAAATGTTAAATAGAATTATAACTAACAACGGGTCATATAACATATAATTTACAGAAAAAGTATCCAATATTTTTTCAATTAACGCTTTAACTAAAAAAATCACCATTTTCAATTAAAAAAACTTAATCTCCCGAATTAAATATTTAATTATTTTCAAAAAGTAAATTCAAGAAATGAGGTTTGCTTACTAACTCTTAAAACAATAATAATTTTGCAATATATTAGTCCAACTCCCGGAAAAAATATTTTACTTTCTTAATTGCTTTATAGATTCATAAAAACGCCATCGAAATATGTATTAACCTAAACAAATTTTGCGAAGACTGGTCTATTATTTACCATACCTCTAATGGTAGGCGTTTTTTGAAAGTCATATTGATACCTCTCAAGGAAGTCATCTTAACATTTGAAAACTTTTCGCATACGGCGTTACACAGAAAAATACGGAAATAAAGTACAGTTGCCCACCATAAAGGTTGTGGTACGTTTTGAAAAGTGGGACCCTAAAAAGTAAAAATTATGAAGACATAGTTCGGAATGTGTCCCAGAAGTCTCTTATAATGTTTATGGTACTTTTTTTTTAAATTTTGAATATAAAAAAAAGAAAAGTGGAAAAGTCATATATTCCCACAAAACCTTTGTTTACCGACTAAGAAAGCAAGCCATTTTGGATATTTCTAACAACTTTTTAATCGAACAACTTATTATTTTTCTTCGAGCTTTCTAGAAATTCTCGACCCCTACTTACATATGTGCTTACAAAAGTCAATCGAAAAACTAGTTAACAAGCATTAACTAAAATGGTTTTTTCATAATCATATTTTTGCATATATAGTTAGTTACCTACAAAAAAGATAATAAGGTCTTACCAATACGTGTTAAGAAGACCTTATTACTTTGTAACCTATAAAATAATAAGATTACTCAAAATCAAAAAGATTTTACTGGGTTAATACTTTTTGGGAACTTTTTGTTACTTTTAAATCATCAACCTTAATTTGACGTCGTGGTCAGGAGCTTTGCATTCAGAAAACAACTTTGGCCACAATTTTGCACAATGATTTGCATTTCTTTCCATCTAAGATTAAGCTGACACAAGAGCTTCTTCTAGAAGACCATCTACGCGGTGTACATATGCCAATAGGATGCTACAGCTCGCCCATGACAGCCCCGATTTTCATAAAAATATCATAATGAGTGTCGATGCACATTTTCATTTAAACATATATAAGAATTAATAGAATAGTCGGTTCTGGGCAATTAAAACGCTCAAATTATTTATCAGTCACCTTTGCATCCATTTAAGGTGCCAGACTGATGTGCAATTTGGTCAGTAGGAATCATTGAACCTTACTTTTTTTACACTGAAAACGGCGTAACGGTAGCTGTCAATGGGGAGCGAAATCGTGATATGAATTAAAACTTTTTAATTCCAAAACTGTATGAATTGGGCTCAGACGATGCCATATCGCATGCAGCCACGATTACAATGGAATTACTGCGAGATTTCTTTCCACAATAAGTTATTTTAAGAAATGGTGATATTGGTTGGCCTCCACAGATGCCTGATTTAATTGCCCCGGACTTCTTTTTGTGGGGATATCTGAAAACCAAGGTTTATTCACACAAACCAGAAACGATGGAGCAATTCAAACAAAATATTCGTAATGAAATTAATGACATACTTCGTGAAATTTATAAGAATGTAATGAAAAATGTGCTCAAGAGTGATCGCATTTGTGAGGCTAACAGAGGCGAACGTTTATCTGATATTGTATTTCATACATAATTGCCGATATTAAATAAAACATTTATATAAGGTCCATTCTCTTTTGTTTAATCAGTAATTATAAACAAACAAAGTAGTATACCTTGCCGGCGGACATCCTGTAGAAGTAACAATTTCTGATCTTGTTTTATTTTTGACAACTGAATGCACACCCCAGTAAAAATAACAGGAAACATGGAGGAGGGCACAGAAAAATATTCCAATTTTATGTTTTAAAGTTGTTGCAGACTTATATGATGAATTTTATTTTTTTTTTATTTTAAATTTAGCAATTTGGAAGGTCATACGAAACGCATTACGTCCCCGCAACTGAAATTGTTATACGCAACTTTGTAATATGGAGCAAGCGATATGTACAAACGTTCATATGTAAACACAAAAAAGGCATTTTCATAAATAAATACTTTTTAAATTTAAAATTGGTTTTTAAACGAAATTTTCATACAAAATTAGTATATGAGATCATATTTAAATAAAAAAATTTTTTATGATTATGCCCCTAATAATTAAATGATTAGATTTTTCAAGATGTGGAGAATCTTATCACAATTATTCAAGTTTTTTTTTTGACATTTAATGAAATACTGCAGTAAGATTGTATAACTTCAGTTTTTAGCAATACTATATCAACAACAATGTTATTGTTGTATTAAAAATGTTATTTTTTATTCTGTTTCAGCAAGTAAAAAAATGCGGTATATTACTGATGATACTGTATATAGAATAAAACCAACAACAAAAACCGAAAAATATTACAAATTAATATTACGTACACACAAGGCAAAACAGCAAAACAGCAGAGAACAAAAACACAAATAAAAAGTAATACCAAAGAAAATAACTGCAAATAAACTAGAAATGCATCGAAGCAAGAAACTAAAATTCAAAAAAATACTTTTTTCTTAAATGGGAGCAACGCCAAATCAAACCATATTACAGCTGAGTGAAAAATCCTGGCCTAGAAATTCTACCAGTTTATACCAACAACTGGTAACAGAATGTTAGTAACTAAACGCACATACGCACACTGCCATAAGCATCTGAAAATTTCAATTTTCTTGTACCGTCAAAGATTAATTACAATATTGAAATGAATCTTGCTTTACATCCTTCAGTCATTTTTTTGTTTTTGTTTGTCTATAAAAATAGGGACATAGAAAAGCAACACAAAGAAAAAATTGCGAAAACAAATTTAAAAAAAAATGATAAAATAATTTTCTTAGTTTTTCAAAAGTACGAGTACGACTTAATATGATGGAAACAACATAAAAGGATGGGTACATGTTGACAAAAGTAATTAATTTTAACACCCACAAGATGATTGCAAAAAGTTTTAATCAATGTTGTAAGATTGAAAATAACATATCGTACACCAACCGAAAACATTCGCAACTCATCATTCCATTTTTTATAAACCATTCCCAGGACTAAATCTATTACCGACCTTGAAATTTTTATGAGCCTAAATAAAATTTATTCACACACATACGTGGTATTCTGCGTTTGTGTAGATGTTTGTAACGACCACCTCAGACCCACCTTCAAGTACGCCGATCGACTCAGAATCACTTCCTGAGTCGATTTAAGCATGTCCGTCCGTCCAACATACATGGGTACTAGGGATTTGGCCTGATTGCCAAGTTTTTTAATGCGTGTCAAGTGAAAAGTGAAATGTCAAGTTTTTTTTACAAGTTTTTAATTTCCTGTTTAAATATAAAAAGTCCCTTCTGACTTGGAATACGCTGTTAGAGCCTCCGCAGTAGTAGGCATTTCAAATAATATTGATTACTGTGTTCTTCGAGAAGCTTACGGCATTTAACCTTTTCTGAAAAAGCATTTTGTATTCTAAATAATCTATATTCAAAAGACAGGAATAGAACCCCATAAAAGCCGAGGAAGTAATAAGAATAAATTTTACTGGGGATTGAAAAAATTTAAAAAATTTTTCTAGTAACACCCGATGGTAGAGAATATGTGGCAATATAAATACTATCTATATTTATAGTTTTGAGTTACTCCTAAGTTTTCTTTAAAATTTAAAAGGACTGAATACCATCTTTTTACGAAACAAGTACTGAATTTTATTTGTTGTATTTTTGTTGTTTTTTAATTGTTTCTGTAATTATGATATTTTTGTTGTTATTCTAATAATGTTTATGAAAAAAATAATTAAAATAAAATAAAGAAACAATAGCATGAGTGATTTTAATTGTCAAGTTTTTTTTTGGTCAATATGAGAAAATTAAATCTGGCAAGCCTAATGGGTTCCCAATGTATTTTTGTAATCAAAGTATTACTCATAAAAATATTTTAATGAAATTCAGCACTTATTAGTTTTTCGGCAGTGGCACAAAGCCTATGGTTTTTTGAAATGATCGGTCAATGTTTCCAGGAATAGACGTTTTTGGCTCTAACTAATTAGAATTATATTGACGAAATTTTACATGTTTATCTATCTTTATGTCACCAAGTAGCATACTGAACAAAAACATGATCATTCCATGTTTTATTTAAGTCCCACACGAATATCATCCCGGAATACGCACTTTGGAGATGTTTTTTAATCGGAAGCCTATTTCAACTATCGACTTTATACCTGCTGTAAAGAGGGGAGTAGTAGTAGTAGTAGAGTAGTCTGCTACAAAGTGATTGTACAACAATTTCTACATATGAAAAAAAATATATTCTGAAAGGAGTAAGAGGAGGGTGAGTTTTAATGTACATTTGTTTGTTTGCATATTATAGCTGGCACAGCAATCTATCGATTTTTATTTAACTTTTACAGGGTGTTATTGAAAGCCATTTGAAAGCGAACCTGGTAGTGGATTACACGGAAGGAAAGACCGAAACTCCTAAGAAAGGATCAAGTGAAACAAGACATCTTATATCATCAGAGGGCAAATTACGGCATTCCATTCTAATCGGAATTAAAAAATTCTAAATAGAATTCTTATATTAAAAGATTAGATCGATTGAATAGAATTTCGGTTCAAAAGGAATACCGATATTTGCCCCCAGAAATTGAAAAGGAAGCTCAGAAAATCTTAGCGCTTGGAAATTGATTATACGTTCGGCTAAAGAAACAAACGTTCTGTAATTTACTGATTATTTCAAAAACTATTTATTGCAACATCATTATGAACATTTATAAAATCGTATAGTTTATTTCAATGATATCTTACATTTATTGAATATAACAAAATACATACTTTAACATATTTTCCAGATGTTGTTCATGTTATTTGTAAATGTTTGCTACAAACAAATAGACAATATTTGTTACAAAAAAACCAAAAACAAGAATTGGGCACAAAATCAAAATTAGATATTGAGTGTCTGTCTGTCTATCATGCCTTGTCTGTCTTTGACATTTTTCTTTTGCCGGTTTTTTGTATGTAATTGGTTTGCATGTATGTATGGCTGCGAGTGCAAGTTGTTGAATTTTTTTTAGAATGTGTCAAATTACAACATTTTGTTGTAACAAACAGAAGGCAACACGGAAAAAGATGGAACGGAAAAAAGTTTTCTTGATGTAACAAATTTTTTACATTTGTGTATTCTTATCCTTTCTTTTCCGTTTTAAAGGACTTTTTCCTTGATACGTATATATTTGCAAATATATTTTTAAATATTTTTTTGCGATATGTGTAATATATCGACGAGGTGTGTATTAAAATTTTCTTTTATACAATTCTTTTTACATAAGAAATATAACAAACAAGTGAAGTATATGAGATTGAAGACCGAAGTAGCGTTCATATAACTTTTTTGTTAACAGTCTAACCTTAAGTCTTGTACCATACGAGGTCATTGTTTATTATAATATAACAAAGCCATATACATACTATAAGAAGAAAAAAATCCTTAAAGGCTCTTAGAATCTTGTATCAATCTCAAACTGCACAACTAATATAAAAAACATCTCTTGCATGTTTATTTTTCATCACAATTATATTTTTCATATTCTTGCTGTTTTACGCCCCAGAGCTGTTGGAATTCTATTCCTGTTTATAAATGGAATCGTATGTCAACTATGTATACTGATAGAAATCTCACCTGTTTGGATTTAGTTTTTCAATAAGAGTAAGAAAATGTTACATAAACAAAATAAACTAAATATTGTAGCCCTTGTGCTAGCGACACTGCTATGGTTTGATAATGGTACAAAAGGCGAGGTAAAAGAGACAAACAAGGAAAGTGTCAACTTTAACTTCATATCGAAATACAATTTGGATTATTGTCTGACGACTTCAATGCAAAAATTTTCGTTATTTATATGTTTACAAATGCATACTTAAACTTTGATATATTGTTTGAACAACAAAACAAGAAAGCGAAGACAAAAATGTAACGAAATAAAAATACCTTTACACACGTAAATGCTAGTGTCAAATGTTATGATTTGCTTATATAAATATTTGTATTGAATATTTTTCTTCAGAAATAATCATGTGTTTTTTTAAGAATTTTATTTATAACTTTTACTTCAAATATATTAATTTTTTTGCCACAAAAAAGTGATTTTTTAAATACTTTTTTAACCTTTAACTGTGATAGAGAATTATTTAAATAGAGTCAAATTTATAACGCTTTTTTACAGTAAGGCCATTTCGTTTTAAACTAGAAAAAGATTTCTTCAACAGGTGTACCATATATTGATCAAATCAAGGCTGAATCTCTCCGAGTGTTATATTCAGGCAAAAAAGTATTTGTATTAATGAAAATTTTTAGAACCTCGTTAATTCAATTTTAAAACATTACTACAACATTTTTTTATAACTCTAGATTTCTGCTTTATAGCTGCTGGCAACTAATATGTTAGAAATACATATCGAGCCTTTGGTGCAATACCGTAGTAACTCAAAATTTGAATTTTTTGAGCTGGGTATGCAGAAATTATCTTTGGGGAAATATCTATCTAAAGAAAAAAAGATTATGATTCCACCTCTAACGGTTCAGATTCTACAGCTAAAAATGTCTTTATTGCCTCTAGGTATTTCCAACAATATTTATTTGCAATAATGAAATATTTCCTATATGACAAGAAATTTACTAACAGAAAGTAATTTACAAAAGAAGTATAAAGCAATATTTTTTTTTGCTACGTTTTAGGCACAGAAACACAATTGCATAATTTGATTTCTTTTTTACTTGTTCGTATTATTTCATATTACAACTTTGTTAGAAAAAAAATAGTTAAAAGTTTAATTGCTATAACGATATATTTCGAATTAATTTTTAAGTTTGTCATAGGTTTTGTGACAATAACGATACATCATTGATAGGTTGATACAAAACACTTAAATATAAATAAATATTTCATATTTTTGATAATTTTTGGCCTTTTTTTATTTAAAAACATTCCTTTTTATTTAAAAACTTGTAAAAAAATAACTTTAGTAAACGAAAATACTATCAAAAAGATGGTTCAAAACTTCAAATGCATTTTTCTCAGTTCACGATTTTTTGAATTACTACGGTATTGCACCAAAGGCTCGATATGTACTGGGGCTCCCGCGTAGAAGAGGCTGCGTTTTTCATGATTTAATGTCTGAAATGACACTGAATAATATTTTAACTGGAAAATTAATTGTGGACCAGCTTTTCACAATAAAATTATATATATTATTGATTTAAGCGTAATAAAAGTTCTATCCCCAGAGCTCTTTGAAGTCCAAGCCCCGCTGAATATTATTCATATCACACGCCCAAACCAATCACTGTTTGCAGTCCTCACCACCAATTTGCTGGCAGTGGCCTTTTTTATTTCCTTAAATTGGTTAAAATAAAAAAACAGCATCCACTAATCGAAAAACTTACCGCTAAAAACTCCAGAAGACTTTCATACTTGCCTTTCTAGCCCTAATAATTTTATTTAAAATGCTTACCGCCAGACCAGATACAACAAACTAATCTCTATGGCAATTATACAAGAGTCTAAGAGTGCCCGTGAGCACAAGACCACCACTACGTTACCTGAAAGGAAACTTGGCGAGGAATAAACAAGTCCTCGTAAAATAGGTTTACTCCCAATACATGCAATGACGTCAGGGAACTGCTGGCTCTGGTTGTTAGACGATCTACAGAAATGCGACTCCAATTTTTAGATGACATAGACTACTGACTTATTTACGTTGGCTATAACAGAACGTTTGTTCCACTAGCCGAACAATGAATCGATTTCCATTCGCCTCGATCTTCTCCCGCGTCTCTTTAATTTCTGATACCAAGTTCACTTAACCTTTTTACTTAAGTTTCGTCCTTTTCCTTCTTTGCGTTCAAATTACTTTTTTAGCTGGAGCATTATGTCGACAAACAGTTCATTTAGCTTGCGATTTATACCACACGGGTATTCTCCTCTTAAACATTTCAAGCATTGTCTCATTTGATTTAAGGGAAAATACCTTGGCCGTACAACTTAATTTTGAAACCCATTTTGTGCTACGGGAAACAGTCATGGGGTACTGCCTCCGTCTCCAACATAAACAAAATCTTGCAATATGGCGGGCAAACCTGTGTCCCTCGGAAGAGGCCATCAAATTTTCCAAATACTCCAATCAGGGAACTTGATTTGTTAAGTTCGCCATCGAAAACAAAAATTTCGCTGCATTAATTCTCAAACTGTAGGTTTGAACAGAAATTCGTTTAATTGAATTTTTTCTGTAAAGAAGATAAAATGTTTTTTTTTTGGAATGAAAAGCGACCGTAATAACACTGCATGCCGTGGGTGAATGAGGATACGGAAAATACGGTACACGCAAGCATAACTGGGATGAATAAACTTATTCCCGAATCTTTATTTCTCACAAAATTTTCCTTCGACATCTCGGAGAGGCAGTCAGATGGAACCATCTTGCCGATACCGGTCGACCTGGGGATATATACGGGCGGGGCTAAGAGGAAACTATTTTTGCTCTACATCCCTCGATTTCTGCGAATGCCAGACATCTATGAATAGCTATGTAATCTTTTGTCACTTTTGTGTGGATGCAAGCGTACTGGACCAATGAAGGCAACTTTGTTGCTGACGCACTTACAAAGGATGGTATGATATTGGGCAAAGGCTCAATTAAACCATTTTGTGCTATTCTCCTTTCTTTTTTTTTGCCAACTCTGTGTGAACGCATTCACTAGCAGTCTTGATGATACCAGATAAACTAAAGAATATAGATTCGAAGCTATTAAGACAACCAGGCCAAGGCTAGACCCAAAATTTTCTAAGCGTTTTTTGAGCTGAACAAACGGAGCCTTTGCGCTTCTGCCAGGCGGTGTCGACTTTTCACTAGAGCTGTGTAGCTCATGAACGAACGGGTCAAAATGAACGGATCACCGAATTGAACGTAGTGATCCGGTTATTTTACTGAGCGCTTTTCGTTCAATTGTGTTCCGTTCAATGTTTGTTCCTTCAGGTCTTTTTTATGTCACAATTTCGTTCGTTCAGATATGTTTTTTATGTTATGTTCTTTTGTTTCAGTTGATTGTTTGTGTATTGATAAGAGTTGCTTTAAAAAGTTTGCGAATGTGCGTACATATTTCTTTTGAGCATCGCTGTGGCACTGCCATAATTTTTTTAAATTTGGTTTAACAGTCTTTTTCTAAGAAGTTTGATTTATTATAGTGTTTGTGTTTTTATGGATTACTATACACTTTTTACACAATTTTTATATATGGATTATTTAAATTTTATTTCACAAAAAGTTTTTTCTATTTTGAATGTCAAAACCACAAGCTATGTCAAAAGAAATCTTTAAAAAAACATGTTGCCGTACTGTCGTTCAGAAGTGAACGATTGAACGAACGGGTTAATTTTTGTAAATTGAACGAAACTGAGCGATCACTGAAATGAACGATTTGGCACAGCTCTACTTTTCACCCATGCCATTAGAATTGGATTTCATCTCAAAGCATTTCTAAACTTAAATGAATAAAATAAATATTTTTAGAGTTATTTATTCTTCGTTACACTTAATTTTCCCAAAGCCCGTGCATTTTTGAAACCAAACCAAAACCGAATTTCGGAAAAATTTATATTGTTCGGTTTAACCAGAACGCAAACCCACTTGAATTTATCTTTGTGCAATAAAAAGATTTTCATGAAATGTTCGGTAAAGTTAGACCTAACATCACTTTTTACCCGAATGTTCGGCCAAGCTCTAAATTTTGCTAAAAAAATTATTTGATAACATTTTAAGCTTCTCGTGAAAAAAATCTTTGTACATTTTATTTTCGAAATATGTAATTAATTAGAATCATCCATTTTAAATATTTACTATGTTTTTGATTTGTTGGCTAAAAAGTCTTTAAAAGAATATATAACGAAAAGAAGTTTAAGAGTTTTACTTTTTTCAAAAAATCTCTTAATACCAAAATCTTTTAGAATTTCTTGTTTACTGCCGCTATATTTCAGTTTCATTAAATCATATGCATTTAAATGCGGTATTTTAAAAGAACTAATTTTTTTAATAAAACAGTAGTAGAACATGAAACTTGTTATAAAATCGTAAAAACAAATTCTAAAGAACGAAAATGAGAGAAACTGCTTTTTCTAGTGTCGAATTAAAGTTGATTAATTTACGGCCCAAAACATATAAAAATTTCAACGTAAAAACACATAAAAAATCAACAACATTAAAAATGATAAAAAACGGCAACATTTACTACTGTCTGATACATTTTTTCTTAAGCTGTTATCAATAGAAATTTAAGATAAATTACTTTAAGCCTTATAAAGATGTTAATTTTTAAAAGTTAAAAGCAAAAAAACTAAAATCCAACAAAAAAACGTTATAAAGTTTGTAGGCCGGCATTAATTGAAAATTAATGATTTCCAATTAATCAATAGATAGAGAAAACATTTTTTTAAAAATAAACAAATAAACTAAATCACACAAATTTCAATAAACAACTATTTGTGAACAAAAAACTAACATTCACTAGACAATAAAATTAAATTTATTTATTTATTTAACAAAAATAAACATAAGGTTGAGGACCATTACATACACACACGCATCCAATTCGTGATTTAAACTCTCCAATTTGGAATAGAAATCTTTGCATAAAAACTAATTTTTTATTTGTATTGAAGACGGTACAAATGGAAAGAAGACCAACCTGATAAAAAAAACAAATATATATGCATATGAGCTATTTTAGTTATTTTGACCATAAATAATAAAAGAAGCGAAATTTAGATTAAAAAATAAAATTAAATATGCAAAACAATTGATCATAAATCTTTGAGAGAAAGATAATAAATAAAACCGATTAACCTTTTTAGAACTGGAAACAAGGAAAACAGTTGTAGTGTTACCATTTAACAAGGGATGTTAGTCGAAATTTGCTTAAACAGAACAAAAAAAGTTATTGCCTAAAAGAATATATAGAGATAATCATTGATTTTTCTGTTTTAATTTTAGAAGGGTAAGTCAACTTTAAAAGGTCAACGGTTTTTGACAATCAATACTAATTTTTCTTAGAATAATCTTTTTACAACCTCATATACTAAATTTGTCCATATTGACCAATAAACTTTTTCTACAGTTATTTGAGAAAACCAAGGTGCAAACTGAATTGAGTTAGTCTAGACTACGACATGTTATAAAGACAACAACAACCTTTCATTATTTACGTTTGGAGACCTCCTTGGTAAACCTAAAAAGAAGGAAGGGGATATCCTTAGGCCAATAAGAAAAAAGACTTTAGTAACCTCTCTTCATAATTCTACATAGATCCTTTTTTTTAAAACCATTTTATTCTAAGCCTTACGCACTGCGCTTTACCCTAAGGCCTGCTAGACTTTCGATTTAAACAGTGACTTAAGTATGTCTTGAAACATGTTTCACTATAAGACCTTTTCCTCTCAAAATGACAAGTTCTGCTGCCTGAATTACGTGAGACTTATCAGATGACCCACAAGGCAATCTAAAATATTATCTCATAATATATATTAAAAACAGCAACATCCATAAAGATCTACAAGTTCCACTTGTTAAATGCGAAATTCTGAACTATGTGGACAAGTATTTAAACAAGCTGGAAACGCATCCAAATCCGATCGCTCGAAACATCTTGCAACATAGTGGACACACTCGTCTGAAAAGAAGGGACACTATTGAACTTAGATGAAACTGTTTAAATTAATTTACTTTGTTATGAGAACTTAAATTTTGGTCTGGTACTGACTGGACTAATATAAATTACTTAGTTTTAAGATTTGAATACTTATTGTTAGTTCGCAAAAGCAAAGATTCACTAATGAAAATATGCGATAAAAAAAAAATAATATAGAGCCTAGATCCGCTGCCGTTGAAGAATTAAGGACCTAAATATCTACCTCCTTACTAAGATGGGGTCAAAGCAGTAGTTTGCTGGCTTTGCCTCTTGCAAAGTTGTACAAGACTGAAGGAAAAGAGGTGATGAATGTGCATGACTAAGCCAGTCTACGCCACCTGAGAGCACGAAAGCAAACCCGATGGTTGGGACTATGTCATACTTTACCCAATTCATAACAAGGAAGACAAGCCCGCAAACTACCGCGGAATAAGTCTCTTATCCAAGGCATATAAGACTCTATCCGGCATATTGCGCAAACGATTGAAGGACAAATTCACAAAAATGATACGGCTATTTGCCAAATCTTTACGCTTCTTTAAATGCTAGAAAAAAAGTATAAAATTCAAATCGATACATATCATCCTTTCGTCTTCTACAAGGCCTCCTTGCACACCTATGTCAAATGTCTCCGAATGACCCTAAATTTTTAGTAAAAGTAGGAGGAAACCTTTTTTGAGCCTTCATAACTACAAGAGGCTTCCGACAGAGGGCAAGTTTGATTGCGACTTTTGCAACTAACTGATAGCAGATGTTAAGAAGTAAGGCGAAGTAAACACCAGAGCCTGTATGCTCCTTGCATGTAAGCATAGTATTGGCATTATTAAAGAGATAGCAGCGAGAGTTTAATACTTTTTCAGAATTAAGAATAAATCGGTGAGAATGGGTCCGATTGTAAACGGGAACAAGACCTCACTTATGCTTCCAAGGCAAATGTCATGAAGACGAAAAAGTGACACTGGGAAGGCCAACATTTGCAATGTCGAGGTATTAGAGAGGTTTATACCTTTTGTCCTTGCAACCAACAGAAATAATGATTCTTAACATTTATGTCACTTATATTCGAGCGAAGATGTAACAAAACTCTTATGTATAGTTAGAGCTCCTTAATTTTTGTTAGCGCTGTTCGATAGGTTACAGGATTGAAAAATGGAACTTGTGGGTATTTAGTCTTATAGATCGCAGAGATTCTAACGATAATCAGCCAACTTATGCGCTCACGTAAAAAGAAAACGTTACAAATGAATTTTTCAATACCTCGAATTGCTTATTTTGACTATAAAGTGACCATTTTTTGCAATTAAGAACTACATGTTTGACTCTTTAGACATTTTATTGGAATATCTACAAATGCGCCTTTTATTATTCTTGAGGCAAAAATTATTTTCTTTCCCATTCCCATTTCTTAATTTCCACGCTGGCAACTCTGAAGTTAAAAAACTTCATCTAATCTAACGTACATATATGGACCAGTTGTAAATAAGCTACTGTATTAAATTTTCTAGATAAAAATTTTTAATAAAACATAAATAGCAAAATATGAAATCGTTTTTATCTCACAGTTTAGCATTTGTTTACTACTGCTTGAAAAAACCTTGTCTTTGGTCGTTGTACACTTTTCTGTAACTCAGATAATATGCAAATTTTTAAGATTGTAAACATTAAAATTCCTGCACACGTGTAAACCCAGTTGTAAAACGAAAAAAAAGAATGTAAGAAACGAACAGCATCAGAAAAAACTAAGACCAAACAAACTGAATTTACATCTTAACCAGTTGAAGACAAAGGCAGGCACAGGTCATAAATTTATTTCTTAGTTTCTTTGACTTTTTTCAAATTACTGGGCTTAGTTTGAGATAAAGAAAGTCAAGTGGTAGATAATGAGGCAAAATACAACAAAATGTTTAACAACGACTAAACTTTATACAACAAATACAGATCGACATAATATTTTGTCCAACATTGCTTACAGAAATGTCTAACGCACAGATACACACAAACGCTTACACTTGCTTTTAAAGCAGTTTGTTATTTAAGTCAATCTGTGGCTAAAAGGAAAAAGGTTTTGGCTAAATTATGCAAATTTTGCTGGTCTCATAAGCCAGCAACGTCCAATATGTAGAAAAATTTGAAAAATATTACTTATTTGCTTTTTATTTCTAGTTTTCCTGGATGCCCTCTAGTCACGAGTGGGCAAGCCATTTACTTAACCAAAACAATTTCCAAAGCCTCAAGAGCTCCAAAGAAATTTTTATTTAAAATTGACTGAAAAACCGGCAAATGCCACATCGTACCGTTCATAATGAATGTCGTAAGCCTATAGGAAATATTTTAAATTGAAAACTTCAAATTAAGTTATATTTTGTTTGATTAAGTGGCGCTTTTTTGTAGTGGTGTTTGATGAAACTAACCAAGCCAACTTGTTATTTTCCAACTTGAACTTGGTTGATAATCGCATTTTTTGGTATGAGTTGCTTATTTTGTTATTCGAATTGGACAGGGGTAATGCCATCATACTAGCAAGATAATTCTTGTTGTATTCATTAACCCCTGCAACTCCGGCATGTTGGTTTGGCGTGTGCGCTGTATTGGCTTTACAGATAGTCTGCAAGCTGCTTCAAAAGTTACAGAAGTATCTGTATCTACGTTTTTGCAGAAATGTATCTTATAAAATTGTATCTTAAACATACAGGCCTATTTTCCAAAAAAAAATAGCTAAAACAAACACACAAACAATTTTACTTAACCTCAACGAAGGTTACATAGGCAGAACCGAACATACATACGTTTTAATGCTCTCTTTTAATCCTGTAAGTCTACAAAAGTTCTCCCAGCCTTATTTATGTTTAATGGATTTGTGTCTTTGCAGTGGTCTCTCCCAGCATAATCCAATAAGAGTGGCTGGGTTTATACACCTGACCGAGAGCATTTTCTTATAATGTTTTCTTTCCGCTTTTGTTGTATTATTTGGGGGAAAAAGGCTTTCGTCGTATTGTTACGTCGCATGCCCGGAATAAAATTAAAAGTATCTTCTGTTGGTTAAAATGTGTAAATGGCTGGTTAGATGCATGAATAAATGACTGTCTAACTAGCTGGCAGGCTGACTGCCTATGTGACTGACTAAATGGATAGATGGCTGGATACATGTTTAAAATGTGTGTGTGTGTATATGATTTTTGTTGTTTGTTCTGTAATGCTCTAATGGAATTGGTCTCTCTTAATGGGTTTATGTTGAAAATGTCTGCAAAACACAGTTTAGTGTAGACTCCCTGAGGTTTCGGTTGCTTTTGAATAGTGCGTGTGTATAAGATTTTTAAAACTCCGTCGGTATAACACTCACACAGATACACATACATATGTATAAATAATAAAAGAAAAATTAAATTTAACACATAAAATAAAGAAATAAAATTGATTTTATACAAATCAAATTAAAATTCTACAAAAAAATATCTACGATTGTCTTTAAAATTATATAGTGGCAAAAGTCATTTAGATCAAAAGTGTTAAAATATTTTTTTTAGAGCTAAAAATTTTCAATTATTTTAAAATTTTTATTAAAAGAAATGTTTATAGCGAATTAATCATAATAAAAAAAAATATTAAAAAATATCTGTTTAAAAAAATAATCCTAATTTATTTATGAAGCTGTAAGTTTGTTAAAGTTTTGTGTACAACAATATGCTTAAATTATTGAAAATCCGAAAAACCATAAATTAAATAATTTTCCCAAGGGTCGACCTAAATATTCTCTAGTCGAGATCCTGAATTTAAATTTGTTAAGTTTAAATTTTCCACCTTTAATAAAATACCCAAAAGAAATATGAAGTGGTTTGCGAAAACAAAAAGCATTAAATTAAGTTTAAAAATGTTTTTAACAAATCAACAAAATTTAATCCTTCTTCTGATGATCATTGCCTCATGTGCAACATCTACATTAAGTAGTCCCACACAACAGCTAAAGCAGCAGCAGCAACATCAAAAACAGTCGCAGCAGCAACAAGCTACAACGATACGTGTCCAGCAATGCCGGGAGGGATGCTTAGAAAAGGTATTTATACAAATTGGAAAATGTTTTTAATTTAAATACAGTTTAAATTTATGTTGTTTTTTTTTGCCAATTTATGCATAGACAAGTGGGATGTACATATGTAAATGCTTACATATGCAAATAGATAAACACATTCAGTTAATCAGAATTAGTATTGCAAAATGCTTAACAGGTCTTTCATCCACTAAAATAAATTTTATTAACGATGTGTTCATAGGCAAAATTCAAAAACAATACAGAAAGAGTTTTAAAAAATTTTCCCAAATAAAATTACCATATGGTGGACTGTACCGGATGTTACTTTACTTTTTAAGCAAATTATTTTCAGCAATAGTGGAAGCATCTTTAAGGTTTTTAATTTTACACGATAGTTCTTAAAAGTGCAGAATGAATACAACGGCGGCTTAAGGTAATTATTTGATACAGTGGACCTACAATATTTTAAATGAAATTTTTGAAATAAAACTCTTTTCCAATTTAAGAGCCTTAATTTTTTAGAAGCATGTGGTTGTTTCTAGGGGCTTAAGAGGGAATGTGATTTTTTGGATTTAAGTACGATAAATCAAAATATATTCACAGGGGTATTCTATCATTTAATTCGTTTCCCGTAAAAAAAAACCAAATTTCACTTAATGACTTCCATGATGTAAATTAAAGCCTAAAATTAAAAGCTAAAATAACACAAAAAAAAAATAAAACTATTTCTTCTACAAATTCCATATACTGATTTGTAATAGTTTCCCTAATAAAAATTAAGCATCAACAGCTAGAGCCACTTGTTATAAATCTGCTTTAAGTGCAAAAAAAACTTTGTTGAATCTGTCCTTATGGACGTCAGACATGGCACCCACATTTTTGCGAAAAGTTCGTATTCTTTTGAGCAATAACTTTAAAATTTCGCAGGTCTCTTTAACATTTAATGCTACGGCTATTGCTACTATGGTTTAATGCGGGGAAATAACGCTACAGGCAAAGTTCGGATTAGTCTTATGCCAAGGTCCTTTCGGAGAGCTACAGATATTGAGTTAAGTAGAATGTAAGTGCTATAAACTTAATCTTTATCTTTTGCAACCAATAACGAGAACTGGTAACCCTTTTTCAAAGACACTTCTAGTACCTTGTGCCTATTTGCAAAACATTTTAGTTTGGAACCTGGAACTGAATTAAATATTCTCAAAATTTAAAACGTAAACAACAACGTGTTTACTCCATGTTGTAAGGTGTTTTAGGTGCTAGAATTTAGATATATTTCCAGATTATTTAAATAGTTGTCCGCAAAGATTGTATTTCGCATTTAATTAGTTGAAATAGTATGGAGACCCAGTTATCACTCACAGATATTGCTTCCACGCTGAAATTTCTCTTTGTGAAAGGCAGAGGCAGGGTCTCAAATTGTATACTATGGCACAAAACTGGTTTCAAAATCAAACAAAAGTTTGCATCCAAAACACAGCAAATAACTTGTACCAATAAGCTATTTAATTTGGGCTGATTTTATTTTCTTTTGTGTTCACTTAACTTCCATGGGAGGCAATAATCTAGATAAATACCAAATTATTTCGCCTCTATGTTTTTAGGTATAATGTGGTTATTAAAAAAGATCGAAGTGCACACGTTAGGTAAAATTTATGTTGGGGCATCTTTGCTCATTTTCTTATGAATCTGCCCATTTCACCACTTCGATAATATAATCCTGTTGTTGATTCTAAAGGTTCTTCATGAGTACTAAGGAACGGAAAATATGAATCTATGTGTCTGACTGTCTGTTGGCATGTCTGCTATGTAAATCTCACAAGCCAAATCAAATTGATTGAGGACAACGTCTGTTGGTCGATTATTTTTGAAAAATGGTTAACACGACTGTTGGGAAGTTTAGCTTTGGGCCAGTTAGCAGATCTTCAGGCCACACGGAAAGCTTTACTTCTTTTTCATAAAAGCTTTTCTTAAAATTAAATTTAAATTTTTAATTTCCTGATTTTTAGGAAAGATTTTAGGCCTTTTTGGATTATCTTTACCGGGGGAGGTTTCGATACTGGCGGAAAGTATTAAAGTCGAATGTGGCTTTGAAAGGAAATAGACTAATTTTATTTGCTGTGCAAGTCGGCTCAAATTCAAGAGATTTTTTTCAAATCAAAACAAATATTTTATGCATGTAGAAATTACAATCATATTTTTATAAGATATCTAGCAACTACAGTCGGTATTTTCTTCACTTCAGTTCATAACCTAAGAGTAGATCTGCCGTATTTTAAATAGGCTCAGTGCTCGCAATGACGTAACGTTGGCCGACCTTCTCGCTAACTGCAACGTCACAAACCCCCCTTTCGTTGACCTAGTGCCGTTTTGCTCTGTTTATCGCGGCTGCCCTCGTGGGAAGCTGGCTGGAGTAAATACCAGGAACACTGATAGGCCAAAAGATTCTTAACTCTATCTTTCTATAACTTTTCTGTCCTTGGAAGAAATAATCTAAGGCTCCTCATCGGTTAATTATCTGGTCAAAAAACTAACAAAATCGTAACGATCTGGAAAATAACTTATGTTATAGCCTCATTTTAATGCCACATAAGTTTCGGAAATTAACATAAAAAATTTTCTTATGTCATTTGCGTTCCAGAAACCATTTTTGAGACAGTCCTTGCCTATTGAGTAAGCCTGCAGTGAAGAAAAATGCTTATCTTGTCTTAGGCTTGTCATAAAAAAATTCATTAAATGAGCCATATTCTCGGCAACTCTTTTTGTGATATTTGCTGGTTAAACTCTAGTAAATTGGAAAGTAAAACTGGGCTTTAAGCTGACTGTACTAATCGGGAAATATTTGTATTCGGTACTTTTGCCGCCTAAGGGTCAAAAGTTGTGTTTTTGTTAGATAAACGCCTAACTTAATTCAAAACAACCTTAATAGCTACCCCTGGAGTCACTGCTGGGCTTATCATACTTGGCGGCAACACAGAGATCTCCCCCACACTGCACAAACAGAAGGCAACAAAAAATAAGTTTCGCTGTTGTCATATTCTTGACAGTTAGAGCACTATGCAGGCTAAAATTTAAAGATGGCCTTGTTTATATTTGTAGTTCTTATTGTTGGATGTTAACTTTTATAATGATAAAACATATAAAATTTTAAGAAGTTAATTAAGTAGTTTACTTTTAGACTATTATGTGCTTAAGGCTTTGAGTGGACTAAGGAATCAAGTGTTCTATGTGATATAAATCTACGTGCCTTATTAAGTATAAATCCGATTAGTTATTTTGTGTGTTTGCATAACTATATACACATAACATTCATATATAATGCTAAGTAGGATAATTTTATTCAAAAAATATTTAACAAATTATATTTAAGAAATGATAATATTTTTTCGTGGAAAAAAAGAAAATTGTCCTTGAACAAACTTACAGCACGTTAATGTAAAACTTTTGATTTATAAACATTAAAATGCTAAGAATATACATAAGTACACCATGTATGTATGTTTATAAATATCGTTTAAAATGTATGGCTTATATTCATAAGCTCTATTGTTTTCAGTATTAGCTTTATATCTCGATGCAGAAGTAAACAAAACCTTTTAAAAAAATTAGAATATATAACCGGAATTCTTTTGGAAGAAAGTGAACCAAATTTAGAAGGCCCTTACGGTATTCGTTATTAACTACACCACGTGTATTTGTTGTTTATGTAATTTATGTAGATTTTCAGGTACACCAATTCATGTTATAACACTTTTTGTTTCTGAAGACAAGGAATTGTTAAGGATACTGAAAGCCCTAAAAGCATATTTTGAAGGACATTTGAATGGGAGTAGTTAAATCATGTAACGATAATAACCAATTTGAATGTATGGTGGCTGTTTGCCAAAAATATCAGAAGGTGATTCCAAGCCTATCAAAAGAAGTCAAAGTACAAATAGGTAGTTGGCCCAGGGTATAAAAAGGACTTCAAACAAGACGAATATATGACTTTTAATGGGCCTATAAAACTGCATATAAATATGTTTGATACAAATAAGTATAACAGCAACAACAAGAGAAAAAATGAATGTGATTTAGTTTATTGTTTAGCACAAATGAATGAAAGAACAAGGAAATGAATGACGAATTGACGGATTGAATAAATACAAGCAGACAAATAATGGCTAAGAGGGTGTAATAAAGATACATGGAAGGGAAACTGTATATCAAATAAAGAAATAGATTAATTTTCTAAATACACAACAAACAACAACAACAACACAAATGATAAATAAGACAAGCAAGAACAAATATTCCTACAAACATGTCGGTATTAATTTTTAAATACATACATACATACATATGTATATGGATTAAAAAACACACTTAAACAATGTAACATATGAACGGTTGTTTTTGTTTTATTTGCAAGCATATGTATCCTGCAAATTACACACACAAACGCACTCTCATTGTAAAAGTGGAAGTGTGACTTTGTTATTGCAAAAATAAAATAAGAACAACATGAAGAGAAATTTGTGTGTACATATGAACATGCATCCTTGCATGATGAAAAAAAAAAATACAAAATTCTACAAGCCCTTGATAAATGTTGCTTCCAACGGAATCTAATGTGTATTTAATGTTGTTGGATGGGGGTGGGTTTGTTGGGCTTATAATTGAAGTGTATATGTATTTACATACACATGTACACATTTGTATAAACATAATTTGCGTTTAAGTGTGTATGTATTACACTTTTAGTTTCTTTCCTTTTTTTCTGTTTCTATTTTAACGTGTTTATATTTAAGTTTTAAAGAGAGAAAAATACCAAGATGTTAAAAAAGGGTTCACATTTAATCCTTTTATACCATAGAATGTTTTTAGAATTTTTAACAGCTTTATGGTTGGATTTAAAATTCTATAAGATTAATGTATACAAATATATATACATACATACATATGGCATAAGCACAAACACGTTTGAAATAATAATCAAAGAAAATACTATAAAATAAACTATAACAGCTAAAGGTTATTTTTATTTATTTTAAATTGCATTTTCAATGTTGAAGGAAATTAAGTTTTAGGAATTTAAATTGAAAAATAAAAACGAAATCAATATTAAATGTTTAAAGTACGTGCTCAACACAAAGTCTGTTATATTGCTTTGTATAGACGTTATACAAAACCGCCCCTGTGCATTTAAAATTACCGCGTTGATGTATTACATTTGCCCATCTAATGAAATTGCTTCTACAAAGCTGGCGATACATCAAAGATATACAAACATACACATGTTCTTATGCAAAATTGATAATATAACCAAAATGTAGGGGTGTGTGCACTGAGTAGCCAACAAATGGGTTTTTAATATTTCATGTGGCAACAATCAACATTGGAAAATTTGGGTTTAAATTAAATTTTGGTTGATTTCGGTTAAAGGAAATATAATTTTACAATGATTCAGAATTTTGTTTGCAATCAGATTGAAAAGCAATTAAGTTGTTGCTATTAACTTACATAATATATATTTAATTTCTTAAAAAAAACCCTAACTTATTTGTGTGATAATTATTAATGAGATATGAGTTTCAAATATGAGCTTAATATCCATTTTTTGGTTTATTATTATAAGCATGACATCTAAAAGCGCTTTTAAAAATAAGCGGTTTTACTTTCTCGACGCAAGATATCCCGATAAAATCCCCACCCACCGTTTGATGGGTAGCCTCTTCGAGTCCTATGACAAATTTTCAATGTTGTTAAAAATATGTGTGTAAAGTAGATTCTATTTTTGTAATATTTTGTGCTAAAAACAGTATACAAAAATAGCACTTCCCGTCAACATAGAAAGCTGCCTTGGTAAAGATGATTTCCGAAAGCGAGAAAGAGTTCTTTGTTATAAACTATGTTGAAATAGTTTGGTAGGTTGCATTAAAACAAGTCTCGAAACTGTCTCCTAAATGATTGTAACCGCATTTCCAATCAGCAATCTGGTTTAAGGCGGCAACATAGTACCTTCAAGCAAATCCACAAATTGGAGTATAAGAGAGGCCATTGAGGAAAAGAAATATTTGTCTGTGATTTTTGGCGATATATCTCCAGCTTTCCACGGAGTATGACATTAAGGCTTGCTTATTACCTAAAGTTTAACTTGCCAAAAAATCTCCATAACCTTTAAGAAAAGTGTATAACCGAATGACACTTATGTCGTCCTTACGAGATAGGGGCTGGTTTACTTTAAGGTAGCATTCTAGAACCAATTCTTTACCTGCCTTACACAAAAAAAATGCCAACCAATAGCCAAACTTTCACGTCAACATTTGCTTAAGATGATACCTCGAACTAGCTACACTACCTTCACTTTTACTTTATTGTAATAATTATGCTCTCCAACCTTTACATGTAACTTGATGGTTATTTAACACTTTAAGGCGAAATACTTTGGCACTTACCAGAATCGTCGCCTCACATGGAAGTCACATATAAATTGATGCGAAGTTGACACAAGTGAAACTGAAAGCATCGAAAAGTAATTTGCTTATTGGTAGGATCTTGGTCCCTCGTCTCTACTGTAAACTTTCCCTTTTCAGCTCGATTTGAAACCACTTTGGTGCCATGGAAAAGAAATATGTCGCAAAAGGAAAATCCAAAGAGGAAAAATTTCGAGCCGACCTTAAATAAGCTGAAAATATATCCAAAACCTCGCTCGAGAAAAGCGGCGAACACACTCGTTTGAAATAGAATAGCACTCAGATGAAACTTTGAACCTAATTATTTTTTTTTTATCTTATCTTAAATTAGGTGGACTAATAATAATATATATAGTTTTAAGATTTGAACTCATTTTTGGTTTATTAAAGTAAAGATTCGAAAATAACTATTTGTTTTTGTCTCTTGTTTTTTTCACTTTAGCAGAATTTTTCAACCACTTATTTGAAGTTTTTGAAAATTCTGCTAAAATTTCTTGATATCGAATGTCGTAATTTACTGTAGCTTTCAAAAAAATTTTATTTTAAAAATTTTTACATTTATTTCCTTTACTTAAAGTGTTTTTTAATTACTTAATCGAAATATTTGTTTCTCTGAAAATGGTGTTAACTAAAAAAACTCCCATATTCATAATATTTTGTTCAGGTTATTAAGGGCTTCTTTGAATATTATTCAATTGATATGTGCCAAATAAGCCCTCAATGAACCTACAATATTTGTTATGAATTGGGCAATAAAATAAAAAAAAATAATTGTAGCTTTTAAAGACCTAATCTGCATTCGCTTGCTCTATGGTGAAAAGGGTCTGGCAACCTTACAACACAGCAAAGTTTATTAAACACAATTTAAATGTTAAACATAAGGAAAACAGCTGTCAATTTGCATCTTTAATTTTCATTCAAAAAATTTAGAAAAAACTTATATTTTTTGTGTTGCTCCTTGCTTTTTTCGTTTTGTTAGAACAAAATGAAAAGATGGTTGGGGATGGAGAGTGATGTTTTTTGTGTCATACATATACATTTTATATATTTGATAAAGCATTTTTTTAAAATGAAAAATTATATCTTATTTTTAATTAAACTAAATTGGGATCTTACGAAATTTATTGCAAAAATCATTTAGCTGACTGGCTTAAAATCACAAAATCTTTTTAATTTCTTAAGAGTTTAGATCACTTTCACAAAGAGTGATTTTTAAAGTATTTAAAAGTAAATACAACAGTTTAGAAACATTTTTGCACAGTTTTTTCAACAACACAATTAAGACTTTAGTAGGGGCCAAAGACACCAAAGCTATGTATAAAATGTGTTACACATACTTTGGCGCAGATCGATGCAAACTGTCAAGAAGTGCGCATCAATCAGTTTACAATAACTTTAATCAAAAAACGTTGTAGCCAAATTTCGTTTAGAAACCAGCATACACGAGGTAATGATGAAGCTCACCCTTTAATAGGAGGTAAGATTAGCAATGTATCGATATATCAAAATTTGAGTATTATGGTTTTGGTTTGTACATCCGTAATAAAATATGGAAACCAAAATTCAGTTTTAGTTTATTTTCGTGAGTAGGATTTACATATATGGGACCTGTTGTAAATTATGGACCGATTATAATAAAGTTAAGTGCAATAAATAAGTAGTGGTGGTTAGGAAAAATATTGTATATAATTTTGTAGAGAGAAAATAATATTTGAAGCAGTTAAAGTCGATGAAGGTTTTTACGAAAAAATATTTTCAAAGAAAGCCGTACAACCTATTTCTTACATTTTAGGGAAAACATCTTAACTTAAATTCTAGGAACCACTTTTGGATGTGAGATCCAAACAAATAGTTTAAAAAAAATTTCAAAAATAAATTTTAAAATTAACAGCCAGCCCCACGATGTCGAACGCTTTCGTTAGAGTTGATTTTCAACGAAAAACAGCTGACTTTCGTCCCAATAAAAGATTTTAGCACAACGACTTGAACGAAAATCGATTCGATTGAAAACATAAGCGTTTTAGTACAAGTTTGCGACTTAAAAAGCAATCAACATCAGCCAAATGTATTTGAATATCCGACAGAAATAAACGTAAACAGAAAAGTAAATTACAGCCGATCAAGACCGAATAAATTGTACTCTACATCACAATTTATTTAACACAAAGTTTCAGCATGTATTAAAAATAAGTATTGCAGGTTAAGGTGCTTTTTGGAATTGGTTCCTTTTTGGAAAAAAAACTGTAAAGCAACTGCCGGGAGATTATGCAAAATTATTTCTTTTCTTACAAAAACTATACGAGCAAGACTTTGTGCCGATGCCGTTATTCATAAAATATATTCTGGCAAATGTCTTCTATGAAAGCAATAATATCAGAGTGGTTTTCGCAAACTCTGTTAAGGTCAACTATATTTAAAAAAGGTTGTGAATTTGTATTTTAATAGTAATATTTATCCGCAGGTAATGGAATCAAATTGCTTAAAGCTAAGGGCAGCTCATTGAATGTTCACAATACTTTTCAGTCTAAAACGTTTATTCTAGTAGTGCATTAGTACTTATGTGAAATTACTAGTCGATCAATAAAATAAATATTTTAACGACCGAAAGCATAAACTTTTGAGCATGTGCAAAATTTTGAGAAGCTAAGTTATATTCTGGGAAGTTATAGGTGAAAATGCATATTCCAGCAGTACATTTGTACGTGTACTATGTAAATTTAGGGCGTATTATAAACATTTTATTGCTAAATTTGTATTTGAATATATATTTATACGGTTCACATGTTAATATCTAGTGCAAGCAATAGAATTTCACAATTACGGCAGTATTTACCTTGCCAGGAGAACAGCAGGTCTAAATTAAATGAAAATTAGTGACTGTTTTTTGTTTCTGTTAGTTTTCTTTCGACATCGTAGAACTGGCTGTATTTAATTAATTTTCAGCCTTATGATTCTTTAAGTTCTTTAATTTGGTTTTCAATAATAAAATAACAAATTTGTGTTTTGTCATTTCAGGTAAATTGCTGTAATATGAAAACTTTTAAAAAGTAAAAATTATAAAGAAGCCCTAAGGTCAGCAAACTTTTATAAATTCAACTTCAGCGCAAATTTAAAATAACCCTTATATTTAATTAATTTTTTTTCTCAATTTTAAAACGTTATTTTACTCTTTAGTAGTACTGTACTTTAATTTAAATTACAGCTGAATCATCTCTTCTTTTAATTTTTTTTAAAACCTAACAAACAAATATAGCATTTATCAGGCAGTTAAGATACAAGTATAAAACTAAATGAAAAAAAAATGTAAATAAAAAGGTCAGTGGAATAAACTATAACAACTGCGAAAGCTCAATTAAATCATTTTAATATTTTACGAAACCCAATTGAAATAGAGTAAGAAAGACAAAAACTAGGCAAAAGAATAAGTCCAAGAAAAATTTAAATAAATATCTAAATGATTAAATTTTAAAACAATTTTGCTTAAACTTAATATTTAAGTTTTAAATAAGTTTAAGTAAAAAATTGCTAAAATAAATAGAAATCAGCTAAATTAAAATATTTAAGGCATAAAAAAAACATTTCGTAAAAGATCCTAAGCTAACACACCCTCGAACGTTTATACTCAAGTAAACAACCCCAAGGATTTATAAGCGTAAGTATGTATATCTTTAAGTAAATATATGTTTATATATCTATTACAATCACCTTTAGTTTGATTTAATTCTTCCTGCTTTCCGCCAACAAATTCATAACTTCTTTTTGACTTTAAGGCTCTACTGAAAGGTAAATGAATAAACGGAATGGCATTTTCAAATAGTATTTCACGTAGATTATTTGCTTTCAAAAGAATTTTTTTAAATTTCTATAACTTTTGAACGGAAATAAGTTGTAAAAAGCAGTGAAAAGAAAAGAAAGAATATTTAAAATAATTTCCTAAATAAAGTGGCCACTTGAATACTTCTAGACACCATCTATTTGTATAATGTTGGCTTTTAAAGCTCTAAAGTAGACGTAGACGTATAAAATGATACGACAAATGTCTGAAATTCCCCTTCCTCTTACTTATGAAAGGCCACATAATATAATAAACAAAAAATATCTACAAATAATATAACAAAACAAAAAATACTTAAATAAAATATGAATAAAAGCCAAAAGAAGTCATTCGTACTCGTCTGTCAGTTGGTACAGGTCATTGAATAAAGTACAAAATTTAATTGAATAAATGTTTTCCTTCTTCTCATTCCGCTTAAATATGAAAAGAAGAAAGAAACAGAGTCAGACTTAAAAAAAAATTAAGTTTTGGTTCAAAGCATCATTAAATTTGAGGGTATAATAAATATATTTTACATCCGTATTATGTATCTACGTGTGTCTCTATGTATTAGTTTATGCAAAATTTTAATAGATAAAAGATCTTTAAAACTTCAAATGCATTTATAGGATTGAATTGAATTGAAAGGGCAAAGTTTAAAGTTAGAAAATAAGTTATATTTTATTACAACTTTCGAAAGGTCCTTTGCTGATATATAAGATTTTCAAACTTTTGCTGAGGTTGCAAAATATAAAAAATAATAATACGAGATACATATGTTAAAAAGTTTTAATTTACTTTACTTACCCAATTCGGTTCTTATTCGGCACACATAATTTACATTTGCATTTATAATGAATAAAGATATAATAAAAAATTATAATCTCTTATTAGAGAGAAACGGCCCTACCAATATTTTTGCCAAATAATTTTAATAGAAAGTTAACATGGGTTCCATACTAGTCCCGATATAGAAATTTTATTTTGGATTTTTTTTTATATGTTGATAATTAATTTACATATGTATAGTAAGACTAGATTTTGAATTTGGCCTTATTAGGGTAAAACAGCTGGTTACTCTCTTGAAATTTTGAATCTAAAGTAAAAGTATATATTTATGAAAGAACCCGAAAGCCACCTAAGTGTATTAAAATTGCTTCTTTCACATCATACAATTTTTATTCTTTGTATTTATAATACTCTAGCAATTAGAGCTTTGTTAAAGATAACTTTTAAACAATCGCCTACAAAGTATAGGGTTAATTGCTAGTTGTTAAAGAATTTTAAAAATAAGTTTTCCTAAAAATTTTAGAAATTTTGTTTACTGAAATCACAAAGCGCCAATGCTTCTAAAATCCCTTTTTGGGTTAAATATAGATAGAAAAGTTACAAAAAATCTGATGCAGGAGGTAAATTTAAAGCTTTCTATCATTACTATACCCTGCGGCAAGTTCTTATTTAAAATAAGAAATATACCCCAATTTTTATAATTTTTTTTCAGTTGAACTGTTACCTAGCTTTATGTTAGGTAAAGTAAGGTAAGGTAAGCTTGCGAAGCGAAGTGAAGAAAAATATTCGCCACTTTCACCCAGAGGTCCGTAAGCCCATTGTAGTAAATCTTTTTAGAAAAAGTAGAAGAAAAAACAGTGAACGAAACGCAAAAAAACTGTAAGCAGAAAGGCAAAAAGATGTCGGGTCTAGTCTTTTACAAACTTAAGCAATATTTTAAATGTACTTTAACTTTTCGAATTTCGACCAAAAAATCGCAACAACTTTAACCATAAAAATTAACTTCAAAAGTAAAAACCTTTCGCAACTATTGAAACAAACTGTCAGCAGGCTGTCAATCTTTAAGGTTTTTCTCAAGAATTCTATTTGAAAAACAGCCAATCACTATTGTAATCATATGAATGGATGGGTTGGCTGAATGGCATAGAAACAAACAAAACAACAACAATAAAGGGGAAACAATATGAATAACTAGAATTTTTGCCGTAGAAGTGGCCTTAGGTAGCCGTGCCTAGCCGTTCAACAGACTATTATTAAAAAAGCTAATCAACAATTTTCTTTATTAGAACGAATACGTGTTGGTGCACCTTTAGGTGGTTTTTAACTGCGTTGCTACTGCAGTTGCAAAATGCTTAAGAAAATATTCTCAATGAGTTTTGTGGCAAACAAAAGGAAGCTAAATGCGTTTTGTATGACACAGTTGTAAAGCAAAACGTTTTCTTACGGTTTATAATTAGCCAAATTGCTAAAGTTGGTGAAGAGAAATAAAAGAACATTAACTACTACAGACATACCGAAATGTTGTTTTTTAAGAATTTTGTTGTAATATGCTATAATCATTGTACAACATTACTACAACTTTACTTGCAACAGCAACATGTACGCACGTACTTTTGGTTTTTCTTTTACTTGTTTCTACTGCTACAAAATTTCATCTATTCATCTGTCTATTTAAAAAATGTTAACTTTGAAATGCCACTTTTTTAAAATTTGCTTTTGCTGATGCTGCATTAGACGCATATTCAAAGATCATGGTTAAAAGGCTTAAGATTTTCATCTTAGTCTGCATATGAGAACTACTGTTTTTATACGTTTTTTTTATTTTCCAATTTCGTTTTCTACAAAGACAGATTGCTGCATGGAGCCGTGAACACAGTAAAAAGTAAAAAAAACAGCAAAAATAATTGCAGATTACAGCGTGTAGGATTTACAATTTTTTTTTTTCTAAAAATCTTGATGTTTGTCAGCGAAAATTTTATATTTGAAAACTTTTAATGAAATTTTACCAAAAAAACTAACAAATGCAAATGCATTTCTTCAAAAATTAAAATAAAAGAAAAGAGTTCAGTTAAATTGTTAGCAGACTGGTATGCTGGTTCATGCTCTATTATTACAGAGTTTGATTTTCTCCAAAGATATTAAGAAAAAAAGTTAAAAAATACCTCTTTCTTTCACATAACTAAATATACCTGTATTGTTATATATATGTGCATGGTTGAAAAAAAATTGAAATCATTAAAATTAAAAAAAAAGAATTCTTTCCGACACTGGTTATATCACATCTCTGGTTCGTCATCTAAACACAGTTATACATTCATTGATACAACGCAGTATTGCCAAGTTGTTTAAATATCTTTAGGTTGTAATCAATGCAAAGACAGTTATCTTTTTTTTATCTTTTATGGTGTATTTTTAATATCATCATAATTTTAGTTGAGTTGTTTTTTCTTAGCTTCTTTTCCAATACAAACCTGTAGTTAAATTGACATGATGAACTTATAATAGGACTGGTTGCAGGTTTGGTACTTTTTTTAATTCCTTTTTTTTCAAACTGGTTTGTTGTTAACTTAGTAACTTCTTATATTGCTTCGTTTTTTTCTTTCAACCATAATGTCTTTTTGGGCCATTACAAAATATGTTTTGTATATCATTGTGACTTTAATTCCCCTAATCAAGTGAATTTTAAAGTTAAGCAATAAATTCCTAATTGCCTAAGGGAAGAGGAGAAGCGCGATCAACCAAGAAGCACAAACACATTGAACATTCGAAAGACTGCAACAAATTTAACCATCCCAGTCAGTTTTAGGCCATCTAGTCAGTACTTACATAAATAGTTACACACTAGTGAAACAAAAGCCAGACAGTTTTTCTTTGGTCATGTTTTTGGCACGTTAAGTTTTGTCGCAGTATAATGTTCCTTTCAAGATTGTAATTTTTGTTTCAAGTTATTTTTATTTTGTACATTTAACTAAGCGAACGATTAACTGCGCCCAAAGATGTCGAATGTGACCAACTTTTTAATGCAGAAAATTAATATTTTTTAAAATCAATTATTTTCTTAAAACAACAGGGCGCCATGGCGCTCCACCTTTTAAGCTTTGCTACAAGAAAGAAACCTTTGCCAGGTTATAAATCGACACCAGTATTCAAAATATAGCATTGAAAAATCTTATGAAAATAGACAAAAAATTTGATAATATAAGAATCGTTATTCGAAAAGCCAAAAGCTAATTTTAAAACCAAAATAACAAATTTAACATTTAACAGAAATAACCTCCTGATGATGCCACACAACGGAGTGGCGAAATATTGAAAAAATTTTCCAAAAAAATAAACATAAAAATAGACCTAAAGCTTAAAAAAATAGACTTATTTATTTTTTAAAAATATTGATAATGAAATAGAATGGAGTCGTACTAATGCTTCTTAACATATTTTGTCCCCATAATCAAAAAACTTATCTGTTTCCTGTACTTTGGTCATAAAAGACATTGACATTCAGCCGGACGGGCGTATGATCATCGACTAATCGGCTCAGGATGCAATTCTAGAGGGAATTTGAAGGTGGGTCTCACACCATTATTATTGGGCGTTACAAACATCTGCAGAAACGCATAACATACGTATGAGGTCTAGATACAAATATTTCAAATTGTTATATATGTATGGACATTTCTACTTTAAGCGGCCTTAAAAGTAAGAGTACTATATAGGGCTGCATTTTCTTTTGTATCGCTATATTCTAAGTTGCTTGCAAACCGAACAAGCAAGAAAGTTATAGTTGGATAAGCCAATATGCTTTACATCTAGGGTTTTTCCTGGAAGTTTCCATCCTGAAAATTCCCGAAATTCATTAATTTTCATTTCCCGCTTCCCCGGGAATTTTATGCGGGATTCCCGGGACTTACAAAACTTCGCACTTCAAGTATTTTTGTAACACATTCATAATTTTTTTTTACTTTTTCCTAATTTTTGGTTTATAGAACATCAAATACTTACTCCCATTATCATAAAAAAATTAAAGTATAGATATTAAGGGCTTATTTGAGAGATGTCTATACGAATTGTCAAATAATCCCAGGGTACACGTATATCAGGTAGCCTTAGATAACCAGCTGAGTAACGGTATTTTATTATATTAATGTAAAATTTTGTTTATGTTTATGTATTTTTTCCTTTTTTACAAACAGCAACTGTAGTATTGTAGGGAAAAGCTCAAAAAGAAGAAACAAGGATTTGTGAGTTTTTGTTATTTGTCTTTGACATTCTTATGACGATTTAGTTGTTTTTGTAGAATCACTCCAACCTGATATAATTGAATAATCACTTAATAAGCCTACTATAATTATTATAAATACGAGCGTAAATATGCAACCAAATTGGATTTTTGCCTAACGAAGACTTCCCCGCTGATGTCATTCTACACTGGTTTTTATTACAACTTTCGAAAGGTCCTTTGCTGATATATAAGATTTTCAAACTTTTGCTGAGGTTGCAAAATATAAAAAATAATAATACGAGATACATATGTTAAAAAGTTTTAATTTACTTTACTTACCCAATTCGGTTCTTATTCGGCACACATAATTTACATTTGCATTTATAATGAATAAAGATATAATAAAAAATTATAATCTCTTATTAGAGAGAAACGGCCCTACCAATATTTTTGCCAAATAATTTTAATAGAAAGTTAACATGGGTTCCATACTAGTCCCGATATAGAAATTTTATTTTGGATTTTTTTTTATATGTTGATAATTAATTTACATATGTATAGTAAGACTAGATTTTGAATTTGGCCTTATTAGGGTAAAACAGCTGGTTACTCTCTTGAAATTTTGAATCTAAAGTAAAAGTATATATTTATGAAAGAACCCGAAAGCCACCTAAGTGTATTAAAATTGCTTCTTTCACATCATACAATTTTTATTCTTTGTATTTATAATACTCTAGCAATTAGAGCTTTGTTAAAGATAACTTTTAAACAATCGCCTACAAAGTATAGGGTTAATTGCTAGTTGTTAAAGAATTTTAAAAATAAGTTTTCCTAAAAATTTTAGAAATTTTGTTTACTGAAATCACAAAGCGCCAATGCTTCTAAAATCCCTTTTTGGGTTAAATATAGATAGAAAAGTTACAAAAAATCTGATGCAGGAGGTAAATTTAAAGCTTTCTATCATTACTATACCCTGCGGCAAGTTCTTATTTAAAATAAGAAATATACCCCAATTTTTATAATTTTTTTTCAGTTGAACTGTTACCTAGCTTTATGTTAGGTAAAGTAAGGTAAGGTAAGCTTGCGAAGCGAAGTGAAGAAAAATATTCGCCACTTTCACCCAGAGGTCCGTAAGCCCATTGTAGTAAATCTTTTTAGAAAAAGTAGAAGAAAAAACAGTGAACGAAACGCAAAAAAACTGTAAGCAGAAAGGCAAAAAGATGTCGGGTCTAGTCTTTTACAAACTTAAGCAATATTTTAAATGTACTTTAACTTTTCGAATTTCGACCAAAAAATCGCAACAACTTTAACCATAAAAATTAACTTCAAAAGTAAAAACCTTTCGCAACTATTGAAACAAACTGTCAGCAGGCTGTCAATCTTTAAGGTTTTTCTCAAGAATTCTATTTGAAAAACAGCCAATCACTATTGTAATCATATGAATGGATGGGTTGGCTGAATGGCATAGAAACAAACAAAACAACAACAATAAAGGGGAAACAATATGAATAACTAGAATTTTTGCCGTAGAAGTGGCCTTAGGTAGCCGTGCCTAGCCGTTCAACAGACTATTATTAAAAAAGCTAATCAACAATTTTCTTTATTAGAACGAATACGTGTTGGTGCACCTTTAGGTGGTTTTTAACTGCGTTGCTACTGCAGTTGCAAAATGCTTAAGAAAATATTCTCAATGAGTTTTGTGGCAAACAAAAGGAAGCTAAATGCGTTTTGTATGACACAGTTGTAAAGCAAAACGTTTTCTTACGGTTTATAATTAGCCAAATTGCTAAAGTTGGTGAAGAGAAATAAAAGAACATTAACTACTACAGACATACCGAAATGTTGTTTTTTAAGAATTTTGTTGTAATATGCTATAATCATTGTACAACATTACTACAACTTTACTTGCAACAGCAACATGTACGCACGTACTTTTGGTTTTTCTTTTACTTGTTTCTACTGCTACAAAATTTCATCTATTCATCTGTCTATTTAAAAAATGTTAACTTTGAAATGCCACTTTTTTAAAATTTGCTTTTGCTGATGCTGCATTAGACGCATATTCAAAGATCATGGTTAAAAGGCTTAAGATTTTCATCTTAGTCTGCATATGAGAACTACTGTTTTTATACGTTTTTTTTATTTTCCAATTTCGTTTTCTACAAAGACAGATTGCTGCATGGAGCCGTGAACACAGTAAAAAGTAAAAAAAACAGCAAAAATAATTGCAGATTACAGCGTGTAGGATTTACAATTTTTTTTTTTCTAAAAATCTTGATGTTTGTCAGCGAAAATTTTATATTTGAAAACTTTTAATGAAATTTTACCAAAAAAACTAACAAATGCAAATGCATTTCTTCAAAAATTAAAATAAAAGAAAAGAGTTCAGTTAAATTGTTAGCAGACTGGTATGCTGGTTCATGCTCTATTATTACAGAGTTTGATTTTCTCCAAAGATATTAAGAAAAAAAGTTAAAAAATACCTCTTTCTTTCACATAACTAAATATACCTGTATTGTTATATATATGTGCATGGTTGAAAAAAAATTGAAATCATTAAAATTAAAAAAAAAGAATTCTTTCCGACACTGGTTATATCACATCTCTGGTTCGTCATCTAAACACAGTTATACATTCATTGATACAACGCAGTATTGCCAAGTTGTTTAAATATCTTTAGGTTGTAATCAATGCAAAGACAGTTATCTTTTTTTTATCTTTTATGGTGTATTTTTAATATCATCATAATTTTAGTTGAGTTGTTTTTTCTTAGCTTCTTTTCCAATACAAACCTGTAGTTAAATTGACATGATGAACTTATAATAGGACTGGTTGCAGGTTTGGTACTTTTTTTAATTCCTTTTTTTTCAAACTGGTTTGTTGTTAACTTAGTAACTTCTTATATTGCTTCGTTTTTTTCTTTCAACCATAATGTCTTTTTGGGCCATTACAAAATATGTTTTGTATATCATTGTGACTTTAATTCCCCTAATCAAGTGAATTTTAAAGTTAAGCAATAAATTCCTAATTGCCTAAGGGAAGAGGAGAAGCGCGATCAACCAAGAAGCACAAACACATTGAACATTCGAAAGACTGCAACAAATTTAACCATCCCAGTCAGTTTTAGGCCATCTAGTCAGTACTTACATAAATAGTTACACACTAGTGAAACAAAAGCCAGACAGTTTTTCTTTGGTCATGTTTTTGGCACGTTAAGTTTTGTCGCAGTATAATGTTCCTTTCAAGATTGTAATTTTTGTTTCAAGTTATTTTTATTTTGTACATTTAACTAAGCGAACGATTAACTGCGCCCAAAGATGTCGAATGTGACCAACTTTTTAATGCAGAAAATTAATATTTTTTAAAATCAATTATTTTCTTAAAACAACAGGGCGCCATGGCGCTCCACCTTTTAAGCTTTGCTACAAGAAAGAAACCTTTGCCAGGTTATAAATCGACACCAGTATTCAAAATATAGCATTGAAAAATCTTATGAAAATAGACAAAAAATTTGATAATATAAGAATCGTTATTCGAAAAGCCAAAAGCTAATTTTAAAACCAAAATAACAAATTTAACATTTAACAGAAATAACCTCCTGATGATGCCACACAACGGAGTGGCGAAATATTGAAAAAATTTTCCAAAAAAATAAACATAAAAATAGACCTAAAGCTTAAAAAAATAGACTTATTTATTTTTTAAAAATATTGATAATGAAATAGAATGGAGTCGTACTAATGCTTCTTAACATATTTTGTCCCCATAATCAAAAAACTTATCTGTTTCCTGTACTTTGGTCATAAAAGACATTGACATTCAGCCGGACGGGCGTATGATCATCGACTAATCGGCTCAGGATGCAATTCTAGAGGGAATTTGAAGGTGGGTCTCACACCATTATTATTGGGCGTTACAAACATCTGCAGAAACGCATAACATACGTATGAGGTCTAGATACAAATATTTCAAATTGTTATATATGTATGGACATTTCTACTTTAAGCGGCCTTAAAAGTAAGAGTACTATATAGGGCTGCATTTTCTTTTGTATCGCTATATTCTAAGTTGCTTGCAAACCGAACAAGCAAGAAAGTTATAGTTGGATAAGCCAATATGCTTTACATCTAGGGTTTTTCCTGGAAGTTTCCATCCTGAAAATTCCCGAAATTCATTAATTTTCATTTCCCGCTTCCCCGGGAATTTTATGCGGGATTCCCGGGACTTACAAAACTTCGCACTTCAAGTATTTTTGTAACACATTCATAATTTTTTTTTACTTTTTCCTAATTTTTGGTTTATAGAACATCAAATACTTACTCCCATTATCATAAAAAAATTAAAGTATAGATATTAAGGGCTTATTTGAGAGATGTCTATACGAATTGTCAAATAATCCCAGGGTACACGTATATCAGGTAGCCTTAGATAACCAGCTGAGTAACGGTATTTTATTATATTAATGTAAAATTTTGTTTATGTTTATGTATTTTTTCCTTTTTTACAAACAGCAACTGTAGTATTGTAGGGAAAAGCTCAAAAAGAAGAAACAAGGATTTGTGAGTTTTTGTTATTTGTCTTTGACATTCTTATGACGATTTAGTTGTTTTTGTAGAATCACTCCAACCTGATATAATTGAATAATCACTTAATAAGCCTACTATAATTATTATAAATACGAGCGTAAATATGCAACCAAATTGGATTTTTGCCTAACGAAGACTTCCCCGCTGATGTCATTCTACACTGGTTGAAATTAATGCATATTTGCAATCAGGATACACTCAAACAGGTAATATCCAGAGCTCAGCTGATTATAATAAATTTGGCATTCACTTTAACAAATATTTAGTTTCGTTTGCAATTTTTTGAAATTCAACCGTTCAAACATAAAAAGTAAATGCAGAGGGTAAAGTTTTTTGATTCGCCTTGATATTACCTGGTTAAGTGTACCCTGAACTGAATTGTTGTTTTACTTTGATCTCTTTTATTTTTTTTAATTCGTAAATTATTAATATGTATGTATTACTTATATACTCGTAAATTTTTTTTATTTAAAAATAAAAACAATATTTTTATTAGTTCAACCTGTAAATTTTTCTTTATTTGAAGAGCGGGATTACCGGGAAATTAATTTTTGATTTCCCGTTTCCCGGGAAGCAAAAAAGTCCGGGAAATAAAAAACCCTACTTACATCACAATTTGTTTTATGTTAAGTAAGCATAAGGTGTAGGCCGGTTAAGGTAAGTTTCGTAAAAAGGATTAAATGGATATATTTAAAGGTACGCTCGAAAAAGATCTAATCTTCGCAAATTAGATTATTTTCATTTCAACTTAAAAAAGGCTTACGAGTTCTACCACATTTACTTAATAAGCCTTATATCATAGCGTAAAACTTAAGATAGAAGATAACCCAATATTCGAGTCAGTCGTTGCTCAGAATGATCACACCCGTCACTTTAGAATAAATCTTTTTGTATAAATTAGGTGTTTGATGCAATCAATTATCCATTAGGCTATCAAATTTGCCTAATTCTTACTAACGAAAATATTTATGTGGTGGTTATGAGCAGTAATCATGTTCTTTTAGCATTTGTCTATAGAAAAAAGTTAAAAACATCCATACCTGGCAAGTCTGTCACAACAATAATATGACAATTCACACCCGTCCCAATGGAATATCCCACAGGTATGCTTTTACGTATTTAGCTGTAAAAATCAAAATAGCCTTATGTGCATAAGTTGGTCACATTTTTCTCCCTAGCGTTAACAATTCTGGTAAAAATGCCGTCTTTTTTTGGCTCTAAGGTGCCAGGCCTACATGACTAACAAAGTGAGAGTGTTATTCAGTCAGCAAGTGTAGAGGGTGCGGTAGAAATGAATATATGGGCTTGTGTATACATAGTTGCATATATCTATATTTCTAGTACGATAGCACCTTGAAGGCTTTAATAAAACGTAAACAAAGATTACTTGACTGCAATGCAAAAACATATACTTAAATACATTCATGAAAAATATTGTAGTTGTTGCCAATAGTGATACCAACATTTGAGTTTTTTTAACTTTAATTTTCATAAATTTTCAAGTCGTTTTTATGCAACTACGAGATCTTTACTGGTTTAGTTTAATTTTTTTATATTAATTTTCTTTAATAATTTTCTAATTGTGTATACCTGGGGTATGGCCTTTTCGGAAACACAAACAAAACAGCGACCTTCATGGTAGACGAGTGTTAACAAAAAAAAAAAAAATAAATAAATTAAAAAGAAACAGAAAACATCATCAGTAAATGAAAAAAAAAACATGAAGCTGATTTTATAACATCAAATTCTATTGCAATTGTCCCAATAAAAGAAACACTAAAGATAATTATAAAGTCAAAGAGTCAGCAAATGGCAAAAATCGACATCAAGCAGCCACAGCTGTAGCAGCTTTATGGTATAAAATTGGTGCAACCTGTAACTAATAAACTAAAAATAAAAACTAAAATACAGACAGACGTATTGAATGTTGTTGGCCATAATTTTTTGATATTGCAACTCAACTGTGTTATTATATGTCTGTTGTTTGCAGCAATACAAGCAACAGTAATAACAACATCAGCACAAAACCATACAAAGGCACCCATCATCATTGGCAATTACTTATTTGGTTATTAATAAATGTTACGTAGAATTTCAATTGGTAATGTTTTGTAACTCTTTTTACTTTTTAATATATTTTTTTTAATTTTGACATTTATATAAAATTTTATTTTTTCCTCATCTGTATTTGTGCTTAAGCCACAAGTTTACCTTGACAGATTTTATTTTAACTGCAATGTTGCGGTTTCTGTTGTTGAAATTTTTTTTGATTTGACTGTAATTTTTTTTGCTAAAAGTAAAGTTTTTAATTTTGTGTGACAATGCAGGTGTTGTTTTCTAATGACTGGATGCAATCAAAGCAAATAAAATGACAATTATTTTAAAAACAAAAACTAATCAATTTCGTTTTTTTTAAATATATTTATCATTAAAATTAAAAAAAATAAAGTTTAATGCCACTAATTTAAAAATCAATATCAAAAGATCTTTTTTTACTATTATTTAAATTTTGTACACTTTAAGACCGCTGCAGCATGTTGTTGAATGTTTGTAATTCAGGTGCAACACCTAAGAAACTCATGTGTTCATATGTATGAACATATTGTTACCTTAATATATAAAGGCCCTAACTCGTTTTTTATAATCACAGATTTTCGTTTAATTCGATAAATTGGCTGCTTAAATATATCACAATTATTCAAAAATATTTCGACCTTCAAAAATTAAAAATAGGTCCTTTCTATATTAAGGTGACGATATGTATTTATGTTGATACTAAAATGTAATACTTATGTGGAAAACTGCAATCTAAAATATTATTGAAATACCAGCACCATGCGATGACGTTTGCTATTAGAGTTTAAGTTTTATTTGATAAGTCAAAGGTACTGGGACCATATTCTCCGGAGTGATCGATAACTCTGGTAGCATTAAGATTCACCGATGTGCAACATAGATTAAAGTGAACTAATCGGGACGCTAACATCTACAGTGTTAAGTTCGCAGTTATTCATGGAACCGCTTTTTTATTTAGATCCTTTATTACTGTTATATAGGATGTGCTATAACAGGTCCTCTGCACGCCCAAAGACTAACATAGTTTTATTGAAGTAGTATTAAGACCTTTTTTACGTTATTTTATCTTTGGATTATGCTAATGTCGGTCATCTGGTAGAAAACAGCTAATATGAGAAGCCAGTTTTCGGTGAACGTTAGTAAGTATGTACGATTGATAGATGTTAACTGCTAACTCATGACATGTACTGTTGCAAGCAGGTATGAGATATAATTCCTATTGCTTAATACTTTTTCTAAAGAGGGATCGTTGTCCCTTACCACGTACTTCACAAGATAGTGTGTTGCATCGCAGCATATCAGCTATCCGAGGTTACTCTATTTGCAATAGCCCAATAAGCGTTTTGGCTGAAATTCAAGTGGAATTACATTTGAAATCAAGTCACAATTTCCAATTTCCAGTGTTGAATTACAGTTGAAACACAGTTGAATTCAATAGCGAATCCAGCAAAATTAACCATTGAATTACAGTCGAACAAAACAGTACCTTTACAGTGTAATTCCAGCCTTGAATAACGGTGTGATTCAAGTTGAACCGAACTTGAATCTGAAAATTTAATTATAAAATCATCATCTTCACCGTCGCCAATGATTTTCCATCAAATCTGTGCCATAAATAACGTATGCTTCAAACAAATTTGTTGTTGTTTTTTAACAAACTTCAAACAGACTGGAAAGAGGATGGATTTTAAATGTAATTCAAGCTTGGATTCACACCGGAATTCCAACATTGGAATTCACAAAAAATTTGTGCTTATTGGGAGTATACCATTACAAATATCTACACACTGGTACGTGTGTAGATTCTTAAGCCACCTCTTGCTAGCCAACTAGTAACGGGACTTCTACCCGGATTTCCACGACATCTCGCGACATAAGCTTGCAACCGTTCTGTTATATAAAAATACATATGTGAAATTTTTCTTTTAAGGAGGACCGCTCTTGGACTTGCTGGGCAATGTTGAATCGACGCCTACTTAATGAAGAAAACTCGCATTTTACTTTTAAAAATCGTGTACTGCTGGCTTAACAACTTCATTTAATTGTTCTGGTACGATTAAGATAAATAAATACAAAACTTAAATTGTTTAAGCATTTACTTGTCCTAGACCTTAATTCAAGTAAACCCTTTAAGAAAACTATTTTGGTTTTCCTTTATTAAATTTTATTTGTACATAAAAAACATAGCAACAAAATTCTGCTTAATCATTGCTGATGTTATACACAAAAAATGCAGTCAAATATAATTAACTTTAATAAATAAAATTCAAAAAATCGGTAGAGGGAAGACAGCAATAAAGAAGAAGACGTAAACCGCTTTTCTAATAAATATTTTTAAGTACGACAGCAACTTATTTTATTGACTTAAAATGCTGAAAAAAGAAAATTAAATAACAATAGCAAATCAAAAGTTCAACAAAAAGAAAAATCATAAAATTAAGCAGTAGAAAATATAACCCTCTTACAGGATACAAACATCTACGCATATATACGTATGTTTGTACGTATTGTTCTAAACATCTAAATTCTACATCTATTAGATTGTCTACTCTTAAGCTCTGGCTGCCATTGATGGACGATTGGCTGACCATAATCATTACTATCATTATGAGCAGCAGCAGCAACAACAACTGCAATTGCAACATCAAATGTAATCATAATAATTTTCCACGGTTACTTTCATTGCAGCAATAAATCCAAATCAAAAACCAATAAAGAAACACTGTTGCTGTATTTAAAGTTTTGCTTTAGCTGGCGTTTTGTTTCTTTTATTTCCTTCCTCCTTTCTGTTAGCAGCCCAACCCTTTCTTTAATACAATAAACAAAAAGTTTTAGGTTGTGGAGAAAAAAACTGAGAAAAAAGCGGCAAATAAAGAATAATACACCGAACAGACATGCAGCAATCATGTTGTATTTTTATGAAATGTCTGTATACGTTTGTTGAACATATGTCCGACTTTAGGTCTATCTATTTGGTCGGTATTTCTCTCTTCAACTTTGAAATCCCCTATATGACTATCGCCTTGCCCGTCTGACGACTACTCTAAAAAGCATCAACATGCATTCTATTTTTATTTTTTTATTAAAAAACAAACTAAAATCGTTGCTGATATTGACGAGTGTAACACGCATTCTTTGTCTTACGTAATACAGAATTAACTTAAAGCTTCAACAATAAAAACTTAAATCCATGTAGTATTTATAAGAACAAAAACATCAGTAAAAACTTAAAATAATGATGATGAGATGATGTCCGAGATATTAAACGTTGCAGCAACAGCAACATCAAGGAGATTATTATTAAATCATTTGAAGCAGAAATGATTGAGGCAGGGAAAGAAGTGTTTAAGTTTTTCTTTAAAACTTATTTACGTTTGTGCTCCATGCCGTTGCATGATGATGAAAAGCTGGTAAGCAACTCTTAAGGTGAAATGTAAATACAATAAAAAAACTAATAAGAGGAACAAAATACTAAAACTAAATTTAGTCCAAAGATTATTTCTGCATTTAACCATTTGTGTGCCCGTCCGCTTTAGATTATTCAGTTCTTGTGCTAATTCGAAACTCATCACGTTTGATCGTCTTCTTCAAAAAAGCACACATCTTTCTTATGTTTTATAGGTACAACATGTTCAATTGTTATACTCCAAACAGATCCATTTATGTCTGTTTGAAACCCAAGTATAAGCCGAACCATAGATTTCGATTTTGCGTCATTAGTGCACTTAGAGGAAATTTGAAAGATAACAAAGTGTTACTTTATTGGAACCGATAAAAATCTATATAATAATTTGTTTGGAAAGCATTTAAATAAAAAAAGATAGAATATACAATTTCAGATCCATCATTTTGTAATGTAATTTTTCGGTAATAATAACTTAGCTGATCCGACTTGTTTAGATATTTTATTATTTTTCAAAAAAATTTAAAAAATGTTTGCTTGCAAGTTAATATGAACATCTTAACTAATTGCTTCTAACCTTTAATTCGTTTGTAAATCAATGTGTTGTTAGCCAGGCATTCTGTTTTTTTGGCATGAGCCGCTTTCCAACAATGACATGTTATCAGTCCCACTAGAAGTCTACAATCCCTCCTTTAAAAAAACAAAAGAAACCTCGTCGCCCCCGCGCCATAAGATTCCCACATAATTCTAGAGACTCTACACAAGGTGGAAGACCTCCGTGTCTCTGGCCCCTTACCTCGAAGTCTATAACCTTATTGCAGAACTGAAGTCGAGCTCAAACGTGCTTTTCTCTTTCCTAACGAAAATGGGCTCTACGCTTTGCCAACTCCTCTGCTATAGCATTCTATTCAATACTCCTTTGTTACTGAACCCAGTCGATTTGCACTTTTCACAAGGAGTACAATCTACTAATGGATTCTTTGCTTGCCTGAATAAATAAGAAGCAGGTAGGGTTGGCAAATATAGCCCTTATTGTCGCCTGACTACCAATATATGTACGTTTGCCTGAGAAATTTTAGCCTAAGAGGAGAAGGCAAGATCGTCTGCCCATTTGGATGCTAGAATCTTTGCCTGGAACATACTGCATCAGAAATTAATAGGACTTTCTTTTACCCAGCTCTTAGCAGAAGACTGCAGCTAGAACTCCCCTCTTCCTCTATCTATGACTCAGCCTTAAAGAGTTACAGGTAATGTGGTATGAGCCTAGGGCCCATTGTAATCAAACTATTGCTTTCCAAATCCAACTTTACATCCAGCGCCGTCGTAGGGGTGCTGCGTAAAGCACCTGTTAAACACAGTTTTGCTCATTAGCCCCTGCGGGCTCTTCAGATGTCTAAAGTTGATCCACCAGACGAGTATTCCATAGGGTAAAATTGGTCCACCCACTGCAGGTCAGATCCGAGAGCGCATTGGTCACCTTCTTGATGCTTTGCTTCACATTGAGCCTCCACGACAGCATACTGTCCAGCATCACTCCTAGATACTTTGTGTGTACCCTCAGTTCCAGATTGGGGTGTTTCAATTTTAATGTGTTTCATGGACCAAATTAGCTTTCCTGGTAAAAAGGGCCAAGTAAATTTTTTCGAAGCCAGTGAAAGTAGCCAAAATGTTTTTAGAATCCATTTATAAAGCAAAAATCTAAAATTGATATTAATATGGTGTTTAATTTGGGTTAACTTATCTATCAATGAGTAGTGGTGGCATCATCTGCCTCAATGGGGGCTTAATTCTCTGCATTCAGAAAAAATTCGTGAGACAGTGTTATTTATTTGAACTTCCTATAGCTTTACCAATTTCATAACTAAAGATACTATGCTGTTATTGAATCGATGCTTCTTTAGAATCTTCTTGAATATTCAAAAAAAATCAGTTAATTTTGACGTGTTTGTTTAACTGATTGTTGGTATGACACTGCTATAGGGTACGTAGTGTCTTCTTGTTGAGAACACCCTAAAAGGTCTCCCTTTATAATAAACAACTTTAGGCTGTTTATATAATTTCCTAAAAGGTTATGAAAATTTATTGGTAAGTTAGGTTTTAGTTAGTTTATGTCATTCTCTGTCGAAAGTTCGAGAGACATCAAGGAAAAGCGCAAAACAATATATCTTTCTTTTTCATCCAAAAACCAAATTAATCATTATCAGTACAATGTAGGTACTGTTCGCTTCACGTTATTATTAACAAAATATTGCCTTACAACTTCCACATTATCTAATACTTTTAAGCATCACGGCATTATTGACACATTTTTTCTTAAAGTGTATTAGCTGCGTTGTCCTTCAACCATTTGATTGCATTTAGCCGCCGTTGCTTTTTTTTTCATTATTTATTTGCTAATTTTTTTATGTTGCTGTTACTTGATTATTATTGTGTGTTTTTTATTAATTTAATTTAAAGTTGGCAACCGATACCGTAACAGTTTGAATACCATTTCAATTTGGTTACCGGTCTTGATACCGATACCGCAATAATTTACTTAGCAAAATACCGGTATCAAAGTACCGTTTCGTTTGATACCAGTACTACGATTATTCGTTTCAGTAATAAAAATCCAAAAAATTATGAAGGTAGCAAAAATAATTTTGAGTATTTGTTCAAAATAGTATTGATAACTTGACGTTCCTTAATTAAAACTTTATTATTGGGGGTTATTCTGCATTTCGATTACGATTCGGCATCCAAATAAGCATATATCACAATAGAAATAAAAAATGTATATCTCCAATTTTAAAATAAGGAAGCACCCGATTTTAGTACAAAAAGACGAACAATCCAAAATGTACTAAGAAGTTATTATTATTATAATTATTCCACAGTGAAGGAGGCCAACGGAGAAAATTTTGAGTCGAATCGAAATGCAAAATAGGGGTGATTGTTTTTGTTTCCTAACAAACAGCAGTATACTTGCTGTTTCTTTTTTTTAATAATATTTTCGCTTTGTAACTTTTGTAAACAAAAAGCTTCGCGTAAGTTAGTGTAAGGGGTGCCAAACGTGATGATTTTACGTCACATACAAACAAAAATATACGCAAAATTAATGCTCAAGTCTTAGTTTGATAAGAGAAAATAATTTTTTGGGCGGGGAAAACGCCGCGCCCCAAACATGGTCCGAATACCACTTTTTTATTTATTTATTTATTTATTTATTTAGTCTATGGAGTATATCCTTACAGACATTTAAAAAGTATAATAATTACAATTTTTTATAGTTACAAAAAACAGAAAAAATTAAATAGTAACAATGAACATAATACGACAAATGATGTTTAGGAATTTAAAAAAACAATAATTGATTTTTTTATTGCATTTGGACTTAATGAGTAATTAATAAATCGATACAGTTGGTTAAATTCATTGCACATTCTTCTCATAGGGTCAGCGTCAGGGTAATTAGCTCTTAAAAATGTAATTGACAGTGGTAGGAAATATCGAGATAATCTTTGTGGTACATTAAATACAATATCATTTATCAAAAATCCGGAACATATATCGCCTCTAATAACGTTCATTATAAATGACACATTTAGCATGGTTCTTCGGCTCTTTAATGTAGGCAATTTTATAAGAGCCAAGCGGGAAGTGTACGAAGGCATATTACGCGGGTCAAAATGTAGTCCACGTAGGCAAAATAGTAAAAATTGTTTCTGCACTGATTCTATCGCATTGGAATGTATCTGGTAAATAGGATCCCATATTATCGATCCATATTCTAAAATTGGACGAACAAGCGAGATATAAAGCGCTTTCGTAATATACGGATCCTTAAACTCCTTCGACCATCGTTTTATATAACCAAATGCGACCCTGGCCTTATTAATTGTACAAGTAATATGCGCAATAAAGCTCAGTTTTTGGTCAAATAAAATTCCAAGATCAAGAAAACGGTCAACAACATCAACTTTATAACTACCCAGAAAATAATTTACCGCAATTGGAGTAGTCCTTGAAAATCGCATCAACTTGCATTTTTTCACATTAAGCTCCATCAAGTTAGTGCTACACCATTCGTAAAACGATTTCAAGTCTATTTGAAAAAGCTGTCGATCCAAATGACTGTTGTAAGTAATGAAAATCTTAACATCATCCGCATACAATAAAATGTTTGAATACTTTATGATCTGAGGCAAGTCATTTATAAATAAAGAAAAAAGAAGAGGCCCAAGGTGGCTACCCTGTGGTACTCCAGAACGAGCATGTATACTTTTTGACGTTACGTTATTAAAACAAACAGTTTGAGCTCTATTCGATAGATACGCTTCAATCCATTTTGTTGCCAAATCCGTAAAGCCCATCATCCGTAATTTTCTAATTAAAAGTTGGTGATTTACCTTATCAAAGGCTTTTGAGAAATCGGTATAGATAACATCAGTTTGATTACGATAAAAAAATCCACGATTAATGGCAGATGTAAGGTGAAGTAAATTAGTTGTTGTTGAACATCCTTTTTGAAATCCATGTTGATACGGAGATATAAGACTAGATACCTGGAAATAAAGCTGTTCGGTGATAAATTTTTCAAGTAACTTAGGTATACTACTCAATTTTGCTATACCCCTATAATTTTCAATATCAGATTTTTTCCCAGATTTAAACAATGGGACTATAAAAGAGTCATTCCAAACTTTAGGTGAGTACCCATATTTAATTGATACGTTAAACAACAGTGTCAGGGGGTAAGCTAAGGCATCAGCACAATTAATTAAGATGCAACTTGGAATTTTGTCCGGACCGCAACTATATGAGAACTTCAATTTCTTTAACTCAGCTGCAACTTCATCGGTATCTAAAAACGACAAAGATATGGAATGATGTTCATCTAAAGGATAAGGGTATTCTAATATATCATCAAAAGTTGTATCAGCGTATGTGGTAGAGAAAAAGTCAGCAAACATGTTACTTATAATAGCATTGTCACAAGATTCGTTATTTTGATAAGACATAATTTTTGGAAAGCCCGTTGATTTTTTCTTCGAGTTTATAAATCTATAGAAAGATTTAGGGTTTCGCGTTAAATTAGTTTTGATTTTTGCCAGATAAAGAGCGTATAATTGATTATTTAATCTAGTATATTCTGCTCGACACACTGAATATTTTAAATAATCAACAGAAGACCCTGAGGTCTTGAATTTTTTATAGTATTTAGACTTTTTATTCTTCGCACGGATTAATTCCTTGTTGTTCCAAGGCGGTCCAGGTAAAGATTTTATCAAATGTTTTGGTATGCATAGTTCCATAAAAGAAAGCATTTTATCATAAAATATATCAAATATCTGGCTCATGGTTAAAGATGGTTCTTCAAATGATAAGATGTCTCCCCAATTGGTATTCAAAATAAGTTCATTTAAGTTGTAATAATTGGTTTGTCCAAAGGAAAAAACTCTATTATTATCGAGTGATGAATGCAAGATGTTGTTAACTGGAGTATATAAAATTAGCTCAATTGCAGGATGAAAACGATCTTCTGGGATAGTTATAGGATCAACCCGGTGGATATAGCAGTCTTCCTTATCATTGACAAATACTAAGTCCAGAATTTTCGAATAATCATTAAGTATTCCATTAATTTGAAAAAGACTTAACTCATATAAAATATTAAATAACTCATTGAAGGTGTCATTATTTGTGGAATGAACATAATAACCATCTACCGCTGAGAAATTCCAAGAAATTGATGGAATGTTAAAGTCACCCAGGATTATAAGTGAATCAGTTTCATTAGCAGAGCGTGAAACCGCTTTTATTGCCTCACCATGTTGAATATATAGGGACTGAGGGGATGATGGAGGGATATATGAGCACGTTAAGAATATTCTCTTGCTATTGAGCCTTATAACAACAGCTATAAATTCGATATTAGGCAATTGATCAAACACAAAAAGTTCAGATGAGATAAAACTGGAAACTGCAATGAGAACACCCCCTCCATACGAGCCACGATCACGACGAAAAATAGTGTATCTATTACATAGTATTTCAGAGTTTAAAAACGATTCATTAAGCCATGTTTCAGTAAATGCCAATATGTGATAGTTACAATCAAAACTCTCCAAATATAAACTGGATAGTTTTGTCCTTAAACCGCGAACATTTTGGTACAGCAATGATAATGAATCAGTAAAATTTACATTTAGTTTTTTGGATCACGACGAGGAAGAACGCCAACTCTATTAGATTTAGGTTTTTCTCTAAAAACATATTCACGAACCAAGGTGTTTTCGGGCCAAAAGTTAGGATCAATGATTTTATCGAAAGCATCCGGTGAAATTGATATTTTAAATGACGAAATTGATCTGGATACCGAAAATGTAAATTTATGTATCAAAGCATCTATATCACGGCCATATTTTGATTTAATATAGTAATTGACATCATCAGATGAAGTGTCACATGCCAACCGGGAAACAAAAATAGTTTTTCTTGGCGGAACCGCTTGCAGGGGCTTATGAGCAAATAAGTCTAAAGTTGTAGCACCATTAATGTCTGTATTCCCTGCTGACAGACTGGAAATTGAAGGCCCATTACAAAGATTGCTGTCAGCCAGAGGAGAAAGTAATTGTCGGGGATCAAATGCATTATATGATGTAGAAGGCATAGAACTATTATTATCGACAGCATTAATGTGGTTCATAGATGGTAATGAAGAGCTATCTATAATGGAGACCAGAGGCAACTTGTTTGCTTTACTTTTCTCCCTAGGAGACCTATCATCGCCGTCATTAATAAAATTATCCAAACTTGGAAAGCTATCAAATAATTTGCCAAATTTGGCCAGCCTAGATTGCAGAGACGAAAAATCTTTATTTAATTGTTCAAATTCCCCTTTATGGCCTTTAAAAAATTTGTAAAATTCGATGTTAATTGTCTTGCAGCTTGCACAAGTCCAGTGTAGGGATTTGGCTGGATCTAAAAGCGCATCGGCATCACGCGCTTTAAGTGCAGTACATTTTAAATGAAAGCTACCCAAGCATAGCCAGCACGAAATCATCCGATCGTTCCCCTTAACAGCACAATTTGTGTTTGAACAATCCATGCTTTAGCAATAAATATATCGAAATATGTGTAATAAACTAATGTGTAATATTATGATTTCCGGGTAGTAGTTTATGAGCGAGAAGTAGATGGCACTTGCAAATTGTAAATAAATATTTATCAAAGACTCAAACTAGTTAATATTAAAATAAACGGTAGATGTCGCTCAGAAAACAGTAAGTATTCAATACACAAACCAGATCATACATAAAATCCGGAATACAGCAACCGCGTAGATTAACAGATGTAACAGAATTCAATATAATGATCAGCTGTCACACAGCAATGCAAATATCGGTATGATGACAAAGTAAATAATAGCAATAAACAAATTACCAAAATGCAAAAATTGTTTAAACATTTACAATAAACAGGAGGCAGTTCAGGAAAAACTCCACAATATTAACGAAACCAACAGTCCACCGGGTACTTTAAGATACGACAATAATTTGATTTATCCACAAACACGCTTTTAAAATAATAATAATACAGAGCAATATACAAAGCGACCAACTTTAATTTTACATATATTTGTCTTTTTTGTCTTTTTTTTGTCTTTTTGTCCCAAACCCCGAATTCTAAGGTTTTGTTGGTCTCTAGTAAATACCATTAAGTAAATACCTTAACTGTTACCGATATAATCAAAATACCGATACCGAAATTACAAATGTTTTAATACCGTTACCAATACCGATACCGTTATTCGTTTCGGTTGCCAACTTTGGTTTAATTTGTTACATTTGCCTGTATATGTCAGTGTGCGAAAGTTTTATAACTTTTTTTATCTCCTCGATTTTTAAGAAATGTTAGTACTTGTTCTTCTTTCGTATGCATTTGCCGAGGAGATCATACAGACGACTACTACTTAAATCCCTTTGATTATTTTTATAGTTTTAATATTACTCGCTTATTATGTCTAAAATATATGATGTGGATATTGCTGATTGGTTAGAAAACCTCAGATGGGGCTAAACTAAAGGCGGCATTGTAGTTTCTTTATTGTATATTTGCGACCCCATAAAGTATATATTTATGTATATACATTCTGGATCTTTTTAGAAAAGAAAGTCCATTTAGCCCTGCTCCATATTTACGGGTCGAAAACAACCTGCATAGGTCAGGTGACTGGATAAAAAAAAACTAATGTGAAGGGTATATAAGATTTGGTCCAGCCGAATATAGCGCTCTTACTTGCTATTAAGATTTTTCCAGTAGTTAATAATTTAATCAAAATAATATGGTTATATGAGTGCGACCTTTTTGCATAAAATTATTATTTAAAATAAATCGCTGTTGGGTACTTGCAAATAAATAGAATCTTTAGAAAAATAATTAAAAATATATTGATTCTGATCTTGAATTATTGTAAATTCCTGAGTACCTCAATAAAACTAAATTAAATGTTTTCATTTAAAATACGTTTTTTTAACAATTTAAATTAGTTGCTGTTTCTTAATAAATTTTATTAGTTGTTTTTATAATGCATATATTTATAATTTTTACCAAAAATTTTGTCATTAATAATTTAAATGTTACAGTCATTAGTCCTAACAACAACGGGCAATTGATGATGCTTTTGTCAGATGTTGTTTTTTTATACCCATCAGCGAATTAATATTTCAAAAAAAGTATTTAGTTTAAAAAAATTAAAAGTTTGCTTTGCATAAAAACACACAATTCGACATTAAGAATAGGCCTTTACGCTGGTCTGTGCTCGCTATCCTTTTGCCTTCGTTTCGCTGGGGCGTTCAGAGGGAAGCATTTAAAAAATAACAAAGTCTAAAGTAAAATTTGTAAAATTAAGGAGTTTATTATGACATTTAATGGCCTCAAACATCAAATAGCCTACAACAGTAAGTAAATATAAACAACTTAATAAAATTCACGTATTTATGTGCAAATGCACATCTCTTAAATCAACTGCATTGTAATGGACTTAACGTAACAACTGAATGACTGACTGACTAACTGTAGTGGCTGATGACGTTAGTAAGGAAATGGCAAATGTGGAAAAAAGTAACTTTACTGGGAGCTTATATCTTTTTTTGGGTTGTAAATCCCATGAAAACACTTGATGTCTCTGGCACGCAAACCAACAAGACAAGAAAAAACTTATGTAATTACAGTCCTGGCAATTTTAAATGGCACTTCGTGAAAGTCATTTAAAGAAAGTAAACAAATCACAAGCACACAGTTGCATACAATTATAAACATATATAAGTATGTAATCAGGCAGTAAATTTCGAGGGAAGTTTAATAAATATTAAAGCCCAAGCCCAGGAAGTAAATAAGCCCATAACTAAGGAGTGAGTTCAAGCTACAACTGAATATGATAAAGTGGAATATCGCAGGTAGGCTTGTTTGATAAAAGACTTAGGATAGAAAAACTATAAGAAAACTAGAGAAATGTATTGTACTAAACATTGCAGGTGGGAGTGTTCAACCACAAGCTGCAGTGGATATCATTCTGAATCTTCTTTTTATCAAGAAATTTTTTTAGGTGGAATGGCAGCAAGAATCTTATACAAGCTAAGTGAACTGGGTGTGTCTAGAGCAAAACTGAAACTGCAGGCTGACATACAAGAAAAGGTCGTGCTCGCCAGTGCTGAGCTTGGGATTTTTTTTTTACCAAGTCTAAACAGAGAGGACCGAAGAGGATCAAAGAAACTGTTTGAGGGATGTACCTTTTTAAGTGATGAATATAAGGTGGATGTGTCTGCTTGAGGGGGCTGGTTTTTAAATACGGTAGTTCGGCTGTCATGCAGATTGCTAGATAAATGAGTAATTTTACATTTGAATATTCCGGTAGTGATTAGGACATTGATATGCCGATAATATCGACACTACGGGACGAAAATTACGAGATGTCACTGCTGTGTTTGCTAATAAAGAAAAAGTTATGGCAAAAATGTATTTGTGAGTTAATGAACACATGACTAAGTTTATGGTTCCAATGAGTGGATGGTCAACAATCTGTGAACGTTGGCAACTTCAACTTCGAGGTAATAGAGAAGTTCGTGTAACTTGGAACTAAAACAAATGACAGCAGCTTAGGAAAAAAACAAAGGGTTTTACTTGCAAATAGATGTTATTTCGGGATAAGCAAACAGAAACAGGGCACTTTCCCGGCAGGTGAAACTCACCTTATACAAGACACTTTCTTTAGCCGTACTGCTTGCTATGCGGCATGGTCACTAACTGAAGCTGGTGATGGTGTTTTTGGAGTGTTTGAGGGAATATACTTCGCAAAATGTATGGATCAATCTACGTAGGGGGAGAATATCGATATCGTACTAGCTTTATGCTAACATCGACATAGTGAAGCTTGTGGGGATATAAGGATTGTTCTGGCTCCGACATGTTGTATGAATGAATAAAAATGTTCCGACAAAAAAGGCGTTTGAACCTTTCTGAGATCAACACGTGATTAATTAAAGAAGAAGCGCAAAAGACCGAAGTACTTGATAAACCATTGTTAGTTCGGCTAATGACGCACATGGGTTGCTATAAATGGCCAAGTAAGTAAGTAAGATTAGGATCGTACGTATTTTCAGGGGGATCAAAGCAACAAAAAAGTTTAGACTTTGCACTATGCCAGGTCATTGTGTAGCAATGAAACTGCTTCTCTTCCCTTCTATTCTCTCACTGTTTTTTATAGAATCTCACTCACCTTTAGTATTCTTTCTCCAACTTTCCTAATGATAAAAAGCCGCTGTAGCAGGGACGAAAATCCTTTGTCACTGCCCTTCTCAACCTACAAAATTTCACGACGGCCTGTGTTGAAAAAAGTCTTGTATATGGATAATTACATTCCAATGTTAATACCTTTTTAGGATTATATAAGACTTGTGGTTAATTAAGGTCTGGTTTAGGTGTAGTTATATCAGTTTTTTCGAATATAATAAATGTTGGATTTATTTTTTTGAAAATCTTTGCCATCAGAAGAAACTTTTCTTTAGCCCTCGTATTTAGAAAAGCCGAAACCCAAATTTTGTTTCAATACAAACTCTGATGGTGGAAAATGCTGCAAACAAGTGTATTATTTCTTTTAGTTGGAATTGTAAGTATATACTTTCATTTTAGTCATTGCTGACGGCAGTTGATGTTACCCACTAGCTGCAATTAAATATAAAAGAAAGACAATGCTTTTGCCACCCAAAAACATGATGTCTTTGCAAAAGTATGTTAAAGTAACATCATGCGTTCTTTTTTTTTCACTGATTACCAAGACTGCAACTGTGTTTGCGTTTTTGCTCATTTTTCAAATTTAGCTATTAGGCTGATGGGTTTCACTAACGGCCTTGTATAGCTGGTTTGTCTACTATCAGCCACTCTTTAATATTATTCACATACTTTTGACTTTAGAAACAAACCCGAGAAAACATAGTGTTGTCAATGATTATTATGTTGCTGCTGCTTTGCATCATGACAACTTGCAATTTAATGCCAAGACAACTTTATTTTATTATTGCCGTTTTGTTGCTATTTTACATTCCAAACAGCAATCATAATCGGTAACAGCACCAAAGAGCCAAGTAATTCATATATTATTGTTTTGTTACTTTTGGTCGAAAGTCATTATAATCCATTTATTTCATAACTGTTGTATGAGCTGTTTTTATGATGTCCTTACAAAATCATATTTTTCTGTTTCAATGTGCAGAGACTCAACCGAAGAGCAATGAAGTAATTCATGGTACAGTTTGGTATGCAAAACTTGTTCTTTAAATTGTTATTTAAGCCATTTTGTGGTAATTTAAAAGCCTTAAAGATTTGGAACTTAAGAAATGAATTTGTACATTTTATTGTGTTTTTATAATGTTAAGTCAGTTTTCTGGTCAAAGCCTTTGTAAAGGATAGATCGTTTCTTTTTGGCAAGGTCGTCGTTTAAGTTGTGGTAAGGATAATATAAAAACAGTTTATGCACTACCGGATAAATTTTAAACAAAGGACATAGTGTGCCAGGTGTATTGTCGCTTAATTAAATCCATAAGAGTACAAGACCAAATTTGTTGCCGAGATGTTTTTCTGTAAGTCTTTAAGTCTGATATTTTACTTGAACTCTAATAGTCGGGTTGTCGAGAACACTGCTCGACTAGGGACAATGACGCGTAGGTTGCGTAGGGGTCATATGGTCTTTGGGACACGAAATGAACAGAAGCTGTACGGTTCCGAAACTTATTTTTTCACAGCAAAGCCGGGTGTAACTATTAAGGAGTACGCCCAGCTAGATGATCTTCGCCCTGACAACATGAGTGTTACCTCTTTGCGAATGGGTCTAAGAACTCGGAGCTGCATCTTTTTGTTAAAAGCTGAGATCAGAAAGCAAAAAAACTTTAGGTGAGATTCTGGCAGCCAAAATGGCCTCTGATCTTGCACGTTTTCTCGCAGACTGAAAATTTACAGATAGACAGGTTTATTAATAGCCAGGAGCCGTTTAGGGATATCTTTAAAAACCTCACACACTCCACGATATTCCGTGCAAGGAAACTATGGGTTAACCATGTGCCTTAGGAGGGCTGAAAACTTATTAAGTTTGAGGGCACAGTGGTATAGAGGGGAATAAGATGGCCGGAGAAAAATCACGGAAAGATCAATTGGCGTTACTAATATACTTTGGCTTTTTAATAGCAGTAGAAACTTTTCTATGAGGGTCAGGGCCAAAGAGGTTTGGGTAAGTAGTACTTTGTTTGCAGTCTCCATCAATAAGTGGAGACCTTATGATCTAGAAGTAAGAGAGAGAGATTCGAGGTTGGACAGCGGTTCTTTCCAAAAAAAAAACAGGACGACTAGCCAGCAATGATTGCAAATTTTGGGATGAACCAGAGAACAAGAGGAGATTTGAGAGCATTCTGTGTTACTGCTCACCCCAATAAATACCGTCTGGGGTCTTGTCAGCTCTAAACGCTGTGAAAATTATCTGGGATAGACAAAACAGCTGGCTATTCCCAAGGAGTGTAAGGCACCCTTGAGTTCATGCGTTGAATAAGACCACTAAAGCGTCTATGTGAGGCCCTCGGAGCCAACCTAATGTAATTGAATTGCTTCCTTAAATAAAGGGAAGAGTGTTTCCAGAGCAGGTATTTCTTCATAATTTTTTGTAAGCTGAAACAAGGTTTATTAAAAAATATCTGTGTTTTTCTACTTTTAGCATCTGTGTTACGGAATACTGCAAACAAGCTAAATATTTACTTTTTGTTACAGTTAATAAGTGACCTTGTACAGCTCATATTAATGAAATGCCACCTATCTTTAGCTGCGCAAAAAAGTATCACAAGTAACTGCTTTGAAGCAAGGTTGTTACAGAATTCGCAGTAAAGATGTAAATACTGGATCAGTTGGCCTTTTCTTGAATACATTTCTTAATGCCGATGTGTTAGTGCATTAGTTAAATTACAAAAGTCAAATGTAACGGTTTTTAAATTGCAAGTATATTTGGAATTTGATCTGTGGGGTACCAGTATGAATACAGTATTTACGCCAAAACTTTGTCATACGTTAAACTAAAAAGCTTCAAGGATGCAATTCCTTTGACTTTATTTTACAGTTTCCTAACAATAATACCAGTTCTCCCAAAAAGACACTGTATCTTATACCGCAATTTAAGTTGGAATCGTCAGTCTATTTTCCAGGAATAACTCTTCTGATGAAGTTAATCTATAAACCATCCTCTCTTCAAGAGACTAAGGACTCTCAGTAGAGTAGGATATTTCAATAGAGTATCAAGATCTGTGCAGAATTCTTATAACTTATGTACAACCGTATGTTTTGAATTAAGTTCAGGACGCGTGGACGTTTTGTTCTTATATATATTTTGGTGAAACACAAAGCCAAAGTCGTAGATCAATAAAAATAGCAAACATTAATAGCAGAAACCAGAAAAACAATTTCTTGATGTTATATTCTATCGACTTCACTAAACTTTAAACAATCAGTGATGCTAAAAAAAGAAATAAAACATTTAAGATGGTCATTGAAATGGCTAAAAAAAAGTTCATGTTCACCTTATCTGGCCGTGAAAACTGCAGTCAAATAACAACTAAAACAAACAACCATATCAAACAGCAATCAAACAAGCAAAGTAGCCAACAACTGATATTTTAGAAGAATAAAGTACAAGAAGCAATGCGGCAAGTTCTCCTACAAAATTTGCAATACCGAACAACCAAAGTCAAGAACAGCAAAAAAAGCGACAACAGTCGCAACAACAACAAAAATGTAAAGCAAATAAAACAGCAACATTGTTTTAACAATAATTTTGTCGGGATATAACCAACAACTATTATTTTGTTATTTTTTTTTTTTAATTTTCTGCTGATGCATTTAAAATCTTTGTTGTTTTTGTTGCTTCTCAACATTGTTCAGTCACTCAATGTCTCAATATTTAAAGGAAATGTAAATAATCTTGAAATGAGGTTGATTTTGCCTTTTTTGTGTGTTTTTTTTAAATTTTATTGTACAAGTAGTGGTTTGTTGTTTGTTTGAACAACTTAACTCTTCATGTTGTTTGCTTTACTTTTGTCTCTAGTTTTGAATTGCAGTATTAATTAAGCCTTGCTTACTTTTACTTCGAAGACAACAATTTTTTTAAATTATAGCCAACAAATAAAACAACAAAAAAGGTAAATAATACTTGTATGCTTTAAGCTGTAAGTTTTGGGAAGTTTTATTTCTTCAATACATTATTTGATAGTACTTATAAGTACTCAATACGACTCAATATTTAAACGTTTATTACCTAGATAAATATTTCTTTGTTTTATAAGCATAAATAGTAAATTATTATTTTAAAATATTTTTTAATAGTGTTGACTCCGGTCGACTTTAAGCCGCAGCTAACAATTTGATGATAGTTTGGACCTTTGGAACTCGTATTTCTAATTACTAATTGTCTAAAAATTGCTAACAATTTGAATTAAACAAGTACTTTTCGTTATCTTTTTTAGTTATCTATTTTTACCACTTAAGACCAGGTTAGGTAAGTTAAACTAGGCAGAACAGGCAGCCGTAAAAGGACTGGATACACCTCACTTAAGACCGCTTAGTTTGGCCCCTTTGTGTTACTTGAAGAGGCAGATAGAAAGGGTGGGGATAGAAGGAAAGATAAAATTTAAAGAAGGGTAAGAAAGAAAAATAGGAAGAATGAAGCAGACTTACCAGGATCTCTGGTGGGACTCGAACCAACTACCCTAGACTTGTAGACTCGTGCAGTTACCACTGATTTAGTAGGGCACTCGGCAATAAGGGTTTCAATTTCCAAAATAGTGCCAACAGATATTTTTAGTTTTCCAATATCTGTCAAACGCAAACACATATTTATATTATGTGTTAAACGCAATTTGTTTTTTATTTTTATCTTCATTGGCTTTAAGGTTACAAAAACTACCTAAAAAGTATAAAATGACAAAAGGAAAAATATAATAATACCCGTTTGTACCCTTTCTAATTTAAAAACAAGTAATTAAGTTATAGTCGGTCAAGCCTGACCATATTATACCCTGCACCACAATTTGATTTACATTGGGTGCATACATAACAGCATCACTTGTTCGCTGTTTATGATGTTAAATGTGATTTCCAAAGGTAGGGCTTATATGGAATACAATGTGAATTATCGATTATTAATTACAGGATTGTACATAAAATTTGGTGGCATAAGATGATACACATATGCCGAAAATTTTATGAAAAAAGCATGAGGCAGTTTTATTCTAAAATGATTATTTCGGGAGGGCATTTGTGTGAAAACCATATCCACAAAGGGACGGGTTATCACCATAAACAATAAGTTTGTTCCCAATACCAAAAAAATTTATCCATGCAAATTTCAACAAATATTTAAAAAAATGCGCCCTGTGATATGATTACACTTAGCCCGTTGCACATGCCCGTCCATGTCTTAAGCGACTCAGAAAGTGATTCAAAGTCGATCGGTATACAACCACGTATGTGGTGTGGGAATAAACATTTTAACAATAAGCTTTTAATAACTTTAAAGTTTTAAGAGAACATTGTACCAAATGGATGACCCTATAACTTGAGTTTTCAGTTGTACACAATTCAAAAATTTTATATCTCAATCTAAAAAAAAATTTTAATTCCTATGGAGTTTTAATTATTTAATCCTTTAATTACTATAGATAAATACCGAAAAAATATGATTTTTGCTCTGAACGGCTGCTATCGAACAATAGGCGTTAGTTCCGTTCTAAGACAATTTTGACTTTCAATTTAAGGGTTTTAAATACACAAAAAAGTAAACTTTATTTAAATCGAGCCGTAGCGTTGTCAAAAGTACGGTGAGTACGGATTTTCTTAAACTTATTACGAAATTTCTTAAGCCAGGTACGATTTATCAACCACAAAAGTCTTACTTTTAGCCACATTTAAGCCAAAAAAAGATTAATTTAAGTTTGAAACTGTATTTAATGTAACCTTAAAAATATTGATTTAAGCGTTAACGATATTAATCCAAAAGTGAAATTTCATTTTTTGGACAACCGGAGCTTATTACAGATAATAAGTTTTGTATATAATATTTATTTTATAGATAGTTATTAATTACAATTAAAAAACTTTTTTTTCTGTACTTACCCTAGCTGGGATTTTAACCAGGGACTCTCCGCACTGCTTGATTTGTTGAAGCAATCCAAATAGGCTTGATTTAAAAAATCTTAGTTGGGCTCTTACTTAAAAATTTCAAGAACAATTTTGAATAAATCTAATGAAAAATTCTTTATTTTAGAATGTGTTTTTCCTTTCATTTTATGAAAAACGCTCATAATTTAAAGGTTTTAATAGTTTCAAATAAACCATTTTAAAAAGTAGCAGTATGATCCTTTTTTTAAAATATACGTATGAAGAGATGATATTTCAGTATAGAAGCATATATTTACCGTAAAAATATTCGCACCTTACAGCCGAAATTGTAAGGTTTCGGATGTGCGTATATATTATTTATTCATTTGAAGCTTTGTGGGGTTTAAAAAAAATGAAGTGTTTTATAACAGAAAATCTTTAATAACATTGAGCAATGCTGTACGATTTAGTACGTTATATTGACTCAAATCACAATTTGTTATAGTTTGTAGGCTGTAGAAACTACGACAGTATATATTAAAATTGTTTATTGTTAACGAATACTAAACTATTTATGTTTGAATTCGTACATAAGCATTGTAATAAAGTTGAGATATTTTATTTCTGTATATGTATGTATTACATTTTCTCTCCCTCATTATTATTTCGGCTAGAGGCTGTTTGGTGTTATTTTGTGTTTCAACATGTTTGTTTATTAAACAGTCGGAGTTTATAATAATAAGTATGTATATGCCAGCCAGTTAAGTTAAAATACAATTCAACAGGATATAAAGTAATAATAATGTTTATTTAAATAAAATTTACTAATTGGCATAGAAGAGGTTAAGAAGTAAGGTTTAAATGAATTGTTGCTATTGAATGATGTTTCAGAGTATGAACAAAAAGACTTTGTAGTTCTTGTTGATTGCTGTACAAGAGTCTATAAAGACATACAAAATTAACATCTATCCATGTTGTGCTTGTTACATGTTATACAGTCGTAAAGAGCGGACAGTTTGACAGTCAGCCAGACAGTTTAAGTAGATTTCCAGGCATAAAAAATAACAACTTAGTTAAAATTGGAAAATTACTTTGATTTGAATTTTTAATTCAATCACAATTAGTTTCCCACAAAATCAAAGTTGGGTGTTAAATATTTTATTTAACAATGTGATTGTAAAATCAAATTGTTTTACAAAATATAACTATAGGTATGACATACAACAGCCCATGGTAGGTAGGTTGGTAGGTAGGGCCAGTGATGCGTACCAGTAGTGGTGCATCACTTCACTCGAAGAAAATATGCTGTCCATTGTGTTGCCCTGAGTAATAAAGAAAAAGTTAAGAGTGGTAAAGGACAGGAAATAGAATAAGGCTAGAAAAAAGTAAAAAATGAGTGGATAGATAAATAGTTCAAGAAATAAAGGTACTCAGTACCACCCGTTAGCCAGTTAAGGTCTTAAACGTACTCTAGCATCTCGCAGGCGCCCCAGTCCGATAGAGTTGAAAGGTGAATTACGAAGTATTTGCCAAAGTGATAGCGCCATCTCCTGACAAGTTCCGGGCATTGGCAGAGAAGCTGTTTCATCATCTCGACATCATCTGCGTCCTCGCGCAAGAGGCAGTATTCAATCGTTCCTGGTTGGCACTTAACCGACATTGGCCTGATGTTCCAGTGGCCGGTGAGAATACCAGTGAGCAGCCTCAGATTTTTCTTACCTTGGTCGTTTCTGCTGATGGTACTTGCCACAGAGATTTCGATATCCTGCAGACAACACCCTTAGTGCGGCACCATAGAATTTAGCACGGTAGAGGAAAAATCAAGACAGTTGCCATATTGGCATTTGCCTGAGATCCCCTTCCGGATAAACCAGAGTGCCCCGGAATACCGCAGAGTATAATATTCTCGAGCAAGAGTCCACCTGGGGCAGGTTTGCAGTAAGGCAAATTAATTTTCATTATACAAAGCTTCCTCCGAATCCTTCTATTCAACAGACTGAGGTAGGGGGCACTAAACATTTCCAAAGCCTAATCTTAGCCGTCCCTCAAAGTTTATCCAGAATTTTTCAGATTCCTCATCGATCCTTACTTTAAGACCCAAACCGCCATTCCCTGCACACGCGGTGTGTGATACGATCACCCAGTTGTCTGTGCGGAGAGCGGCGATCTGCTTCTCGACAATCTTCTTACTATCTTACTGAAATTATCGGTCTGAGTGGAATGACAGTTATTGGTACTACGTCCAATCGAGCCTCTGGCCAAACTTTGCAAATGACATTGACTGCGAATGGAAGAAAATCCAAGGATTTATTATTTGCGCAATCAATGATCTTGGCAGTTTTTTGCCAGGAAGTTCTTTCGAAGACTACATCGCTGGTGCTCCACCTGTCTGAAAGCTGAACCGAGGATTATAAAACCTGTCTCATACCTGCTTAAGGCCCGTCTCGCTTAGAGGATAAGTTGGTTGTACCTTTTTTTGAGGCCGTGACAACACTACCTTTCTTAGAGGCCATGACGTTGGTACTCGAGGCACCTTCTTTAAATATATTTATAAAAGGAGTGGAGCTGACAAGGCTGTGTTTCTCGGGGGCTGTTGGATTGGTCCTTTCAAAACATGTAACTGCCTTTCAGTTCTTCTTTATTAGTCCTCTTTCTCTTTGTGTGAGCCAAATGAGATCCTTACCCTAAAACTTCCGAAGGAAAGAGCACGATCTCTTTTACGCATCTCTGGCCATTTGCTCTTTCGTTCTTTGCTTTTCGTCTTGGCCTGACTTTGCTGTGTTGTCGGTGTGGATAGTGTCCAAAACCCTTTCCAGTTCTTCTTATCGGACCATGACTGCAGAAATGGCAGTAGGCAGTAGGCAGTTCGTGCTGCCCTGACTTTTTGCTGCCCGTCTCACTGGTAACAGTCAGAGGAGCTGTCACCTTTTCTCGCAACTTTCCGCTGAGTTTAGTTCTATAGTGGCATTCGATTCCTAATCCGTATAAGCGAGGTCGCTTTCCTGACTGAGACTTCAATAGCCATCCTAACCGTCAGGGCAGATAGCCTCCGCTGTAGCTCGCAATTTCGCCTCACTATAGCGGAGTGTAACGCGTTTAGGTCACGTTCGTCTTTTTCATCCAGATGCCCGCTGACAACATGCACCGTGCTCGCCATATCTCTCTTTGACGCTCGGGTCTATATTACCACCTGCTTTTCGTTTTCTTTTTCCATTTATCACAGTTTTTTGGGGCTAGTTATTCGTTATACCGCCTGCCATAAAGTGCATTTGATTTTACGGCCAGGCCGGGAGCAGTACATTTAGGTTGTATGAGCCTTTCCAAACGACAACATAGCATGCGGTACAAGGACCTTGCATCACGACAATATTGCTACCCATCGCAGGGGAGACAACAACCCATATCACAGAAGGGTTTCGAATATGGTTTAAATAGGTCAAAACAACGAAGATTTATTCAGTTGCAAGCCAGTAAAATAAAAATATTTACTTGATATGACATACTTCTATATTAAGTTAATAAAAATCAGCAATAAAATGTTAAATGGTAAAAGTTTAGTTAAACTTCTTAACGCTTACATGACTCAAAAACCTTATTTTATAGGTCGCTATCACGTGGTCGCGTAGTATTTTTAATTTCCTAGAAATGATTTATTTAGCACTATTTAAGACACTATTAACGTTAAAAACATTTTAGTTTAATAAAAATACTTAAGAAAGTATAAACATTTAAACTAACATTTTTGTGTGAACTCATTTTATTTATATATAGAAGGACGAACAATTCAACTTTTTACATAATATATTTGTTATACTAAGCTTGTTTTTAATAAAATTTCAAAATATTTTTGTAGTTTTTGTCTTCTCTTTTGCCATTAAAATGAATTTAGGAAAGTTATTTTAATTACTTAATTGAAAATATTTTTCCAATTACTATAACAAAAACTCAGTTTAAATACTTAACCTGGCCAATATAAGGCTAGACTCTGCTATACATGAAATATTCTTTGAATGACATATACAAAAGAAATAAAATTTTTCAATAAAATAAAAGAATAATTACTTTATTGTTGTATTATAATACTTTTTTAAAGTCAATTTCTGTTCAATAAATTATTTGTCATGACACCTACGTCCATTACAAAACAGTACATGTGTATAATTTAAACATGTTCTTTGTAAAACTATAATAACTTGTTTACATACATATATATTCGGTCAATGATTTAGAAATAATATTTTTGTTTGTATAAGTTGAATACTTGAATAAAAATTTTTCTTCAAGATATTAAAATACAATATGAGATAGAATTAAAATCAAAATAATTCCATTATATACTTGATGTGTTTCTTATGATATTAAGACACAAGTAATCAATCATGTTACAAAGATTTTTTTGGACAAAGAATCATTTTTAACAACCAGATTACTACGTACCCATAAGTACTCATGTAATTACAATAACATATTTTGTGCACTTACTTCTATATATGTTTATACAAAGGAACAGATTCAATGACTGACTAGGCGGCTAACTGATTGACTGACTGACTGATCCAACAAAATCCTAAGGTAGTAGGGATGGGTTAAAGTGTCGTATTCTACGGACCGCTGTCTGGCACTTTTTTTGAAGGCGTAAGGCAGGTTAAAACATAATTTTGATAGCGCTTAGGTCTACTATGAAGCTAATAAAACTAGTCACAAATATCATTGATATTGCATTCGGCAGGTCTTAAAAATTGTCCCACTTTTTTGAAATATTTACCAAAGTGGTAAAAGAGGTTTAAAAAGGGGTAGAAATTCATACTTTTTAAGACCGTTCTGTAACTTCAAAAATAACATTTTTTTAAATTGCTTTCGAAAGGTCTAAAAAAATATGGGGGTTGTTTGTGGTACACTTTTTAAATCACAAAAGGTGGAAAAATAAGGTGGTAAAAAATCATTTTTGTACTTGTTTAAGTCCTTTTTTGCATTTTTTTTAAATTTTGAGTAAATAAATATGAAAGAAAGTGCTGTAGACCCCAGTTGAGGTCGAAAATCAATAAGTGGTTTAATAATTTTTTTACACTTTTGGCACTTTGTGTTTTTGTTTTTTGATATTATGAGCCTTCGAAAATAAAATTAACTAGTGTTTTCTTTATTTTCGACTGTGGCTAGTCTTGTATGCCCTTCACTTTGACTTGTCGTGTATACTGCAGTAAGTCGGTATAACTAAACTGTATCTTAATTGTTTTAAAAATGTAAATATTATAATAAAATTTCTTTTAGCAGGTTTTAAGCCAAAAACTATTTTAGATTCTGGGATATGGCCTAGCAAAATCTTCATAAAATCAGTCTGTGAAGTTAACAAAACACCGAAAGAAATATGTGATAATGTAATGAAAAATGTGCTCAAAATGGCTCACATTTGTGAAGTTAACAGAGGCGGACATTTATCTAATATTGTATTTCATACATAATTGCCGACAAAAAGTAAAAAATTTATAAATATAATGGATTTAATCAAAAATTATAAACAAACAAAGTAGTATACCTTGCCGGCGGACATCTTGTAAATGGATTACCTTTAGGGACATTTGTAGTCAATAGTTTCTAAAGTTTCCCCGAGAAAAAGTGCACTAAAAATTTTTTAGATTTGTCCGTCCGCATGGGGCTACTATTCCCATTGCTCTTATTTAAATGTACACGACATACTTGAATAACTCTTAAGCAGGATAAAAGTCGGCAGTTGGAAATAGCTCCAAAGGTAAGGGCATTAAAAGTTTAAAAAATTATCCATTTGTATGGGGGATACTATTCTCCTTGATTCTATCCAAAAAAATTTATTGCAGATATTACAAATGATATCGCAAATTTTTATTTTGTTAAGGTTATAAACAATAATATTATTCAAGGCATTGCTGGCTAAAATCTAAGTTTTCAAATTTAATTAACGTAAATTTTCAATGCCCATATATAAAAATATGTTGGTGGTACTTCAATGTAAATAGTAAACCTATCTTTAAAAAATAATTTACAGAAACACAAACGACTACATATGTATGGCTATGAAAACAAAATCAATCAAGGAAACACAAACACACACACAAATAAGTTAAATAAAGAATAAAAGAAAACTGTTATTGATGTGAGGATTAATATTTACAAACGACAGTAACAGCTTTTGGAAAAAGTTAAGGAAACAATAGAAAAATACTTGTTAAACTGCTAAACCCAAATTAAATATGTGTCTAAGGCCAATATATGGATGTTCCATTACATTAAACTTAACAATTTTTTTTATTTATGCATAGAAATAAATATGGAAAAATTAAACAATAACTATTTTGAGTTTATGTGAAATTACAGCCTTCGCCGATTTAAAATTTCAAAATGTTTTACATGCCTTAGCCTTTTCATTGCATTCCTCAACCGAACTAGAACTTGATTTGGTTCGACAAAGCTGCTTTCACTGTTAGCAATAATTGAATACGTTTTTTTGTTCGAATTTCAATCGAAAATCAAGAAAAATAAACAAAGTTTTTCTTTTACAATTGTGGTTTATTTTACAAAGCAAAAAGTAAAACTTGCAAAAATCACAAAAAATAACAAACAAAAATTCAATTTCATCTCATTTATAAATTTAAAAGGAAATGAAAACACAATTTAACAATTTTCAATTATTATTGTTTTCTGTGTAACAAAAAAGTTTCCAATTTACTAAACACAAAATCAATTAAATTTCTTTTTCCTATACAATCGTCAAATGGCCGTTCAAATAAATGTTACAGAAAAAACTTTAAAAATAAAAATAATAAATACAAATCTGAAGCCGCCATCAAAGCACAAGTCAAAGTTAAAGCTACTTTATTAAGTTAATTTTTCATTTTCCATTCAATATATTTTTAAACTTCATATATTTTATAGAAAAAACAACAAAAACTGAAACTTATAAAATCAAAAAAAAAAAAACAATGGATGAGAATGATGTTTATAGAGCTTTTGAAAACCAATTCTTAAGCCAACAAGAAGTATTTTCGGCCACAAATTTAGATTCGACAGCAGCACAAACAATAATAAGAATAAGTTTTAAATCGGCTTAACTACATCTGTGGTCATCTTTCTATACTTTATAAATATTTTAAAAAAGCCATATGTTGTAGTGAAGTGTAGTGGTAGTTTAAATCTCTCTTCTTGGCTACCAAAATCTTTTTTGCTCTATTGTCAGTGACCACAATTTATACGCATATCAAAACAGGGACCTGTTCATCGTAAATCAATCAATCATACAATTAAGAGAGTTCCTCTGACACATTTAGTGTCCAATTTGAATAGTTTTTTGTTTTCTTTTGTTTTTGTTGCTTTTTTATTCGTTGTTACTGCCGTTTACTTTTGCCATTTGGCTTAGTTTTAGTTTTGCTGCTCTTCGAAATGTAAGTAGTATTGGTAGTATATTTATATTGCTGCTAAGAAAACAATGGCTTAAGGGGAGAATTATCATGATTTTAGAAGACTATATTTATGCAAAATGGTTTTCCATTCGTTTTACAGCTTTTTTTCAAGAACTAAATTAAAGAAGTCTGTTTAAAAGATAAGCCTTTAGATATGAGTAAAAAAATATATTGAGAAGAAAATAAGAGATTTGTTATTGATAAAAAAATATAGCACTGAGAGAAATATGGTGTAACAACTTAATCTAAATTTGCATGACATTCTTTCTCAGGTGAGAGACTAAGAAACAACACGGAAGAGAGTTATATTAAATACTAGCTGACCCGGTGAACTTCGTACCACCTAACAATTATTGAATATATATATTTTTTTAAAAGAGTACAAAGTTTATTTAGTCAAATATGTAGTTCATTGGAATATATTTATAAAGAAAACAAAAATTCAAAAAGATTAAAAAAATATGGCGTTTCAGGTAAAAGCTGCTAAGAAAGCTATGTATTTTCGTGCATGGGTTATGTTTAGGTTAATTCCCTTCAGTGCAGTACATTGTGATATACGACATTTTTTGTTTTGTTATCAGGTGCAAGTACAAATAAAGCAGATGGTTTGCCCACACGTGAACATGCAACGTATATTTGGCTATGAGAAAAACATGGATTTTCTTAACTTAGACCACAAATACTCAAGCATTGTCCTTGTGATTTGTTAATAGTCATTGAGAATGCAAAACGAATAGGAAATTGAATAAGCTTAAACAGTCAGTTGATTTAAAAGAATGCAGAGTGCCAACGATTTTATTCTGAACTATATAGTTTATATAATCAACATCTATATTTTTAGCTGCTAAAATTGCCCGTTCACTCAACCAGTCATAGTATATCCCGTTAGAAATTATGTTGGGGAATATTTTCTGGATGAGCTGTTCTTTTGACGATACAAAATTACAAAAATTTTGAGGAAACGAAATCAATCCGTTTAATTCGTCGACAGGAATACGGCCATTACCGATAATAAACAATTGGCTGAGGAAATCTTAAGCTGCTAAATCGTTGAGCAATATAACTCTCATGTTTTCTGTCAACTGCAGTATCTTTGCAAACCGCCACAGAATTGAGGATTTAACGCAAGCACTTATTTGATCAGCAGCCGTCGATCCTGGAATGACTGGCAGTGTTTGGCGGAAATCACCAGGCAGTAAAATCATTGCACCTCCAAAGCATCTTGAGTCACTGCGCAGATCTCTTAGTGTTCTTTTAAGAGCTTCTATTGCGCGTTTGTGTGCCATTGTGCATTCGTCCCAAATAATGATTTTACACGCTACTAAAACTTTGGACATGACGGAGTTTTTCGCAATGTAACATGTCGGTTGCTCTATATTTTGAAGGTTTATTGGCAATTTTAACGCTAAGTGAGCTGTGCGCAACCCTTCTTACAATGTGGCCGCTATTCCAGATGAACCTACCGCTACAGCAGTTTTGGATCTCGCACGAACTTTGGCTAAAATTAATGACATGACGGATGTCTTCCCAGTTCCACCGGGGGCATCAATTGCCTTCAATATTATATCATAGGCTTCCTTCTGTTGGAGGTTTAAGAGGGAAACATTGGTTTGAACTAATTGGTTCAACTCATGTCAATCGTATTCACGTTCACGCTCCAATTGTCGATTTAGTAGCTCATTCATTTCATGTTCTGGTGCTGGCAGTCCTAACCTGACTAAAAAGCTGCCGCAAATAAGATAACACACGTCTTCAATTAAGAGCAAGGCTCGGTTATGCATCTTCGCATTGACTTCAAGATTAGGAATTTTCGAGCTGACACGATATTGATGTAAAATGTCTTTTGACATATTGTCCTTGTATTCGTTCCACAGGTCACTTGGTTTTGACAGGAAGCATGCAGCACGAAATGTTAGGCAGACTATACCATTAACAGTACGAAATGCTGCAAATGATGTTGGATTACGAACATTCACCAGCAACAACCGAAAATAAAAGCATTATCATACTTCGGATGAACTATATAAATACGACCAAGAGCATCACTTGAACGCACATCCGGATGCCCAGGAGCTATAGTGCCTTTCTTTCGACGTTAAAATTTTTTTGAAGAAGCGTTCCAAGTGTAATACCGTGGCATCTCCGAGTAAAGTAAAGTTTGTGCAAACGGATCGCTTTGACAAACAGCAAAAAACTTGTCCATGTTGTCGCTGGAGGTATTTCAGCACGTTGAACAACATTTGTCGCAGTGAAATAAACTCGTTGGCTATTCTCCAGATGCACTGCCAAATGTGCAACAGTGGGATGACATTCGTGAATAGGGAATGAGAACATACGCCAAACCGCCTGATTGTAGTTCACATATCGCCTAACTTAAAAACGCGTAATTTCATCGTTGCTATTGGAGGTTTGGATGCTAAAAACAGCCGTATCGCTGCCTTTCGTGACATATTTGCAGACGTACTGTATCGACTTCACTGAATTAGAATATTAAACATTGCAATGTGTCTTAAATGATTTGGAAAGAAGTGGCAAATATGGCACATTCCAACTGTTGTCAATCACAAAATCGTTTCCTTTTACTTTCTTTGTAATAGTTTAATCGTTGTCATTGGGCGATCAACGCCGATACAGTGGATAACCGTCATTGCCAGTGATAGTTTCGCCGTCAATTTTCATGGATAATGCTTGGAACACTTGCCGTCGACCATGAATCATATTTGTAATTACAACATCATGTAGTTCTTGATCTGTTTCGGGATCAGGGATCTCGGCACTTATAATATCTTCTATCTGGTCTGGTAGAACTTTTTCGACTAACCAAATAAGAATGTGTGCATGCGGCAAGCCTCGTTTTTGCCATTTTATTTAATACATCCAGCATCGAGTACCTCCGAACATCTATTGCCTAACAATATATACATATAATCAGCAAACGAATTTTTGCCTAAACACACACGATTCACATAATATTAGCCTTAATAGAATGTCAATAACGTTATAAACATGTTTTGTTTGTTTCTTTGATAATTACTGAAAATTACTGATAAAGCGTGAATAGAAAATCTGTAGTCTATCGCGTCCTTCATGATGGGAAGCTATTACCAAGTAAAAACTTTACAAACAGTTCAGTTTATAATGGCTTCATTATTTTGTAGCCCTACCCGCCACTTGTAAATACTTTTTTTTTATTTTTTTAAATTTTTGTTGTGCTTACCAAAACAATATATAGAAAAAAATTGCGTTAATGACTCAGTAACTGGAAGACAGAAATATGTATTGGTTAACTTTGTAGCTTCTGAACTTCAAAAAGATTGAATTGTAATTTAATTTATGCTCGACAGGTTTCAAAGTTATAAATGCATTTTTCGTACTTTTTTGAAATAAGAGGCGAGACAGGGTAAAAATAATTCGGTAACTGCTTATATCCATTTTGTACCTTCCGAAACGAAAAAGATAAAAAGGGCTTAAATTATATTTTTAAATTGCATTCGACAGGTCTCGAAAAAATATGAATATAAAATTTTGATAATTTTGATTCTAAGGATCCTAAAGGGATAAACAATTTATTAGTAATTTTTAGGTTATTTCTGTTACTTTTAAACTTATAATAAATTGCGTTCAACTGGTTTAATCAAAATATGAACACGTTTTTTATAAGTTTTTTTACAGTTATTGAGACTTATATAAGAAAGTATTTTGTTGTACGATAGATGCTATGCCCATTATTCCCTTTTCTCTTAAATATGCTCACCTCGGTTATGTATATTACCAAATATAAAAATCCATAGACAATTTTGAGACTCTAGCTATAAGAATTATTGAAGTAAATGTAAGAAAAAACCCAATTGTACGGGAGGTGCCACACCAAAAAGTTTGGAGACCTTAGCTGTCACAGTTAATGAGATACACACATAAATATTTCGGTGCAATTAGAGGTTCCACACCCATAATTCACTTTCTGCCTATACTCATCTCAGTTATGCATATTAGCATATAAAATACCCATATTAAATTTGGAGATTTAAGTTGTAACATTTATTGATATATATATTATTGTAAAGGAGGTGCCACGCCTATTATTTTCTTCACGCCCAAACTCAGCTTAATTGTAAACATCAACAATGTAAACACCTACATAAAATTTGGAGTCTTTAACCCTTACACAGCTGAAGTATGCATATTACCATTATAAACATCTTTACAAAGTTTTGAGAGTTCAACTGTTACAGTTATTAAGATATAAAAAAAAAATTTTCGTTGTATGCATACAGAGCACAATTATGCATATTAGCGATATAAAAATCCATACGGAGATTGGAGGCTTCAGCTGACACAGTTATTGAGATATATACAAAAAACTATTTTCGTTGTATGGGAGGTGCCACGCCTATTTATTTTTTCCCGCCCATACAAAACCATATTATGCATATTAGCACTACAAACATCCGTGCGAGGTTTAGATACTTTAGCTATTACAGTTGTTGAAATATATACAAAAAACTATTTTCGTTGTATGGGAGGTGCTACGCCTATTTATTTTTTCCCACCCATACAAAGCTTAATTATGCATATTAGCACTACAAACATCCGTGCGAAGTTTGGACACTTTAGCTATTACAGTTGTTAAAATATATACAAAAAACTATTTTCGTTGTATGAGAGGTGCCACGCCTATTTATTTTTTCCTGCCCATACAAAGCTTAATTATGCATATTAGCACTACAATCATCCGTGCGAAGTTTGGACACTTTAGCTATTACAGTTGTTGAAATATATACAAAAAACTATTTTCGTTGTATGAAAGGTGCCACGCCTATTTATTTTTTCCCGCCCATACAAAACCATATTATGCATATTAGCACTACAAACATCCGTGCGAGGTTTGGATACTTTAGCTATTACAGTTGTTGAAATATATACAAAAAACTATTTTCGTTGTATGGGAGGTGCCACGCCTATTAATTTTTTCCCACCCATACAAAGCTTAGTTATGCATATTAGCACCGTAAACCTCCGTACGAAGTTTGGAGACTTCAGCTATTACAGTTGTTGAAATATATACAAAAAACTATTTTCGCTGTATGGGAGGTGCCACGCCCATTTATTTCTTCTCGCCCATACAAAGTCTAATTATGCATATTAGCACTATAAACATCCGTACGAAGTTTGGAGACTTTAGCTATTACAGTTGTTAAAATATATACAAAAAACTATTTTCGTTGTATGGGAGGTGCCACGCCTATTTATTTTTTCCCACCCATACAAAGCTTAGTTATGCATATTAGCACCGTAAACCTCCGTACGAAGTTTGGAGACTTCAGCTATTACAGTTGTTGAAATATATACAAAAAACTATTTTCGCTGTATGGGAGGTGCCACGCCCATTTATTTCTTCTCGCCCATACAAAGTCTAATTATGCATATAAGCACTATAAACATCCGTACGAAGTTTGGAGACTTCAGCTAATACAGTTGTTAAAATATATACAAAAAACTATTTTCGTTGTATGAGAGGTGCCACGCCTATTTATTTTTTCCCGCCCATACAAAACCATATTATGCATATTAGCACTATAAACATCCGTGCGAAGTTTGGACACTTTAGCTATTACAGTTATTGAGATATATTCAAAAAAGTATTTTCGTTGTATGGGAGGTGCCACGCCCATTTATTTGTTTCCGTCCATACACAACTCAATTATGCACATCAATAAATAATTAAGTTGACCAAATTTGGAGACTTTAGCTAAAATAGGTATTGAGTTATGTGAAAAAAACTGTTCAATTTGTATGGGAGGTGCCACGCCCAGTCGGAATTTCAAAAAATAAATAAGCCTAAAACGCATTCTTAGATATCGGGTATGTCTTTTTTTCAAGTTTCATTAAAATCGGTCCAGCCATTTTTGAGTTATAAGCGGTGTCACTAACAAAAAAAAATTGTTCTTTTATATATAAGAGATTGTAAAGGAGGTGCCACGCCTATTATTTTCCTCACGCCCAAACTCAGCTTAATTGTAAACATCAACAATGTAAACACCTACACAAAATTTGGAGTCTTTAACCCTTACACAGCTGAAGTATGCATATTACCATTATAAACATCTTTACAAAGTTTTGAGAGTTCAACTGTTACAGTTATTAAGATATATAAAAAAAATTTTCGTTGTATGCATACAGAGCACAATTATGCATATTAGCGATATAAAAATCCATACGGAGATTGGAGGCTTCAGCTGACACAGTTATTGAGATATATACAAAAAACTATTTTCGTTGTATGGGAGGTGCCACGCCTATTTATTTTTTCCCGCCCATACAAAACCATATAATGCATATTAGCACTATAAACATCCGTGCGAAGTTTGGACACTTTAACTATTACAGTTGTTGAAATATATACAAAAAACTATTTTCGTTGTATGGGAGGTGCCACGCCTATTTATTTTTTCCCACCTATACAAAGCTTAATTATGCATATTAGCACTACAAACATCCGTGCGAAGTTTGGACACTTTAGCTATTACAGTTGTTGAAATATATACAAAAAACTATTTTCGTTGTTTGAGAGGTGCCACGCCTATTTATTTTTTCCCGCCTATACAAAGCTTAATTATGCATAGTAGCACTACAAACATCCGTGCGACGTTTGGACACTTTAGCTATTACAGTTGTTGAAATATATACAAAAAACTATTTTCGTTGTATGAAAGGTGCCACGCCTATTTATTTTTTCCCGCCCATACAAAACCATATTATGCATATTAGCACTACAAACATCCGTGCGAGGTTTGGATACTTTAGCTATTACAGTTGTTGAAATATATACAAAAAACTATTTTCGTTGTATGGGAGGTGCCACGCCTATTTATTTTTTCCCACCCATACAAAGCTTAGTTATGCATATTAGCACCGTAAACCTCCGTACGAAGTTTGGAGACTTCAGCTATTACAGTTGTTGAAATATATACAAAAAACTATTTTCGCTGTATGGGAGGTGCCACGCCCATTTATTTCTTCTCGCCCATACAAAGTCTAATTATGCATATTAGCACTATAAACATCCGTACGAAGTTTGGAGACGTCAGCTATTACAGTTGTTAAAATATATACAAAAAACTATTTTCGTTGTATGAGAGGTGCCACGCCTTTTTTTTCCCCGCCCATACAAAACCATATTATGCATATTAGCACTATAAACATCCGTGCGAAGTTTGGACACTTTAGCTATTACAGTTGTTGAAATACATATATACAAAAAACTATTTTCGTTGTATGAGAGGTGCCACGCCTATTTATTTTTTCCCACCCATACAAAGCTTAATTATGCATATTAGCACTTTAAACATCCGTGCGAAGTTTGGACACTTTAGCTATTACAGTTGTTGAAATATATACAAAAAACTATTTTCGTTGTATGAAAGGTGCCACGCCTATTTATTTTTTCCCGCCCATACAAAACCATATTATGCATATTAGCACTACAAACATCCGTGCGAGGTTTAGATACTTTAGCTATTACAGTTGTTTAAATATATACAAAAAACTATTTTCGTTGTATGGGAGGTGCCACGCCTATTTATTTTTTCCCACCCATACAAAGCTTAATTATGCATATTAGCACTACAGACATTCGTGCGAAGTTTGGACACTTTAGCTATTACAGTTGTTGAAATATATACAAAAAACTATTTTCGTTGTATGAGAGGTGCCACGCCTATTTATTTTTTCCCCCCCATACAAAGCTTAATTATGCATATTAGCACTTTAAACATCCGTGCGAAGTTTGGACACTTTAGCTATTACAGTTGTTGAAATATATACAAAAAACTATTTTCGTTGTATGAAAGGTGCCACGCCTATTTATTTTTTCCCGCCCATAAAAAACCATATTATGCATATTAGCACTACAAACATCCGTGCGAGGTTTGGATACTTTAGCTATTACAGTTGTTGAAATATATACAAAAAACTATTTTCGTTGTATGGGAGGTGCCACGCCTCTTAATTTTTTCCCACCCATACAAAGCTTAGTTATGCATATTAGCACCGTAAACCTCCGTACGAAGTTTGGAGACTTCAGCTATTACAGTTGTTGAAATATATACAAAAAACTATTTTCGCTGTATGGGAGGTGCCACGCCCATTTATTTCTTCTCGCCCATACAAAGTCTAATTATGCATATTAGCACTATAAACATCCGTACGAAGTTTGGAGACTTTAGCTATTACAGTTGTTAAAATATATACAAAAAACTATTTTCGTTGTATGAGAGGTGCCACGCCTATTTATTTTTTCCCGCCCATACAAAACCATATTATGCATATTAGCACTGAAAACATCCGTGCGAAGTTTGGACACCTTAGCTATTACAGTTATTGAGATATATTCAAAAAAGTATTTTCGTTGTATGGGAGGTGCCACGCCCATTTATTTGTTTCCGTCCATACACAACTCAATTATGCACATCAATAAATAATTAAGTTGTACCAAATTTGAAGACTTTAGCTATAATAGGTATTGAGTTATGTGAAAAAAACTGTTCAATTTGTATGGGAGGTGCCACGCCCAGTCGGAATTTCAAAAAATAAATAAGCCTAAAACGCATTCCCAGATATCGGGTATGTCTTTTTTTCAAGTTTCATTAAAATCGGTCCAGCCATTCTTGAGTTATAAGCGGTGTCACTAACAAAAAAAAAATTGTTCTTTTATATATAAGATATCTTTTAAAATTGATAGTTATTGATATAAAACCCAGTCCTCTGACTTAGCTTTCAAAACGTAGATATTTAAATACTTTTTTCTTTAGATGTAGCGCATAAAAAAACTTCTTAAAACTTTATAACTGAAGAGCAGCGAAGCGCATCGGGTAAGCTGGTTAATCAAATTAAATTAACTTAATTGTCTTTAAAGTTTATCAGTCTAATTGGTACAACTTTATTTTGAAAATGTTTATTTTTCCCACTGATGAGGAGTGGTAGCGTTCAAATAGTTCAAAAATATGCTAAAATCAAAATTTCTATTAAAATAAAATTTTGCATTTTCTCGATTTTTTAAGCAGATATATTTTTTTGCTTAAGGCCAAAGTTGGATTCATTAATTAAGTAATTCATCACATTAAACTTATGTTCATATGTAGCATCATGACTTTCTCCTCGCTTTTCTAATTTGTTAATCTTTCATTTTGAAAATTATTATAGATTAATCACAAACATGACATACGGAAAACATTTGAAAAAGTCATTTTGAAAAAAGTCCCTGTGTTAGGAGCAGTCTCAAAACGTCCACATAAAAAATGATTTTTCAATGGCCCTAATTTCTATCGCATATTTTACCAAAATTTTAAAAGAAAACATAATGTGTCACCAAAACTGTCATGAATTATTAACATGTGTTTAGCGAATACAAAAGAATTAATGTTTTTTAAACAATTTTCGAGGGGGAGAGAAGCTGAAAAATGTTTTAAAATATCATTCTGGGGATTGTCGCAGAAGAAATTGACCTCATTTAACTGATGAGTAAAAGCAAATGTTATACACTCAAATACATACCACATTTTAAAGATCTAGGCAATAAATTCCTTTTAAAAACTCATATTTAAATTTGAAAAATTTTATGTTTTTTTTTAGAAAATAAAAACATAAAGAATATGATTTTAGCTTTTCTAATTAGTTTAACAAATTTATGTTAGTGTTAAGGTTGCGTTATGTTTTTGACTGCAAAAACATAACTCTGAAACATGTTCATTTATATAATTAATATTTAATTAAAAACGTATTTTTCTTCTATTTTATTTCAGTTTACCACAAAAGATGCGTTATGCCAACAAAATTCAGAATGTTTAGCGGTAAGTTAAATTCTAAAAGAAGACATTAAATAAGTTTAGCTTTAACTTCATTAATCCATGCCATACTTTGTCGAAAGCTTAGAAGACATTCATAAATAGCGCAGAGCAGGGTTGTTTTTCGGTACCATGTTAACGTTGTTATTTAAAACCGGAGTCAGCATGATCACAAGCTGTTCCGAACCATTTCGACACAGTTGGTAACAGACTTATAAGTCTGTAGGATTTTAGTTATCTTTTAATATAGGCGGATGGTATTCAGGCCGTAATATGGAGTTTTAAGTTAAAAATATTACTAATTGGAAGGCAGCGCCTTACACATTTGTTGCTGAATTTGTTAAAACCAGGAGGTTTTTTAAATTATCAATAGCATCTATGATATTTAGCAATTAAAATCGTATTTTTAAGGTTGCCCAGCAAGCACATGCAATAATTTACTTAAGTCAGTTTTTTTCGTTAGAAGCAAATCCGCCCTTTATATGATTTATAATAAACTTTTTCCCAAAACGAAAAATATTTGATTAAAAATTAAAAAAGCCAATAAATGTCTGTATTAAATCGAATCTCTTTTTATTAAAAAAAAAAATCAAAAACTTTTAAAACGTTTTGGGTTAAACTGTTGGTTAAAAGTTTTAAAGGTCCTTTGGAAGTTTTTGGAGAAATAATTCTAACACACTAGTGTATTTCTTTAAAAATAAGACCAGGATTTGGGCTAGCCAGTTTCTTAGACGTGCTGCCCTTGATTGATATTTGGTAAAAGCAGTTGTTTTTTTACTTTTGAATAAATTATTGGATAGTAGGAAGTGATTCGCTAAAAGTTTAATTAAAAATGCGACTGAGGACGTAATTCTCAACCATAAAGTACTCTATATCATAAATAAATTTATTTTATATATATTTTATTACCAGTATCTCTTTGTAGGTTTTTGATTAAATGTGGATCATTCTTTGAATTCATATTTTTCATGATTTCAGTAATCGATTGTTTTTAGGATTGACGGCTGGTTGGGCCACCGCATCGGAGTCTGGTATCAGGAGTGACTGCTATAGCATCCAGACAGGCAGCAGCAATTAGACTGCGAAACAAAGAGCCCCAAGTTTAGCAAGAACAGAAGCTGAAGCTACCAAATGAGTAAATGTTTGTATAACTACCCTTAAATCTCCCCGATTAAATATGATATCGCGAAAAAATCTTTTGAGAGCTAATGTTTACATCGATCGCCACATAATACCTTAAAAAGTATCGTGGAACTGAGTATTGAATCAATAACAAAAAACCATTCCTTCAAGCATCTGACTGTTTCAGCTTATAAAAATATATTTAAATTTAAGTCTTTAAATGCTGCCTAAATCAATTCGTTTTATTTTGTTTAGCTCCAAGTCCGTTTTGGATACGTTGTCTGTAACACATTGATTTAATTAAAAGACAAATGTAGCTTTATAGCTTTTTACTTTAGATAAACCAGGTAAAATTCTAAAAATATTGTTGTTGTTCTTCCTTAAAACGAAAAAAATTTTAAATGAAATGGAAAAAATCAAGTATTTTGCCAGGGCTTTTAGGATTGTTATTGGTCGGCGTTAGGTCAAACGTTTGGTTTTGATACATTTTAAATCGGGGTATGTCAAAGAGTGAGTGTGCTGGATACAAAATTTTGCTTTTTATTTAGAGACATTCCTTTTTGTATTTGTTTTTTTTTTTTTTGCTGAAAACGAAATTTTAACAACCTGACTAAGACCGCAAAATGCAAACACGTTTGTGTACAAGGAACACAGACACGTTGATTAAAAAATACAGAGCAATTCCATATGAAAACGATCAAAATTGGCAAATTTTTGGACGACCCCTCTCCGATTTTAAAATAAATAGTCTCAATCGATTGCGCAGCAAAAAATAATGTACCTACATATTTTTTTTTTTTTTTATAGTGACTGGTTTAGTGGTGGTGTACACCACTGTCATGTGACAAAATTGAAGAATTCTTCATAAGGGACCTCATTGAAAGTTGTTTTAAAAAAAAACTACTAAAGCGATCGCAACGAGTGATAGCTCGTTGGAAAGGTATTAAATCAGGCTTTAATTGAAAAATAAAATTTTCCTAATTTTTCTTAGAAATTTACTTTTAAATTTTCCCATGAAAATTAAATTTTCCGATTTTCCACAGAAGCTCCTAAATTTTCCGGCTAATTTTTTTTTTTTTGGATTCCTCATAATTTTTGCTTTAAGAATCAGCAATAAAAAAATGGGCCCCGACTCCTTGTTTGGACAGGAGAAGAGCATTTAAGAGACCACCTTAATTGAAAAATAAAATTTTCCTAATTTTTCTTAGAAATTTACCTTTAAATTTTCCCATGCAAAATTAAATTTTCCGATTTTCCACAGAAGCTCCTAAATTTTCCGGCGCATCACCACATCAGTTCCCGGTCCAACAATATTATTATATTGGCGCTTTAACTTTATCTATAAATCTATGATCTTATATACCTTGTATCAGAAACTACTCTAGGTCAGCGGTGTCATCTACACTGGCAACAGTATTTTGTAATTAGGAGTTTCCTAATTAGGATTTTCCTAATAAGGATTTTCCTAATTACCTTTAATATTATTTATATCTCTAATTGTTCTTATTTCTACGAATATATTTCTCTTCATCATCCCTTTACTTTATCACTATTTTATACGGTATTTCCCGTACTAACAAGAAACAAAAAAATGTGCATGGACTTGTGTGTGCAGGTAAACAACCGATTTATTACCTTAAATATATTTACCGAAAACGCAGTTTTTATTAACTTAGCAATTTGTATATTACATATGAAATAATAATAAGTATAAGATAACACATAAAAAAAATTAACTATAGGATAAGCGCCAGCGTTCGAAATTTCGAACAGTCAACTTTACACATATGTGGAGCCAGGCAAATGTATGTTAGACATGTGTTTTAAGTTTTATAAAATAATTACATATATTGTCAATAATTTCTTATGATTATTTTTTTATTTTTTGTTTTTATAATATTTTAAAAAAATTTATCAAAAAGTGCCTAAAAAATATGGGTTGAAGAAATTTGTCCCTGGGCTCGAGGGGGAGGGGGTGGTCATTGTGTAATAAAGTTTTTTTTTTGCTAACAAATAAGACTTAACATTTGTATCAAAATTTACCTGTAGTTCTACCTTTTTAATACTTAAATATTTTTTTGAAAAAAATATGATTTTTACTGTTCGAAATATCGAATACCGGATCGAAATGGGTTAAAAATACATTTATGAAGAAAAAATCAATTTTTTTTTCAAGAGCCCCAAGTTTAGTGTGTAGTGAATATGGTCTGCCTGCCTTCACAAGATGGGCCATAAATCCATGGATAATAGCAGCAGTGGCATGTAATGGCACACCAAACCCGACTGAGGCTACAGGTCATAAAATGTTTTGTAAATTTTTTAAATTACCAGGTAATAAATATTTCGCCTAAAATGACACGTGCAGAAACAAGTCATAAAACACGGATTTTCCATAAATATGGCGAAATATTTATTACCTAGTAATTTAAAAAATTTGCAAAACATTTTATGACCTGTGGTCGGCTTATTGGCAGTAACCAATTAAGTCCCTCTTTAAAAAACATTTTATGACCAGTAGTTCACGCAAATTTTCCTATTAAAGAAAAGCAGATATCGCTTATTTTTTGAAATTTGGCTCAAGGACCCTCAGCGAAGCAACGGTGAAATTGATTCAAGATTTTTACTGCAATGATGACAACAGCCGCGCCTGCCCAGGTACACGTGACTATGTTATCACACGTGAAGATGGAGAAAAAGTACACAAGCAGCGCAGATTATTATTATGTAATCTATCCGAAGCATACCATCAGTTCAATGAGAAATACCCAGCAGAAAAAGTGGGATTTTCTAAGTTTGCCATCCTACGACCAAAAGAATGCGTGCTGGCATTAGACAGGCACGGAACGCATTCAGTCTGCGTTTGCATGTTTCATCAAAACATCAAATTAATTTTCTTTCCATGCAAGAAATTGAAAGTATTTCACGGTGAAATTGAAACATATAGGGACCTCCTGTCGAAGTCGTTGTGCGCATACCCCACGGAAAATTGTCATCTGTCCAAATGCGACAATTGTCCGAAGATTGACGAGCTAGAGCAATATTTGGCGGAAAAGTTTGAACAGCTGTTAATTCAGGAGGTGCATTTCAAACAGTGGATAATTAGCAGCGGCAGATGTTCCCTTGAGACCGTGGTAAAGCAGATTCCGGAATTCATCGAGGAATTCGGATTCAAGTTGAATGAACTGAAGGCGCACCATTTCATATCCGAGATGCAATCGAAATTTCTAAAGGAAAGTAAGGAGAAATTAGCCCAAAATGAATTCATTGTGATAAGCGACTTTGCCGAGAATTACACTTTTCTCGTTCAGGATGAAATTCAGGCTTATCACTGGGCAAACGACCAGTGCACGGTGCATCCTTTTTGCATTTATTTCAAAAACGAAGATAACGAACTACAGACCGTAAGCCTTGTTGTTGTCGGGGAGAGTTTATCTCATAATTATGTGTCCGTTTATTTATTTCAAATGAAACTGTTTGAGTTCTTAAGATCAAAATTCGATGCAATCGACAAAGTAACGTTTTTCTCAGACGGCGCGGCTTCTCAGTACAAGAATAAAAAAAATTTTTACAATCTTTGCATAATTGAAGAAGAACAAAACTGCAAGGTCGAGTGGCACTTTTTCGCGACGTCCCACGGCAAGGGCCCATGCGATGCGTTAGGGGGAACCCTAAAACGCATGGCGACTAAGGCAAGTTTGCAAAGGCCATATACTGACCAGATCTTAAATGTACAACATTTGTTTTCGTGGATTCAAAGCAAGGAAATTGCCATTAACACAGTTTTATGCACTCAAAAAGAACACGATGCCATGGAGCGACGAATTCAAAACAGATATAATAAGGTCAAAACTATAACTGGAACGCAAAAGTTTCATTGCTTCATACCAAATATTTCTGATATGTCAATTAATGTAAAGCGGTACTCTTCGTCTGCCGACGTGCTAAATTTAAAGTTACTTTAATTTTATAATGATGCCAAAACAATTGAAATTTTTAATAAATATTGTAATTAAGTATAAGCAGCAAAATAAAAAAGATTTTTTCTTCATAAATGTTTTTTTAACTGTAAAATAATTTTTAAAATGTATTTTTAACAAGGTGGTCTCTTAAATGCTCTTCTCCTGTCCAAATAAGGAGTCGGGGCTCATTTTTTTATTGCTGATTCTTAAAGCAAAAATTATGAGGAATCCAAAAAAAGAAAAAATTAGCCGGAAAATTTAGGAGCTTCTGTGGAAAATCGGAAAATTTAATTTTGCATGGGAAAATTTAAAGGTAAATTTCTAAGAAAAATTAGGAAAATTTTATTTTTCAATTAAGGTGGTCTCTTAAATGCTCTTCTCCTGTCCAAACAAGGAGTCGGGGCCCATTTTTTTATTGCTGATTCTTAAAGCAAAAATTATGAGGAATCCAAAAAAAAAAAAATTAGCCGGAAAATTTAGGAGCTTCTGTGGAAAATCGGAAAATTTAATTTTCATGGGAAAATTTAAAAGTAAATTTCTAAGAAAAATTAGGAAAATTTTATTTTTCAATTAAAGCCTGATTTAATACCTTTCCAACGAGCTATCACTCGTTGCGATCGCTTTAGTAGTTTTTTTTTAAAACAACTTTCAATGAGGTCCCTTATGAAGAATTCTTCAATTTTGTCACATGACAGTGGTGTACACCACCACTAAACCAGTCACTATAAAAAAAAAAAAAAATATGTAGGTACATTATTTTTTGCTGGGCAATCGATTGAGACTATTTATTTTAAAATCGGAGAGGGGTCGTCCAAAAGGTGATCGCTTTCATATGGAATTGCTCTACAACAGATTGGTGGTCAGTTTACTACTTTTGTACATTTGCTTGAACGTCTACTTCGATACGTCTACTTTCGATGTATAGAAAAGTGGAACTGTTGAATTAAAAACAGACAGAAAAACTAATAATAAAAAAACTTAAACAAACACTGATGACAACGTAAATTTAAGATTTTTGTTCTTGTTTTACGTGATGACTTTGGGTATTTGTTTAATTAATACTAAAATGGTTTTTGAAATATTTGAATACAAATAACAATTTAAAGAAATTTTTATTGAAATGTTTTAAGGCTAAATGTTTGGTATTCAAATAAGAATATATTTTAAAAGGGCGGTATTTTCAAGGCTGCTTATAAAGATGATAATGAATATTTTAAATACATAATTTCAATCGAAAACTTTTATTCTAATCTAGCACCGCTGCCTAAGTACTTGTATCGTAATAAGTAGTTCGTTTTTAACTTTTCATTTTTTTTATTTTTTATTTAAAAAAAATTCTAATGAAATTTAGTAAAATGATTATTATTGTTTTAGGCACGAGCCCTTAAGATGTTGGCGGTTCACTTATTACAAGCCTATTTTTCTTCTGCAAAACAGGGATAAAAATCTGTATATATTTGCATATATAAAGGAATAACGATAGTGACTGGCTGACTGAGTAATCCATCATCTCACACCCCAAACGCGTAAAGCTATAGATTGGAAATTTGACATAAAAAATATTATAAGTCTATAACGGTGAAACTAAGGAACAATTTTCCATGGAGGTCGGAAAAAAAATAAGTTTACAAAAAAAGATTTTTTTTCAGGTTATGAGTCTCGAAATATGATACTAAGGACCAACCACTAACGATATAGAGGTCGAATGTCAACTAAATGGACAGATAGTACTCTTTAAGATAATGGTGCCTGCTTGCCTTTTATTAGATTATGATCTCGGATATAGGATATTTAAAGCTACTGACGCCTATAGAGTTTAGAAATCAACTTCTTAAGCAGAAACACGCTTTTTTGCTGGTTTTTTTAATTATAATTTTAAAAATAGAAAACAAAATGATGAACAACTACATCAACCAACTAATTAGACAAGAAGAACTTCTTTCTATTTTGTGTAACTGTTTTGAGGTTATAAATAAGGAAAAATTAAAATATGGCCCCACAAAGAATTATTAAGTCAACAAGGTGAACAAGGAGTACTTCTTTATATATCGTGCCCTTTCGCTTTTTAATATACATAAATATAGAGGTCGGAAAGTAGCTTAGTGTGAAAAGATTACTTTTTAAGAGTTTTGGTACTTTCTTGCCTGTTTCAAGATAATAAATCAGATTTTAAGTGTACAAAAAGTACTTCCTTACATTTTTTCGACAAAAAGTTCTTATATTAGATATTAAGTATCTCTCTGCGTTTTTGAGATGATAATTTTTGAAGTAAAAAATGAAAAACTGTCGACCCATATTGTGGACAAAAGTGAACTAAGTCGACAAAAAGTAATTGAATTATGTGTTGTATTTTTTGATATTGTAGTTCTAGAAATAAAAAACAAATATTATTGACCAAAGAAAGGGTTATTGGCGTCGATAGAGGCGGGAGTCAATTAAGTTGCCTAGGTATCCTTTTTGTATTATGATACACTTCTTGCCCTTTTTAAAATATAAATCTAGATACATGAAATTACTTACTAATAGTACCAACAGATGACAGAAATGGACAAAAATATTTTTTCTATATTATTGGTACATTTCTTTGTTTTTTGTTTGTTTTGAGAATTGAGGACTACCGCCCTCGATTAAGTTAGAGAATTATAAACAAGGAAAATATATAAACCTCTCTTTTTATGTAGTTTTTTTGGAAATTTTTCTGGTTTTGAATTTAAAATGTCACATAAAGAAAAAAAAAATATTAAAGATTCTTGATTAAGATTGCGAAGAAAATAATGCAAAATTGTTTTTTTGATATTCATAGTACTTCTACACATTTTCTGCTCTGCCTTAAAAAACAAACAAAACTGCCCTTAAGAGGTTGTGGGTTAATTACTAATCTAAGTACTTATGAAGCCCTTAGCTTTTTTTTTTTGCAACAAAATCATATTTCAATAAATTTTCAATAAATTTTGTCAGCCAACACATGATTTAAATTCATTTACTTCCGAAAAAATAAAACTACTGCTGCTATCAACAACTTTTTTTGCAGTTTCTTTCTGTTTTTTTCTTGGTAATAAAAATCTGAATTAAGCAAGTAACATAAAAAACGCAATAATCAATATATTACCAATAATGACGGCTATGAAAACATAAAACTTAAATTGAGTGTGCAAAATACTTTTGTTTTACTTTTTTGCTGGCAGTTGCTACATTTTTTCTGTCCAATTGTTTTTTATTATAGCACTAAGGGTTAATTTTGCAGTGTTTTTTTAATTTATGTCTGAGTTACACACAAAGACAAACTTTTTGGACTCATACGTTGGTGCAACTTTATATTTCTTGCTTTGCTTGCATCTGTATAAATTGAATTAAATTTTTTAAACATTTTTTTGTTGCTTTCTTTCATCTGCTGCCTACAATCGCTTAATGGCAATTACATTTGGCTTAAAGCTTTATGTTGTATCTACATATGTATACAATATCAACATGACCAACGTCACAAGCGTGTCAAAAAGGCTATGGCTGTAATTTAACCAAAACACAGAAGGGAATGCTCTATTCAGTATAGCCGAATTTAAGGCTCCTTAATAGTTGCATATTTTATAGCTTGTCAAGACTTATTTAATGTACTGTTCTACACAGTAATAAGTACATTTTAAAATAACTTAATTAAAAACAAGAACAGAAATATATACTATGTTGTAAACGAACATTGCTTTCTTTAATCCCAGTTTATTTTTTTTGCCCTCCTTATGGTGTAGTACATTGAAACACACACATAACTTAATTCATCTATGTAACCAATGTACTTCAATTGGTTAACAGTAAGGATATTGATCCATTTATACACATTTCTATGAAACAAAAAAAAAGTTAGTTGAAGGCAGAAAAAATAAAATTTTCTTTTATTACATTTAGCATTGTTGGACTACAATACTCTTATAAATCAGTATCAGTAGAATGAGTAGGAAAAGCATAGAAAGAGAACATCGTCCTATACTTTCTGTCATACCTAAAAAACTTGTGCAACAAATCAATTAAACACTCCATGTGCCAGAAGCGAAAAAAGGCAAATGTGAAAGGTAAAAGAACTGTGCAGTTTTGCTTACACGAGTATTTGAACTTTCTCCATTGCACAGAAACTGGCACTATATTTGCATCTTATGCAAAGAAAAATTTTATATTCCTCGTAGGAAGGTTTAACTCTTTGTGACATTAAATTTTTGGCAAATAATAAATTACTTGATGTTAAACTTTAGTGAGCCAGCGTCTTGGATGATTTTTTTGTAACTGATGGAGAGTTAGAAAAAGCAACTAGTGAAGGCAAAATTGTCCGAATAATATTTAAAATTATATTTTGGTACTTCATTGTAAATCCAAAAATAAATAAAGGCCCAAGCTGCTTCCATTACACAGAAAAAACTTTAAAAAATTTTTAATCAAACAAATAATTTTTTTAAAATTATAGTTTTTTTCAGACAATATTTTACTAGAATCAAAAAAAATTTTATTTGTTTTATATGTCAAACAAAATAAACGAAAAATCAAAAAATCGTATACGATATATAAATTTTTTTATCTGACTTTACAATTTTGTATAAAAAGATTTATCCCCTATTGGAAGATATACAATAATAAAAGGCGTTTCATTCCATCTGATAGATGGATGATGCTTAACCGCTAGACAAGTGTTGCCAAAGAGACTAATACCACAACGAAAATTTTAATTTTGTCCTTACTTATGAAATAAAAAAAATTCTCTCTGGATGACATTTAAGTTTAAAGGTGAATTTTACAGCCCTACTGCCGTTCAAATTCTAATCGGCTAGTATCGGTAGAAAAACTTGCCTTTTCAAGAAAAATTTCTCTCAACATTACAAAAAAATTACAAGGTTTTTTTAGGTTAAGTGTGTCTATATGCATTGCATTGGTTCTTACACCAAACTAGGAAAATCGGGATTAAGTCCTGAATAATGTTTGAAAATTGTTGATTAACGAAAAATATTAATTTTTTTCTTATAAAATTAAATTAAAATATTAACTAAAGCCGAAATAGATACAAAAAATTGTTTTTAAAAAACAATTAGTTCAACGAAAACTAAAATAAACCTTAACACTGCACTGCAGGTGGTATGAGCAACATTGATTTGGCAAAAAACTTGAAATCCTAATTATGTATGTACGTATACGAGTATATATGTGCATAATCACATTTGGATACAATTTTTTGCATAGCATTTTTATTCAAATTTATACATTTTCCTCTTTTATTGTTATTTTGCATTAAAAGTAAGCAGTTCACATTTTAAAAATATTTTTAATATTTAAAGAGGGTTTTTTCATTAAGGGCATAGCACAAACAAATGTAAAGTCTTTACCATTTGTTGTAAAATAGTTAAAATATTTTAAACGTTTTTTATTTTGATTTGTGTAAGCTTCAATGTTAATAATAAAAAATTTGATGTAGAAAAATGCATCGCAAATACATATGGATAAGTGCGCATGCACATGACATTATCTTCTTAATGGCAATGCACAATACATACATACTTTCACACATACATATATACAAATTCATATAAGTATTTATACATAAATACATGGATACATAACACTTATAAACATAAACAACGGCAAAAGCAAAAGCAGCTTCTAAAGATATTCAGGTAAATGAAAAAATCAACAACCTCCATAGTCGTCAGGGGCATAATGTTGAAACACTTGTAAGTTTGTGCACGGCTTACTGATCACAAAAGTAGCAAAAGCCTTAAATAAAAATGAAAACAAAAATAATACAAAAAGTGTTACAAGGTAAAGTGCTAGTAGCAAAGCACTAGAAGACATAAAATCTAATGAAAAAAATTTAAAGAAATGAAAGAAAAACTCACAAGAATTAGAAATGTATGAAGCACATGACATTAACATACATTTAAGCTTAACTTGTTCGTTTACTTTTACGCACTTTTTCTTTTCGTTTGACAAGCAAAATTATTTTAAAAAGCAAATTAATTAAACTTGAAGCCAAAAAGGGTAACATATGTATTAGTAACAAGCAGTTAACCCACTACTTCGTATGTGCAATTTTATATATGTTAATTAAAAGAAATTGTGAAATTGTATAAAAATTGTAATCTTCAGACAGTAATATTGCTTTTCTAAATTACATTACATTATATATTGAAATTTACTTTTATCTCACTGTATAACTTTTACCCTCAATTACAGTCAATATAATTTATTTTAATATTTCTAAATTTATAGTCTCAATATAATTATTTACAAAATTTTTATATAAATGCCAAAAATACTTTTTATTCACTTATTTGACTAAATGTTCACTAAATGTCTTTTTTCTAGACTCATAATTGTAAAAAAGTGAAAATAAATATTACAAATTAAAAAACAAATACTTTAAACCAGTTTTTTGAACTCAACCTTAACTAATATTTATCAATTTCGTAAATCTTAACTAATAATGTCTAAAACTACAAAAAAAACCTTTAATGTAAAAGAAGTACTTCTTGAGCACCTAACTGACTTTCGACTTAAATCAGGGTCAATAGTCCTTAATATCATATTTAAACTTTCATAATCTAAAAAATTGTAATAGAGTTTAAAAACGTAAAAAAGTACTTTTTGCTTAATGACTTTGATTACACTCCATTTTATACTTTTAGAATGGAAAAATGTACCAAATTATAAAAAATGTGAAATAAGTACTTGTTGCACATTACTATTTGCTTATTTGTTACGTCCTAAAACAAATACAAATTACTTAAATAAGTTCACATTTAAATGACATCTGACAAACGCAATTAATGTAAAGATGCAATTATATTAAAGGTGTCAAACTACCGACTTCGTCCTTTTTGACTCCTTAGAGCCTCTGTATACAAAAAAAAGTTCCCGCAGGCCAAACCATAAAAAGTATAGCTTAAAGCGTTATGGCTATACGATGTGTCAGCCAGTAATGCTTTTTCTTTATAAAAATATAGAGATATAGGGATTTTAGCGCCGTCTAACGTAATACGGAAACAATTTTTAATACTATGATATTTAAAGCAAAAATATGTAAAAAGGTCACAAAATAAAAAAAATTCTTAAAATTAATAAATCTTGATAAACAAAATTATCCTGTTATGGAAAGTGTACCCATCACCTAAAATTATATCATTCACGTGACAAAATCTCTGGTTGTTTTTTTATATGTTTTTTTAATATATTTATTAAATGTATGTATTAAGTCTATTAAATAGTTTTAAGAAATCCTAGCTTAGAACAAAATATAATTTTTTAAACTATTTTCTCATAACAATAAAATTTTCTAATTGCCAATTATACAATGAGGACAACAGAGACCCTTTTTACTAAATAAAGTAATTAAAAAATATTTTTTTTTTCATAATTTTTTCACATTTTTCATGAACATTCATTCAGTTTTGTGCCTTTTTGCAATTTATAATAATTATAATGTCTTTTTAAATAATGGGTACTGCTTTAAAGATTTTACTGGAGACATTCTTATAAAATTGCTTTGAAAGAAAAAAAAAGAATAAAGACCCAAAGCAACAGTATCTTTGTTGTTGCTACTGATACAGATACTACTGACATTTATGCGTAAATATTTACGCAAAAATTCTGTAACTTACAAAAGAGGAGTGAGTCTCTTTTCATAATTTAATGATAAAAACATCAACTGGCAAAACAATATAAGAAGTGGCTTATGAAAAAAAGGGTTTAAATGTTTGTCAACAGCCGGCAGTACTTGTTTTCTTTTTTCTTTTCTCTATAGGGCTAATGAGCAAAAAAAGCTGTATAATAATAGAGGTGAACAAGTTTTTGTACTAATATAATAAGAACGAAGGCAGTATATTTAGGCTGCCACTTAACAAAATTATTGGTATGGCTTAAAGGGAAAAAGTAGGCAAACAAAAAAGAACCGGAGAATTTTAAATATTTCATTGGCCAATTTAAAGCAACAAAAAGGTCCCTTAAAAGGCCAAGAAATTAACAAAAAAGTTTAATATAAAGCAAGTTATATAAAAAACATCATATCAATGTCGGGCCATTATCATTTATGCTTAACATGCAAGATATAATTTCAAAAAATATTTTAAGGACAACAACTGCATACTAACAAACATACATATATACGTTTACAAAGCAAAAAATATATACAATTTTAACAAATCATAATTGTTTGTCATCACAAAACTTTAACTTTACTTTTGGTCCTCACAAAAAATGCCAAAAACAACGCAAACAAAAACTGCAAATAAGAAATATTTTAACGCATAAAAGTAATTTTTAAGCAAAAACCAAAAATAAGAAACAAAGATTTATAACCTACGAAAAACTGTCAACCGAGATATTTTCTTCTTTAACTGTAACTACAGCACATTTTTTGCTCCTTATATAGAGATCATATATTGTTGTGGTTATTAAGTTAAAGCTGTAGGAAACACATGAAATCATTGCTGGTCATTCTCATCATTGTCGTCGCTGTTGTCATTATCGTCATCATCTTGTTATACACCAGTCACATGCAGTAGAGAAAAAATGACATTGTCTGTCAAAAATTTCAACATTTTTAACAATCACAACAAACATCATATCAAAACCCAGTACCTAGTGTGTGTTACAGTGAGTTATCCCAGCAAGTGGCCTAAACTAAATACATGAAAAGATATTTAAAAAGTGCCACAAAAACAACACATCTGCAATACAATAGTTTACGAAATCAAGGCATCCATCCAGATAAAACACTGGCAAGTTATTGAAAAAGGAAAATTTGGAGTGAAATTTAGTTTAAATAAAACAAATTTTTATGCAGACTTAAATGCGAAAACAAATATCTTAAAAAATCCTCAAGAAAAAAGATAAGTTAAAAAGTAAGAAGAAAAGCAGTAGGTGACTTCATGTTAGGAAGGCCTCAAGTCCCACAGGACGTACACCTGATCCAATAATATGAGGGTTGTGCCCTTCTTGCAATGAAAATTAACCGAAGAAAAGGTGCTTTGCAAAAAGCCACTAAAAAGATAAAAGTGATACCAAAAAAAATATCACCGAGATCCAAAATTTATTTGTATAAACTGCTACATTTCTGGATTATAAATTGGCAACCCTATAGAATATTTATTGTTGAAAGTTATCCATTTACTCTCGCCTTCGTAAGTATAGCTTACCAAATATTTATTACAAAAATGTTATAGAAGTACTTGTTGGTTACCAAATTGACTTTGAGCTCCAATCTGTTTATAACTATATATTTTAAAGCTCAATATGCTAAAAAATGCAAAGGAGCAAAAAATGTACTTTTTATACCCTTCACATAGTGATAGGGTATATATCACTTTGTCATTCCGTTTGTAATTTCTTTATTATTCATTTGCGACCCCATAAAGTATATATATTCTGGATCCTTATAGATAGGGAAGCCGATTTAGCGTTGTCCGTCTGTCCGTCTGTCCGTCTGTCTGTCTGTCTGTCTGTCTGTCTGTCTGTCTGTCTGTCTGTCCGTCTGTTGAAATCAAGTTTCCGGAGTCAGATAAAAAGATACAGATCAGTAAATGGTGTCAAACGATTACAAATATCCCGCTAACAATCGCTATTTAAAATCAGCAAAATCGGTTCACTATTGACCAAAATATAAGCGAAAACCCAGAGTAACCCATTTTTTTTAGGACAAAATCCGTGCATATATCCCTGTATATCTCAGTAAGTATAATCACTTTTGCCACAAAACTTGGCACGGATACTCCTAAAGAAAGGACCTAAATAATGGAAAAAGTTTTTTCCGATAGGACCAGGGGAAGGGGTATTTTTTCTACAATTTCACAAATTTGGTGAAATATTTTATGCACTATATCTCGTAAACTATAACAGCTATCGACTTAAAATGTTTTACAAAAATTAATTGTACCCTAAGGGCTACACTTTAAAAAAAAAAATTTTTTGAGTGGGGGCAAAAAAAGGGGTAGCTCCCATACAAATTAATGATTTGTATGAAATTTCCGATACGCTATATCTCGGAAACTATAACAGATATCGAAATGAAATGTTCTACAAAAAGTAATTGGGCAATAAGGGTTACGCCTTAAAGAAAAAATTTTTTGGGTGGGGGCAAAAAAAGGGGTAGCTCCCATACAAATTAACAATTTTTATGAAATACCGATACGCTATATCTCGGAAACTATAAAAGATATCGAAATGAAATGTTCTACAAAAAGTATTTGGGCAGGAATGCCTACGCTTTAAAGAAAAAATTTTTTGAGTGGGGGCGAAAAAAGGGGTAGCTCCCATAAAAATCGCAATTATTATAAAATATTCGATACGCAATATCTCGGAAACTAAAAAAGATATCGAAATGAAATGTTTTACAAAAAGTAATTAGGCAAGAATGCCTACGCTTTAAAGAAAAATTTTTTTGAGTGGGGGCAAAAAAAGGGGTAGCTCCCATACAAATCGACAATTATTATAAAATATTCGATACGCAATATCTCGGAAACTATAAAAGATATCGAAATGAAATGTTCTACAAAAAGTAATTGGGCAAGAGTGCCTACGCTTTAAAGGAAAATTGTTTTGAGTGGGGGCAAAAAAAGGAGTAGCTCCCATACAAATTAATGATTTGTATGAAATTTCCGATACGCAATATCTCGGAAACTATAAAAGATATCGAAATGAAATGTTCTACAAAAAGTAATTGGGCAAGAATGCCTACGCTTTAAAGGAAAATTTTTTTGAGTGGGGGCAAAAAAAGGAGTAGCTCCCATACAAATTAACAATTTTTATGAAATATTCGATACGCTATATCTCGAAACTATAACAGATATCGAAGTGAAATGTTCTACACAAAGTACTTGGGCAAGAATGCCTACGCTTTAAAGAAAAATTTTTTTGAGTGGGGGCAAAAAAAGGGGTAGCTCCCATAAAAATCGACAATTATTATAAAATATTCGATACGCAATATCTCGGAAACTATAAAAGATATCGAAGTGAAAGAAAAATTTTTTTGAGTGGGGGCAAAAAAAAGGGGTAGCTCCCATACAAATCGACAATTATTATAAAATATTCGATACGCTATATCTCGGAAACTATAACAGATATCGAAATCAAATGTTCTACAAAAAGTAATTGGGCAAGAATGCCTACGCTTTAAAGGAAAATTTTTTTGAGTGGCGGCAAAAAAAGGGGTAGCTCCCATACAAATCAACAATTATTATAAAATATTCGATACGCTATATCTCGGAAACTATAACAGATATCGAAATTAAATGTTCTACAAAAAGTAATTGGGCAATAAGGCCTACGCTTTAATGAAAAAAATTTTTGAGTGGGGGCAAAAAAAGGGGTAGCTCCCATACATATTAACAATTTTTGTTAAATTTTCGATATGCTATATCTTGGAAACTATAACAGATATCGAAATCAAATGTTCTACAAAAAGTGATTGGACATCAAGGGCTACGCTCTGAAGAAAAATATTTTCGGATGGGGGGTGAAGAAGGGGTAGCTCCCATACAAATTAACAATTTTTATAAAATTTTTGATATTCGACTTCGAATATTCTACAAAAAGTAATAATCAAATAATTCATACATTTTGGAGAAAAAGTTGGAGAAGAGCAGGGGGACTAGAACATTTAATAAGTTTTATTAACCTTTATATATGAATAATGTCGAAAACTTTTAAAACTCTTGACCTCAAACTTTCCTCATCTATTTATATTATTCATACGAACGTTAAAATTTTGTATATTTTTCTATGGACTTTAAAACTTGCACAAGGTTTTTTATTATATTATTTGCAGTACAAAATTACTCGGCTGGGTATATTTAAAAACCAATGTGAAGGGTATATAAGATTCGGCACAGCCGAATATAGCGCTCTTACTTGTTGTCCATCTAATTGACTTCTGACCTTAATTTAAGTTAATAACCTTTAATTTAATATGTATATGGACTCATAATCTCAAAAAATAATCTCTTAATAAATCTACGCCATTTGCCTAGATCAATGGCTTTAAATTTTATATTTATAGGCTCATTATGGTAAAAATGCGCAAAGATGTACCATATATATGTATGAATATAGGCATTTTGCCAAAAAAATTACAAAAAAATTTTTAAAAAGCACTGCCCATACGATTCTATACCTCAGCTGCGGACTTTCGTACTCACATAAATTCATACTAAAAGAACCAAATTTTTTATACATGTATGCCAATTTCCTAATTTTTGGTACTGTTTCATCACCATTTAAGTGGTTTTCCAAAAGTGATGTTTATATTGCTGTACAAGTCTTTATAAAATTTTTTTAAAAATTTTTCATAACAAAAAAAAATTTTGGATTTGCAGTAGGAACGAAATCTATCCCTTTGGCGTTATATTTATTTATTACTCTATTTTACCCTTGCGTTTTAAAATTTCAAACAAATACCAATATTTACATTCTATGGAGACCTGCTACACGCAATTAGAATTAAGTTCGATATTAATTGGTTTAGAAGTTACAAAAGTACCTAAAAACATGCAGACTATAATTATATTTCTTTTCGACCACTTATGGTCCATATTGCATTTTTTTAAGGCCTGTTGAATGCAATTTAAATTGCGTTTCGCCTTTGATTGGTTAAAAGTTAACAGAAAGTATTTAAATTATAACTCTTAAGGGTCCAAAAATTTACCAAAAAAATACGAGTCTGTTTTTTAAATAAGTACGATCTTCTTTAATTTTGTTTTAATCTCATTTGATAAAGAAGCCTGCGATTTTCCCGCTTTTGGCTTTTTTAACCCCTCGAAAAGCATGAGTTTATAATTTTTTTGTTCACCCAAAAAATAAACGACAGCTTTCCTTACTCAAACCATATGCAGTATGACAGTTAAAATAATTGCCCAGTGAAAAATATCTCATTGCACAAGTAAACAGCATAAGTTTTTATGATAAACATAAAAATGTCATGAATCTGAAGATGTGCACTTTATAGGAGAAAAAAAATTTAAAAATAAAATAAGTAAGAGAAATAACATACAAAGTGTGTATTTTTAAATATAATACAGAATCTCGATACGAGGATATAAAAAATGGATAAAATATATTTTATGGCGGAAATCAATTTAACACAATTACGATCGCGCTGCTAGCTTATCGTTTTCATAAATAAGTATTTACCAGATAGAATTAAATATTAGACTTTTACAAAATTCAAATATTAAATCCAATTTTTGAGGCCTGTAAATATAGTATTTAACTAATACTTGTTAAGTATTTTGTAATTATTTTAGTTGATATAAAAAAAAAATTGTATGAATTCATCAAACACCATCACTAAAAAATGCGATTTCCCTATTGATCGTTTTCCGATTACATAACGCAAAAACCAAAAAAAATTTTAAATAATAACAAAACTTCTGACACATTCTTGGTAACACAAACATTGTTTAGCATGTAAGTTTAATCAAAAATTGGTGCAGAGTTTTTTTAATAAACTGTAAAACTTGAAATCGGTGTATATATAGGTATAACCGAACTAATGGCTTAAACGAAACATTTTGATGTACATAGTTGCAAAGCAAACGCCATTGACACAATTAACATTCGTTAAATGATGTATTAAAAGAATTCTGCAAATTTATTGCTTAAAACTAATCTCGAACCACAATCTATGTGAAAGTTTTTATCGATGGATAGTGAAATAACGAGCAAAAAGCAACCCTATTCTGAGAAAGCCTACAAAGAAAAATGCCAAATAAGCACTTGAATGGAATCCGCAGTGGCATATCCGCTCAAATATGGAGTCGACATGTAAAAGACAAACTACGAAAAGCATTTACTGGGTGGAAGGAAAGTTGCTACCTCGAAAAGATTGAAACATTTTTGCGGTGCACAATGTTCAACATAGACCCCATGATTATAATAATAAATGTATTTAAGTACGTAATGCTGAAGTTTTACTTACAAGTAAAGACTTTGGCGTACATTGTAAAACTATCGATAAAATATTTTTTTTGCGTTTATTTTACATCGTCTGTTAACAGAACTTCTTTAAGCGCAAAGAGCATCAAAGAATTGTTTGCTTAAAATAGTTGTATCATTAGATATTAATTTTAATAATATCAACAAATTTCAATTAAAAGCAAAATAAATCATAAAAATATGGCTTTCTTTTAAACTATTTATTTATTTCAATCTATTTTTGCCTATGTAAGCCGCACTGAGAGCCTGTGGATCAAGCGAACCCTTCAGATATATGTATATGGACTACTTATTTTTTGTGTTCTGCAAACACCATCATAACCACATAAACGGGTTCTCTGCTGGCTGGTGTAGCGTTAATAAAAAAACGAATTCTTTTGTTAGTAGCGGCTAAGACATGAACTTGTTATAAAGAAATACTTCTTTTCAAATACTAACAACATCTTAAGCAATTTGTAAAACATTTAAAAGCAAATCTTTTTATAGAAAATAGATAAAATATCTACTGTTTTATTGTTATTATTTTAATAAAAATTAACAAGATTTTTATGGCAGCTTTTTTAATGTCAGAGTTTAAATGAAACACTTTTGAAAAATTAATTTTATACAGCTGATGCCCTAAATTCTCATTAAAAATTTTTATTAGTTTTTCATTCGCCCAATAAAAATTAAACAAATTATATTGATAACAGACTTCAAAGTGAAAATATAAAATAACGCCCATACTTGCACATAATGAAAGTTGTTAGTTTCCTAAATGTAATTAAAATCCCACCCGCTATATTTCAATTCTAGGATTTGATTAAATAATGGTGAACAAAAAGAGTTAAAGCCATTAGACACACTTTTGGCATACAAACAAACAAACAGATTAATTAAAATGTTTCTAAGAAACAACTTTAACTACTAAAGAAATATTAATTTGAAGCACGTTAAGAAAGAAGAAGAACAAAAACAACAACTAAATAACATAAATATTGCCATAAAAATAAGATTGTATTATGTAAAGTGGTTAAAAACCCTACGAAAATGAGACAAACAAATAGCAAGATAGACAAACACTAGCTAAGTGGGAGATTAAGTATTAAATTAGACTAAAATAAAGAAAAGCAGCCATCATCACTGGTGGCGGAATCAGCCAAAGCATTCATTCGGCAATGAAAACAAAGTAACAACCAGCAAAACATTCGAATATCTAACGATTACAAAAAGAAAGAATAAACTTAATGTATCGTATTACATGAAATTAATGATATTTTAAGCTTTTTATTGTTGAAACAAGAAATGGAAAACATTAAACAGAATAAAATGAAAGGGAATTTGAAGTATGTACTACACTGGTTGGCAACAGGTTCTTTTAAAATTTTGTATGGCAATCCTGTTAGGGGCTAGGATAGGAGATAATTATGTTTTACCAAAATGATATGAAGAAAAACTTAATTAGGGTCAGTTTTATATATGACCTTGGTAGCAGCACCCTGGGAGCTTCGAGAGCGATTGAAAAACAATTAAACTTTGTATGGCAACCCTGTTAGGGGACGGAGATATAGTATGATTATGCTCCACAAAAATGCTTGCGGAAAAAACTAATGGGAGTCGGTCTTATATTGCAACCGTGTACGGGCACCTCCAGGGCAGTTGTAGTGGTTTTAATGTACAATTTTTATAGAAACAAACAGAGGCAATCTTGGTTTTCCGATATCTCGTTCAGTTATCGAGCGATTTTTCCGGATTTCAATAGCGATTTGCCCGCACATATTTCTGATAGTTTGATGCCACCTCTGGGTATATGTGACATCGGGGGCTTCAAAAAAATTGATTTCAACCATAACACGGACAGACAGACAGATGGAAATCGCTAAATCAGGGAAGTCTATCTAAAAGCAAATGGATATTAAGAAAATTACAAATGGAATGACAAATTTATATACTTATACCCTTATCACTTATGTGAAGGGTATAGAAAGGTTTAGATCTACTTTGTGTCACTTTACTTGTAAAAACGCATTCCCATTGCCAAAAATAACTAAGTACACCAGCACCTACTGTAGACTATGTCTAGAATGATATAAACAAATATACGAATAAGCTGAACCAAAGTTTATAGATAAAGACACGTATAATCAAGTAGTTGGCTATTAAACCAAAAAATAAAATCAAACTCATATAAAATTTAATGCTAAAACCTTCTTGTTATCCTTTTACCTTTAACACTATATCAGCAGTTAGTTCGTCGTTCCTCTGTTTTGCTTCTTGATAAGTTTAGCCTCTCTCTTTCTACCTTTCTTTCTTTCTTTCCTTCTTTCTTTCTTTCCTTCTTTCTTTCTTTCATGCCTACCTACCAGTTCGACTCCCCCACATGTTTTTAAGATACTCTGGCGGTATTCAATTTATGGTCTTTTATCTAAAAGAAAGACTAATAAATTTTGATTAAGTTTTTTGTTTTTAAGCATTTAATTTTATACAAAACTATTTCTGAGTTTACATATTTACAAATACATATAAACTTATAAATATAAATAAAAAGTTTGTCTCTTTAATTTGTTGTAGGCACGTTTTATTACAAAGTTAAAACTATTAAATCATTAATTTAAGCAAAATAATAAAACTTTGTAAGCCGCCAGATAATAGTTCTTGGAAAATTAATTAGAAAAATCGAAGTAAAATCAAACGTTTTATTTTAAAAACTCGTTAACAAAAGCAGGTTCTCGTTAATAAAAGGCAGTTAAAAAACAATTCTATTAAAAGGGAATTTAACGATGCATTCCTTTAGTACATAAAATGATTTTTTAAAAAAGGTTAATACATTCTATAAATGATGTTGTAAGTAGGTATTTGTCACTAAAAAAGAGTTGTTGTTTACCTGTCTAAAAACCGCAGCAATATGGGAGTGTCGTCAGTGCAGTTTCTTACATTAATTTAAAAGATCAATGATAGATTAGATAGTTTTTTCTCTTTTAGCTTTTGTGTAATTTTTGGTACTTCCTTAATGTTTATTGATATTACAAACTGGAGTTGGTTATAGCCTGGCAACTTATGCCAGCTACTGGTTGTTCCATCAGAGATTTGTTTGCCCTTTTCTGCGTTGTCCATCGGAGAATTAATCCAGACGCTTTTAGAGTTGGAGCGTCACTCACCAGTGGCCAGATATGCCCGAGCCAGCCCACTCGTTTTTTACATGCGCTTGTCTACATTAACACTGGAGTATACGTTATACATCTCATTGTTTTTGGTGGCAAAAAAACCAAGCTCGTCAAATCTGTTTCTTGATCTATGTTTTAGCGCCATTAACTACGACGGGTAAGAAGAGGAGCTTGAAAACCGTTATCTTGTTAGCAATTGCCTACTAAGTCCAAATTGGCATCTATTGCCATAAGTTAATATTCGCCTTATTTCTAAGCTTATGTCGCTTACGATAGCGTTAACTGCGTTTTAACAAATGAAGTCTTTAACAACCTCGTAGCTGTACGATACGACGCGACGGCTTACCGCTCGAGATAAAAAACTTTGTTTTGCCTTCGTCAACTTTTAGACCCATTTTATTTGTGTGTTTTTCAAGCTCTCTAACGCTTTACTTACTGTTTGCGTGTTGACCCCAATAATGTGGAAATGTGGATGTCGTCAACATATGCAAACAACATGATACTTTTGTTTTAAAAAATGTCAGTTGTTTTTGTTTTAATTTTCCACTAGCAAATTTAAGAATTCGCATGATAGGCAATCGCCACGCCTAAAATGTTTCCTGCTCTAAGCGGGTCCAATAGGTTGGCTCATTTATTGATGGCACTATGCGTATTCTGGTGAAGAAAACATCACCGGGCTATCGAACGCAGCTTTCTATTCGACAAATTGGTCATGTGTGTCAATTTTTCTTTGGTTTGGTCATTTTTTGACTAACTGGATCCCAAACCATACCGACATTTTTCTATCAGTCTCTTCATCGTAATGCTATATGCAATAAGGAGATCACTCTAACCTATGTAGCTAATGAAAAGGGTAGGATCTCATATCTTTCAAATAGAGCAAAATACATAAAAGTTTAATTTATCGGGCGTGCATGCGTCTGACAAACTCTTTGCCACCGGCTTGAAGTAGGTCAGCGAGCGAAACATCGCACCCAGCGTATTTATTGATCTATAACCGCGTTACGGCTGTTTGAACCACAACATTATTGAAAGGCGGTATGCTTATGCCTAGCGCTTGGGCCTGCCAAAAGCTTGTGGAAACGCTGCCTCCGTATACCCTGTGCTTTCGTTATTAGATCTTATTGGCATTTCTTTAGGTCGCCGCTCCAGGTTTAAACCCTTCAGTAGTGCGATTCAGTAACTTTTAATGATTCGACGATCATCATATTTATCGACAGAAATTATTGTTTGCTGCTACGGTTAAGTGATTCACTAAGACGTTTTTAACGATAGTGGATGAGTTGATTTTTGTTTGTATTTTATTTGTTGTAAAATAAATTTTAACAAAGCGAAAATCATAAATATAGTAAAAATAATATATAATATACAAAATAACCTTTTGTCGATACAACTAACAACACAAAAATTATTTCCGTTAAATTATTAAGTATAACGATTGTAAAAATTGCTAAAAAGTTATGCTGTTTACTTAACAATAACAGCTGACTTTAACGGAAGTGAATATCGTTAAAAACTTTACTGAATCGCAAAATCGTTATATTTATTGTTAACTTATTTTAACGATACGAATATCGTATAAATAAGTTACTGAATCGCACTACAGGTTGGTGTACCGTATCTTTCAAAGTCGATCATAACCAAGTACCCTATAAAGGTATACTAAGGACTTAGCCCACTGGAGATCGGTTGTGCAAAAGTTCATATGTGTTCATTCATAATAAACGTGCATGCATAAAATTTGTTTGCATATTTTATAGCAAAGTCACAAACCAAACCAAAGAACAATGAAGAAAATCATATAGACATGTCCGTAAAAAATCCATTATGAAACTTACGGACACTTGAGCATCAAAGCTCCTAGATATGTCTAAGAGAAATATGTAAGTTATCTGTTATGCTTACATCGGATATTTGTCATACTTGTTTGAAACAGACAGTTTTAGTCGGTTTTGTTGGCTGGGAATGTATAGTACATTATCTTAAACAAGTAAAAAAGAAATAGTCGGTCAAGAGCGTTCACATTTAATCCTATAGTACAACTGATTTAATTCTATTTTTGAGGGTTAATTAAGGTGTCTTTGAGAAGTGGCTTAACATAGACCCGTAGCCCAATATGAACAAATGTTTGCGAAGTTTTGTGTATTTTTTATCTTTTTAGGTTTATAATAATTGACTTAAGCTGCAACAAAAAATTAACAATATTATTCATTAAAAAATTCAAAATATCCCAATACTAAAGTAGTCAGCAAAATAAAGACTAACAAAACGAAACAATTAACACACACAATATTTTTATGTCTTTAAAAAAATTTTTTATTATAAAAAATTCCTTTTATTTACCATGATTTTACTTAAAAAATTTAATCCAGCAAGCTGAAATCATAATAATTTCACACCAGCACTAAAGGGTTAGTCACATGCTAAGAAAATTATATAGAAAATAAGAAATAGATGTCACCCTCTGTGGCCTAATGGCAATCACTTGATTGCCTTAAATGTTGGCCACTTAAAACACCCACTAATGCCACGTTACTTAAATTGACTTGTGTTTAATTTTCTTTTGACTTTTATTATTTCTTTCATTATTTTTCTTCTTAAAGCATATAATTTTTATGTATGTTTTTTGTCGTCTCTTTTACAACTTTCTCTTCGTAAGGCCGCTCACTCTACTTGTTTAAGCTGTGAATATATATTTAGTAAGTTATTGTCATTATTCTTTATGTCGTTTGTCTTGATGTCTATCTGTCTGCCGTCACAAAAAGAATAGAAAAAATACTTCCAGAAGCAATTTCATTTTCCTTTTATAATTTTCATTATTGCCTACCTTACTTTCATTTTTGTATTTAAGTATGTACAAGTATGTATTTATATACATGCATACTTTATTTTATTTGCTATTTATGCAAAATAGTATGCTAATATGCCAAAGTAAGAAAATATATTTATGAACGTATAAAGTAAAGAAGTAAAAAGGTATATGAGAGTTAACGTACTTATACAATCACTCTTGGTTCTAATGTAATTCTTGGCAAGAAACAATAAATAGAAAAGGAAATTCTTGCACAAAAGGTTTTTTGTATTTTTTTTCTTTTTTAATATTGATTATTTTCCTTATTTTCTTAAAGTTTTTTTTGTTTGTGCTAACTTTTCAATTACAGCGTTAAAAAAATTGAGATAAGAAAAAGGATAAGAAATCAATAACTACTTTCTTTACTTAAAAATTTGATTTAACAATGACCGTATTCTTATTAAATTTATACCCAAAATTTAAATATCTTTAGTATTTTTTTTATGCTATAAAGGCATATCCATTTTAAGGTCAAACGCACTCTATGCAAGCATGGAAATGCTGAGCAAACCGTAGGGTCTTACATATTCTATTATTGAATCTTGGCTTATGGAAACTGACAATACGTTTTTAAATCTTAAGACTTAGTAATTCATATTAGTCCAGCCAGTGCAGACTAAATTTTCCGATACTTACGCAGCGATCAAGACTTCCTCTGAAAACCTCACTCGCTACTTGATCGACCAGGCATGCCGGGAATCTATTGGCAAACTGTGCACGTTGAGAAGGATGCGCGTTTACTAGGTTTAAAAACACAAAAAACAAAGTGACTTTGAAAGAACAGTTGACAATAACTGCTATTGGGGTGATTGCAGACTTCCATTATGGATGCTATCAGGCCATTTTTCGACAGCTGTTAAGGCAAAAGCGCACCTACAAACGATGGCTGCAGGTTTTGTGGTGTTTCTGGGCATAAAGAAATGGTTTAACACATCCTGTTTTACTGTCCAGCGCTTGCGCGGTCTAGGAAAAACATTTTTGCATCTCAGCTGTTCAGAAGTCTAAAGAAATTATCTGGGATTGGTGACCACAAAGTTTGGAGCACCCATGAGCTCATTAAATCGGATTGAATAACGGGGCTATCGTTTCTTCTTCTCTGGTAGAGTTAGGATTAGTATATGTCAGTTCCCCGAGAGCAGCCAGTTTAACCAAACCTAAGAGAACCATCTGGGACTTATAATTCGATACTGTTGGCATTTGCCAAGATATTGTGGGGTCACCTTAAGTTTATTTTTTAGGTTGAATTACCGGTCCATCGTTTCTTTATGTCTAGTAGAAATAGGTGCCTTAAGTGTCTATGTGAGTTCTCCGAATCCAGTTATTTCACCCCAACCTTAAACCTAAAAACTTAACCTGAAGTTAAACTCAATTGAAATATTATAATATAATATATTAAATATAATATATTGAATATAATTATAATATATTGAATATAATCATGGAAGAGTAGTGGCATTAGTTAGATAATAGATAATGGGAAGATGCAATCTACAAAAAGGGCAAATTTAATTTTCAGTGAAAGAATAAGTGTCCCATCCCAAAATATGTATCCACATAACATAGTGTCGGTCACTCGAATAGCAGATGTTTGGTATCAGAATTCCTTATACCATAATGCCCGATGAACTTCAAAGTAAGAATTTTAGATTACCCGGCTAAGCAATGAACGGAACTGGGATTTATTACGAGATAATTACATAAAGTGCTTTATCTGTCTTGAGCTTGACTTTGTATATCAACAGTGTGATAATTCTGCCTTTAACAAAGACCGAGTAATAATCTGGAAAGCAAAGCATAAACCTATTAGAATGGCACCTTAATAGTTTTGATTCTGTCCCACAATAGCACCCATGAAAATATAGATACAGAATGTCAAATTTTTTTGTCAAATAATTTTAAATTTGAAAATAAAATTTTGAATCACTTAACGCAGTTATTAGCCTAGGAAGACTTACTCTTTCTCCACGACTTACAATTTACTTATACTTAAAATTTTCTCTTTAGTTCCATTCAAGACCTATTCTTCAGTAAAAATCGTACTTACAAAATACACATAAACTTGATTTGTTATATATGTAAAGTTTTTTACTTTCTCCGATCAGGAGATATTTTTTGAAACTCTTAAAAACGAGAAGATTTCAGTATAAATATTAATCAGCCCAGATTATAATGTTTATATTTAGACGTGTGTATGCAAGGCAAACTAAATTATTTTACTCAAATATAAATTTATTTAGCAAACATAAACCTAAAATCCATGTTCAATAATTAAGTTCCTGTCTTATCTCTGAGGAGTGAGTTTGATTTTGTTTCTTTTTTTTTTGTTATTCTTGTTATTAATACTAGTAATTTAATTTTTTCCAATACTAACTAGTGTTATATTTTACACAAATCGATTACAAGACTCTAATGTGGCAGGAGCAGGAACCGGAATAGGGGAACGATATCTTAACAACCAAAGCTATAAAGTAGTTACTATTCCCTGAACAAACGTAAAACGAATTATGTTTGCGTGTTACATTGCATGTCATACATAGACGAAGGAAGACATGGCACGCGTACCAAGTGTTATGTAGCACTCATTCTAATATTAATATTTAATAGAATACGTTTGTACATACACATGTGTCTAAGGAGAGTTGCATGTGGCAGTTATTTATTGTATGGATGTTGTTATTATTTTGATAAATGTATGTTAGAGAAACAACAACAAATTTTTAAACAAAAGAGATAAATTTTAAAATATTGTAAGTTATCGGACATAAACAAGCTAAAAATATTTTACTACAAGCAGTTCAAAAGTAATCGTGTATAAGAAGCAAAATAATTTGATATAAACAAGGGATTAGGTTTTAATTACAACTTTAGTTTAAATCATGTCTTTAAAAAATATATGAAAAATTCGTGTTTGTAGATTAAATATATGCAAATCACAATATTACGCCATTCTTATATGAATGTTTTAAACTTTTAAACTTTTTGTTTATAAATACTTTTGTATAAATATTATAAAATCACTGAAAACTACTTTGAATATCTTAAAAACCATTTTTTTTATATTTTCTACATAAAATATATTTTATTTAGATTTTTTAATTGAAATGCCAACCTTCACCCTTAAGAAGCATTTTTGTTTTTTTATTGTAAGCTTTTTAAAAAAAGATTGAAAAGTCTTCTGTCGTGCGAAAGCCCGATATACCATGTGGGACAGAAAAATAACAAAAAACACAGTAAAAATTTTGTAAACATACTCCACCACTTCCAACAAAGTACTGCAAACATGCACACAGTTTATTGTTTACAGTTTGTAAATATCATGTTCAACACAAACAAGATTGCAGGTATAGTTTTAACAAGGACGTGTTATCAATATAAGAAATAAACAAACCACCCGGCATATTTAGAAGTGTGTGTATGTTTTTAAACAAATCTTAAAAGAAAACAAACTACCTGAAGCTTTTTTAGGCGGCCATCATCGACCATCGCATACCTTACATCATAACTTAATACATCCTGGAAATTTTATTTTTGATTAAATTGGGCGAAATTGTCTTGATTCTTTTGAATTTCGATGTACCACGTATCTGTAAGATTACTGATCGTTTTCTTGCAGACATGGCTATGTTATTTTAGTTTGCTTGTGATCTGTCTTTGCTATAAAATGTGCAGCGGAATTTTTACCTTTGCTTGTTATGTGTTTGAGTAATTTATTTTCGCTTTAAACAAAAAACATATTCTTATTTAGAAAATAAGGTGAAGCCGTGAAGCGCGCTAGATCAGCAAGCGGAAGGCGTCGTTTCAATCCCAGACTGAGGCTAGTTAGGTCTTATAAATAAAAAATAAATAAATCAATTAAGAAATGATCAATTATATATGAAAATCAATTAATTATTTATTTAATTTATAATAAAGTAAAAAAAAAATTAGTGAATATATGCTTAAAAACAATTTTAAATTAAAACTTTTCGTAAAAAATTTTTTTATAACTTCTAATCAAAAGTTTTGTCAAATTTACGGCAGACAGGTCGGTGGACACTTGTTCCTTTACTAAAAAACCATCATATAAAAGATGACAAAACGTCTTTAGCCCCATGAACAACAGTGTTTTAAAGTTTTATGCCAAAAGTGGGCAAGAGTTCAGAAATAAGGAAGAATACAATTTTGATTTCTTAAGATGTTTACTATTCAGTAAGCAATTTGTTGAAGCACTGAAGCGTTGTTGTGTTTATAACAAGGGAAAGCAACGAACGATCAGATAAACCGTAAAGAAGTTTTAGACTAACGTAGCAATATAGGTTAAATAAATTGCAGCTTACTCTTACAAACATTGAGAGCAACTCAGTATATCCTTACTCGTCTTTTGACAGTTTAGCGTACATATACAAAGTAGAAATTATTAATTTTGTCAGCCAAAATTCTAAAAAGGACGAATGAGTTAAGGCAAAGCCAGAAGATAGTAGGTTTTGAAAGTAAGTAAGCCATAAATAGAATACAAAATCTGCTAAAAAATTTAATGAGTATATACATATATGTCTACAGGCAAAATAGGAAACAGTATTTTTTTGCTTCAAGGAACCGCTTTTTTGCTGCTTTTATTTAAATCGTTTATTGCGAAAATTTATGTACCCTTCACAAAAAATTAAAGAAGCATAATAAAAAAATTAATAAATGTTACTGATATTGTAAATATTGATTTGCGAATTTTATTTGGATGGAAGTATAAACAATTGGCGCCTAAATTCTTTTACAAAAACAAAAGAAAATTTTTTCAATGTGTAAGAGCTCATTAGTACGTACGTAAAGTTTTATCGATAACTTAATACAAAGAAAACTATAATTTTTCAGCTGTTTTTTATACAGTTTTCATTAGTGAAATAAATATAAATAAATACTTTTTTACATTTCGTTGTTCATACACAGAAGAAGCTACGTTTTTTAAATAATTTTTTTGCACCCTGAAATTTTGTAGTTAAAAACTCAACATGTCGTTTAGAGGTATATATCAGTTTGTCATTTCGTTTGTAATTTCTACAATAATCGCTTGAGACCCCATAGTACACACATATCACTGTAGATAGGGAAGTCATGTCTGTCCGTGTGTCTGTGTGTCTGTTTAAATCAAGTTTCCGGACTCAAAAACAATCAGAAATACTCCTGAACCAACCGACAATAACAAAATTCGCTTCACTATTAACTAACATAAAAGCGAAAACCCTAAATAGCCCATTTTTAGGACAAAATCCGTGCATATTTCCCTATATATCTCAGTAAATAGCCACTCATGCCACAAAACTTAGCATAGAGTTTTTAATATAAAAATTTTTAATGAAGTTTTCAATACGATATATCTCGGAAACAGCAATAGATTTCGACTTCAAATGTTCTACAAGATGTAATGGCACAACAATGCCTAGACGCAAGGGGAGGGGCAGCTGCCATATAAATGAAAAATTTTTGGCCAAACTTTGAAACACTATATCTCAAAAACTGTAACAGTTATCGACTTCAAGTATTCTACAAGAAGTAATGGTACAGTAGGGCTGACATTTTGAAACAAATATACAGGATAGAAGCAAGGGGAGGGGCAGCCTTAATAATAACTATCAATGATTAAGGAGACTAAGATGATAATGGTGGTGATATGTAGTAATGTAGGTGGCGTGCATTATAAACATTAAATCATAAAAATCGGTGAAAGAAAGTTTTTGTTTTTATGCACACTTTCTAGTAAAAGTTTTAATACTTGACTTGTTGATGTACTTTATATGTTTTCAATTAAAAAGTCACAATCATTTTCACAAAACCCATATACATTTAAATTTAAAGAAATATTTTTATATACATACATATGTATATACCTATGTATATCTTAAAAGATTTAATTTATCTCAAAAATAAGCTTTAAGTACTAAAAGAAAGACGTTTAAGTCTAAAAATATATTGTCGTACAATATCTACTACGTAAATTGTAGTTACGATTCGTAAATTTTTAAAAACTTTTTCCACCCCTAGTTAAACAAAGGAAACAAAAGCTAAAAAAGAAAAAGTTTGTAATAGTCGTTTTCAGCATTCCCAGGTGACAACAGAAAAGTTAATTTAGCCTTATCATACAACATTGTTAATGTTTAAGTAGTTGTAGCAACAACAATAATAACAAAAAACGACAACAAGATAAACAACATAACCAGATGAATTTTAATTTTAAAATGTTAGAAAATCTTATTATGTTTTGTTGTAGGTCTGTTGAATTTTTCGATTTCGAAGCAACTAAAAAAGAAAAAAAAAACATGTGTAATGTGGGGGTTACACGTTAAATTTTCGTCTTTAAATTTGAAATCCATTTAAACACATACGGCTAACAACATAAATGAATTTTGGCGAGCAGTATATGTGATAAAATTTTATTTATTTGCCACCTCAAAAAGTATACACATATGTATATTCTGGATTCTTATAGAAGAGGAAGTGGTCATAGCCATGTCCGTCTGCCCATCTATTCGCCTGTTGAAACCAAGTTTACGAAGCCAAGTCAAGTCTCGAGCGTCGCGTTTTTAAATCAGCAAGATCTGTTAACTACGAACCAAAATATAAAACCTAATTCGAGATAACCCACTATTTGTATATGTATTTCAGTAAGTGCGCTAACTGTGTCCACCAAATTTTGTAAAAAGACTTTGCCAAAAAGCTTGTTTATGAAGAATTTGTTTTGGTAGCAGCAAGGGGACAGAATACCCCCTTCAATTGCAATAATATAATGATGTTTAACGATAACCATATCAAAAACTATTGCAGCTACCTACTCCATACCTTCAAAAAAGTTCTATTAAGATTTCTACTTAAAAAAAATATTTGGATAGAGGCAGTTTTATAAATTTTGAAGCACAGTAAGTGAAAAAGAAACCAAATTTTTAAAGTTTCGATAACCTATATTTGAGAAATTTTAATCAAGTACCGACCCTTAAACTGCCACAAAGTAATTTTAAAAATTTACATTTTGAAAACGATTTAATTGGATGGGTTCTCTAGGTTTACAAAAAAAACCAACGTGTAGGTTATATAATATTTTGCCCGAAGTCAAGTTTATCTACTGTTTTTATATGGTAACCCTACCACCGCATTAACAACATACTGTCTAGCTAATGAAGACATGAATGAGGTCTTATTTTTCGTACTGCAAGGCCGACAAGTTGCAGTGCTGGTCATGACTTTATTGCGTAGATAGCGTATATGTTAAACTCTCATTACTTGTGTTAAGCCTATAATAATTAGGGGGAAAAATATATGCTAGTTTTTATCGGCAATTTTTTTTTGGTATTAAATTTATAAGTTCTCAAAACCAGTTTAGTGTTTTTTCAAAACGCAAAACTCTTATAATTTATTAAAAACAAAATATGAAAAAAACATTCCTTTATATGTCTGGATATATATTTCAAATATGATTGCTATTGTGGTTATATGTTTATTGTTTTCAGGATAAGCGAAAAATAAAAAGCTTTAATTTTTACTTAAGTCCTTGTAAATACATGTGTATGTAAATATGGGTGTTTGTGTAAAACTGTGTAGTGTAGGTTTCTTGTGCTCTCGTTTGTAATCCGCCATGTTAAACATAAATTTTTTCTGTTTTTAAGGTAGTGGAAAGGGAGGTATTTTTTATTTAAAGGCATTGATAAACATTTGTATGTGTACTTTGCGTTATTTTACCTTGACATGTTAGGCAAACAGCCAAAATGTCTAATTTTCAACTAAAACTTACAGGTATAACTCTTGGGAGGCTGTAAAATTTTACCAAGCAACTAAAACACAATTAGACTTTTTGGTATCTGGAGCATATAAAGACGCCAAAAGAAACAAAAAGAAAATTAAACTCATAATTTTTTGCTTCTTATGCACATATGTACATACGTACATGTTTTCCTTTTTATTATCTTCCTATTTACAATAAATTTTGAAGAGTTATTTATCTTTTGTTGCCCCCGAGCTAGACTAAAAAAACAAAACCAGCATTTGAGTGTATTTGGGTGCTTATATTTAGATACATTTGTATGTATATCGAAAATTTTATGAGCTTGTCATCTTCCTTGTCTGGGCTTTGCAAATTGTTTTTGTTATTATTGTATAAATTTTATTGCAGATAAAAAGTTTTTGTTTTGACGTATTTTTTCTAGTATCAGCATTTTTGTTAAAAGCTAAAGCCTTGAAAGGACTCAAAGAAAAACAAAATGTTCACATTTTCGTTTAAATATGGCAACAAAAATTTTACACCATTATTGAAAACTGGCTTACACACATACTTAAAAATATATATATCGTTGGCTTAATATAGAAAAAACGTAACTGGTTTTGTTTGTTACTTAACAGGGGGAAAAAAACTTCATAAGACTTGTAAAATTTTGCATACAAAATTTTTAAATCAATTTTTTATAACGGGGCAACTCGTATATTATCTTATATTATCTTAATATTTTCAAATAAAAAAAACAAAACAAAAATATTATGATTTGTTTGCCAAATTAAGAAAAAAAACAATATTTAAAAAAATTGAGATACGCACTCTCGACATTAAGCTGACGATATGCACATATGTATGTTTTTTAGGGTATAAATTGATTTAACCTTAACCTTAAATTTAAATATTTTATATTTAATAAACTGTCTCTTTTAAAAAAAATTTATTAATCCTTTATCTTTTCTAAGCTCTTGATTCTACTTAATAATAATTTCTTTAATTGAGAAAACCCACTTCCCTTGTATTAAAACTCACTTTTAATTATTTAACACTATACATGCCACTCGTATCCAAGTTATAAAAAATACTTATGGTGGTTTTAAAAGCATAATTAAAAATGCCATTGCCTTTGTAAATAATATTGAGAATTATTTACTTTCATTATTAATAGTTAAACTAAACATACAGACGTTTACCACACGACAATGTTGAAGAAGGCAACATAATTTTGTAGGAATGTATGTGCACCCACGCGTTCCTATACTACAAGGACAATGAGTAAAATTGTCAGCCACCACAAGTGTCAGCAGTTTTTATACACGAGAGTCTTTGTGAAGTTTTAAATTTAGTAAAGAAATAAAAAAATATTTGAAATCCATTTAGAAATTTTATACATCGGTTTAAAAACCCTCTAAACTCTGTCTAAAAATAATGATAAATAAACATCAAGGTTTCTAATGTTTGTGTGAGGTTTTATTATTGTTTATTAAACTGTTTTGTAAACACACATATGGGTTTGAACAACAAATACAGGTTGTGGAATTGATAATGATAAGTAAATAAAAAAAAAGAAAATAATAATTCACACACATAACCCAGCAAACACTGCCGCCAAAATTTACAGTACTTGTTGGTATGTTTGAAAATATATTAAAATTTGAAATATAGACCCACACATTATTATTTATCTTAACATTCTTCAACTAATTTTTCTTTTGCTGTTTCTCCCATAATTATTAAAACTTCAATAAAAGTACTGGTACAGCACTAGTTTGAATTGAACTTTGTAAACATATTGGAACTTTTGAAAGCAAAAAAGAGGGCGGTCCACGCCTGCAAACATGACAGTCAATGTGTTGGTATCCTAACATTAGCTTGTTGTAGTAAGGTTAGGTAGAGCTTAATTAATCAAAAAGTATTTTAATTAGAAAAAGGGGTGTCAGATTTTTTTAAACAGTTATATCTAATAGCTAAAAATTTTGTAAGATAAGATCCTATGTTACTTTATATCACCAGAAGATCATTATTTTTATTTATTTATTAAGCGTATTAACCCAGCATTTTTTCCACGCGTTATTTTTATGCAAGTTGGATTTATTTTACAAGCGCAAAACCTTTTATCCTTTAGTCCCGTTTTTAAAATTATTTTACACAACCAGATTTTTAAGTCAAATTCCCAAAAAAATCAAACTTGTAACTCACACCCGTAACAGTCTTCAAATGGCCCTTGTGAATAGAAATTGTGTTCTTCCAGTGTCTCCTTACTATTAAACGCTTAAAAATATTATATTCTTGAATATCATAAAATTTTAAATTTTTTGAGTTATAAGCAAACATGTGACTAAAATAGTAACACCCGTCAAAATGAAATGACCCATATATTTTTCTATATAAATGACTTTTTTCGAATCAAAAACATATAGGTAAATAAGGGGCTACAACATCCATAGAAAAATTTTAAATCAAATGTTGTTTAAAATTATAAAAAATAATTGACCCACCCCCGAGCGAAAAACAAATAGAGCCATGTAAGAGAGCGTAGTCAAAACTATTTATTATGTCACAAATTAAGAAATTTTGAACAGTAACTAATAAGAATGGGCTTCAATGGTTTTCAGAGCAAAGCAGTGGGATCTAGCACAGCAGGCTTTGTAAAATAGTTTTTTTAATGAAAATTATTTGCACGAAATTTCGCTGAAATAAATCCTACCTTAACTTGCCCACAATTTTTATAGATCTTATAACTGTCGTAAAATAAAAAGATTTTTTTTGCTCTTGGTCAAACAAAAACATTGATTGTATTGCATTTTAATCAAATCTGAATTGAGGCAGTAATATTCGTTTTGCTGGTCTTCTGTTATTTAATGTCATATGTACAAATCAACAACTTTTAAAATAAATTTAAATAAATTCTAACAAATTTTCAATGTAGATGAATATGTTAATTAATAAAATTTTTTTTTTGCCACAGGTCGTAAAACTTCACATTAAATATTTAAAATTCTTTAAATTTGCTTGATAATCAAATGTTTTATGTCCTTCATTTTGAACTTAATTTTTTAAGAATAATTTCCATATAAAATTATATTAAGAAAAAAACCTTCAAATACGTGTATAAAATTTTCAAATTTATTGCCCTCATCACTGGCTGTAGCTTGTTTCCGAATGTAAATATTTCTTGCTGTTTGTCTTAAAGTTTTAAAAAATAAAAATAAAAACTTTTTTGCTTAAATTTTATTCAAAAATTTTTTAAATAAAAAAATGTTATTTTTGAAAATGTCAGAAACTTTAAACTTTTAGTATATTTAAATTTTTATTCATGTATGAGTGAATAAATTACGTATGGAGGTACTTATGTATGTGTGTGTATATTTGAATTTCCCTACAGATAAAATAACATGTATGTGTTACACATTTCCTAGATGCTTTTGACTTCAGACTAGTTGCATATCTTACTCTTTTTTATACATCGAACTATCGATTTTAACATTAGGTTTTCATAGGAGCCCAACAGTCCTGGTTGCAGTTAGAACATAACTATTCCAAAACGTTGCTAGTTTTAACTTTAGCTGCAGGGCTATGTTTCGTTTTTGCTCATTTTTTTTAATCTTGAGGAAAAATCAAAGCATAGAAAAGAACAGCAGCATTGTTATATAAAAAAAAATATTACTTTAGTTAACAAGGAAAATTGTGCATAAAATAAATCAAAAAGACTAGAAAAGAGGAACAAAAAGAAAAAACCGAAAAAAGGAGTTGTAATTAAAAGGAGTACATTTTGCATCGTGCTTCATTAGTTACACGCTCCCACACATTTCAACATAATAAGGGCTTATTGTACTGTTATATATTGCATAATAACTTTATAAATTGAAGAGGATTGAAAAGGAAGGAATGCAAAAGAAACAACTAATAGATGCAGAATGCAATACAAAACTTATGGAAAAAAACATTTCATAATTGTATTATTTGGCAGATAAATATTATGTTTTGCAAATATTTATGCATTTTTTTTTTTAATTTACGTACATTTTGTTGTGTAAAGTTATAATCCTGATCTCTTTTTTTACTTATACAAACACATGCATCCTAAATGCGAACTTTTTTATATAAAAAAATACTTGCACTGACCAAAAAAATTGTGTAGATATTCTTGTTCTATTTTATTTGGCTTTTAAAGGCGTTGCCTTTATTCACAATTTTCATCTGCCAATAATAAGAATATTTTATTTTAATTATATAATAATTTTTCCTTTTCTTTTCTTTTTAGGTAAGTTGTTGGATGAATTTATTTAAAATCCTGATAAGCAAGTAAGTTTAATTTAAAATCAACTAAAACTAGGAATATTATTCCGAAAAAGTATATATTCAACACTCCCACCAATCGACTCAGATTAGTCTCCAAAGTCGATTAAACTTTATCCTTCATACCGTCCATTCGTCTGTATAAGGACACTCAAACAATTATTATAGTAATTGACTGTAAGTTATTTAGGAAGTATTACGTTAAGTAGTTTTTGAATGAAAAAACAATTAAATTTAGATACAGTATTGTATTAAACTGGTTTGAAGAGATATTCAAAGCAACTGCTGTACGAAAATACTGATTTTCAATTAATGAAAATCTTGATAGAGAGTTTTTAAGTGTCATTTTACGTAAATAATTTTTTGAGTGTATGTATTTCTTGTAGCTAAAGTTCAGGTCGCAGTTACGAAAAAAGAGATATAAAATGCTATAAGTATTCAATCGAAATATCAAATATATTTTTATCCGTATAAATCTGAGGCAATAAGAATGAAGTGATTGGGACTTATATAAGTTCTTTGCCGGAGAGCAGTTTTAGGTTTCTCAAATATTTCGTTCAAAATTTAGTCGCACTCTTATTGGGACAATCACTTCCCTTCTTACAAATTTTCTTAAGTTAGCTCTACAGCCGGTTGTTAGTCTTGGCCTGCTTAATGAATTATTTCTAGGCAATTTGTTCTTGCGGTTGATCTCTCGAGTAGGTTAAACCAAGGATTTCCATGCCATATTCCGTTTGGTTCTATCACCGAAATCTGGGTTTTTCTGCCTGCAATTTTCATGGTAGCTGTCATTCACGACCTGTTTGGCTGGAGTATTATTATCCATTTGACTAATATTGCCAAGCCATCGTTTAACTACGTTCATGCCGAAATATAGCTTAAACATCTCATGGTTCGTTCGACGATTATACTGTCCGATAACACAGATCGGGACAAATTTTTTTAAAAAGGAGCAAAAACTTTGTTTTTTCAAAATAATCAGCGCCACTCTATCTGTGCCGTAAAGAAACATGAGTAGAAAAGGCGTGTTGTACAATGTAATTTTATTTTTTCAAATAAACTCTTATACTTAAATTCTTGCACAGTATGCCATTTAGTTTGCGCAAATGGTTTTGTCTTCCGTCTTATAAATTGGACATAGTAAGTTAAAGTATGAATCCGATGTGACGAGACTCCGGTATTTTTACAACCCTGCAAGCATTACGTCTTCACCTTCCACATCGTTGTTCTTAATCTATCTAATTGCTGATTTGACCTGATCTGCACTGGGAGGGGGAAATTCAACTCCACTATATATTCATATTCCATATATTTCAGACTTTCATCATTGCCGCCGGAATAAACGAACTTTTGGTATTGCATCAACACACATAGCTCGAGCTATCATAGGCGCGATTCTCGCCCTATATGTCACACTTTCAGCTTCTGAGATGACCATACATTACATGTCGTTCCAATATGGACGGCCTTGACCGACTATAGCAAGCTTTAGAATTTTTTAAAATAAGCAAAATTTATAGAACAGCAACAGAAAATTTAAAGAGTCTGTATTTAAAAAAAAATCATCCCTAAATTTAATCCAACTGCTATTCTTTGTTATAAAAAATGCACTCCAAAACAAACGAGTTACATTTAAAGAAAAAGTTATTGGCATCCTTAAAAATGAAAAGTAAAGAATTTGATTTATAAATTTGCATCCATTCAAGATTAGTTTTATTTTTTTTCTTTCATGTTTTTTACTCACTGTATTAAGTGTATTAACCCCTTCTCTTTTTACCCACCGCCAACAAACTCATCAAATTCATATCTCAACTTTTATTTAAACATTTCAAAATGCAAAAATATTCCCCAAAGATATACGAAGTAAAACTGACGCAAAGACGCAAAAGTTGGAAAAAAAAAAATTTCAAATTAAATTATAACAATTCCCTTAGCTAAATTATAAGTTCCTTTTTTTCTATACATTGTTTTCTTTAATTTTCAGTTTGTATATTTTGTATTTTTTGAAGAAAAAAAAAAGAAAATACTAAGAAAGGCATTTTTCTTGCTTCAACTTTTTATCAGTGTGCGTGTCACAGATGTGACTGAAGATAAAAATGTTTCTGTAAATGATTGTACAAACGCTTATTACTAAGAGAGTTCCTTTTGGTTGATTTTTATTTTAGCTTTTCCTTCCTCCACAATTTGGCTGTAAATATATCCAACAAATGAACAGAGAATCTCCAACACAAACAAATATTTAATAAAATAAAGCATTTTGTTTTGGGACTAGGAAAATATACAAGTTGTCGCTTAGAAAAAAACATAATTTTTTGTTAATAAAGCACGAAGAAGGAAAAAAGAAATTGTTAAAAAAGTATTGTTTAAAAAGACAAGAACTTAAAAAAACAGCCAAAAATATATTTGGGTAATTCACAAGGCATGTTATCTGTCGTAGTTTTGTATTGTAAAGAAAATATGGGTTTAGCTTAAAGCTGCAATTTTGGAAGAAAAATCTCTTTTCAAACCACTTCTTATTTTTTAAGGAGACATCATAAAATAACTTGTGAATTACCTAATTAATCATTGGGTGAGGATAGGTGTCTTGGCTAAATTAGAAATGGAAGATAAAAGTTGTCTTCTTTTCTATTTTACTTTATTTGTTTCGGTGAACAAAACAAAAAGTTAAAAAAACTATAAAAAACCAACACTTAATCAACAAACCAAACAAAAGAAAAACGAAAAATTAAGTAAAGCAAGCGGAAATAGTAAGGAACAAGACAAAATAAACTCTTAAGGCGGAAACTAAAGTTTTGTTAAATTGTAATGTTAAAAATGTCTACAACATTGTTATAAAAGTCATTCAAATGAAATTACATCTTAAAAAGCGAATATATTGTATAAGATAAGAACAAGAAAAATGAACAATTTTCAATTGTTTTTAATTGCAGTTTTCAGGGCGATGTTTTTGTTGTGTTAATAAAAAAGCCAAAGTCAACAAATTTGTAAACAAATAATAATTGTCACTTGAAAACACTCAAAAAAATATTGAGAACTAAAAACTTTTCCTGTGGGAAGTGTAAAACCTTTTAACTTCTTAATAATTCTTCTCATTTATTTCCTAATTATTTAATTTTTCCAAGAAATTTCACCAAACTTCAGTCTGATGTAATAAGACCTTTTAGTAACTAAATACAGAATGTCAACGTCTCAACAACATGTTACCGAAGTATTAAGTTACCGTCATGAAGGAATTTTTAAAAAGAAATGTACATATGTATGCATGAACATACACATATGCTTCAAAGTATAAACAAAAATGTGTAACACAAATGAAGTCTGTGTTTTATTTGCGAATGAGTGACAACAATTGTCATTTTGTCGCATAAGTACACTTTTGGAGGATCATGTTTTATTTTAATCGCAAGGGATATGACTATTACAGAAACGGTGAATTAAATAATAATGATTTTATTAAACAGTTGCGTATTACAGGAAGGTAACATAAATAACATATATATAGAATTTATTGAAATTTATATGCCATTTTTTTAAAATATAAAGAATACTACAAAAATAAAATGTAAGTTTATGGGTCACGCTGTGCCAATTTTCATGAAAATGGGAACGTAAGAACTTCGCAGTATGGAGTGTGCTATAGACTTCAGTTTTTGTTCAAAACGGGTGGGACCATGCGCACAACAAGTAAAATCTTATGGCAGGTACTTCCACTTTATATTTTTATAAAAGGCATCAAAGGTCAAAATTCTGAACATATTTAAGTTGTGGGGCACCGCTGACAAGAATTTAAATCTCAATCCAGGTATTTCTGCCAAAACGGGCTTAACGCAACTTTTTGTGCTTGTTGGTATTTTTAAATACCAAAACTTTTGAGTCAAAATAGTACGGCTACTTCCCCTATTTTTTAAGCTTTAAAAACAACCTCTATCGTTAAAATTTTGAAAGAAAAAAGTAGGTGGCGCAACGCTCACAAAGATTGAAGGATGAATATTTTTTCCGCTCTAGTTTTTATTACACCTCGTGTGCATGTAGATTTCTCCAAATGCAAAAACTTTTCAGTCAGAAAAGTGCACAATGGACGCGGAATGTCTCCGAGTATTGATGTAAGAGATGTCTTTAAATTCTTTAAGGTGAAACAACGCTCACAGAGATCGAAATCTCAATACATATATTTCTACTTCACTAGTTTTTATGAAACTGACAGAAAACCTTCTGTCATAACGGTAAAAAATATTAAATTTAAATATTAAATTTGTCTGCATATTTAAAGCCTTTAACGCCAACATTTTAAATTAAAAAGTGCTATACCGACAAGTAATGCACCGATTTTCATGAAAATTTCTTAACCATTTTGGGTCTAAAAATACAAAAAAGTTCGGATTAACGTGTTTTAGAAATTAGAACTTTCAACATTTTGAAACTTTTATAAAGCTGTTGTAATAAACCTACTTAGGAATGAAGTAAATAAGGAAAAATTAAAAAAAAACATCGTGCTAGCGCTATGGGAGCTGAGGAGCTTTAGTTTTGTCTGCACAACTGCCTTATACGCTTTACATCAGGCAAACAAAGCAACTTTTTACATTAGAAAACAAATTGCAGTTAAAACAACTAAGTTAGAAAGCCACACACGAACTATTAATTTTTGTTTTACATATAGTATTGGCCATCATATGTTTAACATTGATAGTCATGTACTTTAAGGCTTTAAAATTAAAAGAAAAATAAAAACCATAAACCGACTAATAGTTTGTGGTTTTTCACAACCTGAGGACATTTAAAGTTTATGTAAATATGCATGCAAATGGTCAAATCAATATTTGTCTAGTCTTTTCAAACAAGCAAACGTTTTATAAAGCACATAAAACAAATTAATAATTTATATAAGAACTACTTGCGCAAACTTTTGAATTATTAACAACATTTATGCCTAATGTTTAGACAAGTTGTAGATTGATTGCTGTTGCCACTAGAATATTTAAGTATGTTGTTATGGTTGTATAAAAAGCTTTTGAAAACAACTGAAATATTTAATAAAGTTTATAATCAAAGAAAATAACGACCTGCAGCTGATTTAATTTTTAGGAAAATTCAAACACAGACACGTAGGCGTATAATTTTGTTAATTGAAAACAAATCTGACTTAAGATTTGAAAATATTATTTAAATGCATATTTGCTGTATTTAGTAGTTTATAAAATTTAACACATAAATTATCTTCTCAGTACAGGTTCCATTTTATAAGCAAGATATTTAAAAGAAAACAGGTAAAAAAGTTATAATAGGTAAATCTCAACAGTGTTATACCCTACACCACATTTGTATTAGAGCTTACAAAAAAAATGGACCGATATTATTTGTTTTCATTATACTAGTCAAAATAGAAAAATTTTCGACCCATTTATATCCCAAAATGCTTAATACGGGAGGACTTTTGTATGGGGGCTATGCCAAAAATTTTACCTATAATCACCAAAAATAAAAGTCTTTATGCAAGAGCCAAAAAATTATCTGTGCCAAATTTCATAAAATTAACTTCAAAATTGCGACTTGTAGTGTGTTCACAAGAATACATGTACACCAACTTAAATCGACTCAGGAAGTAAATCTGAAAGTGGGTCCAGACCATTATGTTTGGGCGTTAAAAATATCCGCACAATCACATAATACCCCTACCACGTACATATGTAGCAGTTCTGTGATTAAAATTTTTACAACAACATAAACGATTAAAAAGGATTCAAATATGTATAAATCCCATACTAACACAAATACATACTTTTGTATGCAGATTTATTTTGCGCACAAATTTACATACTTTACTGCTTTTAGGCACAAAATCTTATTAATATTAATTAAGATTTTCAGCTGCTTTAATCACTAAGCTCTTTGCCGACTACTTGAAAAATTTAATAATCCCGTTATAAATTAAATTTTATTTATTAATTTTAATTTGCTTAGCTATGGAGCAGCAGGAGGAAGTCACTCTTTGCTACACTTTCTGTCTGTTCAATTTAAATTCAATTTAAACAACGGTTAATAAATATGTGAAAAACAATTTTTTTAGTTTTAAATCAGTGCTTTATGACTTATAATTACGTAAAAATATAGTAAACAACTCATAAAAAGTCGATGCTTTTTAATAGGCTTAAATGCCAAATATTGTGATCGAGACGCGAAGAAAAAAATGGCAAAGTATCAATACATCCAGACAAGCAGGGAGATAGATGGAAAATGTAAGTGGAGATTTATAGTAGAGTTATTTAAAGAAAACTGCATATTTATACTATTTTAAGGTTTTTAAATAATTTTTAGAAGATAAAAAAACTAAAACTCTTTTATTTTCCCATTATACATTTCAATTACAAAAAAAATTTCTCTACTGATTTTTAAAGGATTTTAATAAATTAAAAAAAATGTTAAATTATAAAAAAAAATATTTTGAAATTAAAAAAAACATTTTAAAAATGGCGCACAATTCATAATTCAGATTATCTCTTTGCAAACACAGTTCCATATTTAGACATTTTAGAAGAACTTAAGGTATTGGGTCTTATACTTAATAGGTAAACAGCACCAAGCTAAAAGGTCTTCACTGAAAGAATAAGTGTTATATTTCAAAGTTATTTTGGACTGCCTAAATTTTAGGAGGTGAAAGCCCCAGGATCAGTAAAATAAAGCATTTCACTTGCTTAGGACTGGGAATGTTTCCTGCTAGTAAAAAATTTCTGCCTCAAATCGGAAACTACTTCTTCGTTTATTATTGTCTTCTGAGATACCAACAAAGGTTTGTGTCTCCATCAAATTAAACTGGACAATTTTACTAGTAAAACAGCCAGCCTGCCCATTACTAATAAGCCACTCATAACCGAACAACCAGCAAAACGTCATATGGCGATAAGCGTTTATATCAGAATGTCGGCTTGTTTTTAGCTTCTCAAATTTTGATTTTCGACCCCATAAAGTACCTTTATTCTGCGTCCTTATGAATAGGAAAGCTGATCCCGACACTTCCATCTGTCTCTCTGTAGCCACAATACAAACTAACCATTTTAAAAAAATTTAATAAGAAAACCTGTGACAAACTTACGATTTACTTATTTTGAAGAAAACATTTTAAACAGTTTCAAAATTTTATATAGGATTTGATATCATATTTTTTTTAGTTTACTGCTAGGGTTTGTTGTAGGTTAAGTTTATCTAAAAGCATTTTATACATTTACTTACACTTGGAATACAAACGGGAAAATTTTGTGAAGTTTTCTGTTTAAAAAACTGTTATAACTTTCGACCTTAAGCCCGCCACAAAATTATTTTTTTATAATGTTTCCGGTTTGAAAACAAATTGGCTAGATCAGATGGCTGGGTAAATAAGACGGCCAATGTGAAGAGATATGAAATACGGCACAGCCGAATGTAGCGTTCTTAGTTATTTATCTTGTATGTGAAGTCATCAATTTATTAAGCTTAAAAGCACTTTCTGAAGGAATAAATAAATAAAATAAATTTTTGATCATTTTTTATATTAAACGACAAAAAATACATTTGTTTCATTTGTGTCTTTAAATTTAATGTGAAAGAGAATATAAAGACAACCAGCTACTGCAGATTAAAAAAGTAGCTTGTCATCTTAAAAATAAATTGATTCAAATCGATGTGTGTCATCTTTCTTCTAAAAATAAACTATCTTCTTTGAAAATATTCATAAATTTTTAACACACAAATTTACATTAACACACATGTTTATATTTTTCTGCTTTGAGTAGGAAATCTTAATGTAAATGATAAACACATGGGTTTGCCGTAACACCGACGTAATGCCACAATCTAAAACTTTGCAAGGAATAACGTAAATAAATAAACGATAAACAGCAGAAAAAACACTAAGAAGTTTGTCAACACAAATTAAACATTGACTTTGTTGATAAGAGTCTAGAAAAAGAAAAAAAAACTGAAAAATATATCATAAGAATAAACTGCAGACAGCAGCAGATACTTTCAAAGACAGAATGAAGCTATAAATAAAATAATAAAAATAAATTTTCTCTAACAAGAAATTTATTCATTTATTTGCCTCATTTCGGCATCTCTATTTGAATGGAAATAAAAAAGTATTTGGTAAAGCAGTAAAAAACAGGAGTGTGGAAAATGTGTTCAACATCAAGCTTAAAATCAATTTGATGAAGATTTGTGTTCAGCAAGTGTTCTTCTTTCTTTTTATATAAGAATTTATTATGTTGTTTTTTTCAGGCAAATATAAAACTAAATTTTCTTATCAAATAAAACAAAGAGACAGAAATTCCAAATTAAAAATAAAACTTCAAAACACATATTTACACCCGGCTTAAAGGGAATATCGAAGAGATATGTTTATACCGTTGAATGCATGTAAATATTGATAAATACATCAAATATGCTTGCCGCAATTAAAGTCGTAAATAATTGAATGACATGGCAATGAAAAGAAGATGCAGATAATGAAAAAATAAATAAACGCTTCATGTTAACAGAAATTATCGACAAGTTTAAGGATAGAATTGACTCTATCATTTACATATCAACAGTGCCGCCGCATTCAAGCGTTCTACGCGTGACAGTTTAAAATCGAGAAGGTCAGTTTCAGTGCAGCTGAACAAGGATCAATATTTAGAGAAAATATTAAACACCTCTCATCTTTATATTGGCTTGAAAGATTATGATTTATTTACACCAACTAATTCTAAAACAAATAAGCACTAGAATTTTTATTAGCGGCAAAACTTCATTTTGATTATCACCATCAATGAGAGTTTCTTCTTTAAACTAACTTCAAAGAGTTATTTTGTTTATTTACGAAATATATATTATTAAAATGAATTCAAACTATTACTAACATTTGCCTGTTAGTGATTTTAAGGAATTTTTCTTGAATTAAAATATTACGTTTGATTACAAACTGACTTATGTAGATGTTAATTACATTATATATCTTCCTTAAGTAGTACGAAGAATTGAATTCCAAACACCTTGGTTTTTTCACGCTTATTTTCCAATTTCTGAATTTTAGTTACGAGATATATTTTCCCAGTTGATCTTTTAATCGGAGCTTCTGTCTATCTCTTCTGGGTGTTACGTCACCAAGTAAGCATTCAAACGATTGTTTGCAGAAACATCTTCATTAGTTGAATTTTAATACTCCCAACTATATACAGCTCGTGGTTCATACGTCATTAATATTTTTCATCAACACAGATCAGCCAATAGATTTTACGAAAAATCTTTCTCCCGAACTAAGCACTGCCTCATCTGTTTTTGCAAGTACCTATACTTTAAAGCCATATAAAAGCAGAGGTAGTATCAGTCTCTTGTCTAAAGATTTTTTTTCATGTCTGGAGATGGCTTTGTTTTTGAGCTGCTTTTCAAGACCAAAAAAGCATCTTAAGTCATATTTAGATGATGCCTCTGGATAAAAGGAGCAATCAGAACTAGTCCGACGAGGGCTTGGGAGACGATTTGAGTATCCAGTTTATTAAGACTAGCGTATTTGTGCTACGAGGCGGCACTTCTAGAGAAATGCCTACAGTTGACGGCAGAATGTATTGATGGGGGTTTTACCATAAACAAATTTTGGAGTCGCTCGACCGTTAACCTCCAGTGAAGATAAAGACTCTGCGCTGGTATCAAGATCGACAGGATTTCAGGGCAAACGCCTGAAGGGACGTGTTGTCCTATAGGGAAGAGGGACGCACACGACAGGGCGCCACCCCCAGATCGCAACACTCTTCTAAAAGCGAGAATCCGGGCAATCACGGAATGTCGGTCATGACTTAGAGCGGAATGACGAAAATTCTCCGGAAAAACCTGGAAGAGAATAGGAATAGGGGCATTTTGAAACGTGAAAAGCCTGAACTGAGCATGATTATAGGTCACTTAAACTTTTAAGCACACGTCCATTAAATATAGGTTGCGGAGAACAGCGACTGGAGGGCATGCAGGAAGGACACCGAATTTCGTGTATCACTGCTTCTGAGCAGGTCGGAACACAATGTTGTCTAATGTTTTAGAAGATGTGACTGACATGAAGATGCTCGCCATATTCGATGGCTAATGTCGGTATCGTTAGAGATGGGTTTAGACCTGGGTATTTACCCTACGCTGGGTATTTACCCATTTATACCCATTTTCATACCCGGGTATTTATCTAATTTCGGGTAAATACTCATTTGAATAACAAATACTCATTGTTACATATTTTACGCATTTTCGAATTTATTTTGAACATATTTTGTTTGAGGTCATTTTGTTTTTACATTTCTTAATGCGTTTTGCTCAGATAAGGCAGTTTTGACTGCATCAAACACAACAACAATTCTTAATTAGAACCGCTAATCAGCGTGCTTATGGCATTTCAATGTAATGAGTGGGAGCGATGACAACAACAATGCTGAAGCAACTAGAAAGATTAAAGTTTCGAAACGAAATGATTTCATTTGTTATTAAAAAATCTAATTCATAATAAAAAATTAAATTCTTTTAATTTATTTAAATTTTTCTTTATTCTGATTTATACCCACATTTTGGGTAAATACCCAGGCGCTTGGGTAAATACCTGGGTATTTACATTTAAATACCCAATTTACCATTTGGGTATTTACCCTTGTCCCAGCACTAGGTATCGTCAGTGTAAGCGAGTAACGTGGACTGTTTGTCTGTGGTTTACATCTAAATTTGCATCTGAGTTAACTTTTTTAAACCGATGGGCTGTCAGCTTGTCCGAAACCCCGTTCTGAACTGAAAACTTTCAAGATGAGAATTAAGTGTCAGCTAAGGTCACCCTTTAACGTCGCTTTAACTTCATATATATCAGTTAATACATCAGCTTTCTTATGTTTGCAAAATGATGTTCCAATTTCAAATCCTTTGATATTATAATTCACTCTTTGGCCGAATTTTTGAACTTTATTCATACTCACACTTTTCCATTTATCTCTTCTTTCTGCGGAAATTACTTTTTTTGTCTTTGTCTGCTATTTTTTTGTTTCAGAGTCAGTTTGCATTATTCTGCAATTAGACGTTTCGTGGAGGCTAAACTTTGTTACTATTAGCATCTTCCCACTTTTGCTCCTAGGACGATTTTAATGTCAAAGTCGGGACAGCAGTGATTTGCTCTCTCTACGCACTCGTAGAATATATCCTTGGTCTGTTCATCCTAGTCTGCGGCCAGAGCATGAGCACAGATATAATCCCCCAGATATAATCTGGAGACGAGGAGCTTTGCCTCTGTCTAACCAAGGATCCACAGCCAAAATCACGCCTTATTTCATGGCAGCTGTAATGCAGCACTTTCTTTAAGACGGTTTTGTTGACCTTGTACTTTTCAAGTACATCTGACATTATATACACTGCACTTTCTTTAAACAGAACTCGGGAATATTAGGTGTAAGTTTGTAGATCATGCTCCTTAAAACGTTTGCATGTCTCTAAAAATCAGGGGGGTTCATTAATCTTTTTCTTTGGTTTTTCATAGTAGAAAAGTTTTTGCGAGGGTATGGTTCTCACCCAAAGCCTAAACTAATTTTTATAGTTTTGTGGATGATCGCATGGCACACTTTACTTCAATAATGGGTATTAAAGGTAGCTTTCCCAGGGGGAACCATTTTAAGATAAAGATGTGACCAAAATTGGTCTGAGTTTTGAAATGTTAAAAGCAATCACAGCTGCAACTTGTTGTCCGGCATTTCCTACATCCTGAGAAACTATTAATATTTAACCGTTATTCAAAGGCAGAATTAAAAATATCCTGTTCTTTTTAATACCTTTATACAAAATAAAACCTTTGCTTACCTTGTGGGTTAGCAAGAAATATTGGAGATGAAAAAACACAAATTGCCTTTTGACCGAATAACCAATTATTTTTGTTTCAGTTGTCACAAAATTCACAAACCTTGCTTGCAAATGTGCTTACCAAAAATAATCAAATAACCAGTTACCAATCATTAACTGAAAACTAAGTAAAAATTTTTGGGGTTTTAAAACAAAAGTGTTCTTCAAAGTCTATTTCATTTATTTATTTTTTTTAATTTATAACTATTAATGTATATATGTATTTACACCCTTAACAAAAGGAAATTTTTCTGTCGTAGCGACCTCATTACCTTGTAACCTATGAAATAATGTAAGCCCATTACACAATTTCAAAAAGATTCACTGGGTATAGTTCACTTTATCCACTATATGTTATTTTAAAATCATACGCAGAAATTATGATATTTGAAACAAATTCTCTTTATGGTGTGCCTTTTGTCATCATTGTTTCTAGAGTTTTTTTCTATGCTTTTCCCTGCATCTATCTTAAATTATTATCGATGAAAAGGATTATTTTCATCATTAGTAAAAAGTGTTTGACAAAAATGGAGAAAACCAATTTTATTTTTTTGGCAAAGAAATTTCTGCAAACACCACAGACAATACAGCTCATAATTTAGGTACAACCTAGAAGAAGAGAAAAAAATTTGTACAAAAAATAGAAAAAGAAGAAAATAATAAAGTATTCAATTCAATATTGATTGACGCTGAAAATTACCATAATTTGTGCATTGAAATGCAAATTGTGTTTGTGTTTAAAAAAAAATAAAAATATTAAATCAAGGAAAAAATACATTTAGAAATGAAAACGCTTAATAAAAACTATCAGATTGAAAAAATATTCTTAAGAAAAATGCAAGCAGCAGCAAGTTGAATGTCTACTGGAAGAGAAAAAGCAATAAAAACAGGGTGTGGCTGAGTTTTTTTGTGGGTGGTAAGCAGACAGGCTGTATAAGCTTATAGATTCAAAGTTTCAGCCAAATATATAAGCAAGAAATTTAAAGGAGAGAAGAACGAGTGTTAAGGAAACGTGCTTGTTAGTTAGTGTTAGTTCTAAAGTGATGTGATGTCGAAATTTAAAGCAGATGTCGCTGTTACCTACTTATATAAAATAACAAATATTCTTTTAATATTCGGAGAGAAAAGTACAATTTAGAATGAAGACTCCGCTATATACTTATGTATATAAGTTTTGATATCAACTTACTTTTACATACATATTTACATACATACATATTTATGAACACAAAATAAGTAGACAAAGTCGATGACTTTGAAACGTGCCAAGAATAACCGCAGACTTATTGAATGGAAAACTGCTTTTACTTAAGCTACTAATACTACTATATTTTCCTACTAATTCTACTTCTTTCAAATACTCCAATTTATTTACTTAAATATTCTTACACTATTTATTAGTAGTTGGTTTGTACTGAATTTATAAAGTTATTGAGTGAACAACTTGGATTTTACTTAGTTTCCTTTTTTTTTTCAAGACATTTTCTTGTACAATTTAATGCTAAAATGCAATCATCCATATTATAGGTATAAATGTTTTTCACAATATTTATGTTTGTACATGGTTGCCAAAAATTATTTTAGCAAAGGAAAAACAATTTTATAAACCATATTCTTGTGTATATGTATGAACATTACGTATAAGCTCTACTAAATATACTTCAGAAAAAAAATATATAGAAAATTTAAACTTCTTAGTATACCTTTGAGTACGAAATCACAAACAAACTTAAGTAAGTTGTTAAAAGTAATTTCAAAAATATTTGTATCTGAGAAATTTTTTTAAAAAAAAAAAAAAAAGTTTGCTAAGAGTTAAATATTAACAACTTTTCTTAGAAATTTTTCCTAAAATATGGAAAAAGGATTTATTATACCCTTCACATAAGTCATAAGTGTAATGATAAATTTGCCATTCCATTTGTTATTTCTTAAATAAACAGCTGCTATGGGATCGCATATATACAGTAGTCGCTCGGTTATGTGAATATCCAGTTATGTGAACTTCCAGAATAGTGAACAACAAAATTTAAACAAAGGTTCTAAAGAGTAAACACAGCTTATCTCTTTTATGTGAACAGCTTTTGATCGTTTATTTCTTTTGAATGTTTGTAAGTAAAAAACCTGCAATCGTTGATTTTTTTAATGTTTCGATTGTTGAGTTTTGATTGATTGTCTTTAGAGAACATCAGTGTTTGTAACATAGTGCATCGAAAATGAAGCGCAAGGTGTTAACGTTATCTGAAAAAAGTGACACTTTGGCAAGCTTGGACAAAGGCGCAAGCGTTACTTTTCTTGCATATATATATGAAGTGGCAAAGTTATTGCTTGGAGTGAAAATAATATATGTGATATAAATGATATTTTAGCATTGCGAAAATGCAGGGATAAGGCACTACAGAAATCAATTGAAGCAAAAAAAGTACAAGAAAATATAACCGAATACTTTCATGTACATTAATTATTAAAAAACTTATTAAAAATTAAAACTTAATGTAATAAAAACCATTTGAATTACTTATTTTATATCCTCTCGATTATGTGAACTTCTCCATTTAGTGAACAAGTTCATATAACCGAGCGACTACTGTACATATAAATGTTTGCTTGATCCTTGTAGATAGGGAAGTCGATTTAGCGATGTCAACAAGACAACCAAGACTACCTCTGTTTATTTCTTTAAAATTTGTACATAAAAACCTCTACAACTTCCCCGAAGTTGCAATGTGAGACCGACCAACATTAAATTTTTCTTCCAAACATTTTTTTGTCGAATATACTTACCCCTTATCTCTAGCCCCTAACAGGGTAGCCATTCCAAATTTGAAAAAATTATGGTTAAAACCCCTACAACAATCTCGGATCCGCACTTAGGAATAAAATATATTGCGGACCCCCTCTTAGTTTTCCGTTCCAAACATATTTCTAGAGCATATTTACCCTTTGTCCTATCACCCAAGGGGGGTTGGCATACAAAATTTACAAAAATTTTGTAAAAACGCCCATTACTTCCTTATAATCGGCCCTAGAGAAATAAGGTGTACCACCAACCCCCATTAGATTCTCTTCCCAAACACACTTACCTCTTATATCCATTTTCTAAGGGGGCTTCCATACAAAATTTGGGAAATTGTAATAAATTCCCCCTACAGCTATCAGGGTGCCCGTGGAAAGTCAAAGAAGGACTGACTCCAACTAATTTTTCCTTCCAACATTTTCCTAAAGCATACTTACCCCCTATTTCCCCCCCTATGGGGGTTGAAATACAAAATTTGAAAAAACTAGGATAAAAACCCCTACAACTTCGCCGTAATCATAATAAGAGAGTTCAAATATAACACCGACCCCTATTTAAAAATTAAAAATATTTCAGAAATAAAAAAATTGGATCAAAATAAAAAAAAAATTTGGGTCTTTAAAACACCAATGTGAAGGCTATATAAGATTCGGCACAGCCAAATATAGCGCTCCTACTTGTTTTTAAATGTATTTTTATAATTTCTTTAACAACTTATCAAATATTATTTTTAAAAGTATACTTTTAGGAACACGATATAAAGTTCTTTATTGCGTATATAAAATTCCATCTGGGGTGACTAAAAGAGTAAATGCAAAGAACTGTATTTACATTAATACACTAAAAGAAGGTTACATTGCATACTGTATTTGTTGAAGAAGACGGTCCTTGAAAAAGGCATGTAAAAAAATATATGGGCAGATACACATTATCGAATTATAGAATTTGGAATACATGCTTTGATGAAATAATAACAGACCTTTATTTTAGCACCTTAATTTAACGCAACAGAAACCTTTCCTAAGAAATGTCCTTTTTTTAAAAATGTTGAAAAAACAAAAATATAAAATATAATATATTCTCAGTCATTTGCTTTTTATCTCAATATAGTAACATATTAAATTTTAATTAACAAAGCAGTAACTGTCACAGGTACAGACATATCACTCATCCCTACCACACAGTGAGTCTGGTTATCCATGTATGTTATGTGATCAAGCTAAAGTAAAAACAATGAACATTTTTTATATATTCATATGAATGTATTCCCAGAATGAATTGTATTGACTTATCTCTGGTTAAGATATAATTTTGTGCCCACAAAGTTATATACATATAAAAATATATACGCCTAATGCTAAGCCATTATAAACTAACTTTTATTGTGATCCGTCTAAAAGTTATCATAGCTCCTTACTCCTAAAAAAATATTTCATTGTTTAATTTCCTAATTTCAAAATAAAAGTAAATAATTGACAAAACTTTTACGAAAGTTTCCGAAAGTTTCTCTAACCCTCATACATTAATTTCAGATGTTGGAACCTAATAAAAATAAATTACGACGAAGGGCATACTATGGTCGGGCTTTAGCTACTTTAACCTTTAAACTTGTTTATTATATTGTGCTAAAAATAAAAATAAAGTAGGTTAAAAAAAGTTTTATTAATTATTTTATTTAAATTTACACACATTTTTAATTTCGCTAATGGCTAAATAGTGTACAACTGTAAGTGTATCACGTACTTCAACCATACATCACGACTCTCTGCAGCTAGTTAGAATGTTCTTTTATTTAGAGCTTATTTTTTAACGAAAACCATAAAAATAAATTTTTTTTATATAAATTTTAATTGTGTGGGTTTTTTGTGTTGTATATGTTTTAAATTAAAATTTTAATAAAAGCCTGCGAAGAAGTTGTCAACATTTTATTTGAATTTTGTGGAGTTTAGATGCAATATGAACATTTTGCTAAAAAGAGAAAAAGGAAAAAAACTCATAATTAGAAACAAATTTAAAAAAAATAAAACTATCTTTAAATGTCGCGAAAAAAAAGCTCGCGGTATAGCGGCGAATATCGTTAAAAATAGAAGTTTAAAATAAATTTTTTATGGCGAAAATAGGGTTTGGCATTTTAGTTTTCCGTAACATTTACTGTCGTACATTTAAGTGTAATATATATCAATGTTTTCGCTTTTAGTAAGGTTAGGCTTGATTAGAATACGAAAAATAGTGACGAGTGCAGCTCGCAATCTCCACCCAGACGCCTATATCACTTCAAAAAAGTTAAAAACAAACGGGAAAGTCGAAGAAATCTATAGGTAGAACGATACCGAAACAAGAAAGAGAACATAGATGCCGCCAGCTAGAAGTCAAAAGAAGTCAGTATTTGGCAATTAAGCGTAGGCTCTGAACCACCTATCTACCCAGCCATTCAACGCCTTTGATCAATCCTATTATGTTCCCCAGCCTACAGCCAGAGACCTCACCAAGTCCATCTTAGAATTGTTCTCCCAATCATTTCCGTCAGCAGTTCTGCAGTATGGGGCAGTGGCAGAAAAGGTATTCTACAGTCTCTATATCCTTCTCTTTCCCACATAACCTGTAGAAATCCACTAAGTTCTTATCCCATTTACTCGTCATATATCCCACATCTTAAAACCCCCAGCTTTCCTTGAGTAGCAGGTCGGTGCCCATCCTGTCCAGCCAGGAGATTCCGCAATCAGTTCTGTCCCTCAAGGTTTGCCCAGCCTTGTTCATAACCCAAGGTTTATCAGTTTATAATAGAGACCCAATGGTTTGCTTACCGGCTCACAATTAAGCTCAGTATCCCCAGCCGATACCCTCCTCGCCAATTAATCGGCAGTCTTATTACCAGCAACGTCACAATGACTAGGAACCCAACAAAACCTAACCTCGCATGTCATTAAAATCGCCTTGAGAGTGCGACTACCATCGCCTACAATTCTAGACCTAACATTACGTCCCTCTAGAGCCTTGAGCGCACCCTGACGTCCTTTCCTAGCAATACTAAAGCCCTCGTCACCGCCAAAAATAACAGCCTGGAAAACGCTGCACTCGTCCGGAAATCTGTATAACATCCCCCTTCACGTATCCAACATCGGTGCCCACCCCCATCTTCCACCTATCAGTAAAGCCTGCACACCCCTCAAACTGCCTCTCGAATCTCTGCCATGTCCCCGTATCCGGAAACACTACCTGAGGTAAGATTCCGAAGTCAAGTTTCGCCTCCATATTTCCCATTAATCCCGATTGCAGCAGCAAGCGACCATCTTCTTACCCATCCCACAACGCCCGCGTGTTTAACTGAGTCTGCTATAAGCATACCTGACTCACTAAGCCTAAACAAGCTCCTTGCCACCATTATAGGAACGAAATCCTCAATTAAAAAAAGATGGAGAATGATATCCACCGATGCCTGTGGTAAACTTTTCCTGATCCCTGTAATGCCTAGTACATCACACATCTGGACCTTTGATAAAAACTTTCTTACGTCGTCCTGCTCCAAGGCTCTCAGTCCTTACCTTTGGAGTTCCTGCAGATATAATTGACATTGTGATCCTCTCTATCTTTTACCTCCGCATTCACCCTCAAATATAACTTGCCATCCAGGACGAAACCCAGATACCTGGCTCTACACTCAAAAAAGTATTTATGTAAAATCAACTGGAAATGGTATTTTAAATAACTGGATATTTATTTAAAAACCCTCCAACTAGATATTCATTAAAATCAACAAAATATTTCATTCAAATTCAGACATCAAAAAAAAGACTTACATATTAGTCAAAAATTAACTAGATTTTTTTGTCATTTACAGCAAAACACAAGTATCGGAAAAAAATTAACAAAATTAAATATTACTGAAAAATAACTGGCAAAATTAACTGCAGCGGAAAATTAGTATTTTTGTGCAGTTGGAGCTGTGAATAACTGTTCAGACCAGTTAAAAACAAATATTATATTGAAATTTAACTGTTTTTTAATTTAAAAACAACTTTACGGATTACTTTCTAAATAACTGACAGTCAGTTACTGTAATAATTTTTTTAGTGTATTCGCCATGTTTAGCTCAACTCCATCAAGCACCGACAATTTAAAATTTGCTACCTTATTTTCTGTTTCGTCTTCTCTCTCTACTTACTGCCAGTCCCTTGTCTTTGGCCCAAGCAGACAGATAGGATAATGCGCTTTGCATCACACAGTTCATGGTGAACAAAAATGTTCTCATGTTTTTTTCCCAAGGAAACCAATAATTTAATCTAAGATATTTAGTCTACATCATTTCTTTGAAGCTTTTACCTATTAGATCTCAGTCCGTAGTACCTTAATATACTCCCCTAATAGTAGAAATTAAAAGCTCGTAAAAAGTTATTGAAGGAATTATTTCGATATATGCACCCCTATTGTACCATATTTAAAACATAGAAAGTTTTTTTTCCTAATTAGGCACTTACTTTCAGATCGTAAAAAACGATATGTCTCTGATTTTATGTGGATACAGCCGACTTTTTTCGCTAAGAGTTATTGGCCTAAAAATTAGCTTAAAGGCAATTTACACAACAATATAAACCTTGTTTAAGATAATGATTGTATAATTCGTAAGTTTTATCCACCCAGTTGTTTTATCAGTATAATAAAAATAAAAAAAAAGATTTTACTACTTTAACTGTTATGTTTCAGGATTAATTTTTTCATTTCTTTGTTAATGTTAATTTTATACACATTTCTATTTAGTTTTTAATTTTTCCATTATGACTCATACCAAGCCAACTACTCACTACATACTAGGATTAAGCAGGAAGTTTTCCACCGTTCTAGCGAAGTACTCCTACTGTCACTTGTCATTAAAATATTGTTGTGAAAACTATCGTAGTTGAAAAAAGAACTTTAAAGCACAATACAAAAATATATTTATTTACATACATATGTATATTATTTACATGACGATTGTAAGTATGTGAATGTAATAAAAGTTCTATATATTACCATGAAATATGAGCGTATGTTTAAGGACGAGTTTTAAGGAGGAAAATGGTTTTATTGTACATGTAAATGAGTGAGTGTGTATATTTGTTTAAATAGGAGGGAATAGTTTTTAACGGTTTTTTATACAAGTTTTTATTTTCGTTTAATTTTTTTCCTTTTCTAGTTGTTTATTGCTAATAATTTTTGCACGAAATGGTTTTCTATGTCATTTAACAAGTAAACAAAAACAAGCACACTAACACGCACACATATGTACGTGTATGTAGTAATGTGTTTGTATTTGTGTGTTAACATGCAAACCCACTTCTGCCAGAAGTTTTTCATACATATATTATCATCTGTGGCAAAAGTTAAAGTTCTCATACGCTCAAGAAAATTCTTAATAAAAATAAAAATCTAGTCATAGAAATCTTAAAAATGTAGCAATAAATGAAATTGGTTAAAGTCTAAAGATTTGGCACTAAATATAATAACCATAATCATCTCCACTTTGAAGAAAAACTTGTAAATATTCTTAAATTAAATCAAACTAGCAAGATATGCGGCTAAACTTTTCATTATTATGTGCATAAGTTATTAGAAGAAATTTGATAAGTTTCTTCTTTACTGGTCATTTATTAAATCTTTTATTAATTCAAGAAAATAGTTTTTGGATATACAAACATACATATTATTGTTATTATTGGTAACATTTCTACCAGTAATATGATGTAAATAATTAACTAAAACTTTTGTATCCTTCTTTTTAGTTATCATATTTCTTTTTTTTTTTTCTTTGATATCGAAATAATATTCCTACGGGGAATTGGGCTGTTTCTTAGGGTAGAGACTGGTTCTAGTTCTTGCACTTTATATGAAGAGAACCTATCAATTTTACATTGCGTTGTCATTAGAGGGAGAAATTGGTTCAAAACTAACACTTCAGAACGGGTTACATGCCAATCCTATATAAGCAAATTTTTCATTAATTATTTAAGATCCTGTTTAATCTACTTTGTTTGTATTTACGGGCGTGTGTGTGTATATGTAAACAGATGTATGTTAATGTGTATGGACCAGTATTTCTATTTTTTCGCCTAACCTCTTTAACACCTTTTTAACCAGTTACTTGATGTGTACCTTTTTAGCCAATCACGACCAACAACTTTTGTCCAATTTATGCTTTGTACCTGTAACAGGACGGGTAGGCCGACCAATTGACACCCATTTCCCGCAGGGATATAGTAAGTAATAACTGGGTTCAAGCAGTTTTTTCAAATGAAAGGTATTTTAGAAATTCGCTTTAACGTTTGAGATGGAAAAGCCATATATGTATAAAACATGTCACATAAAGTTCTTTAAACACAGCGCGAAGCGAAAAGTTAAGCAACTCTTATCTTTCTGCACGCTTTGACATTTCATTTTCATTGCGACATTCACCTTTTTTTCGCGCATTCCTCTCAAGTTCAAAAATGTCACGCAAAACGACGAATTTTTTTGAATTACTTAGGTTTTTTTATTAAATTATGAGCTTTCATGACTTCATAGGTTACAAAGTAATGAGGTCCTTTTAGTAAGGACGTTAATAATTACACTTATAGGTATAATTGTAAAAATAGAATTATGAAACAGACTTTAAAGAACGTTTTGTTTTAAGAACCTTATTTTTTTTGTTTTGTTTAGTTAAACTTTGGTAACTAGTTATTCGATTGATTTTTATAAGCACATTTGTATGCAGGGGTTGTGCATTTTAGTAAAAAAACTAGTTATCTGACCAAAAGGTAACTCGAGCTTGCCTTTTTCCAATATATCTTGCTAGTTTAAAAGATACACAAAAGTTTTGCTGGGTTACAGCAGTGCAGCTAGAGTCTTGCATAGTGTGAGTTTTGTCAGCCGAAAAAAGGCCCTGTCTTTAAGTTGTTTGCTTAGCCCGACTTAAACTCTACATATTACCAAGTGATTCGTTTAACTTATAGCAGTACTACCTCCAAATTGAAGTTGCTAATGGTCTTACATACATATGTTGCCCTTATCTCTATATATTTGTTGAAACCATCAGTTTTGTCTTGTCCTCATTGATTGCCAAACCCATTCTTGCCGATTTTGTTGAGCTTTTGTAGGAACTTTTGAATGTTGTGGTTTCTCAAGTTATTGAAGTTATTATATATGTAAAGGCAGAGAATATTTATTGGAGTTTTCAAGAATTTGCTTGGAGTCTACGTATGATTCGGTATAAGAACCAGTTAAATACATACAGACAAACTTAACCTACAACAAGCCCCATAAATAAACTAAGAAAATTTGGATTAAATCCTGAATAATATTTGGGAAGCACTCTTCACAGACATCATTTATTATTTGGCTTAAAATATGATGCAGGTATGGTGTTATTGACTTACTTTATCATGAATTTCTCTACTGCCCTTTTCCCCTAGTAGTGAACACAAAAATATTGCTATAATGTTGGTGTTTCTTTTCTACCTTTTAATTTAATTTTATATACAATTCAAACAAACATTTTTTCTGAGTGTACTTTGTTGTAGGGGTTATACGAATTTTTGTCATTAAAATAATGGAAAAGAGAGTTTTTGTTAAAAAAAAAGTAGCGAAATCTTAAAAGCAGATGGCTTTAATGTTAACAGCAGTAGTACTTTTTATATACTTATTAGTTAGATCGTTAGTTGGTTGTTGACTGTTATTGTTTTTGTTTTAGGTTTTTTTAAGATTGTTTGCCATATTCTATTTTCAAGCGCTCCACATTTTTCCGTATTATTTCGTGCTCCATTTTATATATGGGTAGTAAACACTTATACAATTTTAAAACAATTGTGTGTATTTGTGTGCAAAATATTTTTTATTTAGTCACATAATAGTCCAATGACATCAAAATGCACTTTAGTATTGCATGTCGCTGTGTAGCGAGTTTCTGTTTTTTATTATTTCTCACCCTATCACCCACTTGGCTCCTTTTACTTACCCGGCAGCCAAGGGTAGTTTTTTGTGTTGTTGTTTGAGTTTTTTTTATGAATTTTCATTATACTATTTCCTGTGGTTGAGGTTTGTTACTTATTAAGGAATTTTAGACTTTTGTTGTTTTGTAATTTCGAAATTGTTTAAAGTAAACTAAATAAACGTACAATTGTCGATTTATGTAATTCTTTTTTACTATTAGATGTATTTTGTATATTACATTAGTGTTATAACTTTTTTTAGTTTATGTTGTTATTAATATTTTAATGATTTTTATTGAGTTAATAGGTCAGTTTATTGCTATTTGTGTTATTGGCAACAATATCCATTTTAATGAAAGAGCTCTGTAAAATAAAATGTATTTTGAGGCAACGTGCAGGACTATGCTTTAAGACTTTTTGTATTAATTTTATTAAATATATATAATATATGTACATCTTCATTGGTATAATCAATTTTATAATTTAAATAGCAAACGAGTGTATTGTAAAGGAAATATAATATCTATGTTGTACAACATATTTTCAGTCAGTTGGATATTTTATATGGTTTATAAATTAAGGTTTTAAAAAATATTTTAGCCTTACATGAATGAAAAACAGGTCTTAAAATAGTTAACACATTTAAAACTTTGAAAGGTTAAATTTTTTTTCTATGAACAGCCAGATGATGCAAATGCAACAGGTTTGTAAGGTACAGTATAACTGACGTTACATTTTCTGTGAGGACTCCCGATAACAATCAAAAACTTATTAGAGGACGCATAGAAAACTCAAAAAATTGAATAAAGTTTGATTTCTGTAGGGGTACCGTTATTTGTTTATCAGTATCTTCAGCATAAGCATATCGAGTATTTGCCAACAAACAAACAATGGAAAAGGGTAAAGTTAAAAAGTTGTCATGAGACCAATAGTGAGTTTTTTTTATCAAAGTTTAAAATATTATTTTAATAGAATAAAATATTATTTAATACAACTCGCCTATAAAAAATTAGCTTTTTTTGAATTTTCAAACTTTTCTTATTAATGAAAAGTATATGATTTTCCATTAATTTTGCAAATTGAAGTTTTTTTTTTTTTATTCGACAATTTAAATACAATAAACCTGCCACTTGGCAGCCAACTATCTATAATGTCGAAAACTGTTAAAACTCTCGACCTCAAACATTCAACATGGTATTTTTTTGTACATATAAACGTTGAAGTTTTGCAAAGTGTTCTATTGCAAAAAATAGGACCGTAATCGACTTTAAGCCCGGCACAAAGTATTTTCATTACAACATTTGTAGTACAAAATAACTCGGTTAATCAAATGGCTGGTTATGTAAAAAGACTAATGTAAAAGGTATATAAGATTCGGCACAGCCGAATATAGTGCTCTTACTTATTTTACTGTCGAATTAAATTTGGTTATCCAATTAGAAAAGAAAAAAAAAACTCTCAGGGAAAATAAGGATTTTGAGTTTTAACTGTCTGTAATTTAGTGTGTGATATTTTGAAAAAGTTTTTTTGTACACTTAAGTGACCTTTGACCTTAAGTATACATTCACTTATACTTAATTTCCTTAATTTCATATATTTAGCCTCAAAATCTCAAAAAGGCAGAGCTTTGCATAATGTCAGAATAAAGTTTTTGTCCATTTAGTTGACTTTCATCCTCTGTATATGTCAATAGTTGTAAACTTTATATAACTTGACTAAAATTTTAAACATTAAAAAATATCCAAAATATATGAAGACGTAGCTAAACGCTTTAGATAATGTTTTTTGTCTACATATGTATACCATTTTAAGCCTCAACTGAGATCTGCAGCTGTCAATCGAAATATGAATTATGTTTTTATCTTTGTCAGTGTAAAAGTTACAAAAATTAACTTAAAAGTACAAAATATATTTCTAATCCTAATGTAAGCCCTTATTTTATCACTTTTAATTCCAAGTTTCAAAAAGTACCAAAAACGTACGCCTTCGCAACCTAATTGTTTTAATTGTTTTTGCCTTTATTGGCTTAAGAGTTACAAAGTAAACCTAAAAAGAACCAAATTTAAAATATTCCCTTTAATTTATCCCTAACGGTGTTAAGTTTGTAAAGGTCTCAGAACTTCAATATTGGCTTAGAAATTACAAAAATGACATAGGCAGCATCAAAATATAATTTTGACCCATTTTTGTCCCTTAGGGTTTAATAAACCGAACAAACGTTCAATTTTGTTTCAATTTTTATTTGCGTATAGTAAATATTTCCAAATGTTCGTACATAAATGTTCATATTATTAGCGTACATGTACTTTTTGCATACACAAACATTTACTTAAAATTCAAACACGCGAGAATAACAATATCGTACATGTACTTTTCTTATGGTACACGTACATGAACATAATGTATAGGTACACTGGAATCTGTCTATCGTACATGTACTCTGTTGTGGCATACATACACGAACTTAGAATATTGGTACACTCGAACATGACTGACTGTGTTTAACACCAACACAAATTTGGAGACGCACATAAATGTTATGATAATAAAAACATATGTTGGTTGTACTGAGCTGTGTTCTTTCACATTTATGTACGAGATTTTTAAACAATGTGTGTACTTTTCTGAACTCTGATCTTAACCTTACAAGCTTGTTAAACTTAAATATTTAAGCAAACAAAAAAGTACAGCATGTAATAAGGCGTCAGAAAATGTTATCTTAGTCAATTTTTCAAAAGACATTCTTGAATTTTAAGTTTAACAATAAATTAAATTAGTTTCTTATGCCTTATTACAGGGCTAAAAAAAAGAGGTTCGGCCGATTGCTCCCACTAAAATAATACAACTGAATACGAAAATTTCGCAAAACTGAATGTAGCAATTTTATTAACTGTTTTTCTACAAATTTATTATTTAACCATTGGGAGAGTTTTAATGTTAAAAAGTACAATAAGTTTTAAATAAGCAAAAATTTTAAAAATAATTAAAAATATAAAAAATTTAAACCCATATTAAACCACCAGATACTATCAGTTCCTGGCTACCACTTTTTTCTTTTTCTTCTTTTGTCTGCGGGCTAAGCTTGCAATTTTAATAAATTTTTTTAATCATATTTTTTATATTATTTTTATTTTGCATTTTTTTCTTACACTAATTGTTATTCTATCCTGTGGTTATATAATGTATTAGTATTATGCATTCAATTGATTGCAATTAATTTTAATGATAAAAGGTCGGACAATTTTATCTATTCATGTATTCGTTTGGGTGGTTGTGCTGTCTATATCCTTATTGTCTTTTCACAATTTTTATTTTAATGAATTTATTGATTGATTATTAGCTGGCCTTACCACTTTTTTGTTAAAAATTGTTTTTGCATGTAATATAATATTTTTAATTGCTGTTGTTGTTGGCAGTATTTTATCCATTATTGAAATAGTAGTTAACAATATTTTACTACAGCGATTTCCAAAAAGATTTTAACAGTTGGCTAAGAGTTTATCTTGAGCTATTAAAAAAATATTTAAGAATTAAAAATTTAAGAAAAGGTTTTAAGCTTTATGAATAAGTTTAGGTGAAAATCATTCTTCTGTAAAGGAAATTTGAAAACGCCTCATAATGTTTAGTATGTTTCATTTGTGGATTAAACTTGTAAAAACATATAATAATTTAAAGCATAAAATAAAAAAAGAATGAATTTTTATGTTAGCTCTTTTAAAATTTTTATTAACTCAATCAATCTTTTAAGCCACTCGTATCAATTTGAATTAAGAAATTTTTATTGATTTATATTAACTATAATTTTATATTTATAAGTTTCATTCAGAGATAAAACGATTCGTCTTTTGAGCTGTAGCACTATTACTCCCCCTGGGAAAATTTGATTTCACAGCTGCAGGATTAGAAACCCAACACACTATTTAACAGACCCCAAGGTGGGCCAAAGCTGTGAATACATTTCACCTTCTAAGTTTTTAAAATTTTTATACTCAAAATAACTTTTTGGGAAGCACTGCCGTATTGCCTGTTATTCAAGTAGTACAAGTCCTCATATAGAAGATTATTTTAAACTAAAACTTGTACATGAACGTGGTTAAAAAGCGGTGCTTTATTGTAAAAAAAATTAGTAAATTTAATCGAAGCACTTACTTTAATTTGGGGTGTACAGCACAATTCACAAACAATAAAAAAATAAAAACGTGTTCCGACATAAATTAGTGGTAATTAGAAATCATAATTTATCCAACCATTTTTATCGATTGTTATATGAAACCATTAGACAATTAGCTTTTATTAATTTAACAAAAGCAGCAAATACATGACATTTTTATTTCAATATGTAATTTATTTATGTATTATTTAGAACTAGAAAGCGTATAAGTAATTTGAAATACATAATTTTTTTATGATGTAAAAAATAATTGATAAAGTTTATCCTGTGATAATTGGTTGAAAAAAAAACAAAAGACAAAAAATTTTAATGAAAAGGTAGCAGAAATACAAATGCAAGATTGCCTTTTTCGTTTTTTGGATATCTGACAGCTAAGTAAATGATATTTCAAGCCAAACTACCGATCAAAAAGCACTAAAGATTTAAATTCACTGGTTGTTTTAAAAAAACGTTTCACCAAGATATTTTTCATAAAGCTCCCTTCTTAAAATCTATAAGTCTTTTCTACTTTTTCACAAATTAAAAATAGCTACTCTTTTTCTTTATAAGAAAATTTAATAAGTGAATTTCATCCAGATTCATATACAGTTTGATTAAGAATTAAAGAAACTCTAAAGTCTAGTGTTAATTTGTTTTGTATGTTTGGCCCGAAGATAATTTTAAGCATTTTTAATAAGACATATTTATTTATACTCGCGTTTATTATATATTCGTTCTTATTAATTACTTAAATGAATATTTAAGATTCAAGATTAAAATTTAGTTAAAAGTACGCCAACTCGAAATCAAGTCATTACCTCAAAACACACACAAAAAACTCCACCTAATAATCCGAAAATTGAGCAATTTGGAAAAACACTTTAAAAATTATTTAATTTCCTTCAATCCCATAATTAAAGGTGAAAAGTTTATGGCTACAAGAAGTATTTAATTAAATATTAGTTTTTCAATAAACATTTTAGTCTAAATAGTACTTTGTTTGTTTCCAAATACCAAAGGCAAAACAAAATTACTAACAAACACGAGACAAAAAGTTAACACCTACATTTGCAACTCAATGAACAGTCTTAAGAAGGTGAGGAAAAGACCCGAATAAATATTGTTTTGTATGCTAAAAAATAAACAGCCCTAAAATAAAACCAAAAATTGACTGTTATTACATGTAATTCGACTTTAAGTAAAAAAGCTAAAATTATTACAGTAATAACAACTTTATTTTATAACAGAAATTATGACACAAGTTTATAAAAAGAGGAAACAGGTGGTAAGGTGGACACAATTGTTAACGTAATTAGGCAGAAACATAAATAACACTTAACTTGTTTTAACAACAAAACATGTTTAAATCTAAAAAAGAACAAAAACATGTTAAGTAGAAACAAATAATCGTAAAGGAATTTGTGTAAATGGCCTTTAAAAATTTGTTTCTATAATCTTTTAAAACAACGCAAGCGAAAAAAGTTGCAACAAATGTCCGCCGAAATAACAAGCTATCGCACAACTAGCGTTTAGGATTTAATTTGTTAGTTGAGTCAATATTAATACCTATTTAATACCATGGTAGAATATCAACTGACAGCTGATCGTAAGCTTTTGCATACCAAGAGTCAGAAGTTTATACATTTTCTTTTAGCTTTATTCCACAAACTTGTGATTGAAAAATATTGTCAAGCGTGTGTGGCCTTTCTGTGCAATTGAACAAGCTGATGACATAAAATCAAAATGAGTTTTAAATTTATTTCATTAATTAATCATGCTTTTGTTGTGTGTGTTGAATTTAGCTTAGTTTAGCAGCAGTTTTTAACAGTCAAAATCTACCTTAAATATGTAGTCTACTTTAGCTTCAGGCTGAAAAAAACTGAAAGTAAAATGACTTTATTTTTTATAAGTAGAAATCATTGAGAACCTAAAAAAAAAAACAAGTGAGAGCGCTATATTCGGCTGTGACGAATCTTATATACCCTTCACATTGGTCTTTTAATATACCCAGCCGAGTTATTTTGTACTGCAAATAATATAATAAAAAAAACCTTGTGTGAGCTTTAAGCCCATAGAAAACTTTACAAAATGTTAACGTTCGTATGGATAATAGAAATAGATGAGGAATGTTTGATGTCGACAGTAAAAAAAGTTGTTGACATTATTTATAATAAAAGGTTAATAAAAGTTGTTAATTTTTATGGGATGTTCTAGCCCCCCTGCTCCTCTCCAACTTTTTTTCCAAAATGTATGAATTATTAGATTATTACTTTTTGTAGAACATTTGATTTCGATATCTGTTATAGTTTCCGAGATATAGCTTATCGAAAATTTCAAAAAAATTGTTAATTTGTATGGGAGCTACCCCATATTCACCGCCCACCCAAAAAATTTTTACTTCAAGGCGTAGGTTTTGTTGTCCAATTACTTTTTGTAGAATATTTGATTTCGATATCTATTACAGTTTCCGAGGTATAGCGTATCGAAAATTTTACAAAAATTGTGAATTTGTATGGGAGTTACCCAAATTCACCGCCCACCAAAAAAATTTTTACTTCAAAGCGTAGGTTTTGTTGCTCAATTACTTTTTGTAGACCATTCATTTCGATATCTGTTACAGTTTCCGAAACATAGCGTATCGAAAATTTTACAAAAATTGCGAATTTGTAGGAAAACTACCACTTTCCCTGATCCTATCTGAAAAAAAATGTTTCCATTATTTAGGTGGCAATAGTGACTACACTTACTGAGATACATAGGGATATATGCACGAATTTTGTCCTAAAAAAAATGGGTTGTTTTGGGTTTTCGCTTATATCTCGGTCAATAGTGAACGGAAATGGCTATATCAATTTCCCTATCTATAAGGATCCAGAATATATATACTTTATGGGGTCGCAAATGGATAATAAAGAAATTAAAAACGGAATGACAAACTGATATATACCCTTATCACTATGTGAAGGATAAATTGAAGAGTTTTAGAAACATTTTAAGTATATGAAAAATATTGTTTTTAAAAACCAATCCTAAATGAATCACACAATTGAAAAACTAACTTTTAGCGGTTTTTTTAAAACAAAAACTCAACTCATTTAAAGTAATTATGATTACATAAAAGGCCAAAAAACCTATTTATTACTTTATAATTTATTTTTTCCTGTTGATGCAAATTCTTAAAGTACGACAGTTGCGTCAATTGCAAGCTGTTAAGCCTGTCCTCTGTAATGGCTTGACTCATTAATGCTTTAATACGGCGAAGGTTGGAATATGGCATATCAGCCGCAGCATTACTGAACGGCACTAAAAAAAAATGATGAATATTTTTCGCAAATTTAGGTTAATATCTGGTTCACACCTGAGCGGTCTTTATGAATTTTCCATTTTTGTTTCAAATGCAAAATGTCAGCCTTTAATTTCGTATAAGCAGTTTTTTTCTATCAATTTTCTCAAAACATTAAAACATTATTTTAAATCTTGTAAAACAGATTCAGATTAAAAGTATGTAGCACTCGATGAGGTAGTATATTTTGACATATTTAAAATGATTTTTTGTTTTAAATCTAGGCTTTTAAACTAAAGTTCCCATACCAATGCAAATATTCTTTGTCAATTCAAAAACAGGTTAAAATTCTGTTTGGGCTTTATTCCTTTTAGTCTCAAGACACACTATCAGGGTTTTTATAAGTGATGATCCTTTTTGTAAATCTATATCCTGCTATAGTAGAATTACACTAAGCGGTTGTGTGACAGTTAGTATATCATTTAGAATATGTCATACGCAAATAATTTCGAAAGAGCTAAGAGAAGTTCTAAATAATAAAGCTTTTGAAGGCATATCCCTATCTTTCCACTCGGGTATCTTTTCCAATTCCTCTATTATGTGCTTTATTCTTACTGCAAATTGTAAAATTGAATCATGACGATCCTTCCATCGTGTTTCGCAAAACGGAGACAAAAACTGAACCATGTTAGTGGATGTTTTGTTGCTTGTTAAGTGTTCCCTAAGAAATGCTTGCTGAGAATTTTTAAAAAAACATGTTTTTAATGAATTTGAAAAAATATTTGCGTTTACAGCAGTGCTCTTAGTTATAGCATTGGCAGGTAAAAGTTAAACGGTCTTGTTAAATAGATGGTTGGAGCCCAAGAATACTAAGTGTGAGTTCTATATGTTTTCTGCTGAAAAATACTTAACCAACTTCTTGATTGTATTAAATAAGCTTTTGCTGTTTCTTTTTTGCATATTTTAGTTAAGTGTTCTGCTGTTGAAGTTTCCAAAAGCTAAAGTCTAAAATGTCTTTAAATACAAAGTTTCAAGTTATACAATTTTAAAAGTTCCCAGTAGGATATTGGGTATCCCGTAGAGTCTTTAACTATGTAGAACCAAAATATTTGCCAAAGATTTTCTGCTTTTCTAAATGGCTTCATTCTTTTATTCAGTCTCTTTTTTTATTTGTTTATAGAAAAAGATGATAAAAAAATTTTAAAGGCATCGGGTTGATTAATGCTTTCTTTAAGAGATTTTTTTTTACTCCAAAACAAGAACTATTTTTTAATAAAGTTATCAAGTAGCTTTAATGTTATTAATCACCTTAGAGATTTGTGTAAATGTAAATTTTTGCCCATATGGATTTTTGATTCCTATTTGTAGTTCCTTTATTTAAAAACTTATTACATACTTTTAAGCATGCATAAATTATTGCCTAAAATAAAACTTAAATGTTTTATTCGCTTTACTCTAAAGTGGACAAGTAATGACCAATAATAATTCACGAACTTATGGTCTTCAAAAATGCACCAGAAAAACGGAAGGCGAAAAAATAATTTAAGCTAATTGTAGTAAAAGGAAACAAGTCATGCTTTAGTGGCGCTCAAGATAAAAAGCAGAATGACACAAATAGCCTGTACGCTTAGGTTAGGGGCCCAAAGTTGAAAGATTGTTATGCAAGGAAAGGGAGTAATCAAGTTTATATCCTTTTAATTTAATGTTTTTAAGCAAATAATACGGAAATTATATGTGTGATCATAAATACACACATACAGATGCACGTACAATACAATAATAACTATACCAACGAGTTCGATGTAGAAGAACAAGAAACCACAAATCTTATAAATTATTGCAATAAACAAACAAACATTAATTGTAATAAAGACGATTTATGAGCACAACCATAAGGCTTAAAAGCAAACAATAACAACAAACATAAAGGGTCTTTCAATAGGGTCTTATGAACATTGACAATTATTAGCGGCAAGACCAGATGCAAATCGATACGGACAAATCCAATGTCTGAAAAAGGCATGTTGTACTAAAATAAATGTTCCATTCGGCAGGTATAATTACTATTTTTAGAAAATTAGTTACAACACTTATTTACTTAAAAATAAAATAGAATTCAAAGCATTTCAAAAAGGTTTGCTGTTGGGCTTGGAATGGCGACATGTTAGGTCCTTATATATATCCTTGAGGTCGACATTATTCAGGCATCCTACGTTAACGTCAAGTGCTATAGGTTGATAAATACCAATTTCATTTGGTTCAATAATAAATGGTTTCTAAGGGACTGTGCTATATGGAGCACAATTTAGGACAGCATTTAGCGTTTTTCAAGCTGTGGCCATCGCTTGCGGAGGTGATGTGAACTGACTAATGGAGGAAAGCAAAAGCCACAGCGGCCTTTTAAGTTAAAATAAACCAATCTATCGACAAAAGCTAAGAAAGTATTTAGAATTTTTTTTTCGGATATACGCACTAAGCGAGGTCACTGCTGAATTTTACACGATGTTATACTCTAAGCATTACGACATCAATAGTTCTTTTATCGCACACACTTTTAATACATTATATAAAGGACGAAAAGCGCCTTATGAAAGACCCATTACACACATAAATATAAACTTATTTACTAACTTTGAGTGTATGTGTTTGCAAATCTTCCTCCTTGAAAATTTACATAATACAACAGAAATAATCACATATCTGAGCAGTTTTTAAAAGAATGCATTTATTATCAATAATAATAATTTCATTCATAAATTTTAAATATTTTAAGTTTAAGTGCATTTTTAAATTTTTTTTATTTTTTTTTTTGTTTTTACTTTTTTTCTAAAGCCTATGGTTTTATAACCCAAATGTACAAAATTAAATAAAATTGTGGCAATATTGTTGAGAGAATTTCTTCTTCAAAGTGAGAGCTTATGAAAATTCGCGGTCAGAATAAAAAAGATTCTATTTTACAACTGATCTGCTCACCGTGGTTTTACGTGAAGTTGTACGAAAAAAACGTCATGCTCGAGTTCTGTTTTATCACTAAAATGTGGTGGCTCAAAAGGTCAGATAACTGCTTAGACAAAAATGAAAATCCGTCTTTTTCTGTTTCCATAACGACGTGTGGGTCCGTTAAAACTGTTCAGACTGATATCAACATCTACACATCTTTCCTTATGGCTTGATAGGTACAAATTACAGTTGCAACCAAAAAAGAGCTCGAGACCTAACATGTATAAAGATTTCGCCACCTGCTCTGAGCCATTTAAAGGAAATATGTATATATTAAGATTGATTCTGCATAAGATGTGTAACAGATCTCGTCTTTCCCCCAGAACCCCAAACCAAGTCAAGACCTTTTCTCCCTTTATGTTTAGTTTTAAAAAATCGAGTTAGCAACTATTACCCTTAATAGTGCTAAGATGGCACCATCGTCGTGAGTGTCTCGGTTCATTGACTTCTCATAGTAATTTACAAACACTTGCCACAACCACTCTCGCCTTCAGAAATGATACCAAGTAGTTGGCGATACATTTTTTTAACATTAAGTTAAACAAGATCACACCAAATAGCTACAGGAACTGCATTGTTAAAAGCTTCTCCTGCTCTTCCAGCAATTCTATAAATTTTTTGTGTATAATTTTAGAAAAGAAATCAAATGGGAAAATTTTTAAAAATCAATAATATACTTACTTTTATTCTACTTTTGAAAATATGAAGTTAAAAAAAAATGAAATTTTTTTTTGATTAATAAAAAAAATCAGGAAAAAGGGTAAATAATTTTAAGGCATGAAATTTATGAAGTACGTTATGTATAGCAAAATAGAAAAAGAACTTAATGTTTAATCTTCCAGACTAAGACATGAACAAATAGCAACTCATGGCGCATTTGCTTATACGCGTTTCTTTATGTATTGTAGGAGCCTGATTTGCTTCGAGCAATAAGTCATTAACAAAAAACAAATTTAAGATTAGCTTTTTCTGCCTTCCAAACATATTTCTTTTATGCAAACAGTCGTAATTCGCTGTACATAGTACTTTAATCCTTGAAAACACAGACACACAACCCTTGCATTGATATTAAATTATGTAAGTAAGTTTTTGTGTACCTAAGTACTTAGTTTTGTACCAACTTTAAAAAGGCCTAAAGCTGCTTAAGCACTTTTGTTTATAATAAAAAAAATCAACTTTAAAACAAGAATCAAAAATATATCTATTTGTGTGCATTACAAGCAATTGTAAATTGAAATAAAGTTGAAATGAGAGACAGAGATGATAAAGTGGTAACTAGTGAAGCGCGATACATGTATTTAAGCATTACAGAAATAGTAAAGCGTACAAATTAAGGAAATTTACAGGACACTTTTGGACATTAATATATTTTGGAAGGGAATTAAGTTTACAAATTTTGAATATTTTTCGATTGTAAATATGTGAAATTGTATTAAAATTTAAGAAAAAAATTCACAACGTTCGAAAACGTGGAACTATTTTAAATACTTTAAAACCTAGAATACGAATGTATTTTGTTCTGGATATATTAAGACAATGTATTATTGAAATGATGGGTATAAATCTTGTCGCTCTTTGTTTTACTTTGACCGTAGCAGAACATTTATTATATTAGTATAAAATATTTAGAGCATTTTTAAGATACGAGTTGTGGAGTTGGTAAAAGAAAGTTTGTTATTACTTGTAAGTCGTTCAGTTCAATTGGGTTGTGAGTGTTCAAGTCTCCTGATCAGCTGTCAAAAGTTCAGTTTGTGAGATGTGTGGTCAAGAATCAATGCAATTAAAAGACTTCATTGACAGCTGAATTTAAATGTGTATGGGGTGTATAAGGTACGACTCCGAAAGTAGTTCTAATATAATTTATCTCAAATCAATGTTTGGTTGGTTGTTGTATTTTCTATAATGAAAAAACAAACAAAATTATTTTTAAATGTAATGATCTATATATAATCGTTTGTTAGCTGTCAATTTGTTATCCCCCGGTCTTATAAGCATCTGCATCTTATATGAATAAGTAATGTTTAAGAAATAAAGAGGCTGCAAAAATTAAATATACAGGCACAAATTGGCAGATGTCTTATAAGACAAATGATTCCGAAAAATCAATATTATTTTGTTAGACCCATTTATGCAGTTTATGAAGCATTTCATTGCTTATTGCTTAATTTTTTTACGGTATCATTTGCAATTTCCACACGTTCATAGTTTTTCTTTACCTTCGCCGGCTTCATATTCATGATCGACATCTTTATTCCACTCAATTATTTCATAAATGCTTAAATATTTATAAAATAATGGACTGAAAAGTGGCAACTTACAAATCAAAATTAAAACAAAAAATAAAGATTAAATTAAAAAAATAACTTTGCAGTATTTCGTTTTACAATAAGTTCTTTATAGAAAACTAGGTTTTGCGTTCTTTGCTGCTAGTATCTTGTTGAACAGACAAAAATGAATATTTTTTACTATATAGTGTCTAGTTATTTGCTTCTATTTTGCATTTTTATCTCAACGTTCGTTATCTCAAGTATAAGTTTTTCTAATATTTGCTATATAAGTTGTCAACGTCAAAAATTTTACTGTTTGTTATATTGGGTAAAAAATTTCGTAAAAGCGATATTCATTATACCGAGCTTTGCCTACACAAAAAAGTAACAAAATATAATTTTTTAAACTTAAAAAAATTGTTCAGTCATTTTTAAATTAAAAATGTAAAAGCTGGTTCTATTTTTATTTACAAGTTTAACTCTTGTTGTTTAATTTTTTTGGTAATTTTAACCATGAATTATGATGAAAGATTTTTCAAACCGCTAGATTTTAATTAATGTTGTACACATTTCAAACTTGTACCCATATCCTTTTGTTCCTACCTATCCCAGACACGTGTAGCTTGCCGCCGAAGTGGAAGGTTTTGACAAACTTCCTAGACGTTCCAGGATAACTATTCGTTTTTATGACATTTTTCTTGCATTTTATTTGTTTACGAGAGTGTTTTGAGAGTTCTTCAGTTACTATCCCCATTTCGCTATTCTTCCATAGTAGTGTAGTACCCGAATAAGTCAGGCTATATCAAAACTGAATTTTTTTTTGTTGCTCACAGAGACTATAACGGTTGTTATAATATTACTTTCCGGTAATGAACTGTCCCAGGCGGTCAAAAGTCATGAGTATTCTCAGTTAGTTACTCGGTAATGGCATCATTTTAAAAGCTAATAATTTTTGTGGAACACAGTTTCACTTTAGCAAAGATCTGGCCATTTGGAAAACAAGCGAATTGATTAACAATCAAAAGTTTTCACACTTTTTTTGTTTATTATGAGGACTTGAGGTTGACGATGAGCAAAGCCTTGGTATAAAGAACAGCCAACCCTTACCAACAACTTTGTGAGATACAAATATCAGTCTATTTTTTGGCATTACCCTCTAAGAACTGAACTCCCGGAATAAACATTTTAGGATATAACTGACTCACGCTATTTCAGCTAAATTTTGTGTATATATGTCACCTTAAGTCACCAAACTTTAACTACAGTCCTGTAATAAACAATTAATAGTTTACCATGGGTCCCACATAAGTTGAATTTCCGGAAATCATATTTAACTTAGTAAATATCAAATAAATGGTATTAAATAAATACTAAGACGTGCACGCTATATAAAACAAATTGTGGTGTAGTGCGTATATGGTCGGTCGGGCTTGGCCAACTATATCTATCTTACTTAATTAAAGATACCCCAGCAAAACCTTTGCTTAGCCGGCAAGTAATGTTGGAGATAAACAAGCACTAGTTACCTTATGAATTCCTCTAAAATACTTTAAATTTTTTCAATACACTCAATACTAAATGGTGGATACAATTTTATATTTTAAGTAACCAAAAAATATAAAGGATTTTGTTTTACTTTAATATTTAACTATTGAATAAAGTTATACCTTAAAAATTAAACAAAGAAAAAATTAAAAGAACACAAATAAAAAAAACTAAAACTCATTTCAACTTATTATTGTCAGAACGTGATTAATTATCAAAGTCTAATTTTTAAGCACTATTTTTATAACGAAAGAGTATCGCTGTTAGTCTCCAATACCTCAGAAAATTTTCTTCGTTTTTATGAAAAAATCAATAGTATAAATTTTCCCCCTACTGGGATGAAAAAGGAAAGCTTGTAGAGTTTTACAACAACAACAAAAAAAACGCCAAAAGTTTTTGTTATTGATTATAGAAGTTTTCACTCTATCACAGATACATATGACTATGACTGTCTGTTTCAGTGAGTTTCTGCCTGACTGTCTGTCTGTCTGTCTGTCTATCTGTCTGTCTGTCTGTCTGTCTGTCTGTCTGTCTGTCTGTCTGTCTGTCTGTCTGGCTGTCTGTCTGTGTCTGCTTGTCTGTCTGTCTGTCTATTTATTCAGCCAAGCAAATATTAAAAAAGTGATTTATGTTTTCTCAGCTTAATATGATAACATATTTATAAAACAAAGCAAAAGAAAACTAAAACTTTCGTTTTATTTAAATACAATTAGATACATATCGCCAGCTGAAATGCAAAACCACATTAGCACATTTTTTTAAATTTTTTAGGAAAAGCAAAAACATTTTATAAATTACAAAAGCAGTGCGTGTAAATTGTTTATTTTTTTTCGGCATTCTGTTTAAAGTTTTGCTTGCAACATTAAAAAAATTTATTGTCATGTGTCTTTTAACAAAAAAAATATACTTAAATATGTTAAAAGATCGATTTGGGATTTTTTGTTAGTGTGGTGGTTTTGCATTTTAGCTAACGATATGTAAGTTTTATTGAAATAATTTTTTTAATCATATCTTTCGGTTTGTTCTTATTATTTACAGTGTTGGGAAGAATGCAGTAAAGCACCACCAGGCAAAATCAGTAAGACCATACGTGAAACGTGGTCAATACACACTGTCTCAATGATTCAGCAAGACTCTTTAGTGCTGGTTGATGTTACTTGGGAGCAACTAAGCATACCATACCAGTGTCTGGTCACCTGGGAGGTCGCTGGTGGCGGACTTATGGGCAACTTATTAACAGAATCATTTAATGTGCAATTGTCTTTGTGGCCAGATACAAAATATCGCGTTCAAGTTACATGCAAAAATAAGGTAAGTGGATTTAATTCTAAATGAATCTAAGAACTTAATAAGTATTTTAAATAAAAAAATTATTTTTTAAAATCTGTAGCTGTAAAAAAGCAGTTATATAATCTTTTTTTAACAGGAAACTTTTACTTGTTTTCAAATTATTTAAAAACCAATGTTTTAAAGATTTTTTTTGTTTTAAGCTCCATTTAAGGAAGATTTATTCATTTAAATAAATACAATCGCATTTGCTTGTAATAAGCTTATATCTTGTAAAAAGAAATAAATTTTTTTGACCTTGAAGTATATCTGAGTAACTTACTTTATCCAAAATATAAACGATTTTCCTCTTGTTTCTTTTTTTACCAAATTACTTTCAGCTTACTGGTTTCATGTCACGTTCATTGCCCCTAACCATCGATACATCGGAGGCTGTTAAAACAATTGATACAACAATAACACAGCTAAGACCTACAAGACGCAAACAAGCATTAGCTTCATACATTACCAATATACCCCTCTCTACAACAATCAGACCACCACCAACATTACTAACACCACCATCAACATTACCCACACTGTCGTCGGGGGTAAATGAAGCGGCAGAAAAATTCCCAATAAATAACAGAGCGGATGATGATGACATTGATACAAATGTAGTTCCTTATGATGATCAGCAATCGGCTGAAACTATAAATCAAAATACAAACTTTATCTTCAATTGGCATATGAAAAAGAATAGTGATATAAGTGCCATTGAACCGCTGCACAAGACCGCTGAACACGATATTTCAGCTGTTTTGGCCAATATACATAAGCCACTATTGTTTGGCATGACTGCTGGCATTACACTGTTAATGCTTTTACTCTTGTTCTTTGCTTGTCCTTTGCGAAAGCCTAGATTATCAAGTGATAAGGCCATGTTAATGGCTGAAGATTTAAATGCTCATGGTTTAACATTACCACCGGCCTTGACGGCGAAAAGATCGATAGGAGTGACAACAAGAAACGAAAGAATCGAACATGAATGTAAATCACCTGCCATGTGCTCAAGAGATACTTTGAGGGTGTAAGTAGTTTAAGTACAATACATGCATATTTACACTATATTACAGTTATAAGAGAGTATAAGTATAAAACTGAAGGAAACGAAAAGGCAAAGGATAAAGTGCAAAAGTCATATGAATAAAAAAAAAACACCAGAAACAAACTAAGTAAAACTAATTAAAAAAAAAACAACTAAATTTAACTAAATAATTAACAAAATATTATAAAAAAAATACACATTATTTTTTAAATTTAAATTTTATAACAAACAACAATACAATATATACATACAATAAAAACACACAAAGAAAATAATATTAACAACAATAATCTACTACATTACTTTTGCAATTATGGTAAAATAATAATGAATAACTAAAACTATACAAACAAATAGATACTACATACATACTTACATAAAAATATACTCTAATATAAGAAAAAAATATTTGCCTAAGGAATTTCATAAACAAACCAACATTTTTTAAAATCTTTTCCTAATATTTTGCTTCACTTTGTCATTTTTCAATTTAATGTAAAAAATTAATTAGGGTTATTAAACTTTTAATAATTTTTCAGTAATAAAATAATACGGCATGTACGAGCTTTTTTAGTATGAATGCAAAAATATTAAATTAAGTTTTTTTAAAATAAAATTGTGAGCTTTTATTTAATTAGTATATTTTCTTTTTTAATTGTTCTCTTAAATTTTTAATTTTATTTTGTATGCATGTGGTTTGAGTGTGCTTGACTTTATTTTAAGAGCTTAATAACATTAATAAACAATTTTGTAAATTTATTTAACTTAAAAAAGGACTAATTAAGAAAAATTATTAGTTAATAAAGGTATATATATTTTGTAAAATTTGCTTTAACAAACAAATAAAACGTATGTCTTCTAAAGGATAAAATAAAAAAAAATTCAAATACAACCAGGGCGTTAATGTAAACATTAACGGAAAAAATATAATATTTTCGGAGAGAAAAATATGTGAAGAAAGCTTTATGTTTAGAAATTTCAGATCAAGATTATTTAAAAAAAAATCTTAAAAAAGTGTTGTTAACATGTGTTTCTCGCTATTTGGCTTCAGTAATACAAGCCCTTACCGAAGAAGCTCCTAAATTAGATGAATTCATTGCGTTAGTGGTAAACCAAGGTTATTTCTAGACAGTAAAATTTATTCACATCTGTAAAATTTCCTATAGAAAGGTCGTTTAAACTGTCAGAACTTTGTTACAATTCTTTCCACAAATCATAAGAAGGGGTTGACCCGAAATGTTTCAGGCATGTCGTGGGAAATTTTTTGCCAATATTTCTTGAAGAAATCTTATAGAAGTATCATAAAAACTTGATAGAAATCTAGTAAAAAATCAAATAAAAAAACTGCTAGCAATTTTTGATATAATTTTTTTTTTGTTGAAAATTACTTTTACAAAAATATGTGTATTAAAAACTATGTAAAGATATATTTAGCAGATTTTTTATTCGATTTTCTTTTGGATTTGTATTTTTAGTTTCTAAAAAAACTTCTTCTGCAAAAGAGACTTCGAAGCAAAGATTAGAGAAGTTTCAGAGATCTAAGAGGATTTATTATTTAGGTATAAGGGATGATAGATTTGCGAGCCACATCTGAAAATCTACTTTCTTTGCTGATTTTGAAGTGCGTGCCGGTCAGGAGCATAAGAGGGGCAGAATACTCTCTTTTTAAACTTTGCACCAGCAACTTCTGTAAGAGTCGTTTGAAAGCAATCCCATGATTACCATGTTGACAGAGACAAGTAATAGGTTAGGTTATGCTGAATTTGCTGGTTTTGAAGATTTCACAAAAGCCCTTTGTAAGATAAAAAAGGTGAATCCAACTTGGATAATAATCTCAAAGGTGCTTTATACTCTCTTAACACATACCAACAGCCTCGTATTGTAAATCCCAGGTAATACCTCAAGGTGTTCGATAAGGTGAAGAGCTAGACAGTTTTATCTTTAAGCTGTAATGACATGAACTATTACCTATGACTTTACAAGCAATTATCTGCAAAGATAGCAAAAGCCGCGCCAACTCCGAGTCACAAGAAATTTAGGTGAAGTGCTATTTATCCAGAGCTTCTTTGCCCTGACCCCAATAGCAAAGTTTATTGTTATTATTAAACTGAGGTAGGTTTTAAATATCAAACAAACCGCTTGTTCCGACAATTCGTCATTCATCTCATTTTCCGGATATGCCGAACTTATTAAATACACACCTTTCACACGGCACACAGATTAAAAACAGATTCCTTGCACGTTTGTATTTTTAAGAAGCATGAGGTTTTTGAAGACTACCTTGATTGACGCTTAAATATCAAGAAACAAGTTTACCTGAGATCCTCTCAGTCTGAGAGGAAAGGGCAAGATCAACTCCCATCTTGGCTGCCAGAACCTCTGCCTAAAAGACACTGTCAGTCTTAAGAAAGTTTATATAATAATGACCAGCTTCGACAGAAGAATGCAACTGTGAATTTCCCTTCCATCTTGGGCCAATCCGCAAAGAAGTTGTAGGTGTTGTGCTCTGGGTGAAGAATCACCAACCGGCCCTACTTCATTACAAAGCCTAATTTTGGGTATTGATCGCCACACATTCTGAAGACATCTTTGGCGTTTTGGATTCACTGCCGGTCATGCATTCCTCTTAGTTAAGCACCCATCTTCATAATGTTCATTAAGTCTGATAGTGTTTGCTTCCACGTAAAGTTTACAAAAAGAAAGGGGATATAAACACATTATCTAATTGCCCGTCTTGACTTAAGTTAACGCTTTCCGCAACCATTCAAGGGTGATGTGTAACTGCATCGCCATACAACTTAAAATGTCCGATATTCTCAGCAAATTAATATTTTAGAATAAATATTATTAAGAAAGCAGGTATCAGATAGTCTAACTAACGATTTCTGTACAACCATGCTTTGGCAAATCATTATGTGTACTTTAGAAGTCTTATTGAACCCGAACTCCTATTTATTCAAAAGTACACCTTTTCCGACAGCATTCCTTCCCAACTACCCATCCGTGTTTAAGTTTCATGCAGGTTGCTTCATTTCATCGTCCGTCTAAAACTTTTAAAGTAAAAGTTTTGTAAGAAAAAGATTCGTAGTGTCAATAATATTTCTTCTATATTTTTTGATCCGTTCATGGGCCCCTGAAGTGGTAATGAGCACCGGCGACATGAGGTTTATTGAAAGCTAGCTAATTAGGCTAAAAAATTGATGCCAGAAACGCTGGAAAATTATATAAAAATTATATACAATTTTCGACAATTGTGGAAATTTAAAAAAGATCCTAAACTGGTAACAGTTAAAGCCGACAACTGCGATAACTGAAATCACTGGAACACATTTTACACTTTAACAACACTTAATATCTAAGGTTTTTTAATAACTTAATCTGTCAAAGCAAACGAAAATAAACATATATAAAAGTACCATGAAAGTACAACTAACCCATTGATTTTTATTTCCAAAAATACAAAATCTTTGCCCTTTTTCCTAACCCTTTCAACGCACAACCTAATGTATAAAAAATAATTTCATAGATTTCCTAAAAATAATAAATTCTGAAAATAATTGATCTAATTCAATTTTTTTAAATTAATGAAAAGAAATTTTCTATGAAAATTTCTTTATTTTAGAGTTTTAAAAGTTTTAGAAGTAAATGTATGGAAAAATAAACGTGACAACTTCATTCGTACTATAGATATATATGATTAATTCTTAATCGTAGTGCAAGTTCAAGTATATTTTGTCAAAAAGTGGTTATGCTTATTTCTTTCAATATTTGCGTCGGCTAAGCTAAAGCTGTAGATGTTTATTTTTTTGGCAAAAAAAACTGCTGCTCTTTTTATTTTTGGGAAAAAAGCAGCAAAACCACAGAACAGATCCATTCACACAAGAGAAGAGCATTAACAGATTAGAATGTCATAAAAGCAAACATAATCAAAATTTAAAAAAAAAAAATATTAAAAAAATTTCTTTAGAAAAATTGGCTTAAATTTAATAAAAAAATTTTTTTTTACATTAACTTTTGGCATTAAACATTTAGGCTTAATTAAAAAAAATTAAAAAAATAACTAGTTATATATAAAAATCTAAACAAAAATTTTATATAAAATTAATCAAAATTCCAAATTTTATAAAAAAAAATGGTCAAAAATAATTTAAAAATTAACGATAAAAATATACATGTTTGTAAAGAAAAATTAGGTGTAAATGTATCTGTTATTTGAGGCTACAAATAAATTAAAGAACAAAAATTTTACAAAAAATTAATTTATAAAATTGTGTGCTTCAAAAATTTATATTAAAACCAACAACAACAAGAACAAAAATATTATATGAGCACGTCGATATTCCTTAAAAAGATAAACAATTTTAACAAAAATCAATTGCTTGAAAATATTTATAATTAAAATGGCAATTGTTTATAGTTTTTTTTTTTCAACATATACAAAAACATAGGAAACAAAAACCTTTCTATTATCCTTCTGGCTTTTTGTTTTAGTTAAGCTTTAGTTTGCTTTATCTTGCCTAAACAAAACCAAAAACAAAGTATATCTATAAATATTGTATTTTATTAATTTTAATATTTAAATAATATAAATACATACTTATATTCAGCTTAAGATAATTTAAAAGATAAAACGAATATGCATACCTTTATTGAAACATTTCTCCTGTATAAATTTTAAAGCTGAAATTGTAAAAATTAAAACAAATTAAATAAATTATTAACTAGAAATTAACAAATAAAATAATAAATAAATCATTTTAAGCAAAGAAACATTAGATCATAAATTTACAGCCAATAGTTAAATAAAAAGACAGCAATACCCTTATTTTGCAAGTCCTTTAAAGTTTTTCACTTAAACAATGGTTCCGTAAAACATTTTTAAATCTAATCGATTGCCCTTTAAAGTGGGGAGACGTGATTTATAAAATAAACACCTTAGTTTATACCTGAGAATAGAGTGTCTTGGAAAGGTGGGAGTGTAAAAAAAGCTCCACTTAAACAGCACGATTCATTATTTCCTTTTACATGTTTGATTATTAAATCTTTATTTCTTTAACTAACAATAATTATTTTAAAGTATTCAGCCAATGCCAGGCTTAAATTCAAGAAAAAGTGTCCGTCTTGTTGTAAGATATTTCAAGCGTGAAAATGTGTTTCAAGCCAATTTCCAATTGCATTTAAAAACTTTTCAATTATATTTCACAAATTAATGTTTTGATTGCAAAATTTTCTTTTTTTTTCGAAAATTTCTACATCAATATCGGAACTTTGTAAGTATCAGAAATTTATTTATTAATTTTAGAACTTAGGTTTCTAAAATTATTATTTTGGTTTTTTTACTTCAACAGATATAACAAATTTCTAATTTAGTCCTTAAGCTTTCTACTGGTTCTTTAAAATTTTCTGCCTACTTGAAAAATTCTCCAAATGAAAAATGGTCTTAAAAGGGGAAATAAAAAATGGCCCACAATTTCATACTGGAAGTAACAACACGAAAATTGAGGGCAAATATTTTGTATATTTGGACTATATTTCATTTAAAAAATTTAGGGGATTTTTATTTCTAAAATTTCTTTCCTGAGAAATGTAAAAAAAGCCCTTAACCACTTAATGAAAAATGGTTCCAATTTTAAAAAAATAAAAATAACCTAATTTTAAAAATGAAGAATAGGCACAACAAAATAGGAATAATTACCCCAAACCAATTAGGGAGTTTTCAAGGGAAGGAGAAATGGTCCCAACACATTTTAAAAATGCCAATCCAATGAAAATAGGCCCCAAAATTAAAGGTAAAATAGCTGTAAAAACAGTTGGAAATTGTGTAGGGTAAGTAAAGGATAAATATTACTATTTTTAATATACTAGAAGAGGAGTAGCCATTCTATTTTGCTTTGACTGCTTTTAAATTTCTCTATATTGAAGGCGAAGGCAGTTTCCCATTATTGTATACCGTACTCCCAAATTGGTTTTAAAATTGAGTTGTAAAGCAGACAATGTACAGAGATTCTTCCTATTATTTAAGAATTTTGATTGCTTCCAGTTTTGTTTTTGTGTACTTCGCATCTATATATGACTTTTGTAGAAGGCGATAGTACAGGTGGATTCCTAAGTATTTCGCCTCAAAATGTTGAGGCGTCACTAGTTTTTAACAATGGCTACGCGCGCAAGGGTTAGGTGTTTGCATTTTTGTTAATTTTTTTATCCTCCGTAACTTTGGCCATTTTTAACTTCAATAATATAATACCTTATTGGATTTGATGCCTCCTTAGGATCTTTAAAGATCCTTTCAAGACTTAGGGGTTATCTTTATTCAGGCAACTTTCCATATTACTGGGAATGTAGACCCGTACTTTAGCATTTAAAAATTAAATTTTTGTTTTTGCTGTGCATTTTGCTGCTTATCTTATCCAAATCAGGAAATTTTAGAATTTAGGTAATAGGCTCTCGAACAAAAAAAAATGAAAATTCGCTCATATAAGTACATATAACAGTGGGCTGGCGCCGTTTATTTTTTTATTTTAGAGTCTTATATATTCAAGTTTATATTTAAAACAATAAATCTAAAAATACATACAACAAAACCTTTTCTCCAACAAATCTTTTCAATCAACTTGTAATGAAAAAGCAATGCATCTCATCACATAAGATAAAAAAAATAAATAAAACTAAATAAAATTCATACTTAAATTAAAAAAAGAAAATAAAAGAAATAAAGTTGTGCAAGGCAGGTATTAGACTTGGCAAATATAGTTGCCTAAATCTCAGTAGATAATGGAAAAGTATAAGGCATAAAACCTCAATCTTAATATAACGAATATGTTTTTGTTGACATAACGTTAGTTTGAAATGAAATTAAGAGACACTTAAGCAAATATTATTGACAAGCCTAAGCCTCGTCTAAAAAAATGTTACAATACCTAAGTTTAATAATTAGAAAAGTCTGTAAATTTTAAGCTGTTTATAAGAATACAAAAAACTTTAGAAATAAAATGCAATCTGAATAAAATAAAAAACAAATACATTTTGTAAATATAATTTTGTAAAACACCACGTTAATTTAGGTCTTGACGAGACAAATTTATGCCTAGATAAACGTAAAACTCAGTATAAAAATACCGGATTTTTTATATGGATTTTGACATTTGTCTAGGCATGAATTTGTCTCGTCAAGACATACAATTATTAAAAAAAGAAATTTATACATTTTATTTCGACAAAAAAACATGTTTAAACAAATAATTTCTTCTTTTGTTAAATCGTTTTTAATTATACATTAATCAGCTACAAATTAAAGGCCGCAACACTAAAACAAGTTCATAGTTAAACAAAACTTTAATATCTTTTTTTAATCGCTTAATACACTTCATTATTATATATATTTTTTTTAATAACAAACTAAATGTCATAAAAACACACCTACAACGCTTTTTAAATAAACTTAAATAAAATCATTAATAAAATATTTCATCTACGATCAAATAGGTTAGAAATAATTATTATTAATAATATACATAAATATAAAATTAATAATTAAGTTAGAATATTTATAAAAAGAAAAATAAACTAATAAGCGACAAAAAAAAGAAAACAAAACAAAATAGATTTTTGTAATAATATTTTTTAAATTATCTGATTAATAGAAATAATTCATTTAACATATTTTTCATAAATCATGCATTAAATCATCTTTAATGGCATTTGTTTAATTAAACTAAAAAACTATTTTTTAAAATTAAATTAAAAAATAAATTAAAAAGACGCATTGCAACTTTATATTGGCAATTAAACTAAAATATTTGAATAAAAAAACTTAAAATCAATTTGCATTTTTCAACAGAACAAAACCATTAAATAAATAGGCAAAAAATCAAATTATGCAGAATATAATTGCTATGAAAATGCTGACATCAAAAAAAAAATAATAAAAAAATCATATAAAAAGCATGTCTGCAAATACTATATAAAAAAATAAACAAAAAAAATAAAATTAAAGCATTTAATTGTAAAATAAATACTATTTTTATTTTTAAGTAAAAAACTACTCTAATTTATTCAACTTAAAAATAACAACAAGAAAAATAATGTATTTAATAATTATAACTAAATGATAAATTAAATTAAGGAAAAAAGGAAAATAAAAAATTAAATACAATTTAAAATCAAAATAAAATCTTAAAGTGTTTTACTTTACCCAAAAGTCAGATGCAATTATTCAAAAAAGCTTGAGACGCAGGTTAAAAAAATGGATCAAAGGTTTTTTAAGGTAAGTAAGTACGAATTAGAGAGGAACAAATTGGTGAATCCTTTTAAATTTAAAATTCTACTTAGAAAAAAATGGCAACAGTTATCAGTTACAAAAAGTTATTTGACTATTTCTTAACCTGTTTCCAATTTGAATGAAATTTTAAATTTCTCAATAGCATTTTGCAATTTTCAAAAATCAACTTACGACAGCTGTTGTTTTTGTTACCATTTGTATTAATAGTTTTAATTGTAAGTTAAAACTAGGGAAAGAAATCCTAGGACCCTGATCCCGAAATACCGGGATTTTTATTTAAGAATCCCGTGTCTCGGCATTTAAAAAACAAGTCCCGTTTGGCATCTATAGTGCCAACTCAACAATAAATAAATGTATTTACAATTTTGTTGTTAGTATGACAATTAATTTGTTGCAATTTTTTTCTGTGTAACTTATAATTTTTAGTTTTTGATGCCCGCATAAAATAAAAGTTAGTTTTTTTGCTTAGCGCCGGTCATACACTGCACAAGTGTAGCAATCCTATCCGTGCCTGTAAAGTGAATTTTTGAGGCCTGGGCAGTGAACTATGCAAAAATCAAACCGAATTTAATATTGTAAAGTAAGCCTGAGTGGTGTATGTAGAATACCTTTGCTTGTGCTGAGTTTTTTGTAGAATGCAAGATATGAAAAATGGACAGGAAAAAATATTCTGCATAGTTTTTCTTTTAAATATTTAGAATAGCCTGAGTGTTTGTAAAAGTATAATAAATTTTTTATGTTGATTTTTTGCGACTTTTTTTTATTGCGAGGTGTTTGCATATGTTTTCTTTCTTAGTCTTTTCTTTAAAATAAAAAAAAATGCAAAATTTTCACCGTGTTAGCGCAAGTTTTAATTGCGCAGTGCCCAACTCGAGCACTGAACTTATGTAAGCTTGAGTGGCGTAAATAGCTAAAACAAATGCAAATCAAAACACTTAATAGCGCTTTATTTGCCTGGGTCGATTTTTACTAACCGCTAACAGTACAAGAAAAACTCACCACTTTTTCAAATATTTTTAAATCAATATGTAAATTAAGTCGATAGTTATTACGCTTTTCAAAATAAGGCATTCTGAAGGCTGCACAAATTGGCCCATTTTTATGGGTTAGGGCTACCAATCATGTTTCTTTAAATATAAATAAAGCCACGCCAGATACGTTAAACGTAAGGGTATTTTCTGCTTAAATATTTCACATTTTAATCTTTTAGACAAGTGGTTAAATTATATTTTGCTATATTTTACTATTAAAAACATACTAAAAATGGTACAAAAAATCAAAATCCAACAACCTACAAGCGGCGGTTAAAAAAAAGAAACTAATAAAAGATGGACGTGAATAAGCACTCAATTCCACTTTTTCTTGCTTAAATTGGTTCTAGCGTAACGTCAAATCTACCCCTGTATATGGCGAAACGAACCAGAAACCTATAAGAATGAAACAGCGGAGTCAAAATTGGGCCTGTATTGGACATAATTGTGCAAGTCATTAAAAGATATTGCTAAGCAGGCCATGGAGTGCAACCTATAAGATAGCCGACGCATTGCCAGTCCAGCACATACTTGGAAACGTCAAGTCACAATGAAACTATTTAAGCTGCACTTAACATGGAATAAAGTTAAACATCGAGCAGAAATCGGAAAAATTAAAATGATCTAGTTACGGCCATATGTTCTTTACAAGATTATGTAAGTTTTTTCCCTAACGAGGCTCTGTTGACCGATAAAAAGGCGGTGATTTCTTATCAATAGCACAGTTAAAATATTGTAACCCTCTCTGGAGAATATATTTGGCACCAGTATCAGTGAGAGTGAAAGTTTTTTATTAAACGTTTCAGAAAAATAGACAAACAAAAAAATTATCGCAATTGCAACTAATTTTATTTGCAATCGAATTATTTAGTTGTTACAATATATTATTTTTTAAGAGGTTAAAATATTTTTACTAAAATTCTGACTATCGCAAATGAAACTTTTTCTTTGTGCACGTATGATTTTACAAGGGTACTAATATTAAACTAATATTAAAAGTAGAATAAATGTTGACATTTAGGCGCATTAAAAAAGAGAGCAGTGTCTGGCAAAGAGAGGGCGGTAATGACTACAGTTTTGCGAATATCAAAACGCGTGCTCCTACACAATCAATTTTTTAAAATTACTTTGTAGAAAGTTAAAATTCGTTAGCTGTTATAAATGTTTAAGCTTATCAAAAGTGTCACAAAAGCTACCTGTTTTTAAGAGGGCTACTACTCTCATTACTTAAGCCTTATTATTTTTTTACCCTTCACATAAGAGTATATATCAGTTTGTCAATCCGTTTGAAATTTCTAAAATATTCACTTAAGACCCCATAAACTATATATATTCTGGATCCTTATAGATAGGGAAGTCGATATAGCCATGTTCGTCTGTCTGTTGAAATCGAGTTTCCGGTCTCAAATAAATTATCAAAAATCAGGAATATCATTGACACAATCGTTGTTTAAAATTAGCAAACTCGGTTTACCATTGACCAAGATATAAACGAAAACCCAAAGTAACCTATTTTTTAGTACAAAATTCGTGCATATATCTTTACATATTTCAGTAAATACAACCACTCTTGCCACAAAATTTTGCACGGATACTTTGAAGATAAGGACCAATATAAAGGAAATTTTTTTAGGCAAGGTCAGGGGTGGTGGCATATAATGGTACATGTTTTGTGAAATATTTCTTGCGCTAAATCTGAGCAACTATAGAATTCAAATTCTACAAGAAGTAATTGGACAACAAGACCTAAATTTAAAAAAAAACTATTTAGATAGAAGCAAGGCGAGGAGCGGCTTCCATACAAATTAACAATTTTTGTTAAATTTTCCATACGCTATATTTCGGAAACTGTAAAAGCTATTGACTTTAACTGTTATACAAGAAGTAAGTCTACAACAATGCCCACATTAATTTTTACATTTTGAAAAAAATTAGTTAGGAGGGGAGGGAAACATCCCATACAAATCAACAACTTTTATAGTTACTTCGTTTTAGATTCAGAAGTATGTAGCTATGTTGGCTTCTGAAATATATCGAGAAATTTATTTCGTTAGGGAATCGCTTCTCCCTTTGCAAATAGCCAAAAAGATTTTTTTTTTCAAATATCTTGCTGCAATCAAAGTCTTCGTGTCAAACTTAGTAAAAGTTGCAAGTTACTAAATTATTTTGGGATAGAAATATATATGTGTATGTGCAGAATTTGCCCTAAAAAGGCGTTAAACCTTTCAAATGGGTGATTTTGAGATTACAGGCTAACTTCCTGACCCTGTTTTTTTACATTTGAAAAAATAAAATATATCCCACATTTTTATTGACTTTTGAATAAAGATTTAAGTCACCTTCGTAATCCCTGAACTATCTTTTATAAAAATTCTTTTGCTTAACAGAAAGCCTATCCAATTCTTAATATATTATTCTCTGGCTTTTACCAACCCTGCTTTTACCTAAAAATTTTAAGATTTCTAACAAATATATTATAAAACTATTTAAAAAAACTACTGGAAAATAAATATAAACATTTGAGCGATTTCTTTCTTATATTAATGTAAATTTTTTCACCACGAATGAATTTATGAATTTGAGTCTTAAGGTACACGTCATTATACTGTAAATTTTATATTCCTTAAAACTCAAATATTTAAGAGCATTTCTGAGGTGCAATAACTTTGATAAAAACACTTTATATTAACTGTGCCCACATCTTCCGAAATTTTTACAAAAAATATTAACAAAATGGAGGCAGTCGCGTTTTTTCCTTCTAATGAGTGTCCGCACTTACGTTTGTTTTTCTCCTTTGTGGCATCAAAAAAACCTTAATTTTTTTTCTAATTTTGTTTGTATTATTTGTGTTAATTTTTTATGTCAATTTTTGATTCATGCTCACTTTTTTAAAGTTGAAACTTAAAATGCTATTAATAGGAGAATTTAAGTATATGTCCTGCAAATAAAAATAGAGCTAAAAATAAGTTATTAAAGTATGTACAGTGTTTAAGAGTTCCATAATGGAACTGGATAGATAAAAAAAGGTTTTGGGGAAATAGTAGAATATTTTATGGCTGGAGCCATTTCTCCGTTTAACTAGTCCTTACTCTGGTGACCATTTTTAAAAACTTTAAATACTTCCGTGAAAATTTGTAAAATTTATTTGCACATTATAACTGTGTAGTACAACTTAAATAAATGCAAAAAGCTTTTTAAAATGAAAATGATGTCGAAACTAGCCAGTAATTTTAAAATCACCGAATATATTTTAAACAAAAGCGTTGAAATATTTTTGTAAGATGACTTTGAAAATAAATTATTTAGAATAAATCTTAAGCCACCTTTTTTGATACTGTATTACCCTTTTTATTATTAATTAATTTCGCAGTACTTAATTTTTAATTTTTTCATCTTCATATTAAAAGGGATTTAAGTGACCTTTTAATGTTTTAAATTTTCCACTGATTTTGCTCTTTTTTGTTAAACTTTATAAAACTTTTTGACCCATGTTCTAAAAGGCACTGTTTAAATATGATGTTTGACATTTTCAACAAACCTTTAAACGAAATTAACCTAATCGTTTAACAAGATTTCACAACAATGCTCTGGCAACCAAGTTAAACCGTTCGAACAGAATTTTGTTTAAAAAAAATACATGAAATTAATATGGCGAAAGAGTAGAAAGGCAACTAAGAATACATGCCTTCATCAAATGCTTTGTAATTAATCACAACCAAGAGGCAATTAAGGATATAGGACAATAGAGCAAAATGAATTAAAGCCCAAAACCCCAATTAACTTAATAACCACCCAAACAAAATACATATAAACTAACAATGGCCTTCAATATCAAAGAGCTGCTTTAAGATTGAATGAATAAGGAATCTATATTGACTAAAAATATTTTTCTTTTCCTTTTTAGTTTTGTTCGTAAAAGGTGATGGAGCTGATTGATTTACCGCAATCAGCAACACATAAAATTTCTCTTTCGGTAACCACCACCGCCACCACCAAAACTAACAATTGGGACACTAGAGACGAAGCCAAAGATAACACATTGTCAGTATGTATCTGCTCTGTTTGTTATACTATGTTTAGTCTAGTAGTCTTCTATGCAAAAAACAGAAATGTTCACGAATGACACTCATTTAAAGCATTTGCCAGTGACACACAGACACAATCAACTTTGACTGAAGACAAATTTAACTAAGGAGCAAAAATAATTTATCAAAGTAAAGAATTCGCCGAAGTAGTTCATTAAAATTAAGTGATATTTTAGGAAGGGACAGGGAGATAACAAAGAATTTAGAAAAAAATCTGTTATATTTTTGACAATTAGGTTGTGCCAAAAACTGTCACTGGTAATTTTTTGCAATTCTTATAAGCGTGCTGCCCTTCAATAAAACCCATACCAACACTTATTCATCATTTTAACGCTTCTAAAGAAAAGACATTGCATTAAGACTCGGTATTATATTAACTTTCAAATTTTATACAAGTGGCTGCTTTTATACAAGACAATTTCTTATATCATTAGAGTTAAGCGGGTGACACACCTTAAGGGTGTCATTTTAACCAATATGTCAAATCTTGGTATTTTTCCCAAACCAGACATATAATGACAATAGCAGCAATATCTAAAACGTCTACATTATTAAGCAGATCACAAAAAAAATCAAGAGAAATAAAATAATGCAAAAGCTTAAGCTTAAGGCAAAATCGAGACAGGTGGGTGGTAATGCGGTTGACGTTTATACCACCTGTGTGGATAATGATTACTGTGTTTTGGTTTTCGTTTGATTTTTTTCTTTTCTCAAGTGTTTTTTTATTTTTGCTTCATCTTCTGAAGAGAGTTTTTGTTGTGTAAATTGCCGTTCAAGGTAAATATTTCAATATGATTTACACATCCTTGTTGTTGTGTCATTTTTATACAAAAGGTTTCGTTGTGCTTGTTTCGTTAAAGAAAATTATCATATAAGCGTGTCATTTAATTTAAACCTTAAACATTTATCATGTAGTTTAAAGATGAATATGAGTTAATTTAGTAACGTATGTATATATAAGACTTTAAGACGGCATAATTGGAACTGTGTACTGAAAAAAATTATTAAATGAAAAATACTTACTTAAAACAAGTTAGAGCGCTATATTCGGCTGTGCCGAATCTTATATACCCTTCACATTGGTTTTAAATATACCCAGCCGAGTAATTTTGTACTGCAAACAATAATAATAATAATAATAAAAAACCTTGTGCGAGTTTTAAAGTTCATAGAAAAAATAACAAAATTTTAACGTTCGTATGAATAATAGAAATAGATGAAGAAGATTTGAGGTCGAGAGTTTTAAAAGTTTTCGACATTATTCATATTTAAAGGTTAATAAAACTTGTTAAATGTTCTAGTCCCCCTGCTCTTCTCCAACTTTTTCTCCAAAATGTATGAATTATTTGATTATTACTTTTTGTGGAATATTCGAAGTCGATAGCTGTAATAATTTTCCAGAAGTAGCGTATCGAAAATTTTATAAAAATTGTTAATTTGTATGGGAGCTACCCCTTCTTCACCCCCCATCCGAAAATTTTTTTCTTCAGAGCGTAGCCCTTGATGTCCAATCACTTTTTGTAGAACATTTGATTTCGATATCTGTTACAGTTTCCGAGATATAGGGTATCGAATATTTTATAACAATTGTCGATTTGTATGGGAGCTACCCCTTTTTTTGCCCCCACTCAAAAAGTTTTTTCTTTAAAGTGTGGATCTTTAAGTACAATTACTTTTTGTAGAACATTTTATGTCGATAGCTGTTATAGTTTCCGAGATATAGGGTATCGAATATTTTATAACAATTGTCGATTTGTATGGGAACTACCCCTTTTTTTGCCCCCACTCAAAAAAATTTTTTTTTAAAGTGTGGATGTTTGCGTACAATAACTTTTTGTAGAACATTTGAAGTCGATATCTGTTACAGTTTCCGAGATATAGGGTATCGAATATTTTATAACAATTGTCGATTTGTATGGGAGCTACCCCTTTTTTTGCCCCCACTCAAAAAATTTTTCCTTTAAAGTGTGGATCTTTGCGTACCATTACTTTTTGTGGAACATTTTATGTCGATAGCTGTGATAGTTTGCGAGATATAGCGTATCGAATATTTTATAACAATTGTCGATTTGTATGGGGCCTACCCCTTTTTTTGCCCCCACTCAAAAAATTGTTTCTTTAAAGTGTAGATCTTTGCGTACAATCACTTTTTGTAGAACATTTTAAGTCGATATCTGTTACAGTTCCCGAGATATAGGGTATCGAATATTTTATAACAATTGTCGATTTGTATGGGAACTACCCCTTTTTTTGCCCCCACTCAAAAAATTTTTCCTTTAAAGTGTGGATCTTTGCGTACCATTACTTTTTGTGGAACATTTTATGTCGATAGCTGTTATAGTTTGCGAGATATAGCGTATCGAATATTTTATAACAATTGTCGATTTGTATGGGGCCTACCCCTTTTTTTGCCCCCACTCAAAAAATTGTTTCTTTAAAGTGTAGATCTTTGCGTACAATCACTTTTTGTAGAACATTTTAAGTCGATATCTGTTACAGTTCCCGAGATATAGGGTATCGAATATTTTATAACAATTGTCGATTTGTCCCCACTCAAAAATTTTTTTTTTAAAGTGTGGATGTTTGCGTACAATAACTTTTTGTGGAACATTTTATGTCGATAGCTGTTATAGTTTCCGAGATATAGGGTATCGAATATTTTATAACGATTGTCGATTTGTATGGGAGCTACCCCTTTTTTTGCCCCCACTCAAAAATTTTTTTCTTTAAAGTGTGGATCTTTAAGTACAATTACTTTTTGTAGAACATTTTATGTCGATAGCTGTTATAGTTTCCGAGATATAGGGTATCGAATATTTTATAACAATTGTCGATTTGTATGGGAACTACCCCTTTTTTTGCCCCCACTCAAAAAAATTTTTTTTTAAAGTGTGGATGTTTGCGTACAATAACTTTTTGTAGAACATTTTATGTCGATAGCTGTTATAGTTTCCGAGATATAGGGTATCGAATATTTTATAACAATTGTCGATTTGTATGGGAACTACCCGTTTTTTTGCCCCCACTCAAAAATTTTTTTTCTTTAAAGTGTGGATGTTTGCGTACAATAACTTTTTGTAGAACATTTTATGTCGATAGCTGTTATAGTTTCCGAGATATAGGGTATCGAATATTTTATAACAATTGTCGATTTGTATGGGAGCTACCCCTTTTTTTGCCCCCACTCAAAAAATTTTTTCTGTAAAGTGTAGATCTTTGCGTACAATTACTTTTTGTAGAACATTTTAAGTCGATAGCTGTTATAGTTTACGAGATATAGCGCATAAAATATTTCACCAAATTTGTGCAATTGTAGGAAAAATACCCCTTCCCCTGGTCCTATCTGTAAAAACTTTTTCCATTATTTAGGTCCCTTCTTTAGGAGTATCCGTGCCAAGTTTTGTGGCAAGAGTGACTACACTTACTGAGATATATAGGGATATATGCACGGATTTTGTCCTAAAAAAAATGGGTTACTCTGGGTTTTCGCTTATATCTCGGTCAATAGTGAACCGATTTTGCTGATTTTAAATAGCGATTGTTAGCGGGATATTTGTGATCGTTTGACACCATTAACTGGTCTGTATCTTTTTATTTGACTCCGGAAACTTGATTTCAACAGACGGACAGACGGACAGACGGACATCGCTAAATCGGCTTCCCTATCTATAAGGATCCAGAATATATATACTTTATGGGGTCGCAAGTGAATAATAAAGAAATTACAAACGGAATGACAAAGTGATATATACCCTATCACTATGTGAAGGGTATAAAAAGAAGATTTAACAGCTATTCTACTTTGAAAAAATAACTACAAATATTTTCTGAAAGGAACACATTTTGCAAAAGTAAAGTTTGAAAAACTCAAATCTGTAGGAAATACACAACTTCCAAACACTTCTACAGGTAATAAAAATCCATGCTTACATGGTCGTTTTGCCATTCTTTAGTATCAAATTTATGCCCTCGTCACCGAGCAAAAGGCTTCCGAGCCGCCACCAACTATTTAAAAAACATAAAAGATCAAACTAAGTTTTTAGTCTGAATAACTGGAGAAAATACTTGCATTGAATTTAAATATTAAATATGGTAATTTTTTTCATACCAAAACTCAAGTTGATTATAAGAACAATCTAGAAACTTAAATATATTAAAATTTTTTTTTTTTAAACGTACCAACCTAGAGAGACAAAAGTCCTTTAGGTCATTATTAAAGGTATTTATTTAAATGTTGACCACATTAGCAACAGAATGGTATTTCGTGTGGAGCTTGGTGAGCTTAAATTTAAAAAAATTAAGTTATAATAATATTTATGATTTTAATATACGTTTTCAATCATAAAAAGTATTATGAATTTACTTATTTTTAATTTAGCTTAGAGTTATAGTTTAAGTTTCATATAATTGAACTGTGCTTGCTACGACCAAGTAAGATAAACTAAAAGATAATACCAGGGTAAAAAATTAAGCAGTTGCGGTTAAAACCACACTTCCAGCTATAAAGCTTGCCCAGTTTTTGATGTAGTTAGGTATTTGTCAAACATAAGCAACTTTGTGTCTCTTGCCAGCAGCTAAATATGCCTAATATAAATTTTCCTCCATTAGCACATGCATCTTCTAGTTAAGTTTCGTACTCCAATTTACTAAAATCTAATCCGATAACAGCACAAAAAAGAGTTTGCGGCATTTATTTTGAGAATATGACCAAATACCTGAGCCAATACATTGCAATTTTGAGTAGCATAATGCAAGATATACAAAAAAGCAGTTTGGTTTACTGCATGCGGTATTTAATTGGCAAAAAATTGCCTCAGAATTTGTATCGAGAACATAAACGGCATTCGCAAAAAAAAAAAATACAAACAAATATTATTAAATAAACCAAAAAATAATACATTGTTAATTTCTAAAACTCAAATGATATTTAAAAATATCTTTTAAGCAAGTGGATATACTTTTTACGATACGAAACATCACGGAGATAAATCTTGTGGTGGGTCGGAATAAAAAAAAAATAAATAATTTAAAAAAAAATAAGAAGCGTCTCTGAATCATATATTTAAGCAACTAAAATCCATGCTGAACAATTAATCAGAACCTTACGATTTTGTCAGTTAATTGTCCGCCTAGGCTTACAATAAATAAAGATCAGTGCCACAATTTTTATAGCTTTTTAGGTCGTGGCTTTACAGCTGATACCAATAAAGTTAGAAACAAAATTCAAATTCAACAGATCTCGAAAAATATGAATATGGTTTTGGTACTATATTTGAAATAAAGGACCAAAAGAGCAGAGGCAGGTTAGAAATATATTTTGATTTTACTTGGATCAATTTTGTAACTTTTAAGCCAAAGAAGAAAGAAACGAAATTCACATTGCGCTTGACAGGCCTTGAAAAAGGACAAAATCAATTAGGTGGTCAAAAAGGTTTTTTATATGTATTTTGAATGGGAAGTGATACAAATAGAAAACTATGGATTCTCAATTAAGATTATTGAGAAAAGTGCAAATATTAGTTTTTTTATAAACTTTCCGCATTTAATGTTTTGTTTTTGTTAATATATAAAAGTTTGGTTACTGAAAGGGGGGTAATCATAAAAAAAGTTTTTGGTGTATAAACAGTGTGTTAGCGCTTATATAAATAAATAAAAAATGTTTTTTGTACCATAGATTTAAAAAAACTTTTTATTTACAGCGAATAATGAAGAATATTTAGGAATTCACCAATGGAGGGTCAATTAGACCCAAATGACTTATGAGGGCTAATTTTCAAATAGTCCATTTTACTGTTATTTTCGTTAAAACAAATAAATATCTAAAGCGTGTTAAAATAATGTATAAATTAAACGAATTTTGCAATTTTGTTTTCTTATATTTGAACTTCGACATCGATTCGCGCCCAGAAAACGTTGTGCGATTTGTTTTAAACCTATAAGGCTGAACTTTTACACCTAGTGTCACATTATTACTGCAGGAAAACTTTGAAATTAAATAACTAATTGGGCTGATCCCCTTATGTGCACACATGCGTATGTACAAAAACTTAAGGTTTGGTATTAAAAGTAGTACTTACTATCTCGAGCGATTTTCTAGCAAATCTAGCAGATGCTAAAAAATGAGGACAGAGTCCAGAAAAAAAGGATAGATAACAGTCCGGCTTAAAAAAGGCCTAAATATTAGAATTTATTATTAACATTTTGATAGTATCAGCCTACCAAATGATAAAAAAACAGCGCTATATGTGATAGTACCGAGTTCTAATATAACCAAACATCTGATCAAGCCGACTTGTTTTCGTACCGCAAATATTATAATTAAAAAATTTTGCGGAGGATTTTAAGATCAATAACTATCCTAGTTCTTCAAGTAGAAAACTTTACAAAATTTTAAAATTTGTACGTATAATAGAAATACCATGAGGTCGATGCTCCTAAACAAACAACTTTTTCTTGCTATAACGTACGTATTACACTACTTTGCAGAAGGTTTCAGTCTATAGCTTTTATAGTTTCTGAGACTTAGCGCATGAAATATTTCACAAAGATTTTGTAATCGTAGGGAAGCTTCCAATTCTCCTACTCCTGTCCGAAAATAAATTTTCCCTAATTAAGGTTCCCATTTCCAAAGTATCCGTGTCAGTTTGTGGCGAGAGTGGCTGTATTTGCTGAGATATATAATGATAAATGCACGGATTTTGCCCTAAAAATGGGCAATTTCGGGTTTTTGCTTATTACTCGGGTAATTGTAAGCAGATTTTGCTAATTTTAGATAACGATTGTCTCAGGAAAATTTCTGATTATTTGATCCCGAAAATTCTCTGTGCAAATTTATTTGGTTTCGGAAACTTCAACAGACACACATATGGGCATGGCTATTGCGACTTCCATTTCTTCCGGGTTTTTTAATAAGAGCGCTACAAAAGCTTTTTTTTTAAATAAAACAATGAATTTTTTTATTTCTGTAAAAGCACGTTCGATGCCATTATGTATGAAACTCGATTTCTTTTACATGGCCACCACGAGCACGTTTTCAAAAGTCCAGACGCTGAACACAATTTTCGATGGTTTTCAAGCATAAATTGGCCGTTACTGCTGCAATTTCACGTTCAATATTCGTACAAAGTTCATCAATCGTCACTGGCTTATTGGCATAGACCATGGACTTGCCCCACAGGAAATAGTCTAAGGGCGTCAAATCGCACATGTATGCATATTAGATAGTAGATGATAATTAGGAATTAGATTTAATCATTAATTACCTACATTAAACAACTTTCAAAAATAAAGCCGAAATACAATATATACGAACTTATCACAACCAAATTTGTTACTATGAAATCGTTAACAGCTCTACCAGTTAACACCCCATACATATTAAGACACAGCTTACATAAAAAGTAACAGTAAAAAGGAAAATGTCATTATTGAAGAAATCCCTAAATATTCCAATTTTTTTGCAATTTTTTCGTCTAGTTACAATCAAAAGATTAAATTATAAAAAAAAATGTTTTTTAACAAAAATAAATCTTTTTAAGATGTTTGTAAAGCAAAATAAATCTGAGCTTCTCTTTCAAGCAAACATACAAATGTACATATCGCACACTAAATAAAAAATCGTCATACTTTAAAATTAATTAAAACTATTTCTTTTTTCTTATGGCAGTTCAAATTAAATTGTTAACGAACATAAGAATTTTATCTGCGTTTCAGTAAACTTTTTTTCAGGTGGTTTTATTACTATTGAATTTAATTTTGTAAGACTCTTTTTCAAAAGAAGACTCTCATAATAAAATTGATTTCGATTTGTGACTGTTTTTGATTTAGTGTGAGATATGTGGGTGTTAGCTTAATGTTAGTGGCGATGTATCAGTAAAGAATGTACGTACATATATGTCATAACAATGTACGAAGAATGTACAAAAACAGTTGACGAAGGTAGCTTTCAACGCCAGTGAGTAAGTAAACCTGCAAAATGTATCTAATGGTGTTTTCCTTTCTGGCAAAAATGTTACACTAATGCTACCATTCGAGCGGGCTTATGTTCCATTCTAAAAATACATGCAAGAGTGAAAACAGTTATGGTGTTCCTTTCTGAACATGTTGCACAAATAACTGGCAAGAGTGTAACATATCTTACCCCCAATTATACTGCAGTGTAACAAAGTACCACTTTTAACAACTGTGTTTTGTAAGTAAATACTTTTTTATGCAGACGAGTTTTTAATACAGAGTGCAGTTTTTATTGAAATCAAGCAATTTTCTGTTCCATTGAAACAAAAAAAATGGACAACTTTTTAAGTGTGTGTGTAAACTAATAAAAATGTTACACATACTTATTGTAACATTTTTTTTAGAATGGAAAACACCATAAGTGCGAGGCCCATTTATAAAATGAAAGGCTGTTGATTTATACATACAAACTGTGGGCATATAAGTATATATGAATGCATGTTTAAACTGAAGTTTAAAAATTTAGAGTAGCAAGTTTAAAACAGATAAATGCATTCTTAAATCAACTTTCTTCATTTTTCAACTACTTGGCATTTTGGGCAGAAGGCGTTATTAATTTAAGAATTTTGGTGCTCGTGCTTATCCTCCTTCAAGTTGTATAGCCTCTTAGAGCAGATGCCTTAGATGCGAGCCTGTACATCATGTTACTGTTGATGCTAGAAATTTAGAAAATTGTCTTTAGCTTCTGTGTATTTCTTTAAGATGAATAACTGCAAGAGCAAAAAAAAGAAAGAAATCACATTGTACATCTGTTGTTGTTCATTGCTTCGTAAACTTTTCATATATTAATTTTAGTTTTTCAAAATTTACTTGCCGTTTTAGCTGCAATTTTCTCTAATATTTTGAAGTTACTTTCTGCCAATTTGTTAAAGTTAGCGCTAGTCTGCCACACATGAAGTTTCACTTAACTTTGCCATTTGTCTGTGTTAGTTGCCACCCACCCAGTTTGTCTTTAGAGTGGCAAATTTACACTTGGTAGACATGAAAATGAATTTTTAAAGTTTTTGGGTGGAAACTTTACAAGTTCAAAGTACTTCTGCTGCTGCCGATGCTGCTGCATGTAATATCAGGCTTAAAGATAAAATTTTTAAGGTTTAAATAGAAAATTTCTTTACAATGTTTTTGAAACGAATTGTACATATTTGTTTTTATTAAAGATTGAATTATGATTTGAATTTTTAATATGAAATATTAAGCAGGGCTGTATTACTAAGCAGGGGTATGTTATATTAAAATAAATTTTAAGTGAGAATTTAATGTAAATGAGAAAATTTAAGGACAAGATAGATTCTTGTAGACTAGCCAGCAGTTTGAACATTTTCAAAAACTTTATACATATATGTATATGTTAATAACAAAATAAATTAAAAAAAAATATTTTGTAAAACAGAAACTAAGGCACTTCAAGTTTTAACAATCTACGTCCCTACAACGTTGCAGCACTGCTGAAGTTGATGATGTTGATATGAATAAAGTAAAACTTAAAAAAAAAACACATTTTTCTTGTTCTCGGTTTCAGCTCATGTGGTATCGGTTTTTTCTTTGTTTTTCTTCTTTATATGAATATTATATTATTAAGATCCCGGACAAAACTGAAATTTGTATTTTTATCACGAAAACTAAAGTCGCGTATTATGACGAGCCTCGTTTCTTTGGTTGGGATATTGTTTGTTCTAAGAGGATTAAGTATTTGGAAGTAATTCTGGGTCGGAAAATGGATTGAAGGCTTTAAGATGTTGAGCGCTATGTAGAAAGGATATGGTCTTCCAGATATACCGAAAAGTAATTATACAATTACTATCCTACTCTTCAGTGGTATAGTGGATATCAATGGATAGAAAGTACAACAATAGAATCTTATAAAAGTTCCAAAGTAAATACTACCTCAAAATAAATGGGGCAGTTAGGACTACTGTCCTGTGATTTTAAATATCATGCCTAATAAAACCCACGAGCAGGTGATTGTGAAAAAAGTTTTATAGGCAATGGGAAAATGGATCGATAAGGGCTATAAATCTCACCAATAATGCATTTTGGAGGCATCCAATGGGCTATATAGGGCAGTAATTTTATCTGTTCGCACATTTTAAGTAAAGTTCGAGGCAGTGCAGTTACTGCGCTAAAAACAGTTTAGTAGTCATGGTTAGATTGGACTCTGGGAAAGGTGTCTAAAAAAACGCGTTGTAAAGCGGATAACTAGTGGGCAGTAGAATGAATAAGACTGGTAATTTTTGTTGGAAGTCCAGATACCGAGATCTAGTTCCTGCCCTTAGGTCACAACGTTGTTCTTCAAGTGGTGGCATGAGCAATTATGAAATGTTTGTCCAGGTTCAGGCGTACGTCCAATGGACGGGAATATTTGAGTGGATAGACAGGGATCGATAAAGGCATTTTAAGGCTGAGCTTGCGAAAAAACGCTCACAGGCGATCTGAAAATGGATTCATAGGGGTTATGAACCTAACCAGAAACCCACTTTGGAGGCTTTGGGGGCTACATAGGGACAGTGGTTTTATTTGATCTTACACTTCAAGTAAAATTCGAAAATTACTGCACTGCGCTGATAATAGATTGATAGTCGTGGTTAGATGGGACTCTGGGGATGATGATGTCTAATGAAACGTGTTGCTAAGTGGATAACTAGAGGTCGCGGAGAAGAATGCGACTGGGAATCCTTGTGACGAGCCGGGATACGGGGATACCGGGATCTACTTTCTTCTTCTAGGTCACAACACTGTCCTTCAAGAGATCGACTTAAGATCGTTTTTTTCAGATCTCAGCGTTTTAACCTTACTTGTTCAATATATTTTTGCACCATTTCTAACTGTATTTCAAAGCCTTTTAATTGTATTCCAAAAAAATCTAATTCAATTTTAAAAATTTCTACCTTCTGATGTACTATCAGAAGATTCCAAATTTCATTAGATATCTATTTCTTAAACTCAACGAAAAATTTCTGGAACTGAATTAGAAGTCTATAAAATTAAGTTAAACATTTTAAAATTGATTTAGAAAACTCTCGAATTGCATTAGAAATTTCTAAATTTGATCAAGAAATTTTTTCTGTATAAAAGAGTTGGAAATTGCTTAGCTTGTACCCAATCTTCTTCAAAACATAATTTAAAGAACTTATTGACATTTTCAAAGATTTTCTATTTTATTTTGCAAACTGGAAAAATTTTTTTTTGTACTAGAAATTATTAAAAGCCAAAAGAAATTTCTTTGTTAAATATAGCGTTTACTCTGAAATAGTGTTGCATTTGTTTATTCAAAATTTTGAGTATCGCTTTGTCAATTTAATTTAATTTTATTTAATTCCAAAAAACTATTGTAAGCCGTGTTGAATTTTTAAGGAATCCATTTAAGTTAAATATTTTTATCAAAATTTTAATTGTTTTGAGGTTACTTTTTGAAACAAATTTCCAAATATATATTTTTGGTTATAATATAAAAACTTAAGCGAATCCTTATAAGGTATTGTGAGAGCTATTGCAATTTTCTTACTGTATAATTGTCTCAAATTAAATCCTAAAAAAATAATATAAGTCATTAAAATATGTCTTATTTTACGATGTCTTAATTTTAATACATAAATAAGGAATGACAAGTTTGATGTTAATTTTTGTGATTTAATTAAATAAGTTTTTATTATTTTTGGGTAACTCTAATTTTTACGAATTTATCCACAGTAAAAATTTTATTTACCACATCTTAATTTTATCACACCCCTTGTGAAAGCCTCTAATAATTTTCCTTAACATCTTGTTCTAATTTTTGAGCCAAATATACATACACTAAATAAGAATATAAGAACTCGTACTAAGTTTAAGACTGTAATTTAAACAAATTTTGCAACAATGCTAGTTTTCAAGTTTGGTAGAAATAACGAACAAAATAGAACTAAACGAGATATAGACAACAAAGAAATGCAGCAAGCTCTTATAAAAAAACCAAAAACCTCAAATGCTCATAGGAAGATAAACACTTGCATATAAACCTACTTACTTTCATAAAATCAAACGAGCGCAGGCGGTTTTTCTTCATACATATGTTTACGCATTAAAGTATTATTTGGAAAATTTTAAAGTTCACTTTAGTACCACTTCTGTGGCTGTAACTGCTCTTTCATTTTAGTTCCGGCGCTATACTTCCGCTTGTTTAAACTTAAACACAGATTCTTACAAACAAAAACAAAAAACAATGTTGCAAGTTGTTCAATATACAAAAATTACATTTTAAAAAATCATAATTTTGTTGATTCTTTTAGTGGTTTTGTTCTTCTTTTAAAACCAAAATAATATTTTCTGAAGAAAAAGTAAAAAACAAGTAAGGATGGTATAGTCGGTGGAATCCGACCATATTATTCCGTACCCCACATTTGAACGGAGCTCTTTAAAAAAGGACCGATAATATTTGTATTCAGTACAATAGAGGACATCTGTATGGGGGATTTATCCAAAATGGATCGATTATAACCACAAAAAATAGCCTTCGTGCGGACGGACAAGCTTAAATTGACTCAGTAGGTGATTCTTAGTCGATCAGCATACTTACTTAAAAATGGGCTTAAGACCATTATTTTCGGGCGTTACAAACATCTGCACAAACCCATAAAACCCCTACCACGTGTGTGGTGTATGTATAAAAGCAAATTCTCATAACGTATACAAACACTGACTTAGACTAACACTTATAAAAACTTATATCCATTACTATAAGGCACTTGCCACATTTTTTCAATTTTAATTTATACTGTAATAAACTTCTTGGGAACTGCAAAAAGCTCTGCTTTTGCATATTTAAATGTGTGAAGTTATGTCTAAGGAATTGCACATTTCGGCTCTTAGCAGCTTCCACTTTCTCCTCTTTTTAATTGCTTACATAGGTGATAAGCGTATATATAAATTTATCATTCCGTTTGTAATTTCTTCAATATCCATTTGCGACAGTTAAAGTAGTAAAATCTTGTTTTTATAACCTTTAAAAAAACCAAGACTATCTCTGTTTTTTTTATACAATTTGTACATGAAAATATTTATAGTTTCCTTAGAGTTGCCCCTACACTGGTGCAGGAAAAGTTTTATGGAACATACTTATTTACACCTTATCCCCGCTTCCTAACAGGGTTGCCATGAAAATTTTAACTTTCTTTTAAAAATTTGAAAAATAAGATCAAAAACCCGTACAACTTCCCCGGAGTCGCCTTAGAGGAATAAAATATCCTGGAACATACTAGCCCGCTATCTCCATCACTTAAAGGATCCTTACAGTTATAGATCATGTTTCCGGACTAAAATTAAGTCGCACAGAAAACGTTTTGTATCAAGCAATTAGAAATATCTCTGAGACAATCGCTATTTAAAATCAGTACAATCAGTTATCTAATGACCGAGAGATAAGCAAAAACATAAAATAACCCCTTTTTAGGACAAAATCCAGTATACATCCCTATATAACTCTGTAAATACAGCCACTCTTGCCACTGCTAGGCAGGGATACTTTGAAGATAGGGACAGAAATTAGAGAAACCGTTTTTAGGAAGTGGTAGCTTCCCTACAATTGCACAAATTTTTTAAAATATTTCATGCGCTAAATCTGAAAAACTATTACAGCTATAGAATTCAAATTTTCTACAAAAAGTAATTTTACAATAATGCTTACATATTAGAAAAAAAAAGGGTGGGAAAGGGTGGCTCCAATGCAAATTAAAAATTTTTATCTTATTTTCGATACTCTATACCTCGGAAACTGCAAGAGCTATCGACTTCAAGTGCTCTACAAATATTAATGACACAACAATGCTCACATTATGAAAAAAGAAGGAGGGGCAGCGCCTATTCAAGCGAACGTTTCTTATGAAATTTTCGATACGCTATATGTTGGAAACATAACAGCTATCGACTTCAGATGTTCTAAAAGAAGTAATGCTGCAACAATGCCTTGATTTTGTGAAGAAAAATTTTGATTGGAAGAAGGGGAGGGGTTAGCCCCCTATCGTACAATTTTGGATGCTTTAATAGTCAATTGCTATTATTTTTCTTACTAAGTGTGACCAGATCAAAAAAAATCAGCTTTATTTAAAAAGTTAACAAAATTTAGTTAAATAATTAAACTATCAAAACTGACATCGAGCTTTAACAAAGTTTTTATAAGACCATTATTATTCCGATAAAATATATAAAGCGTCTAAAATTTTTGGACAAAGCTTTGAGAAAATCGTTTGCTTTTGCGCAAGAACGTGCATAAATATTGAAAAAATCTAACTTAAAATTCTAAATGTGTTTTTTATTCTATTTCAGAATAAAATTTGGTAATAAAGTTAAGTTAAAAGGTTAATTAGTAATGACTATATAAAAGATCAAACTCGGACCATTTTTTTATATATTAAAAATTTGATCACATTTTTATCATACTTTTTTGTATACTGAAAACTTCTATCTAAACAGGTTTAATTATTTCATTGAACTTTGATTTTTTAAAGAAATCAATGAATGTTATCTGAAACTGAAAACTTAAAAGCCAGACTAAGCCCCCTGGCATCCTTAATTTCTTACCTTTCTTAACGATCTTTTGTGAAAGACTTTTAATCTTATCTTTTGCAGATGACAGCAGCCTTTAAACTATTTGACAACAGGTCTAGATCTTTGTAGATTGGAGCTATATGAACGATGCACTTTACCGGGATACAATGGTTATCTCTGATTGGGGCCTTGACAATGGTTGTTTTGTTTTTTTATGATTTTTTTACACATTAAGGCAGAGCAGACCGTGCCCCATTATTTGTGTTATTGAATGGTGTAAATGTTGATGGGACAAAATCTCATGACATTTTTAAAAAACAGTGGTTTGTCTTCTGGACGTGACACATTTCGCTTTTGTCGAAAGAAGCATACAAGTGTTTCAGTTTCTTTAAGCGGTATTCGAATATTTTCTATTTATTGATTTTCTGAATAAATTTGTCACTCTTATGCGACCGAAAACAGAATATAAAGCTTATTTTTAGGTGCGTACAGGAACGGGTGAAGCTGCTCATCGATAGGGTTTGAATATTTTACCATATTATTTCTATGACGCAATGTGCTTTGAAGGAATCAGAAAACTTGTTCCTTAAACCCGGATTTATGTGTATGATAAGCATTTTTCAAAAAGACAGTTTTGAATGTGGTCAACTGGCCAGCCACTCACTACAGGAAAAAATCATTGTTTAATCGCACAGTTTATTAAAGAATAAACTTTTATCAGCCAAATAGCCCTTTTTTCAATCTTTCTGTGAAGTATATGTTACCTGCAATGTTGTGTGACATGTTGTTTAAAGTAACAATTTTTTTGGACAAAATAACAAACATTAGTTTTGGGCGTTACAAACATCTGCACAAACTCATAGTACCCCTGTGGTTAAAAAACGTGGAAAGTCAACAATAAAGCAGAAAACTATTTTCTTATTAATCATACAAAACTTTCTTTAAATAAAATAACAAATATATAAAAAAAGATACTAGATATGTATATTAATCAGTCGAAAAGAAAACAAAAATGCAAACGCATCACTGTAAGATATTTGATTATGACAAAATTTAAAGGAAAATTAAAAAAAATATTGCAAGTACCACAATATAAGGAAATAAAGATTATATGGTAAAAAAGGCGTTGTTCAATTCTTTTTTAATCCTTCAAAGTATATAAGTACCTTTGTAGATACTTTTGTATGTATGTGGAAACGGAAATTATTAAATGTGTAACAGAAATACATATACAAGTATATGTACTTGCATATAAATAGACATACAATTGTTTATATATTTCATCAGTTTAGTGTTTTTTCGTTTATGTTCAAATTTAAGGTTCATATGCATGTGCGTATGTATGTATGTATTTATACATATATATTAAATTTTTGTTCGTGTTTGCTTGTGATTTTAAGCCACATTTACAATAAAAACAAACGCTTCAGGAAGACAAAAAGTTGTCTCTTTCTCAAACTGTGAGACAATGACAATTTAGTCAAAAGCTGTCAATTTGTGGTAGATTATTACTACATATCATATGACAATACAATATTAAATTACATTTAAATAAAACACAAATGACGAAGATAAAACCCAAATACGCAGCAAACAGCAATGACAAGGGCAACCAACATATTTTATACTATTGTTTCAATACAGTTTGTGTTGTTTAATTACATGTGTGTAAATTTACTTATTTTTATTTCGAATTTTAGTTTTTATTTAAATTATTTGGTTTTGAGATCGACCAAAGCAAGAAAAGGCATTTATTATAAATCGGTTTAAGCCTGAAACGCAAATACATATTGTATTTTTAATATACGATCATTATAATACCCTTCACTTAGTGATAAGGGTGTATATCAATTTGTCACTCCATTTGTTATTTCTACAATATTCGCTTTAGACCTCATAAATAATATAAATTCTGGATCTTTATGGATAGGGAAGTCAATATAGCCATGTCCATCTGTGTGTCCGTTGAAATCAAATTTCCGGAGCCAAAAAAAAGTTTTGGTATCAAACAATCAGTAATATCCCTAAGACAATCGCTTATTAAAATCAGCAAAATCGGTTGACTACTGACCAAGTTATAGGTGAAACTCTTAAATAATAGATTTTTTAGGACAAAATCTGTGCAAATATCCCAATATATCTCAGTAAATATAGCCACTCTTGCCACAAAACTAAGCACGCATACTTTGAAGATAGGGACCTTAGTTAGGGAAAAGTTTTTTCAGAAAAGAGCGGGCAAAGTGGTATTCTGGATACAATTGCACAAATTTTGTGAAATATTTAATGCGCTAAAAATGAAAAAATTTAAGAGCTATAGAACTTAAATGTTCTACAAGAAATCATTTTACAAAAATGCCCACAATAAAAAAAAATATTTGGATAAGAATAGGAGGAGGGGCAGCTCCCGTATAAAATATGGCGAAAACTATTAAAACTCTGTACCTCAAACCTTCTACATTATATTGGACATATCCGAATACAGCGCTCTTACTTGTTTTATTTGTCGTTTGAATTTTTTACTTTTTAGAAGGCATACCAGAACAATAACATAAATGTTTTTTCAAAAAAAAATTAATAATAAAAAAATTTATTTGTGATAAATATTTTAAACTAAAAAATAATAAATATTTTAATAAAAAAATTTAGCACAACATATGCATATAAAATATATTTTGGCGTAACACGAGTTAAGGTTCATTTATACGTGAGTTTACCATAGCCACAGAAAACAGCTGTTTAAACCAAACTTATGGACAACGCTGTATTTGATTATAGGGGATTTACCATTATGCCATAACCATAACCATAGGAATCAATTGAGTTTTGGTTTGTATGGCAACGGTTATGGTTTTGGCGTTATGGTAAGTCACATATAATTGAACCTTTATGTTTTGCCATTTATATATATGTATAAATGTATATAAGTATGCATATACATACATATGTATATACATATGGCTAAAGCATTAACGTTAGGGAATGATTTACTGACTGGCTGATTGACATGTTCATCATCATACATTCTTAACGCGTAAATCTATAGACTTGATTTGGGCTACAAATACCTCTCCCAATGAAAAAATTTACAAAGACGGTACTCGAGGCGAAAATTAGCCGAACAGGGTAAAATTGGCAAGTGGCTATCTCCTCAACTATACACGATAGAAACAAAATTTTAAAAGAATCATATTCTATAAAATACTAAAGGGTTCCCTTTTTGGCAATATTAAGAATTTTTTAACGTAAGGGGTAAATCAGAGTAAACACTATATTTTGGTACCGTGTTGTGTCCATTTTGTAACTTCTTAAAAACTGGGATAGAAACATAATAAAAAATGCGTTTAAAAAGTCTCGAAAATAAACGAATACGTTTTTGGTATACTTTCGAAATGTTCTACTTTAAGGCGCTAAAAGTTGAAAATACGGTTAAAATCTGTATATATGTAACTTCCTAACAAATTAACGCAGGAAAAAAATTTGAAACAATTTGACCAGGCCTGACAAATAAAGAATACCTTTTTGGTAGTTGCAAAATACTAATTTGGTCCTAAAAGGTAAAAAAATTAGAAAATTTTTATGCGTATGAAAACATAATCCTGTTGGTCACAATTTTAAAATTTTGTGACCAAAAGAGAAAAATCTGCAACCACTAAAAACGTGGTCTTTTCCGACAATTTTTTTGTGTTTTTCCAATTTAACGCATTCAAAAACGCGGAACTACATCTATAATAAAAAAAACAATAAAAGACTTATGCTCCCAGTTTTGGAAAGCAATGCGCATTGAATGGTTATAAAAATATTAAGGCATACATCTGAAAGTCGTTTCAGTCCTTCAAAGCAAAATACTATTACTAAAAAAGATATGTCCGCAATCAACTTTTCTTTTATACAATAAAAAAGTATTAACTTTAAAACTATACTTGCACTTACCACCAAAGTCATTTTATAGAAGTTGTACATTTGTCGTCTTATTTATTTGAAGTCTAAAACAATCTTTTTGGATAAGCTCTCCCTAGAAAGATTTAAACGGCTTGTTGGTGTCTGCAAATCAATAACAAACTGCATTTATTAAATCAGAATTCGTTTTAACAAAACCAATGTGTCATCTTCGATGTTATTGCATAAGTGCATACATAGTTACAAACACATTTGTAAAGAATAGTTAGTTCATTGCTTGGTCAATAGTTATCGAAAGTGTTATGCCCTACTTCCTATGATTTGGTTTAATAGAATTGTTATAATTTAAGTTTTATTTAGATTTTTTTAAAAAATAAGAGAGGGGCCCAGAGGTAAGTAATTCCGGTTGTATAAAAAAAGGGCAAGAACAAGAGCAAAATAAACAATTTGTAGCCGATTAATCGCTTGAGTAAGAAAAACTTCGCATTTTAGGAATAAAGAACAACTCGACTAATGTACGTCAATTAATCAGCTAGCAGATTAACATTAAGTTTCAATATTCGTTGTTTATACTAGTTTTTTACTTCTTATTGCCGCTCACTAAAAATAATTATAAAAGCGTGTATTTAGTGAATATAAGTTTAAAATAATCTTGATTTCTAAAGAATTTCCTTGATATAAGAGTACAAATACATAAATTGGTCATCGGTTACCCCGTAAGGTATTTATGTGAATAATTTTGTATTGTTATACAGAGCAAAATCGAATTAGCCATTTCAGTGTTTCTGGTTGCTTAAATCACTTTTCTAAAGGCCAACAATTTTGTTCAAGATCAATAATTAAAATCTAAAATTATTTTAAATATCTTCAAGGATCAAAAATTGTCAAAAAGCAAACAAATGGTATACCAATGTAATTGAAGCTGAGAGACTTGAAAAGGAAATTTTAAGCACTCAAATGCTGTTTAGACGCTATAAAATAAATTCATTTGTGCGCAGAGTTTTTACTTGCGATGAACGCTAGAATAATTTCAATAAAGAAAATCGAAAAACCCGTTCAACTAACCGAATCAACACCACAGCCAATATCCGTAGCGCTAAATTGGTGCTCTTAATATGGTGGAACAAAAAGAGATCTCTTAATGATAAGTCACTGAAATCTGGATAGTCTGTTTCAGGCAACCTTGACTGATTGCAATATAACTCTTTAAAGAAAGCATTAGCTAATATATGTCCAGAATTATCAGCCAACAAGAAATCATAGTATCCGTCATGACATCGCTCAGCGACAGACTGCCGGTAAAAGCTAGTTTTGCTACTCCCACCTTATGCTGCAGGCCTTGCTTGGCCCTGTTCTCCGCTTTGAGATACACTTTACTTTAAGGAAAAGTATCTGAAATTTGCTTACTAATTCTATTCTAGACTCAAATTAACATCGCACTAGCTTATTCTCACCCTAGTTGCAAAAGTCGGAATTACCGAGAGTCTTGAAGTTCTGGCCTTTGGACATGCAAGAGTAATCGTTCAACTTGTGTGTTCCTAAAATATCGACTTATTTGCTTAAACTGCGCCCTTTGATCATAGCATTTATTTTCAACCCTATAGCGACCCTTTTCCAACACTTAAGTTTTTAGAATAGAATTTCCAGAATGGTTTATAAGAGAATAAAAAATGAATTTGTCTAATTTAACATAATTCTAGACATGTGTTTTAATAGTTGTTTTTGCCCCCTTTAAACTACTTACTGGTTACTATTGTAGTGTAGGGTATCAGATACCAACATTAACGACAACAGCACAAGTGCAGGAAAGCAACAGTTGAAATCAAAATCTATTGAAAATGTAATGATCTGTCACGGTGAAGCGGTTTTGGTCATAGGGTTTTGCTAAAGAAGTAAATTACATACTTACATACTTGCAACAAAAAAGCCGGCAATACAATGAATAAAACTTATACGAATAGCCTTTTTCTTTAAAGTAACTTTACTTTGTCTTTTCAATTTAAAAAACCGGCAGGAGCTTAGTTGAGCATTTTTATACACTGCAGACTAAACTTTTCTTGCTAGTTGACAGGTTTGACAGTTAGAACCGCATATCACTATATAAAAATAAACCAGATTCTGCCTAAAATCCGGCAGCAAGAAAACCACAATATCAGAAAAAAATCATTGTCCAATAAAAATACAATAAAGGGAAGAATTTATAATTTTAAAGCAATTGTTTGTATTTTTACTTTTATATAATTCCTTTATATTTTGTGAACTATAAATGTTTTTTTAAAGAAAAATTGTTGGTGTTGAGTTAAAAAAAATAAACAAAAGTGTTTGCTGCAAAATGGGGACAATAATATTAATAAATATTAAAGGCGGCAAATTCTTAAGGCTGTCAATAAGTATGCGTTTGATGCAAACAATTAAAATGACATTTGATGACACATGACAAGCGTCTTCTTAGACTTCACTGAACTGTATCTGCAACATGAAATGCCTGAAATAAAAGCAATAAAAAAAACAAAATTAAAAACAGATTTTAAAATTCAATGCGCTATTCAATGTCTACAGATCTTTAATGGAAAATTAATTGAATATATTTTGATTTCGCATGGTGAAGAATCAACGCATAATCTTAGTTATATTAAGGGATAAATATTAAAAAGCTGAAGTTAGGTTATAGAAATAACATGAAAAGTACAGACTTTCGTACGGGCAAGTGTCGCCAGTAGATTTTTTAAAAATAATTTTTTCCTACAAAAACCATATAAAAAATTTCATTGTGACGGGTGGGATAATTTTGTTAACATTTTAAAAACAGTTTACAGACAAAGCTCCCATTGTGGTATGATTTTATGCGCTTAATCTTAGGTAGACACTGAAGGAACATGATTTCTGCTTACAAAATTAAATATACACACAAAAAGTTATCTAAGAAAACTTTACCTAAATCAAGCCATAGCGGTGTCAAAAGTACGGTGAGTACGGTTTTTCTTAAATCAAGTACGAAATTTCTTACTCCAAGTAAAATTTTTCAAGTACGAATTTCTTACTTTTAGTCACAATTAAGCCAAAAAAGGATTGATTTAAGTTCGGAGCCGTACTTGATGTAAGCGTGAAAAAGATTGATTTAAGCCGTAAACTGGATTAATTAGAAAGTGAAATGTCATTTTTTTGACTTATGGAGCTTTATTTAAGAAGAAGAATTTTATATTTTATTTTTATTTTATAATTAATTTATAATTTGAAAATTGAATTTTTTGTACTTGCCGAAGCTGAGATTCGAACCAGGGATTTTTGCACTGAAGCACAAGCCCGTTACCTCTAGGCCACCGAGACACATTGTTTTCATATGTAAAATAATATATTAAAACAACAAGCTTTTTTCTGCTTGATTTGTTGAAGCAATCCGAATAGGCTTGATTTAAGAAAATGTAAATAAGGATCGTACTTAAAAAGATTTTGGATAAATTCAAGAATAAAATTCTTGATTTTAGAAAGAGAGTTTTCTTTCTGTGTATAGACTCCAAATTCACATTTTTTAAAATATTCCTGAGATTATTATAGTGTTTTTGATCGTATTTAAAACATTATTTCTACACAGAAAGGAAAAACACATTCCTAAATCAGGAATTTGATTCATAAATTTATTAAAAATCGTACCTTAAGCTTTTAAATAAGATCCTTTCTTAGTTTTTTTTTAAATCAAGCCTATTCGGATTACTTCAACAATTCAAGCAGAAAAAAAAACTATTTTACATTAAAAAACAAAGTGTCTCTAGCGCTCTGGTGCTCTAGTGAGGAGATTCCTCGGTTCAAATCCAAGCTTCGGTAAGTACATAAAAGAAAGATTTTAAATTCTCACAATTAAATATCTTGAAAATGAAAATAAAATATCAAAATCTTCTTCTTTAATAAAGCTCCGTAGGACAAAAAAATTACACTTCTTTTTTGTATTAATTACGCTTACACTTACATCAACATTTTTATGCTACATCAAGTACGGTTTCAAACTTTTATTAATCCCTTTTTGGCTTAAATATTTCTCAAAGTAAAAAATTTGTACTTATTTTCAGAAATTTCGTATGTACCCAGCAAAAACTGGTGCTTCGCCGTAGGTAGGTTTGTATGGGTATATCGCGATGTCCCACTTAGTTGCATTTCGTGTTAAGCGCTTATTTTGGCGCTTATTTTTCGCCGTAGGTAGGTTTGTATGGGTATATCGCGATGTCCCACTTAGTTGCATTTCGTGTTAAGCGCTTATTTTGGCGCTATAAATATGCAATTAATTCATATAACTTTAATGCTACTTTAGTTGTTGAAATTTATTGCGTAATCGAAATAAATGTTTTGTCGTGTTATTATGATCGTTACTTGGCGAAAAATTATTGTTTTTTTACTCACTGCTTTACGGTAGTGCTTTTAAGTATGCACTTCAGTAAGCGAGTGTGGAAAAGAGTAAAAGTTTTAATTTACTGCCATACACTAGTGCCTTTATTAAGGGAATAAGTGATAAGAGATAAGATAAAGAAATAAGTGCTTTCTGCGAAGCGCATTAGTATACTAGAAAAAGCAGTTACTGCTTACAAAATCTCAATTATTTTTTGAAACCGCTGGGTTTATATTTTGTGTGTATGATTTTTAATGAATTGTCCTTCCCAAATATTGTTGGTTCACTTATATTTAAAAAAGACTTTGCGAATGTGTTTATATATTAAAATAAAATTTTCTCTAGTAATTTATGAGGTTATATCTCATTCTGGGAGTTGGACTTAAAAATGTACATATATTGCAGCCATGGTAAATTTTAGATTGTTCGCGATATGTATACGCGATATGTATATCAAAAAATTACCCGATAATAGTTATGTACTGAAAATGGTCGCTGATGTTAAGTAATATACACACGAGATTTTGCGAAGATAGAGCAATATTCATGTCAGCTACAGCTTTATTTGGGATATGTCAAAAAATGGTCCGATTATTACCAAAAACATTAGGCTTTGTGACAGTGCTAAACAATTTATTTACGCCAAATTTCAACAAAATAACTTTAAAACTGCGACGTGCACTTTATTAACAAGGATACGTAGATACTCTGCCGGGAGAAGAGACATACTAAAATCGACTCAGGAAGTGATTCTTAGTCAGTGATGCGCAAAAATAACAATGTGTTTGTATTGGTGAGAAAACAATAGGCTATTTTAATGAAAAAGCAAAAGGAACAATGGTAATTAAAATGACATGATATTGATTAGGAGTTGTAAAGAAATTTATTCAACTATTTTGTAAAATAAAAAATTTATTTAGGCAAAACAACATATTTTTACTTTTTAGCAAAAAAAAAAAAAAATGTTTTTACTTATTAATTTTAAAAAAATATTTGGCTTAAGAGATATTTATTTAAAATAATAAATCTAAAATTCATGAAATTTTACCATTCATTTAGCCCAGCGTGAAAAAATAAAAAAAAGCACGTACACCAATGATAGGCACACTAATACTATCGCATTTGTTCTTGTATATGTGCAGTTTCAGATAATATTAATTCATATTGTTGTTAGTCATTCGCTTTGTTTGAAAACTCATCTAAGACTGACTAAAAATTTCTAATGGTTTGTATACGTGTAGTTAAGATAATAGAGGGAATTTGCGCGGTGAGGCAGAATGCCTGACTAGGACGTAAGCACACGTACATCCGCCCTTTCATTGACGACTTAAAATTAGATCATAAGAATACATGTATTTTTATTTTTCACAGTTGTGGTATGGCCTGCATGTTACGGTTTAAGTCGATCGGTGTGCTTCAGGGTTCGTGTCAGACCATTGTTTTTTGGTGTTACAAACGACGCATAATACCCCTACCACGCATTTTAACAACCCCGAAATATTAAAAATCCTAAATAAAATAATTTAAACTTATTAACTTTTATGCAGAGCCAACGGCTTAAGAAAACTATTAAGTTTTTTGATTAGCAACTAATGGATTAACAATTATCGACGCATGAAACAATTATATAAAGCTTTACTAAAGTAAAACTTGACCATAACTAACGTAAAGTATTTGCCACATTTATAGCCATTTAATTATTTCTAATTATAATAGATATTTCTTAAAGTTCCTGTCGTGATTGCCCTGTCAACTTGCCTGGCTTCGGCACTAAATTATGAAATTGCAATATTCATCGCCAAATGATACAAAAAACAAATAACGAAATGTACTAAAAAAAGGACTTTGTAGAGGAGAAGATATTATTTATGATTATGTTGCAGCCATTAACTTTATACTTTATAACATTTGGCCATAATTACACAATTTGAAAAACAAACACAAATCGGATGATAGAGAATACCCAGCGCGCAAAGATATCCTACGATGACTGTTACAGACAAGATATGTCTGGGAATTATAATGTACGACGTGTCTTTAAGATTTTTGGTCGATTTCTCGTAGAAATGTTTATGTTTTTTTTATTTCCTTGTGCTTTGTTGTTATTTGTTTGTGGGTTTGCTATTTTCTTTTTCTTTTCTCTTTACTAATTTTATGTTAAGGTTTTTTTCTTACTGTTAGCAAAATGGACGTTTGATCTTATGAAACAAAGTGGCGCTATAGTGCGATGATAGCGCGCTAGATGCAAATCAAATTGTTTTATAAATAAGCAAATAAACAACGATTAAAAACCACAAAAAATTAGGAAACGGGTCATTATAATTTTTCAACATATATTTTTATTAATAATATTAGTTAAAAAAGGATTCTGCATATTCGCAGACGTTTCTGTTAGATATCGCAGAGATGTCGGCGAATTTTGCTGGCTGGGAAGTAGCGTAAAATCAAACAGCAACACATATACATTCACAAGACAACATACACACACACAGACCATACACAATTTGGCTTAAAATGCTGATGAAAACAAAGGGGCAGATTGTGCAGATACAGCCAATTTTATTGAATACAAAAATTCAATTTCAATATCAAAATGTAATTTTGTTGTTGGTAGATTTGTTATTTGTTGCCCAAGCATAAAACTGGCAGGATTGCAGAGAAATAAAAACGTATTCGATAAAAAAGTGAAAAAAAAATTAAATTCTAAAAAATGTTATAGCCAAAGCGTGTAAAGTCCAAAACAGCCACAGGATGAAACCAATGAATATGAGAATTGTTAACTACATATATTATTTTCACCATATACGAAATATACATACATACGTCGTTTGGTTCATAAAAAAGTATAGATTTTTTAGTCATATTATTTTTCAATCCAATTGGATTCGCCTGAAGTTGTTTTAATTTTGTTTCACAATTTAAGTTCATTTGTTTTAAATAAAAAACCAAAAATAATAAAATAAACGAAAGAAAATAAACTGAAATCGAACAAAAGCGTACAAAAATAAACCAACTGCAATATTGGTAACAGGAAAACACAGGCAAAAGCGAGAAGACCAACATGATGATAGCGATATTTCTAGCAATAAAGGGTGGCTGTTGAAAGTTGCTACAAAAAAAAAAACACTTTCTAATAAGATGTAGCACATGTGTCACCGACAGTAGAGGCCATTCGGATTTAATTTTTTTCAAAGCTTCATGAAGTTTATTTGTTTATGGTAGCAGCTTTCTACAACCACCCTGTATTTAACGGGTAAAATCAAAAAAGTCATATGTCAAGAAAAAGTAACGGTGTTTACTTTATGTCATCCCTATAAAAACAGCAGTTAAAGCTAAAAACGCCAGGTCACTTCCTGACCTTTCGTATTGTAAAAAGTATAACCACTAAAATATTTTGAAGACGCTTTCAAATGTCATACGAGTTTCGGAAATTGACAGTAGAAACATCAAATTTCTGGTTTGTTAGAATATATTTGAGTTAATTTTTGTATTGGCTGATCAGATTCTGAGACAGTTCATCGCGTATTTAGTATGGCATGCAGTGCAGTAGATTTTTTTTAATTTCTTGCATCATTCTTTTCATACTTGTCCTAATATAATTAACTGATATTACTATGCTTACAATTAGGTATTCCAGAAGAAGCCAGTCCTACGATGTCAAAAGAAAGCTGAAACAAACGAAAAGCAGTCACTCATATTCATTCGTAAAAATGTCCTCTTATCTCTGGACTTGTCGTTCGCTTGACTTGTACCAACCTGTGAGTTTGATCGATGGTACTATGTTGACTTCTAACGACAAACTGGTGATTTGGAATGCAGTTTTGCCACTTAAGATGGAGCCAGCCTCTTTTGAATCAATTTCTGAAATAATTTGAAGATAGTTGGTTAAAGACTAATAGGCCTGTATGACTCTTCTTTCGAAGGTTCTATCCCTATTGGCGGGAAGTATTCAAACCATAATATGGCGTTAAAAATAAAAATAATTATAGCTTTTGCGGTGCAAGGTAGCCCTAAAAGTATTTTATTATTAATTTTATCAAACCCAAGAGCTGTTTTGCGTTCAAGTTAAAAAAAAGCATTTGGGACATTCAGAAATTGGAATCGTACTTCTTGGTGTACTCATAATAGCACATTTATTGGGAGCGAATACGTTTTTTTTAATGATTTCCAAATATATTGCAATTTTTTCGCCATTTTCTGTCCAGAATCCTCACAGCTAATGCAGTAGGGGGTTTGCGATTACAGGCCCTCTACAACCTTTTGCCCACCACAATAGTAAGTAACTTGTGTGAGGAGTCCAATCTGTACTTTAGGGATAGTGATTTATGTGCCTCCAACAAACTTCTATGTTGGTTTTGGGCGATCTGTGCTTCTGTCACTTTTTGTTGGCTCTACTTTTCAAACACAAAAGGTTTACTACATCTGTAGAAAAAAATCTTTTTTATCTATTCTAGTGGAAGGTAAAATATTGGCTTTTAATATGTTCTTTTTGGATTTCTTCTAGAGTTATTGTCGGAAAGTTTTTTTAGCAGTGTGTGCTAAAAGAAATTTAGGCCAATTTATCCTTTCAGATAAGAAAAATAACTAGTTGTGATGTGGTAAGGATTACATATGATGACTATTGAAGGTGAGAAGTTGAAAAAAATTTAAAAACGCTTGAACCTTCTTCAAAAAGTTTCGTGAATATAACTTTTATTGTTTCAAAATCAATAACGTCTAAAATTTTATTATGATGAGTTGATAAAAAGTTGGTTGTAATTTTAAAATTCAGTCCCATTCATAGACCGAATAATGCAAAACTTTAGGTAGCAGGCAAATGAGCCGGGAGCCCCAGTATTTTTGCTTAATACTTTAGTCGCAAGCAGCAATACAGCGGGCAACCAAGGATTAGTAAAAACCGTTTTACTGATTAATTTTGTATAAAAATAACTAGGCTAACAATTAGACAAAATCGGGAAGTTCTGGGAATTTTTTTAAACACAAATATCACCTGCTTGAATATAAGGCTTAGAGAGGCCATCTATAAAATGATGCTTAGGTCTCGTTTTGACTAGTATAGATAAGACCCAATATGCAGCTCAGAAAGGCCACATATTAAATGGTGTTTGAGTCTAGTTTTAACCAGTTTGAGTCTAGTTTTAACCAGTATAGTAATATATGATACGAAAGATTCTAGATGGTGGAATCTTTCGTATTATATAAAGTACAATAAATTATATTAAAGACGGTTTTTGATGCTATATGAGTTTAAGAAAGTAACATTATATTTCATTTTGGGTTGTTAGAAAATATTCGAGTTAATTTTTGTTCTTGCAAATACTGCTTGTGTTTTAGAAGCCAATTCTAAGGAAGTCTGTTAACTATTAAGTACTGCCTGCAGCAAGAGTACTGCATTTTTTGCGCCAAGTCATACTCGTCATGAGTTAAATAAATGATGTAACCATTTCCTCAATTACGCTTTCCAGGCACTTAACATTTGGGCCGGTTTGTTCGTTTGTCGAAACGTCTTTAATGGTAAGTTTAATCATAACTATGATTACATTTTTCGCCAAAAACTTACTACTACTATAGTAGGGTTGTGGCAGTCTTAATAATGATCTTCGTAACCATACAATGATGAAATTGTTTGCGATCATATTCCCGTGACCATACTCAACCATTTTTTTCCCTGAGTGTAAAAAATTTAAATGTTGGTAGACATAAACAAACGTTTCATATATTTTATTTAACAAATGTATTGCATACTCAAATTGCGCTTAGCATAATTCTACAAAAGAAGATTTTTGCAAATCTTCAAAAAAATAATAAATTATTATAAAAATCCCGATTAATGTATATTGGAATGAAAGGAATGAAGCTCATATACAATTCAAAAGTATTTTTGAAGAGGTAAAAATTTTTTGCGTTGGTATGGGAATTTTCGTTGAAAAGCTAGTTTTGTACTTCATTTAGAAGTCCTTTCCAAAAAATAGCAGCATTAAGTGTTTGATTTTCCTATTTAAGCAAATTTTTATGTTTCGAAATTTAAGTATTATGTTGCGGTTCGTGGCAAATTACTTTTCAAATTACTTTTTTCCAGACAAAAATTAACAGATGGAGTGGCATGTTTTCTCTTAAATTTCATTAAATTTTAAATTACAATTTTTACATTTATAAGCTTAATCGAATACAACGACTTTACGATATCTAAAGGTAATAAATGAAACAACATTTTGTTGTAAATATAATGACAACAATAATAAACGAATAAAAACCAAAAGAGGGATCTGCAAACAACGCAACATGAACGTTGGAAATTAAAAATACATTAAATGGTAATAATTTGCAAATTGCAATAATTTAAATTTTCTCTGCTGGCAACCGAAAATTTTAAATCAGAAATACATATCTGCAAATGGAAAACATTAAGATTTAAGCAGAACAAGAACAGGAATAACACATGCATGCAGTGTAAGGATGTATGTATATGTGATGGCATAAAACGATGCACAAAAGTTTGCATAAGGAACCATTTTCAAACATAAAGGGGACCGTTTTTCGAAATTGAAATTCTGAACACAAATGTTACAGGCAGCATCAACGCCTTCTTTTTGTTTTAGTGGCATCATGCGTGGTGGTATGGAAAGAAAAAGTGTGTTGTATGAATATTTCAATTTCTTTTTTACCGCTGCCGTCTGTCCACAAAAAAAAGGTCTGTCCAGCTGTTGGAAACTGCAAGAAGTAAAATAAAAAAGGCAAAACACTCAAAACAAATGAAAAGAGGTTTGAATTTTACTTGGTGATGATGATCATGATCAACCCATTGCTAGTTGCTCGGATGGCTCTTCGTTTGTTTAACTGCTTGGCATTTGGATGTGCAAAAAACGATTAACATTTGTAAAGATTTAATAAAATGAAATTTTCGCGATCACCTGTCAATATAACCTGCTGTGATCTTAAATATGGGCTCCATTCGATTTTTAAATGAAACCAACAATGACGATCATGATGACGATGTTTTTTTCACTTACAGAATTGCGTTGGTTGCATTTTTTGTGACTGTCATTGTTATTATATTTTTTCCTGTATTTATTTAAGTTTATTTGGGTTTTTGTTTTGTTGTACTTTGTAGCAAAAAGACAAGGCGCAAGTTGTTTAACTGCAGCTATAAAATTCGTTTTTCTGATTTTTTAATTCTTTGCAGCTCAATGGGAGGCATAAAACAGATATATTTCCTAAAATTATTTCCCAACCATGTTGGTTCTTGCTCAATTCCTTTTTTTAACAGTAAGGCTTGTGTTTGTATCCCAAGATTGTTAGGATATTAAACAGCCATTCTGAGAATTTATGGAACAACACATAACCAAGAATATTTCTACCAAATTAATGATCACATTGTAGCCACTATGTATTTTTGGATTTTTTTTACCCTTTTTAACATTTTAGTAGATATTTATATTTTTAAACAAAAAAAAAATTAGTTTCGGCAACAATGTTGGTGGTGGAATTATTCATCTAGTTTTTTTCTTTTTTTATAAGCTTTTTGATTTCGTTTCTAATTTAAATACTTATATATTTGCAATATCAGAGATTTATATTGAAATTAAAAAATATACAAATCAAACTGTTTAACCCTTTCTTACTCTTTTCCTTACTTACACCTTTCAAAATTAATTAATTTGTATTTCTTTCTTTATATCCTTAATTTTGGCATATCTTGCAAAAAAATTAAATTTTTTTCATTCCTTAATCTCCAGACACAATAGTTACATGGGCAGTAATCGTTATTTGAATGTCGCTTAAGATAAGATTTTAGTTTGCTCCTTTCAGCATTAATTTTGCAGCTGCAGACAACATGTTGTTGAAGATCATGACATCATTTTCTCGCCATATAAATAATGTCTTGATGTAGACATATTTTTGAGCTAAAAAAATCTCTGACTTTTATTTAATTTAATTCTGTTTTGCTCTTGACCATTCTGGCCAAGAAATGCAAATTACAAAACTTCAACATTTTGAATTAATTCGAGAGCCAATGTGGAATGTTAAAGAGAAACAAGTTTTCTTATCAGTTTCACGGTTGCAGTTGCGATATCATTTACTGCCTATTGCTGCCACAATGCAGCGGACAGATTGCGTGATTTAATAAGTGCCGATCGGCTTAATACAAATATTAAAAACGCTTAAAATCTCATATACACCTCACTTAATGGTGCTTTTTTATAAAAAAAAAAACACTATTACGTTGTACGATTATTTTGTTATATTTATGAATCACGGGGAACGTTTGAATAATCAGTATGCAGAAGTTGTAGTCATAAATCGTTAGTCCACCAAATCATTTGTTGCAACGTTGATATTATTTTTTTTAGTACTGAATCTTTGCTTTCGTTTTTAAGCTTTAAAAAATTATTAAGTAATATTAGCCCAGTCAGTGATAGACTTAAGCTTAAGTTAAAAAAAAAATATAAACTTACTTAAATGGTTTATTTTAAGGGTAAGGTGTTTCGGTCATCCACAATGGTAAAGTTAGATGATCCTTTGAACAATTTTAGTCACCAGGACTGTGGGGAGCGGCTCCAGCGAGCCTGCAGCATATTATTGAGCTAATCACATGGTTGACACTCAGTATTTACTAGGCTTGTCTCTCCTGGTCATATAACCGCACACAGTGAACGGACTCTGACGACTCATATAAGAGCAAAGACTACAGGCATATTCGTCTCACGTCTTGCCTGCCTACAACCCTGGAGAAGCCAGTTTATGTCCGCCTAAATGCAACAATCTGTGCTTTTTTTTAATTGGACTCTCAAAACGCCTTCACCAAAGGAAATTAATGGAAACGACCCTCAAATCATTAGCTGGATAGAGAGTTCTTTTGAATTAAGGAACTAGAAAATTGGGTGCTATCTGGACATAGAGGGCACGTTCATTAGCCGTAACAAGAATACGGACGCTTCGTGGATTGGAGTTGACAGTCCTTTTAATTTTGTATAAAAAAAACTAGGCATTTACAACTTGTTGGAACGTAGGATAATAAGTAAACGATAAGAAGAGCTGATATTATGAGTTTACTTATTAGACGAACACCTAAGATAAGATCTATCGACATTACTTTGGAACATTACCATTAACATATTGGTCAGGAATATGAACTTAATAAAAATAAGAACTGTGCCTATACGTCTGGTGTTGCAACTTGATACCGTCTCTGTTAAAATGGAATTGGCTTCGATGGAACTCAGTGAGTGGGACGCAGATACAAGATTTTTTCTTTTGCCCCCGGACACTGAACGGAGTGGTACAGACTCTTTCACATATCGGACTTTATCTGGAAGTCATTCTTGACTGTAGGCTGTCTAAGATCCCAAATTTGGAAGCGAAATCGGTGAAGGCGCAGACTGCGCGTGTGTTTAGAAGTGACACTGGCTAGATCTGGGACCCCATTCCCCGGAATATTGGTTAGCTTAACAAAATGGTGATAGAGCCAGTTCTCTCCCATGGAGAAGAGGCCGGTGAGAGACTCCAGAATCTACTTCTAATCATCTACATATTGAAAAGCTGATGCAAAACATTCTGATAACAGGCACAATTAGAACAAATCCAACTTTTTTACTATAAGCTGTACTCCCAGACTTACCAGCAGACTTTTTGGCGAAGAACGATTGAGGCAGAAAACATGTGGTCATGCAAGTATTATTGAAGGTTCGATCTTGTTCCCAATCTGAATGACTACTGCACACCGAAATCTTTACTCTGCAGAAAGCTCTCCTTCGCAAGTTCTAAGGAAGGGGCGAGTAAAATCATCTCCTGGGGATTTTTTGATCTTAAGATGTATAGTTCCAGGGGAAAACCTACTATTGGTGGAGGAGCATTGAATGCATAAAGAAGAGTTCGGAATTCATTCAGACTCCCCGATTGATGTAGTGTACTACAGGCTGAACTGTCAGCAATAAGCAAAGCTGCTAACGGTATATATGGCAAGAATTTCAATATCTTTACCATATTAGAGCCGCCATTAGGTCCATTGGTGTTGTATGCTGTACATCACAACTATTCCGCAAAAAAAGCGGCAATCTTGTTAAAGTGTAAAATCACACACAATTCAAACAAAAGAAGGATTTGCCCTATTTAATGCAAGACACAAATATTTGATCCGTTTATTTTGAAAGTAGCATAGGTCACTTTTTTTAAAGTCGAGAGATTTTAAGATATGAAAAATGCCGTTTAATAGTATTTAGTGTTGGCATTATCTTGATTTTTTTAAAGTGACTTATTACACTTTCAAAATAAACGGCTCATATATTAATCAACTTTTTACTAATTTTTTTCTTTATATATGACAGCCTTAAATATTTTCTTAAAAAAAACAGTAAATGAAAAGAAAATTTCGTTTTGTTTTAGCTTTAGTTGTTATATAGTCTGAAATTATTTACACAAAATTCCTTTTCAATGGTTTAAAGTATTAAGTTTGCCACTTATAGATGTCAAAATGAATATGTATTGAGGTCTTTATTGCAAATAAAGTACAAAATAAAATAACAAGCTTTAAACATTCACAATCAGTTAAAGGGCTGCGAATGAAAATGAAATCAGTTTAAAGTTTTAATATACGATATTCATCCATATGTGTCCAAGATTATTTCTGATGATTAACTTTTGCAGTAAGATATGAAAATTTAAGTCAGGTGTATTGAAAAGATAAGATTTTAAATTGGAGATCTTTTGAGATATTTTTTTAAAAATTGATCTTATGATTGTTTTTATTTACTTTTAGATGTTTTGCCTTGTTTTAAGAACTTTGACAATGTATGTTTAAGAATGTATGATGGCAAACTTTTTTATATGCAATTTAATTTAAATAGGCTCAATCGATTATACAGGGTGGGTGATAAAAGCTGCTACTGAAAAAATGATTTTTTGATAAGATGTCGCACATGTGTTACCGAGGGTGGAGGCCATTTGAATTACCGCACATGTACATATTAAATTAATTCATTAAGTTTTGAAAATATTTAAATCCAAATGGCATACAGCTTCGGTGACCCACAGCGACATTTTCTGAAAAAGTTATTTTTTTTTGGTAGCAGATTTATTTATATATTTAAGTGTAAACGGGATTATTCCATATATTAAAAATATTTTTTTTGCTAACAAATTTTTATGAAAGAAGAAGAGTTTTACATTTCTATTTTATGCATATTTAATATTTATAGTACACAGAAAAAAATGGTTTTAATCTTCAATAAAAAAAATCCCGGTATCCAAAAAGTTTTTTTCCAGATTTCCTGTGATAAAGATTTTTGCAAATATGATAATCAAGTTGTAATATACAATTTTTAAACTAATTATAATTGACTTTTCTTTTTACAACTATTTATGTACATACTAATATTCTGTTTTCTTTTTAAAACTTGTGACACTAATTTACTTAGTAATGCTGGAATTTTACTCTACTAACTTAAATAAATAAACAAAACTAGTACCTATACATCTAATTCTCACAAAAAGTTTCATTTCTCATAATTACATTTGACCTTCTAACAGCTGCTTAAGAACAGATATTGTTTGTTGTATTCTTTATATTACAACATACATACATTTACTTAGCATTAGGGTAATTATTTCAAGAAATATAATTAATAAAACAAATATTTAAAATTTTCTGGTTGACTTAATTGCCTGTTTGTTGTCTGTTGAAATTTAAACTACAACTTCCAAGTAAATACATCTACTTGTAGATATTTTCTTTTTACTACAAGCTTAAATATATTTGATATTGTTACTTATTGTATGTATATTTGATATCATAATTAAGCAAAATGATAAATTGAAATTAAGAAAGAAGCTAATGATGGTCTTAGTAAATAAAAAACTGAGAGTCTGTGTTCATAAGCAACCGAAGCTTACAAGCGCAATGATACAAAATATAAAGACGAATATGTACCATTTAATGATAGTCAATAATAAGCTTCGCCATTGTTAGTATTTTCCGACCAAATAGGTCGGGTTTTTTCTTGTTTGGTCGGATGGTCGACTAAAACTTATTTTGTTCTGGTTACGACGCGTGTTGTAGTTATTTTCAAAAAGTCTAAAAATTGTTCGGATCTCAGTTAACTCATTTACTTTTTTTAATGGACAAAAACTAAACAGAAATGTCAATGATTTTTGTCTCAAAATACCTTAAGCCCATTTTGCAATAAAGCTACCAGCAAAAAGCACAAAAGAAGGCATTTATATTTTTGTTGGCACAAAAAGAGAGATGATGTCAAAGTATTGACTTATTTCGGAATAAAAACCATTTCATAAAAATTAAATGAAATCAGAAAAGCCCTTGCGATCTTGTCAACCTTGTACGTAATTTACATCCTTAAAAATCATAGCCTTTTTACTAAATATTGTACAAATTTTAAATTTTGTGAGTAAAACTTTTACACCCGTTTTAATGGGCTTTAAAATATTGGGAAAGTTTTTCCAAGTCCACAGTCTGTCAAATATTTAGTTTTTAATTAATCGAGTGACTGCGTAAGTCAAACCAACAAAGCTGCCACCATTCAAAAATAAAAAAATGTAGGGTGTATCATTTTTTTTTCTAACATACGGTCAAAATGTTTCTAAGCGGAAATAAAACTATTCATTAAAATTTAAGCACAGTTAGGCAGCAAACTAAATCATGGCAGAAATTTACCGATTTTAAAACTGACAAAGAGTCTTGAGTGCAATGTTCCATGTAAGTGAGCATACTTACATAGCTTTGATGCAACAACAGAAAAACAAAAACATTACCAATAACACAGCACTAGTAATATGAAAAACTTTTTTTAATTATTTCAATGAATGAATTAACTTTTTTTAATAAAAACAGCGATATAACCAAAAATGAAATGCATGTTTGGTGTTCATTACGCAGTTTCTGATTGAATATATTTAATCTAAATCAGTTCTAACGTCATAGCAAAGTATCTCACTACTTAATAAATGTTACATCTGCTGCTGTGAATACAGTGTAGGTGGATTGTTCTACTAAAATAGAACAAGAGAAAGAGCATTAAATAATATAATTGAAAATGGGTGGGCAACATAGTTGTTAAGTACATATATGAATGACTGTTAAACAGACTAAAAAGTGTTCGTTTATTTAAAACATAACATAATTTAAAACAAACAAGTGCTTAACGGTCAGATTCGTTGTTGGCGGTTGAGTTCACGCTAGTCATATTATTTTTATTTTCATTTTTAAACAATAATTATGATGACGAATTTAAAAAAATTCGTCATACATACAGAGAGTAAAAAGCCGGTAAAGCATTTGAACAGTATACCTGAAAGAGATCAGTTCGCTTATCAGATAAAAAAAATTAACTGAAATACAACAAAAAACAAATTTCAAACACTAAATATTATAAATAAAAAAATATATACAAAATTCGAAAATATTTGTTTACTTCTGTGTACTACATTCGTACACTGAAACTGTGTCAATGTATTAAGTTAAAAGCAAGTGTTAATTTTTAAAAATATATTAAAAGAAAATAGTACTAAAATAAACACAAATTTGTTATGTTATTTGAAAGGCAAGCTTATTTGCATAGAAAAAATTAAAACTGCTCGTAGCACAAAAATTTTTAACTCGTGCCGTTACTCTAGTTTAAGCTTATGTTTGCTATTCAAAGCATGTCGAAGAAATTTTCCATACTGCTGGCAGTTTCTGTTACTATTCTCTTGCTCTTGGTATTGGTGGTATTGGCAGTCATCGGAAGTTCATGTGAAGGTCTAAGAAACTGCGATTCATTTGAGCCAATCTGTGCTTCAAATAAAAATGAGCATCAATTTTTTTATAGCCAGTGTGATATGGAACGAGAAAATTGCATGACCGGAACAGGTAAATAAATGCTTGCAAAGTGTAAAATATATTTATTCGTATACTTTTTTTAATATTCTTTCCATGCTTGCTGCTTAATTTTTTTTCCTTTCGTTTAAAGATTTAATAGAGCAATTCCATATGAAAGCGATCACCTTTTGGACGACCCCTCTCCGATTTTAAAATAAATAGTCTCAATCGATTGCCCAGCAAAAAATAATGTACCTACATATTTTTTTTTTTTTTTATAGTGACTGGTTTAGTGGTGGTGTACACCACTGTCATGTGACAAAATTGAAGAATTCTTCATAAGGGACCTCATTGAAAGTTGTTTTAAAAAAAAACTACTAAAGCGATCGCAACGAGTGATAGCTCGTTGGAAAGGTATTAAATCAGGCTTTAATTGAAAAATAAAATTTTCCTAAATTTTCTTAGAAATTTACCTTTAAATTTTCCCATGAAAATTAAATTTTCCGATTTTCCACAGAAGCTCCTAAATTTTCCGGCTAATTTTTTTTTTTTTTGGATTCCTCATAATTTTTGCTTTAAGAATCAGCAATAAAAAAATGGGCCCCGACTCCTTGTTTGGACAGGAGAAGAGCATTTAAGAGACCACCTTTATTGAAAAATAAAATTTTCCTAATTTTTCTTAGAAATTTACCTTTAAATTTTCCCATGCAAAATTAAATTTTCCGACTTTCCACAGAAGCTCCTAAATTTTCCGGCTAATTTTTTCTTTTTTTGGATTCCTCATAATTTTTGCTTTAAGAATCAGCAATAAAAAAATGAGCCCCGACTCCTTATTTGGACAGGAGAAGAGCATTTAAGAGACCACCTTGTTAAAAATACATTTTAAAAATTATTTTACAGTTAAAAAAACATTTATGAAGAAAAAATCTTTTTTATTTTGCTGCTTATACTTAATTACAATATTTATTAAAAATTTCAATTGTTTTGGCATCATTATAAAATTAAAGTAACTTTAAATTTAGCACGTCGGCAGACGAAGAGTACCGCTTTACATTAATTGACATATCAGAAATATTTGGTATGAAGCAATGAAACTTTTGCGTTCCAGTTATAGTTTTGACCTTATTATATCTGTTTTGAATTCGTCGCTCCATGGCATCGTGTTCTTTTTGAGTGCATAAAACTGTGTTAATGGCAATTTCCTTGCTTTGAATCCACGAAAACAAATGTTGTACATTTAAGATCTGGTCAGTATATGGCCTTTGCAAACTTGCCTTAGTCGCCATGCGTTTTAGGGTTCCCCCTAACGCATCGCATGGGCCCTTGCCGTGGGACGTCGCGAAAAAGTGCCACTCGACCTTGCAGTTTTGTTCTTCTTCAATTATGCAAAGATTGTAAAAATTTTTTTTATTCTTGTACTGAGAAGCCGCGCCGTCTGAGAAAAACGTTACTTTGTCGATTGCATCGAATTTTGATCTTAAGAACTCAAACAGTTTCATTTGAAATAAATAAACGGACACATAATTATGAGATAAACTCTCCCCGACAACAACAAGGCTTACGGTCTGTAGTTCGTTATCTTCGTTTTTGAAATAAATGCAAAAAGGATGCACCGTGCACTGGTCGTTTGCCCAGTGATAAGCCTGAATTTCATCCTGAACGAGAAAAGTGTAATTCTCGGCAAAGTCGCTTATCACAATGAATTCATTTTGGGCTAATTTCTCCTTACTTTCCTTTAGAAATTTCGATTGCATCTCGGATATGAAATGGTGCGCCTTCAGTTCATTCAACTTGAATCCGAATTCCTCGATGAATTCCGGAATCTGCTTTACCACGGTCTCAAGGGAACATCTGCCGCTGCTAATTATCCACTATTTCGCCATATTTATGGAAAATCCGTGTTTTATGACTTGTTTCTGCACGTGTCATTTTAGGCGAAATATTTATTACCTGGTAATTTAAAAAATTTACAAAACATTTTATGACCTGTAGCCTCAGTCGGGTTTGGTGTGCCATTACATGCCACTGCTGCTATTATCCATGGATTTATGGCCCATCTTGTGAAGGCAGGCAGACCATATTCACTACACACTAAACTTGGGGCTCTTGAAAAAAAAATTGATTTTTTCTTCATAAATGTATTTTTAACCCATTTCGATCCGGTATTCGATATTTCGAACAGTAAAAATCATATTTTTTTCAAAAAAATATTTAAGTATTAAAAAGGTAGAACTACAGGTAAATTTTGATACAAATGTTAAGTCTTATTTGTTAGCAAAAAAAAAACTTTATTACACAATGACCACCCCCTCCCCCTCGAGCCCAGGGACAAATTTCTTCAACCCATATTTTTTAGGCACTTTTTGATAAATTTTTTTAAAATATTATAAAAACAAAAAATAATAATATTATTTAATATAATAAAGTGAATTGTTAGGTGCTTAAATGCACTTAAGTCTAGAGAAAAAATTAGCAAAAGCAAAGATGTAGTTTAACTCAATATTTGCCATATAATACAAATTGGATAAAAAGTTTTCTTTACCAAAAGCAAGTGGATTTTAGATTTGAAAAAATAATGATTGAAGTTATTGGCAAAAATTATTAGTTTACTGGATGACATATATTTTATTGACTTTAACGATTAGGCGCTTTTTATGTTTTGCCAAATAATATTTTTTTTACTCTACGATTTGATGTTATCTATAACCAACGTTTCCTAATGAAAGATGACATTTGGACTACAACTTTTTTTAATGTAAAACATTTTATAAAAGTTTTCGCTATATAGCGATCATTATTAATAAAAACTTTTCAGTATTCAGTATTTTATGACTGGGAAATACACCTGTTATTGTATTAAAAGACAAATCATTTTGCTCATTAAATATAGCGACAGTTTTTAAAAACAATGTTTGTAACCAATAAGGAAAGGAACATGAACGCATTTACAAAAAACTTGAAAATTTTACCATTTTTCTGATACTTAAGAAATCGCAATAGAAATATCTTGAAGATGGCTTGAGGTCTCCAGTTCTAAATGTTTTCGAGACAAGGCTTATCAAAAACTTTTTAAAATTGGTTGGTTCGTATGGCGGCTACCTATTTGTCAGCTCAAATCCAAGTGGTTTTTTCCTCCAAGATAAAGGAATTGCTGTACAAATACTCTGCACTAAATTTGAAGTCGATAGCTCAAACACGATATTTGACTTTTGTACCATTCGAAGCAATGACTTTTTTGTATTGGGATTATAGTGTCAATTTAGCCCTTGTACGATTATTTTGCACTAATTTCAAAATCGATATCGGTTATTCTTTTTGAAATGGAGCGTATCAAAAACTTAAAAAAAAACGGTTTGCTTTAAGAGGGGCTTTTGCTTGCCCTTATTCTTTCGGACTTTCTTTTCTTTCAAAATGTAGATATTGAAGTATAATAACTTTATGGTCAATTTTAATTCGATATCTACTACAGTTTCTAACATATGTATGCGGTTCTTAAATTTAAAAAATATAATTTCTTGGTATGGGGAAAGCAATAACCCAGGTCCTCCTTTTTTAAAATATACGCATTGTACTGGAACCGCTCTGTAGCAAATTTAAAGTCGATAGTTGTACATTTTTACATTTTTAGGGAGCTACCTCTTTCAATCTTATTCTAATCAAATTTTCTCCCATAAAGCTTTATGTCTGAAAAGTGATATATATATAGTGATATGCATATTTATCTGATTTTAAATAGAGATTGTTTGAAAGACATTTCTGATAGTTTGACAACAATAGGTGATCCTTAGTACTTTACTCGACTCCGGAAACTGGATTTAAACAGACACACAGGCGGACAGATTGCCAGACAAACATGGCTATATAAACTTCTCTACATAAAAGAATCAAAAATATTTATACCTCATGGGGTCGTAATTGATAATTGTAGAAATGACAAGCCGAATGACAAATTAATATACGTATACCCTTATCACTATGTGAATGGTATTAAAACAGTGCAATATGAACCCACCCAGCAAAAACTTACATTACTTTGAAATGAGTTAAAATGCTAAAACCCGTTTCGGCACTACCTTCTTATTACCATTTTAACCCATAATTTTAACATCAAGATGACATTGGAGGCATGCTCTCTTAAAAAGAATGATTTAAATAAGTTCTTTACACGCTCGCTTACAAAGAGGTACCCAAATACTGCAATAACTCATTGTTGCTTTTCAAACTCTCTTCTAATATGTTTTGGTTAAAACTAAAACTATCTGCTGAAATTTTAAATAAAAAGTAGCTCATTATATAACAACTGTTAAGTAATGCAGACGATATAAAATAGTCATTAAAAAGTAAGTTTTTTCGCAATGACTAATCACCACCAAGTTTTTTGGGTACTTTGTTAAAAGTAAAAACGCTACTGAGTAATCTATTATATAAAGAAGGGGTGTCTGTATGTATGTATGTTTGTGGACCATTTTTTTTTGAAATTTTTACGGGGAGTTATTTCATTTGTGAGGGACGGTTAGGTTATGAAATTACCCAAGGCCATATTGATCAAGCGCGTAGAGCTAAATATATGAAATTTATAACACGTTTTAAGCTTTGCATGTTTCATTAAATGCACATGAATTTTTCTAAACATTGGGCCCGTAAAGGGATACAAAGAGGACAAAAAGAGAAAAATCTGTAATCTACTATCTTTTGAGGTATATAAGATAGAAACAAAATTTAAAACGTTTAGCGTTTTCCTTAAGAAATAAACAGACAGGTATCTGGAGTTTTTTTTTTAAATTTTGGTCCGAAAGGGCGAAAAAAAGGGTCAAAATTATATTTTGGTACTTTTTGTTACTTTTAAACCAATAAAGATAGAAAAATTTTTCAAATTGCGTTCGATAGGTCTTACAAAAATATGATTACGTTTTTCCTACTTTTTTTAATTTTGAGCCCAAAGTGAAAAAAGGGTTAAAAATATATTTTGATTTTTTTTATGCGTTTTTTGTAACTTTGAAACTAATAAAGATGGAAACATCATTAAAATTAAGTGTGACAGGCTTAACAAATATGAGTACGTTTTTAGATAATTTTTTAATTATTAGATCCTAAGGGGAAGAAAGGGTTAAAATTAGTACCTTTAGTACTTTTTGTAACTTTAAAATCAATTAAGATGGAAACATAATACAAATTCCTCTTCCAGACTTAAGTGGGGCAATCAGCAAATAAAAAAATATATAAATGCTGTTATTTACATATTTTGGTAATTTTACTATGATTGTTGTAGCGAAGCACACCAGGGCTTAGCTACTCTTTTTGTATATTTTTCTCTCATTATTTAGGTTTTCGTTGGTGTTCATACTGTGCACAAATGAAACTTTGCTAGTTTTAAGGCCCCACGAAATAACTTTACCATTTTTACTGTATACGACATTTTTCTATGTCTGTCTGTTCTTCTGACTTCTTGAAAGAGCATCACGCACCTTTCAGTCTAAAATCGTCATAACTAACAGCCCTGAAGTAGACTTCAACCAAGTTCCTGAAAAACCTAATGAATATTCTCTGCCCTTTTATTAAAACTTCAATAAACTTATTGAGAATTTAAGAGTTCATTTAAAACCCAACAAACCATTTTTCGCTATTAACTGTTTTCTTTTCCCTTATTCATTTGGATAGCCATTGGTTATCACTAAATGTATTAAAAAAGCTACTGAAAACACATGTTTATGATAAGTGGGAAAAATGTGCACAAAAAATCAATTAGACGATTTGATAGTTAATAATAATAAATTAAAATATCCTATTTGAAAAGCCCCATTGTGTTCTTTGCAAATTTTAATATTTTAAAATTTGTGTATGCATGTCATGTGGCAATTTGAATTGTTTAAACGGGAAACCATTTGATTAGTAAAGTTTTGAATGGCGAAATTGTGGAAATATTGAGGGGAATAAGACACTTGAATATAACAAATAAAAATTTTAATATTTTTGTGTGATGTGGCTTTAGCAAAACAATTATTCAAATAAAAATCTACTGAAGTAAATCGTAAACAGCCACATATTATGGTTAATTTTGTCGTACCTTAAAATAAGAAGAAGAAAAATTAAGTTATAATTTGCAATCTAAGGCATTTGAAAAACAATTTTACGACGGCTTGCAATAAGTACAAGAGGCTGTGAACTGAAAAAATATGTTTTTTGATTATTTTGGGTATGTTATTGCTCATCTTTTCTATATTTTGATTGTAATATACTGCCCACTGTTGCTATTATTTTATATATATATTTTTTAAGGTTTCGGAATGCCATATCTTACACTTTGGACTAGGACATGACTTAACAATTTTAAAAATTCAAAATAAATTATTTTTAGTGAAAAACCTCAAATTGTTAGGAATTTAAAATAAATTAACTCAAAATTAGTTTTTTAATAAATTAATTCAGTCAACCACCTAAGCAAATGTTAGACTTGTTAATTTATTTGTTGTCGTCACTTGATATCTATATATTGAAATTTGTTTAATAATATTATTGCTGCTATTTTTTACAATCGTTATACTCTAATTTTACAATTCATTATTTATTTTTTTCAGGGTGGACACGTGATCACTTTTCGCACTGTAATATTTAATTATGCCAAATACTAACGCCATTTTTTAATTAAGAGTTAATAAAATATTTTAAAGTTCATAAATGTATATACGTAATAGTAGAATATATTGAAGACAATTTTTTTAACTTAATTTATATCATTTAACCAAACAAATGATTGTATTATTACTAACATGCCAAATACCAAAGTCAATTGTTTATTTAATAAACTAATATTAAGTTTAAATAAATATTTTGTAAACCTAAATAAATATTTCTTTAAAATTAAGAATCCAAAACAAAGAAGCTTTTAAATGTATATGTATGTATGTAAATCAGCGGTGCCCAATAGGGGAAATGCCTTGTAAGAATTTATGTGTGCTTTTTCACTGTGTGTTATCAGGGTGGATCTATACAAGGGGGTAGCACAAGTATTACAAATACAACACCAACCAAAAAAATGGAATTTTTACATTGAAAATCAGGGGAAAACAAGTGGATGCCAAAAGCAAGACACAGACAGATGTAAAGTTTGAAGATTTTGACACCTAGGTGTAAGAGCAAAGCAGAGTAAACAAACAACATATCAGCTGACGAAATAACACCACCTTAAATAAAAATCCAATATAACATCAACGGGTGTCGTTACTTTGTTGGTGCTCGTGTTATGTACATACATGTAAAACCCGACGGATGTTTGGTCATTCGGTGATAGAGTCACTCTTGGCTGACATTTATATGAGTTCATTGTTTGCAGCTACTGTAAGTATGCCTTGTTTATGTGGATATGAATGTAGGTGGGCTTAACTACAATAGTTAACATAATTAAAAATTAAGTTAACAGTTTTTAACTTTGTTATTTTACCTATAACTCTTTTGTTTGTTAGTAAGTATGTATGGTAAAGTACTTTTTCCAACGGAAACTCTTTGCTGTTGAAACATTGTGTTTGTTTCCGGCTTCAACAAAATCAAACAAGCACAAGCGAAATAAATAAATTTAAAGATTCGCTTGTATGAACTTGAATGAACACAGTTTAAGGCAAGTCGCTGGCTGCATTTAAATTATCTCTCAATATTTACAACACCAAAAAAAAAAAAAGATTGATAAAAAAATAAAATAGTATCAAATTGTTTACACTTTTTCATTTAATTTGTAGTTTATAAATAAATGCCTAGTTGTCAATAACTATAGCAGGTTTTGATATATTTTTAAGCATTTGCTTAATTGTTTTTTATCTATGTTATCGCCTTCGCATTTAAGTGATGTTATTTTCGTATTAATAAAAACGTTTGCATACTGAAATATCAAAACAAATGTACCTGTTGTTTACATATGTTTTTACTTTTATTCTATTTTAGCCAACACTTAGCAGTTTATATGAAAAAAAATTATGCATTAAAAAAATTCTTACATAAAAAACAAACTGTTTCAAATGCATAAATATTTATATTCCCGAATTAATATAGAAAGTAATAATATTCACTTTTATTGCTTTCTACATTACTTCGGGAATATAAATATTTATGCATTTGAAACAGTTTGTTTTTGTCGCATAAAAAAGATGCAATAATGTAACACTTCTATAATTTTATTTTTAATTATTAAGCCAATTTAAAATAACTATTTACGTTGCGATGCACATTGGGGAACAAACAAAGTTTTTGGTAATTATTCAGCTGTTTCTAAGCTGCTGATCGGATTGGCGTAAAACTTTAAACAAATAAGGCGAAGTGGTTTTCGAGCTTAAGCTTTAAGGAAGAGCACCCTGCTCAGTTAAAGTGGCAGCGTCATACACATATCTAAAATAAAAAAAAATTATATTTTTTTTTGTTCTTATCAGATTTCATAAATTATTATGCATTCTTAAGGCAGGCTTAGAGACGTATCGAACATTTCATAAAAGTGGTTAATTTGTATGGAAGCTACCCCTTCCCCTGCCCCTATCCAAAAAAAAAATTTTAATGTAGGTCTTATTGTCCAATTATTTTTTCGGTCAATAAAAACCCGATTTTGCTGATTCTAAATGGCGATTGTCTCTAGGACATTTCTAATATTTTGACACCAATAACTGGTCCGTATTACTTTATATGACTCCGGAAACTTGATTTCAACAGATGGACTGACGGTCATGGCTATATCGACTTCCCTCTCCATAAGGATCCAGAATATATAAACTTTATGGGGACGCAAAGGGATAATAAAGAAATTACAAACGGAATGACAAAATTATATATATACCCTTATCACTTATGTGAAGGTTATAAAAATACCTCGTAGAAGTTTTGAAGTCGATTTTTCAATTTTATGGGGGCTACCCCTGCCCCTATTCAACTTATTGTTTTCCCCAACATGTTGGAATTATTGTACAGTTACTTTCTGTAGGACATTTGGATTTCATAACTTTAAAAGTTTCATTAACATTATTTATTTGTATTGGGGTTGCCGTCCCCTGCTCCTATCCAACCAACTTTTTTCCAAAATGTACGCACTATACTGGAACTACTTTGTACTTAGTTTTGATTCAATAGCTGCTCAGATATCCGAGAGTAATCGCATGAAAAATTTTATAAAATTTTTGCAATTGTAGGAGGAACCCCACTTTCCCTGCTCCTACAAAAAAATATTTTCCACACTTTAGTATATTTGAGAAGTTTTGTGACCACAATGGCTTTATGTTTTGAGATAGATAAGGATATATGCATGGATTTTGTCCCACAAAAAGGGTTATATTAGGTTTCTGCTTATATGTCGGTTAACATACATCCGATCTGGTATGATAATAAAATCCGCTACTTATATAATTAGAAGGCTATTATAGAACGATTGTTCCATTAGCCAATCAATTTCTAAGCGCTTCCTTCAGCTGATCCTTCAAGTTTCGGTCTTTTCCTTCTGCGTGCACCGCCCCTAGGTTCGAATTTAAATAATTTGAGCTTCTTTATTCATTCTCAAAATATTACGAAGCCATCGTTAACGTTGAATTTTGGTACGCGTAACTATGTCAATGTCGGCAAACAGGTCATACAGCTAACGGCTCCTACAGCACTTACATATATTTTTTGTTAACTAAAATTGGGCGATAGATTTTCCGAAGAATTTTGCATTCAAAAAATTCCAAGCACTACCTCATCTGCTTTCGCAAGCGCCCATGCTTCAAACACGTAAAAAAGCACGGGTAGTATCAGTGTCTTGAAGAGAGTAATTGTTGTTTGTCAGGGGGTGGCTTTACTTTAAAACTGCTTACATAGTGCAAAGTCTATTGGCCAATATTGTTATTCTTTTGTTTTGTTTTGTTTGTTTTGTTGATGCCGAGGCCGAGGCAGATAAAATCCACTGTTTGCCCAAATCTACTGGACGTCTTGTGCATTGATGCTATCAATTTGGTTTTAACTGCATTTAGTGCAAGACCCACTTTGCTTGACTATTTCTCGACTTTTTCAAAGGTGGAAGCTACTGCTCGCATATTTGCCCCATGATGTCAATATCGTTAGTGTAAGCGGCTAACATGTGATGTGAATAGTTTACCAGATCTTTTCACATTTGCGTCTTATATGACGTTTTCTAATACGATGTAAAAAAGATCATACGAAAGGCTGTCTCCTTGTCTGAAAACTCGTTTGGTACTGAAAGGCTTAGAGATATTGTAGCCTATCTTAACTGAGGATTGAGTATCAGGTAAGGTCATTCTGTAAATTAAATCCCTTGCATATAAAAAATACACTAGTACATTTTACAAACTTTTTTTCACGCAGGTTTAACGTTGAAACTCTTTGTTTATATTTAAGAGTCTATGGAAATACAAAGTAAGCCATCAACAAGTAAGAGCGCTATTTACGGCTGTACCGAATCTTATATACCTTCACATTGGTCTTTTAATATACCCAGCCATCTGATCTAGCTGATTTATTTTGTAGTGCAAATATTGTAATGAAAGTATTTTGTGCCGGGTTAAAAGCCATTAGCAATCCTAGTTTTTGAAAAAGAAAACTTTAGAAATTTTAACGTTTGTATGTATAAAAAAATTCTATTAAGAAAGGTTGAGATAGAGAGCTTAAATAAATTTTCAACATATTTTATATCAAAATATTTTGAAAATTGTTAATTTGTATAGGGGTTACTGGTCCCGCTGTTTCTATCCAACTAATACTTTTCCAAAATGTAGGTATTATGGCACAGTTACCTTTTGTAACAAATTCAAAGTTATATGCTTTTATAATTCCGAGATAGCGAATCAAAAATTTAATGGAAATTGTTAATTTGTATTGGGGCTGTCCGTCGACTAATTTTTTTCCAAAACTTAGGCATTATATCTCAACTACTTCTCGTTGTACATTTGAAGTCAATCGCTTTGATCGTGGTTTTGCATTTCAGCTAACGATATGTACGATTCGTAAGTTGCTATGCAAACGCAACATTGATGTGTAAGTAGACGATATATCGGCGATACATCGGCGTTCTAAACTAAAAATATCGACATCGTTCATTTAATTTGTGCCCGACAGACTTAAAATAAGAAGTTAATTAGTTGTTTGACTTTAAAAATATTTTATGAAGCTGCAGGCAATAGGAATAAATTAATTTGTATTAAAAAAAATATAAATTAGTTATGCTGTAAATTAGTTTTAACTTTGATATTATCTTAAGTGAAAAATTTGGGACTATTTTAATAAAACTGGAAGTAAAGAAACAGGCAGGATTTTAAGACCTAAGGGTCATTTAGAAAAATTGCATTTACAGCATTTGGGGGAAGTTGGTGTGCAAGGCAAGAAGGCTTAAACTATTGGTACCATAACTGATTGTATTCAAATACATATAAGCAATTGATTTTCGGGCTTTTAGCCACTCAGTTAGATTGCAAAAACAATTTCGCAACAAAACTTAGTCGAAAATTTGCCATCACCCAGAAGATGGCTTCGGGGGACTCGATTATAAAAAGGTTTATTCCTTAATGCAATATAACATTTTTTAAGGAAGTAATTAAGCAAATAAGATTATGATGACTAAGAACTAGATAGAGTTTTTATGTTAAAATACTTCTGCCTTAATATTTGATCATTTAAAATGTAAACAATGGGATAAAGTCAATGTATCGTTTCCATTAACGATGTTTTTAGCATCAATATTTTTCATAGAAATATCGATACTCTAAAATATCGATGTTTTTAAGAACGATGTTGCATTCCTATTGGGAAATGCGAACATAGTAAAAATTCATTTCTAGGATGTATGTTGTTGCATCGATTCGTGCTAAAGTAAATAAAAGAGTTTATAACTTTTTAGGTGTTCGACATGAAGATCACAGTGATATTTGTTTAATGATAAAAAAAGCTTTGTTTAAGCAACAAATATTGCCCTAATGAACTTTTGGTTCTTTTGAAGTTTTTAAAAACTTTGGTTTTTGTGCTTTTATAGGTAGGACGATACAGATATGAAAAAGAAGAGCAAGAGTGCTGCCGGCAAGAAGTCAGTTATCGTATGCGCTGAACCCCTATCTACTCAGCCACCCAACCCCTTAATGAATCCTATGATGCTGGGGAGCACACAGCCAGAGACCTCACTAAGTGCATCTAAGAAGTGCCCTCCTTGCCACATCTGTCGGCGGATCCTCCTCAACCCCGCACAGCCTGCAGAAATCTGGAGAGTTTCTGTCCCATTTGCTGATCATATTTCTTCTATTGCAATGCCCTGTGAAAGTCCCAATAACGCACCTCAAAACCAACCTGCTTTCCTTGAGCAGCAAGACAGTGCCATCCTATCTAGCCTGGGCCACAGAAGTTTGGAGATTTTAGAATAAGCCCTCCAGGTTTGGCTCAACTTGTCCATTACCCAAGTCTCTATCAGCCCGAATTAGAAAACCAATTGTGGCCTAACCGGCACACAGCTAAGTCCAATATCACAGGCCGATCGCCTCTTTGCCAGTTCATCGACAGTCTCTGGTATCAAATAACTTGTTCTATTATGCGCCTGCTTGAAGCTTCACTAGTAGCCCCTGTACCAGGATCGGATACAATAGCCTTATTAGCTGGCCCTTTTAAGCTAAATGAACTACCGAATCACTACAAGTAGTAAAAATCAAACCGATTTGGCGCTGCCGACTTTTGAAATTTTTATGCGCATTATCTCCATACAACGTGTTAGTTAAGCAAAGACAAAGTGGACAGGATCCGGAAAAAGAAATCTTAAATTGTTGCACCAATCTATATTTCGGAAAAGACGCCGAGAAATAGTGGAGTTGGTTTTCTACTATCAAACGAAGCGAAATAGCTTCTTTAGCATGGAAACAATATTAAGACTAGATGATATTGATATGTTGCGACTAAAGTATCCGATCTAGCTGCAAAAGAATAATTTCAGGAATGATACTCATTTAAAAATAGAAGATTTTAATGCACAAATTGGACCCGATCAAACTGGCTATGCGAATCAATAAGCAAACACGGAGCTGGAGGAATAACTGACTCACAAATATGCCACACTTATACGCTTATACTTTCTGACGATATCTGGATGTTAATACGGAGAGAAAGCTTCTAGAGCCGTTCTTTGTTAGACTAAAATTAAAAGTCTTATAACAAAGTTAACAATTTTCGAAGGTTTCATCTGAGGGCAATATTGTCTTTCCTCTATAAACGGCGTATTTGGATGTGCTTATGGAAACACTTGTCCTCATAATTCAAAACTTCGCTTTTAGCTAATTACTTAAAGATCCTTGCGGAAGTTACTTTTTTTTATGTACCAATAAGCACCAGTTATCGCTCGTAAGATTTTTTTATATCCGTTAAACTTTCTCTTTGTGGGAGGAAGACCAAAAACCCAATAATTGTATGCCACACAACCAAATTAATTTCAAAATCGATTTTTAGAGCAGAATTTACATTCCGAGTGAATCACAGAGGTTCTACCACCAAACCAATAAATTTGTGATGCTTCCAGTCTTATTTGTGTTTGCTAAGCATCTATGTGCTCATTAAGGCGACAGTACAGGTGAACACCAAGGAATTTGGCCTCAAGGTGTTGATGCAAAATTTGGTTAATAATCATGGTTGAAGAGCACGATTTTTGCTTGTTATGTTGTTGTTTTTGTTAATTTATTTTATTCTTCATAGTTTTGCGCATTTGCTTTACCTTAATATTATAATGTCGAAATTGTTTTGAGGCTTCTTTAAGTTTTGCATGAGCAGTATTATTAACAAATCTCGCCGTCTATGTTTGACTATTAATTGGCCCTTCTGCTGTGTTAAGCAAGTACAGAATACATCCTAAAATACAACCTTGAGGAACTCCAGCTCCGACTTGTTGGGGCAACTTTAGCCGTATTTGAACACGAACAGTCACGTGGTTATAAACTTTTTTCACGGGTAATACAGAGATTTACTTGACAGTGAAGATTTATTTTGGTCAACAGGCCTTTATGCCATACTTTATCCAAAGCTTAAGCTCTTCCTATAACCTGTACCAACCTGTGGGTCTATTAAATGTTTCTCTGTTGTTATATAAAACCAAACTGGTAATTGTGAACACCGTTATAAAAAAATCTTAGTCAGTATTTTTAAGCGATTTCTCGGGCAATTTCGACATTATTGGTAACATACTTATAGGCCCGTAAGACTCCACCTAGCAAATAATGTTTTACATTTTGTCAAGTCTGAAACTTCAATTAAAAGAAAAGCGCTTTTTTTGGCAAGGACTTGGAATAGATTTATTAAAACTTAAATTCTCATTTTACTGACTAAATTACTAAAAGTTTTTCTTTTTGGTTTTATTTTAATTACATGCTTTTCATATTTCTTTAATTTACTGGTATTTTCATTAAGAGTAACATCAACTTTTGCTTCTGAGTATTCAAAGGCCATTGTTTTGCCATTCGAATTTCACAAGGAGAAATTGTACATTTAGTTTGAAAAAATTATACTTTTTACTTGCATTTAACAATTCATTATTTTTTGTGTCTGTAATAAAACACAACTAAAAGAACTTCTTAAAATTATAACAAAAAAGCAAAATAGATACATATTTACAGGTACTTTTATACAGATTAAATAATAACTTGTACATCTTCTTTACTCACTATAATCATAGCTCGGATAAGAAAGATAGTTGAAGACAAGAGAATCACAATCAGAATGCCAGCAGCCAACCATAATACAACGAACGAAAAAGTAGTAAATGCACCAACAGTAACAACAAATTTTTAAATGCCAACAAGTTGAAGAATTTACAGCAACTAAAAGAACCTTTTAAATTGCAACGAAATATTTTTGTTTTCCTTTAGAAATATCTAAAGTGCTTCCAGCACTCATTTTGCCAACCATTTGAAATAAAGAGTCATAAAAAATAGAATAAAAGTCATTATGGAAAACTACGATAAAGAATAGAAACTAATTACAAAAACGATAAAAAAAATATATATTTTGTATTTTTTTGCAACAATAAAACATAGTAAAAGTAACAGGAGAAAAATAATAATAAAAGTCTACCAAAAGAATTGCAACAAAACAATGAAATGAATATTTTTCATCAACGTTCATTGCGATGATCAACAGAGTCATTAAAAAAATTCATATTTTCATCATCTTGAAGTTATTAGAATGCAAATTAATCATTTACATTATTTTTTTTGTTTTTTTTTTACAATAACAAAATGCAACTATTTTAGATAAAAATTTGTTATACTCTCCTTTTGAAGAAGATAATTGTTTTTATTTTTTATTACTAATTGCAGCTTATACATTTGGGGTTGAAACTCAAAAGAAAAATAAATCAATAAAATATTAAAAACCTCAAAAAGTTCATAATCTTATCAACTGCAAGCTAATATGCAAATTACAAAAATGGTTCTGAATTTCAGTCCCTCTTCTAATGAAAGACAAGGTGGATTTACGATAGGTAGTGGCTAAAATGCACTCCTAAGTACTAAAGAATATAACAAGGAAAGTAGAGGTTGATTAATTCCGATGACGATCCCAATTTTGTCATTAAGACTACAATTAGAGACTTCACCAAGCCTGTCGTAGGAGCGCTCCATCTACTGCCTTTGTTGGCGTTTTCACCATCTAAATAGTAGAAGATACGCATTCTCAGGATCTACGAATATCTAGATAACTTAACGATTTTTCAGATCAGGACTCTTCTTAACAGCCACGATGGTATAAAGGCATCTGTCGGCAAATCTTGTTCACATTTATTAGGTTTATATACAGAGGTATCAATGAAAATGTGATAGCAAATGAATAAGCGAAGGAAGATATTTATTTGCTCATAAATAGCAATGGACCCTCAGCGTTAAACTGAGTTTTTATAATAGCAGTATAATTAGGGTGAACATTCGTACTGATATCATCAGTACATGTACTGATTTCTTATTTGGTATACTGATTGAAAATGTGTGTACTGAAATGTACTGATTTTTGGGAAAGAGTACTGATTGTACTGATGTTTTAGGTAAATTTTTTATTAAAAATGTTTTTTGTTCAAAAAGTTTGCAAAGATATATAAAAACTATACACTTAGTCCAGCAAGTAAAAATGAAATGACTCAGCTGGTATTTTAAAGACTACTTTACAAGAGCGATCATTTTGGGAGTCCTTTTTTAATCGCCCGACAGTTGTTGTAATCAAATTATGTTTGGCTCATATTAAAGATGATCTGACGAGCTATTTTGATGATTTCTTAACAAGTAGATCATCGGTTATGCGTTTTTGGCAATAATTGGAAGATTATAATGAGGATCTTTTCAACTTAAATTTTCAGCATTATTTTCACACTTGATGACCGAACATTGATTATGTTAACTTACAGTCGTAGTTTAAATATCCTAACTAACGACCATTTAGGGGTCACTATTTACCAACGTTGGTATTTTACTCTTCTAAGTGATGCTGCATTTTTTCCAATTTTTGGACAATTAAATATCGTTTTGCCTATCTTGGCGACAGTAAGGCGACTTTTACTGTTCTTTAAGATTTATAGAAAAAAATGTTTGCTTGAGTTTCTTTAATTAAAAGTGCCTGCAAGATATAAAACCAAGACTTAATTATCAAAAACCTGGTCCCCTCAGCATTTTTTTATTTTGAAGAAAAATTAGGAAGAAAGCGAAATATCCTTATTGTCAAATGAAGAAGCAAATTAATTGCTTTAACAGTAAAATCACAAAAATCCTATTTATTTCCGAAATAAACCATGCAAAACGACTATTCTATGATTTGTGTTAAATAGGTGAACTGGTAAATGCTAAAGTTAGTGGGTCAATAATATGAAACCATTTAAAATAGATTAAAAAAAACTTAAATATAAATGGTACGATTTGATTTCGCTTGTTAATTTTTGGATACAAATCTAACTGTTTCATAATTTATTGTAACAATTGGTAATGTCTGTTTTGTTTTTACAAAATCAAGTATCTCGAACCTGCAATTTGAATATTAGACAACATAGGCCCGAAAATGGATGGACGGATACGCTTTAGCCGGCTTAGAAAGTAATTTTTGATCAATCCCTAAAACTCAAGAGGGTTCATAGAATTGAAAACTAACAGCACCTTGTTTTGGAAAAAAACCAAAAGTGTACTGATTTCAAACAAGAAAAAAATGGTCACCCTAAGTATAATACTCTGCTGTGAAAGTCAGGATCATTGAGTTATGGGTAAATAACTCTTCGCGTAGAGCCTCTAAGATAATTTGAAGATCTTTGCGAGGGAGTGATTGTAGATTTTTACATATAAACCAAGCAATTTTAACTTAAAGAAAGCCGTACGGTGTCAAATTTACAGTGAGTACCGATTTTCTTAAACCAAGTACGTTTTTCCTAGTACGATCTTCTTACTTTTAGCCACACTAAAGTAATTGTTTTAAATTCGAAACTGTACCTTATGTAAGTTACAAAAATTAATTTAAGCGTAAACTGAATAAATTTCAAAATGAGAGCTATTTTTTATTAACAGACCTTTATTGAACAGACCTTTATTGAAGTTTAATATTTCATTTTAATTTTATACATATTTAATACTTTTATTTAAAAAATTTTGTTTGTACTTGCCGAAGTAGCAGGGACTTGAACCTGTGACTCTCCGCACTGTAACACCAGCGCACACAATCTAGGCTATCCAGACAACTTATTTTTTAAATGAGAAAAAATATTCAAAAACAACATATATTCTCTGTTTGATTTTTTAAAGTAACCCAAATAGACTTGATTTAAGAACACCTTAGTACGGTTCGTACTTAAAAATGTCAAGCACGATTTCGGATAAATTTAAGAATTGAATTCTTTGTTTTTTAATGGGGTTTTTTTCTTGGTTCTTTGCAAAAAGAATGTGAAGCACATATTAGTTCAGATTAGAGGGATTGGAATCACCGGGTCATTGTTTTTTCAGTAGCACTAGAGGTGCAAAGGGTTAAACTAGGCGGAAACTGGAAGTGGTACGTAGCCTGCACAGATTTACCCTATAATGTGCTTTATTGAACTTTCAAAAAAACCCAAATAATACTCAACTGACTTTAGATTTGTCCAAAAAAAACAGATCGGAGCCAGATCAATAGAGTTTTTGCCATATTAGTGTGCAAACGCACGACCCTTTGTTTATAAATTCAGCTTAAGTCACGGCAAAAGAAGTTGGTACTCGAAAGAAAAAACTGGTAAGATGAGGAATGAAAAGCCAGAAGCTAAATATTTGGCCATTAGGGCAACTTAAGTTAAGTTAGTCTATTTCGAAGGATAAAAAAAATTATTAAGACGGAAATTCGAGAAGATTCAGGCTTATGGAAACATAAATGACTGCTTCGTGTGCATATAAATTGCGAATCTTTTGACCAATGGCCAGCTTGTTCGTAGTCAAAGAGTTATATCCGATTGAGCTAAATATCTACTCCTAACCCAAATGAGTTTAAAATAGCAATTGGCTTTCAGACAGCATGGCCGCGTACGAGCAGAACTGTATAAGACTGGAGAATACGAGATAATAATGTGCATACATCTGCTGCTCTGCGCTATCTGACGCATAAAATCATGCCAGATGATTAGAGTTTCAGCATACTTTATCTGTTTTGTAAGATATGGAAAAAAACATATTCATCAACCATCGTTAAGGTACCATTCGGCATAACGTGTGAAAGATTATAAAAGAAAAGCAAAGCGATGCAAAGACGATTCCGACACGTCGATAAAAAAAATTGTGTCTGCGTATAAGATTCCATCTGAAATCCCCACTGACAAATGGCTCTTAGTGACGCTAGATCCTAATTAAAAGTAGGAAACGAACTATTTGAACCTTTCACTACTACAGGAGGTCTTCGACAGGGTGAAAGCTTATTGTGCAACTTGTTTACAGTACTGATCAAAAAAATATTGTAATGAACAAAAGTTATTAAAACTGTGCCTGAACGCCAAAGACCTCCTTTCATATGCAGATCACGTAACATCGTCACAAAGATAGAGCGAATAGTTACTGGTGGCTCTTCCATGATTAGGAAAAAATCATTGGGACTAACGGTGAACAAGGACAAGAACAAATTTATGATTTTATCTGCTAGGCAAACGTGGCCACGACGGAAAGGAAACATCGTGAAGAACGGCTCTTGCAGCGTCAAATTATAGTAGAGGAGCTAATATAAGTACCTCATACAAATTTTTTAACTAAAAAGAGGTTGGATATAAACTTCCACAAAAAGTGCAGGCAGGGAAGAAACATTGAAGGACTAAGTGAAGTATAGGCGCTTTTAAGCTTTTTTTTTAAAAGAAGGCGTCATTTATTTAACACGACTCTAATTTTACCTTCTCTGATTCTGAGTATTTTAGATTATTTCCCGTGTTCTGGCAGCTCTCATTATTCGCTTTAAAACTACTTCCACCTGTTTTCTTAAATAAATGTTATATAAAACATAGGCCAAGTATACTTATTTAACCAAAAGCCAATGAATATAGCTGTAAATGCCAGTGTAACACAAAAAATTTTAAATGTTATGAGTCAAACATAACGCTCTCTTATCAGTTGTTATGCAATAAAATGCAAATATTATGTATTCCATATAACGTATGAGTAGTTTACGTGCAATACTTTAAGTTGACGCTGGTCTTCGAAGAGAATGAAAAAAATACAAATCAACCACACAAAATTGAACACAAAAATTGAATAAACGTGAGATTGTTAAAAGAAGATATCACAATTATGCAATTTTTTTCCGGAACCTCTAACATTTATGCGCTAATAAAATTTAAAATATTGTCTTTAGCTTTAACCTTTTAAGGTCAAAAAGGGTTTAAGCGATACAGCAAGAGGCACAAGCAAGTTAAAATCATAAAATTGTTAAGAGCTTAGCGAAAATAAATAAAAAAATAGTGATTTTTTAATAAAATAATTATTAAAAGTTATATTTAAGTATTTTAAATGCTGCTGTGAAATTTATTAATAAATTAAAACTGACCATAAGATTTTCTTAATTCGTTTTATTCACCTGTACTTATTAGGGTTAAGGCTCATAAGCACTTTTAATTTTTTTCCTTACCTTTTTATTTATTTTTTTTTTTTTTGCAAGATTATCATTAAGTTGCATCGTATATGCTTTTGAAATGCAATAAACAAAAATTTAACAATTGTACTGAACATGAAAGCAACTAAACAAAAATATGTTGAATATTTTTAATCAGAAGCACCCGCAGATTTGAGGATGCCAAACGAATGTTGTCAAATATTGTAAGCAATTTTGGCGCCACATTTTGTTACCACTTTCAATATTTACAAACCGAGCTTAACAGAGTTGGTTTCTAATAATTGTTTGGTATTGGAATTTGTGCACTATGTATGACAGCTAAAATAGGAGATGGAAACCTCCAAAAATATATACATTGGCATCCGCCAATACAAAAAAGAACTACACATTTTTTTCTTACAAAGAGAAAATTTTTCCCAATTTTTTTTTTTTTTTGATTAACTCATTGTCTAAAAATTTTTAATATTTAAATAAAAATTTGATTGTCTCAGTTAAAATTTTAATTGTTTTTAAAAAGTAAATTCCAACACTGAAGTTTGTTTACAAGTTCTCAAAATAAAAGCTGCAATTTTGTCTAAAGGTTTTTTTTGTCTTTGCATGTGCAAAGTTCATCTTAAGTTCAGCTGCAAGAGTTGAATTTTTGAATGTAAATAAAAGTAAGTTAAAGTAAGTTTAACACCTTAAAAAATAAAATGCCTTGTTGGCTAAGCGGATATAGCGTATGTCTTGCATTCATATGGCCAATGGCTTGGGTCGTTGTTGAGACTTGTAAGCTATACCTAAATGTAAATTAAACATAGTACATTAATATATATAATTAAATTTAATAAACCTAAATAAATAGAAATAAACATAAACAAGTATAATAAATCAAGTAATACTTCAACTAATTTGTATTTAATTTTAGATTTGTTTTTTGTTTAAATTAAATCGATTAATTTTTTCTTTAGCCGAAAATTTTTTAATTAAATTAATTAATTGAATATGCGAATTTCTTGAAATGTTGTAATTTAATTTTTTTTTAAATCAAATCAACAAATTTTTTAATTGGAAATGATTTTTTTTTCTGTGTACTAATCAGAAGATTGATGTAATGTTTATTTTCGAAATTTTTTTAGACATTTAGAAGCTTAAATTAAATAATTGGTTATATTATTTCCGATACGAAAGATCTGAGAAACAGATCTTGTTGTGGCTCGGCTATATTGATCAGATCGATTATCAATAGTGTTTGAGTGACCTCTTTAACTTTATATTAAGCAACATCTGCAATATTTTTTTTGAAACCTTTTGGTTTTTTGAGTTTTTTGTTCGTAAAGGATTTATGGGTCTATTGTATAAATGTATCTTCAGACATTTCACCTTCAATAACATCATTGCAGTCCTCACCAAAGTGGAACTTTCAAATTTATATTTTCCTTGGTGGGAATTGAGTCGCCGACCCCCAAATTGGTGCACTTGTGCACTTTCTCACTTAAACAATGGGTTACTCTACAAAAAGCATTAATTGCCCCAGCTTAAGGCTAAACTGACAAAGTGTACAAGAGCAACTTAAGATTTTTTTGGAGACACTTAGAACAGCAATAGTTGAGGCCAACTTGGAACGCCTAAATTCGACCCTTTAGTCAAATTATTCTCTATGAAGGTAACCATATCCCAAACGACCCCCAGACTTGTAGACTTGCGCACTTACTTACTAGTCTACTGGATCACCCTACAAAAGCAAAAGGTCTGGAGACTCTTTACCCTAGAACCACAACTGTGAAGTTTAAGTGAATTTTGGGCAAGAACTAACGAAAAAAATTTCACTCATTTTTGAAATAATTATTCACTCCTAATTCTAGACTAACGTAAATAAGCTACATTATACTGCTGCTAAACATTCTTTAATATTACCAGATCCTTGCTTTATTTAATAATTATTAATTAGAATTATTCTTTTAATTTTTAGGCCCTACTTGAATACTTCCCACCGAAGTAAAAAATTATTTTGATGAAGATTATTCCTAAATTCGAAAATGATTTTTCGAAGTCTTATACGCCTATGGCCAGTTTTTAGTCACGCTCATTGCAGTGTGCGGCGTTGCTTAAGGTAATATTTTGCGACCAGTTCTTTAATTGATTTACATAGCAGAAATGCCAGCAAATAGGCACACACTGTCAGTTGCTGATGATATTAAGTTTCCCCGCACTCATGAAAATCTGAAAGTAGACAGACGGCAAAGCTACAAATTATAAAAATTGGGATACAATAATTTAATAAACAGAAAATAAAACTAAGTACTTTTTGCAATTAAAATGTTCTTATTTCTTTTCTTTTCCTCCCATGGTGCATCAATAAATAAACATAGGCCTCAAATTTAAGATAAATTTACTAAACTGAAACTTATTAAAAACTTCCAGCATTATTTAAATTTTTTTTTTAAATGCGACCTACATATTCATAAAAAACTGAGTTTTCTCTTATACTTATGTAGTTGTAGTTTGAAAACCATATGTATGTATTTAAAAATAAGAAAAATGCAGACTTGAATTGAATGCGGCACAATTTTTTGCATAATTGGCTCAGTTTATTCAATTATGGTTTCAATAAAAGCTTTTTTTCTTGAGCAAAATTATGCAAAATGATGTTTACAATAAGCGAGCAAATACTTGTATTTAAGTGGTGAATGGTTTTCTTTTTTAAATTTATGTAATTGTAAATATACAAATCACTTGACCAGTTTATCCAACTATTGGCTTGATAATTGAGTCATGACAATAATGAGGACGATGATGAAAACCATAAAATTTAAATAAATGTAGCAGTATTATTGTTTGTTTTGTTTAGGTTATATGTACATACACTGCACGTCATCAGGTTAGCGACCGCCTTTCGCTAATTTGTTTCTGTTTTTTACAATTTTCCTATTGCACCGAAATTCGTTATTTTTGTTTTAATTTTGCAATCATTTCGTGTGATATCTTTCACAAGAAACTAGACGCTTTATATCATTTGCTATTTTGATAACACTTGCTTTACGTCATCAGAATAGCGCCCACAAATGCATTTTTAATTATCTCACTTGTTTTGTCAACCACAGTTACTTATTCTTTGCATAGATTAAAAAATTACTTGCTTTTAAATAAACGCTTAAAATAGTAAGGGGAACAGTTTTATCTATGGAAGAAAAAGCTGAGTTTGAAGCTTACTATGATTCTAAACTATTCTACCTTAAAATTTCTGAAAAAATTGGAGGGCACAGGAAAACGTTTGCCAGTTTTCTTAAAAATAAAGAAAACTTTAAAAAAAACTTAAAGGGTGGCAATAATTGAGTTCTTTTCTAAGCAAACAAGCGAGCTGTACTGAGGCAGGCATCGAACTCACATGACTCAACCACCAAAATCAAAGAAAAGACTGGTGTTAAGGCGAGCTTATCAACGGTTCAAAGAGTGATAAGAAAAGCTTTGCACCTAAAGAGACAAAAATTAAAAAAAATCCTACTACGGTACCTGTGATTTGCAGTTTTTGTCATCGCATATGAATGCGCAGAACTACAACAGCGTTTTGAAAACAGCTTTTTCCCAGTTTCGAAACTTATTTGGAAATCTAAAGTGGCATTTTCAGCACGATAATGCTCCCATCTATACAGCCCGATCCGTTTAATCGTTGACGTCTTTGAATGGCCACCTTACTTGCCTGACATAAATATAGTCGAGAAATTCTGGGGATGGTTGGCTAGGAAAGTGTGCGAGTTTGGAAAACAACACAACATATTGAAAAACTTTACGATTCAATTCCTAATCGCATTTTCGACGTAATTTCAAACAAATGCGGCCCCACGCATTACTAATGATCCTTTATTCTGCTAAGAAATTAGTATTTAAGTTTTAAAAAGCTATATAGTTGCTTAAAAAAAACTAAATATATTGAAATAAAAACAGATGGCGCTATCCTGTTGACCATCTTTTTCGATGCATTTGTATTATACATACATGTATAGTGTCCTTAAAAATTAATTAAAATATTATATTAAATGCTGCAGCAGTCATTATTGTTTAATTTTAATAAGAATTGATCAAAGTTAACTGGATAAACATTTTTCGGCTATAGCTCAACTGGTGCAGATAACATATTACATTAATCGTCAGTGAAAGGGAGGGCGCTAAGTAATTAGATTTTGTAGAATCAAAATATTATGAAACTCTCTCCGTGTTTAAAAAAAGAGAATAAAAATCTGTTCTAACTATTTTTCATGTTTACACGGATGAGGTTGGTAAAATCAAAATCGGTTATTTCTTGTCACTTTCCTTTTGGGGTAACGCCATTAGGTTAAGGTTCAACAATATTAACAAAAACAACATAAAAAAATCTGCTTTTGTTTTGATTGTTTGTGTATTGTTTCATTAAGTGTAGCCACCTTCATTATATGCTGTAAGTGCTGCCAATCTTTCACACCTCTGATGTGATGAGAATACACAAGTTTCTAAAATGGTTTAGAAAATAAACATTTACCGAACACTTGTCAAATTTTGCATCCGTATTCTCTCCTACCCAATACATTATGCTTTTACATGATGAGATTTTGTATTATCCCACAACATTTTTTGACATATCGTAATATATGTATTATCGTGTAAAGGTACCTTAACTGTTCTTACACATGTAATAGTAGTTGCGCTTGAAACTACACTAAACAGTTGATTGACAGTGCAAATACCGTAGATAGTTGTAGCAAACAATTGTATTATGCACTTATAGTTGTTACATTAATTTAAAAACTTATAAGAACTATACACTAGTTGCAAAGGCAAAAAGTAACAAAAATATCGCATCATCATAAACAACAGTTTTATTAAATACAACAGAAGCTGCAGCAACAGCATCAGCATAGAGAGTAATTGCTTCTCCGTTCATATTCTTTAGTGGATAAAGTAGTAACATTTAATAGCATGTACATATGTAACAGCAGTAACTTATAGATTTGCCGTTCAAAATTGTTGTTGCTGTTGATTCTTGTCGATTCTTAACATCATTGTTATTGTCAATTACTTAAGTGTTGCTGCTTATGTTGCAATTTTGTGTTTAGTATTTGAAGCTTTCTTTTTTAATCAATGATGTTGTTCAAAGTCCACTCATGGATTGACTGACTTCGTTGCATTAAAAGATGTATATTATTGTAATATAAAATGTACAGTAGGGCCTAAATAACTTTTTGAAATTTGCAATTTATTGGGGTACAAATAGAAAATACTATCCATTAAACCGCTGACTTGTAAGCGCAGTTTAAAATTATTACTAAAAAAAGTACTAGAGGCAAACAAGTACTTTGAGTATAAAAACGTTAATTTTTCATGACATTCAATGGAACTTTACTCATTAATCTCTTATTTCCTATTTTTGAAACATGCAAAAAAGTACTTAACAACTTTTTATTTAACCTAATTTCGTGTTTCCGAGATCAAAATCTCAAAAAAATTTAAAAACGTAATTTCTGTCCACTTTTATGTCTTTTGATCGATCTTATTCGAGGTCAGTTAAACTTTTTTTACTCATTGTTGATAAACCGAATAATAAAACACAAACTACTTCTTTTAATTTTAATGTAATTATTCATTAATTATTTTCAATTAGTTGTAGTGGACTGTATAATGAGAATACGGCGACTGACGCCTTACAGGTAAAAGAAATTAATTCAAAGCAAAAAGATTACAGTGATTGAGAGAGCTTTTAATAAAAGAAAAATATAAAGAATAGAATTTAGAAAGAAAACATAAAGTGCAAAACGCCAGCGCAGCATTTGTGGGACGGTTCCTTAACATCCCGGGCCTCCCTGAAACAGCGTTTCAGCATATAGGTAGCTTTACGATCTTGGCAATTGACCTGGTGGTTGTCATAAGAGGGGTCTTTAGTTGTACAGCCCGAGTTAAGCCATCCTTCCCAGGAAATACTTCGATAACACGACCGATAGCCCAAGTGGATGGTGAGGTATTAGAATCCTTGATGAGAACTACGTCATCTGGTGTGATGTTGGTTTCAGGCTTGGTCCACTTTGGACGCTGCTGAAGTGAAGTAAGATACTCCCTACTCCATTTTTGCCAAAAACCTTGGTACATACATTGTACGTGCTGCCAGTAGCCAAGTCGGTTAGTCTTCAATTCAGTAAGGATACCCTCGGGTACCATCGTAGTCGGCCTACCGATTAAGAAATGAGCAGGGGAGAGATAGTCGAGATCGGTGTCGGGAGCGTAGCCCAGCGGTCTGGAGTTGATCACAGCTTCAATTTGAGCAAGAAGCGTATGCATTTGTTCGTAAGTAAGCAAGGTTGAGCCAATTACGCGACGTAAATGAAGTTTGACCGATCGAACACCAGACTCCCATATACCACCCCAATGTGGTGAATAGGGGGGTATAAAATTCCATTTGATATCGTCCCTTGCCAGTGTGTCACTGATGACTCGATTATGGTCCCTAGACTGAAGGTGTTGGTACATCTCGTTTAACTGACGTTTCGCTCCGACAAAGGTTTTGCCGTTGTCGCTGTAGATGGCTGAGCATTTGCCGCGACGTGCCATGAAACGACGGAGAGCCGCCAAAAAACAGTCTGTGCTGAGATCGGTTACCAGTTCCAGGTGTATAGCTGATGTCACCATGCAAACGAAGAGCGATATGTAGCCCTTTGATGTTTTGAGGGGTTTTCCATTATGAATCTTGAGGGTGAATGGCCCAGCATAGTCACAACCAGTATTTTGAAATGGAAATGCCTGTCTGACGCGAACTGCAGGTAAGTCCGCCATTTTCTGTTGCGTCACATGTTTAGCTTGTCGAAAGCATTGCAAACATTTATGTGTTATTTCACGAATTAAGTTTCTTGCTCCTAGAATCCAATACTGTTGGCGGACGATTACAAAAAGCGCTGACACTCCCGGATGAAAATTCTTAATGTGCTCTTCCTTGAGAATAAGTCTGGTGATAATATGTTCCTTGGGAAGGATGATTGGATGCTGAATTTCAGGCGAAAGTTCCGAGTGTGATATTCGGCCCCCGACTCGTAGAAGTCCGTCATCATCAAGAAATGGTGATATATTTAATAGCCTGGAGTTATTTTCCACCCTACCTTTATGTGCCAAACTGCGTTTTTCCGATAGGAAGCTGCATTGAGCCATTCGAAGGCATATAACCTTTCCTTCTCTAATTTCGTCGCAAGTTAAAAAATCGGCCGGAATTTTGACCTTGTGTACGTATAAGTTAATGAAACGTTTCACGTAAGCGGCAATGCGCACAATCCTGTACCAATGGGAAGTCTTCGCTAATGTTGGTTCCAGAGGATGAGGTGTACTACGCTCACATCTTACCGTAGTTGATAAGTGGGTTGAGAGTAGACCATCAGTTGTAGAATCAGATTTCATTTCGGCAATTACGTCGGCATTATCATACGAATATGGCGAACCCTCCAAGGAGGTAGCTTCGTTTGGTCGTCTGTCCTTTAAGAATGAAGGACCCGTCCACCATAAGTCAAATTTTAAAAGTTGGTCACTCATCAATCCACGGGACGCACAATCCGCTGGGTTTTCCTTGGTATTAACGTGTTTCCATACACTGCGAGGTAGTGTTTCCAATATTTCTGAAGTGCGATTGCCTACAAAAGTTTTGAGCTTTGTTGGTTGCAGGTACAGCCATGATAAAACAACAGTTGAGTCACACCATGCCGTGATTTCCATTTGTCGGCATGGCAATGTTGAAGCAATTGTTTTCATTAAACGAGTAAGCAGTAATGCTCCACACAGCTCTAGCCTAGGAAGAGATATTTGTTTTAGTGGTGCGACCCGAGTCTTTGCTGCGATTAAGTTGACGTAAATTTCTCCATTCGTATCCTCCACTCTGCAGTAAACGCAAGCTGCATAAGCCTTAATGGAGGCATCACTAAATCCATGGAGTTGGATTTTCGCCGTTGAGTTTGGTATATATCGAGGCAAACTTAGATCGGATAAGATCCGCAAATCGTCTCTATATTTGATCCACATGTTTGCCAAATCCCGCGGTAGAGCATCATCCCAACTCAGGTTTTGTAGCCATAATTCTTGAAATAAAATTTTGAATTTTATCACTATCGGGGCAATTAAGCCGAGTGGATCGAAAATTCTAGCAACGTCGGACAAAACCTTTCTTTTTGTGGCATAATTAGAGTCTTCTAAGTTGATTTTGTAACGGATGCTATCTTCCATAGGGTTCCAGTATATTCCCAAGACCTTAGTAGAAGCCTCTTCATCGTTCCGTAAAAACCTTTGATTTTCGATGCTAGTTGAGGTAATTTGCTCACAGTTTGAAACCCACTTGCTTAGCTCAAGTCCCGCCTGTAATAGCAGGTTTGAAAGTTCCTCCCGTTTCTGCATAAGCTCTTCTACCGATGAGGCACCTGTTAAAACGTCGTCCACATAGAAGTCGTTAAGTAAGATCTGTGTTGCATTAGGATGCGAGTCTTGATAATCCTTTGCGATTTGCTCCAGTACTCTCACGGAGAGGTATGGCGCAGGCGATGTTCCGTATGTAACAGTACATAACTGGAAGTGTTTTAATGGATCGCTAGGATGCTCCCTCCATAAAATTCGTTGAAAATTCCGGTGTTGATTTGCTACCCAAATTTGTCGAAACATCTTAACGATATCCGCTGAAAATACGAATTTATGTAAACGGAAACGGAAGCAAACGGTTAACAAATTACGTTGAATTGAAGGTCCAATATGCAATTTTTCATTTAGTGAGTGGTTGTTAGCATCCTGAAATGAACCATCAAATACCACCCGCAATTTCCTACCTACAATTGGATGGTGTGGCAGATAAAATAGACGGCCATCGGCGACATCTATCTCGTTTGGCGAAAGTTCGCGCATATGTCCTAAGCTGTGGTATTCTCTCATAAATTTTATATAATTTTCTTTTAATGTTGGGTCTTTAGAGAGCCTGCCTTCGGTAGCATAAAATCTCTTGAGTGCCCCTTCGTACGTATTGGCAAATGTAGTATTGCTGTCCTTAAAGGGGAGTTCCACCACATACCGCCCATCAGTGTGTCTATCATGTGTTTCCATAAATTGTCTTTCGACCAGTACTGATTCGTCATCTAATTCCCTTGGAATATTTACTTCTTCGATTTCCCAAAAAGATTGCATTACCTTGTCAATGTCAATTAATGTTAGTAGTGATGCGGCTGATGATTGTTGAGCCGGTGAAGTTACTGATGTTACCACCCAGCCAAAAATGGTGGAAACTGCAATAGTGTTACCTTGGTCATTTAGCAATTTTTCCAAGGTCTAACCTCCCATACGTAATCAGCCCCAAGAAGAATATCAATAGGATTTGAACGATAAAACGATGGGTCGGCAAGACGAACTACATCTAGTCTCCGGCGATCGTAGCCTGTTATAGTACTTCTGGGAAGTGAAGAAGTTATTCGACCTAAAATATGGACTTGAACCTCCATTTTGTGCTGAGAATTTCTTGACTTCATGTGTAGATAACTATGTCCGCGCGTAGATTCAGCCTTGACCGACGAAATTCCCGAAAGCGAAATTTTAGATGAATGACGAGGTAAACCTAAACGTTTGATGCAATCTTCAGTGATGTATGATAACTCCGATGCAGTATCAATAAGAAGACGACAGGTACTAAAATTTCCTTTATTATCGCGAACATCAACTAACGCTGTAGGCAAAATGTGAGAAACATTCTTGTTTATAAATGACGTGGCGCCCCCTTGAGATCTTAAAGTATTTAATGATACCGGTCGAGAACTCTCAGGTTCAACAGTAACTATTGTAGGAGTAGTAGATGGTTCTGACGAAACTGTAACATGAGTCTGCTGACCCTCAGAAACTTGAGCGTAGTGAAGTAAGGTATGGTGATTTTTCTGACAATTACGGCATTTATATTGAGATTTGCAACTATAAACAGAATGTCCTTTACGTAAACAATTAAAGCATAGAGCCCTATCCTTGACGAGCGTACGACGCTGATCAATTGACAACAATAAAAAATGAGGGCACTTAAAGGTTTGATGATTTACCGAACCGCAGTCGGCACAATTCTGTTGGTCATTTGTAGAAACTAAATTTGTAGATGACTTCCTTTTCAAAAATGAAGGTTTCGAAGCAGCATTCTCACCAAGTTCTAATTCTTCGCAGCATTGATCTAAAAATTTTAAAAATGCACCTATAGTGGGCTTGGCGTCATCACGAGATTTCTCAATCCACTTTCGACGTGATTCAACATCAATCTTGGATTGTAGTATGTATATTAGCCAATGATCGCGTTCGTTGTAATTAATAGCGTCTAAACCTCTAACTACCTCATTTGAAATATCTGATATTTTACGTAACCCAACCGCATTTTCCTCCTTAACCGCAGCGAGGCCCATAAACGTTTCAATATACGAATTAACGATGTGACGTGGTCGATCAAAGCGCTCTTTAAGGCGATCCCATGCTGTACTATACGATAGATCAGATATTTGCATGTGCTTAATAAGGTTTGCTGCATCGTCCTTCAGTAGCGACTTGAGATAGTGAAATTTTTGAATATTCGATAGATTTGGTTTAGAATCAACTGCGCTAATAAACAAATCTTTGAACGATGGCCAGTCCTTGTAGCTGCCACCAAATGGGTCGATTCTTAATTTCGGTAAGTCTTCATTAGCATTACGCGAAGTATTCGGAGAGTCAAGTCGTTGTAGTAACGTAGAATGCTGTTCAGCCAAACGCGAAAATATATCGTTGTGTACTTCAGGGGTTGATTCATTGTTGGAAATATGTCTTAACATTCGTTTGAGCATAGAATAGCTCTGAATATACTTTTCCTCGTATTCTAGAATTTCATCTTCAGGATCAACGAAACCTTCTTCTTGAGCGTAAGTGTATAATTCTCCAGTAAGTTCGCCCAATTTTCTCCAAGCATCTTCCAAACGAATTAAACGCGATTCTATTTGTTCAGCAAAATATTCTTCTGGAGGATTACCAACAAATGTATATGCGCGAGTAATTGCACCCTTTTCCATTCGACGTTTAGATTGTATAGCTCTCATTGTCGCAGACATTTTCATAAAATAGTATTATAATATGTTATAAAAAAAGGTTTGTACTTACAGCTTAATTAACAACAATCATAAATTTGTGATGAAACGTCAAAACTTGTTTTAATAAATAGTTTGCTGCTTGCAGTTATTCGCGTGTAGAATTGTTTATGTTTACGCCATCAATTTAGCAGTCATAAATCAGTGTATGGAAGTGCAACATCTTTATAAATCTTTTCTTTTTCTTTTCTGTTTATATTGTTATATTTTTATATATGTATGTATGTTTGTATTTACTGTGCAAACTCCAAGCTGTGCAGCCGGATTGTATCACATTTCAATGTATTAGTTTTTTTTATGTTTCTTGAATTTAATGCTAAATTTGTATGACAAACTTACACTTAACCTTTTAAATGTAAACTTTACTCACACTATGTTGCCGTCAATACGCAGCCGACCGAGTAACATACACATGCGTACGCGAATCTAACATATGAGCTTTACTATTAACATTTGCGAGCTTCATGTTACTGAAAAAACGTTGAGGTTTAAAAAGTATGTAATTCTAACACCACAAGCTTTATTTATTACAGTCGCGAGCTTAATGTAATGTAATGTGACGTTAATATTTAAAAGGTATGTTATATTAAACCGAAAGCTTTATTTTTGTTTTTTTGTTTTTTACTTTATTTTGCACACACTAAATGTAATAATGATGTGTACATATGTATGTACGTTGCACTTGTTTTTTCTTTTATCCGACTTGTTGTCGCCTTTGTGCTTTTTTTGTATGTATTTGAATTATCTTGAATTAACGTTTAGTGTCCAGCGGAGCACTTTAAATAAACGTAACCACAAACTGTCTACAAGAACCGACACTTTTTGTTATTGAATATTTGCCCGAAACGAACCTTACGTTTAGTGTCCAATGGAGCACTTTGAATAAACGTAACCACAAAACTGTTTACAAGAACCGACACTTTTTGTTATTGAATATTTGCCCGAAACGAACCTTACGTTTAGTGTCCAATGAAGCACTTTGAATAAACGTAACCACAAAACTGTTTACAAGAACCGACACTTGTTGCTATTAAATATTTGCCCGAAACGAACCTTACGTTTAGTGTCCAATGGAGCACTTTGAATAGACGTAACTAACAAGGTGTCCACGGGAACAAACACTTATCGTTTTTTAATATTCTCACGAAATTAATACCACGTTCAGTGTCCAACGGAGCACTTTTTACTTATAACCCGATTGTCGCTGAGTTCACTATTCGGGGAGAAGGACCAAACAATTTGTTGATAAACCGAATAATAAAACACAAACTACTTCTTTTAATTTTAATGTAATTATTCATTTATTATTTTCAATTAGTTGTAGTGGACTGTATAATGAGAATACGGCGACTGACGCCTTACAGGTAAAAGAAATTAATTCAAAGCAAAAAGATTACAGTGATTGAGAGAGCTTTTAATAAAAGAAAAATATAAAGAATAGAATTTAGAAAGAAAACATAAAGTGCAAAACGCCAGCGCAGCATTTGTGGGACGGTTCCTTAACACTCATATATTTTCAAATTCCTACTTTCCAAACATTAAAAAAAATACCAAAAATTTAAAAAAAATTGTGTCCATTTTGTTAACCTTTGACCTCAATCTGGGCCAATAATAGGTTATTTCAGCTCTCAGAATTTTAAAAATTAAATTAAAGCCCAATAGGGGTAATTCCAGTAATAAATAACATAACGCAAGGACGGACTATTCTTATTTGTTAGGAAAATACCAAAATTTATATATTTATATGCACACAAGTTATTAAGGAAAAGTCTCTTCTTTCATTTAAACTGTAATTGAAAGAAAAACATACATAAGCTTTTCCCTGAAAAAAGATATATAATATTTGGCGCTACGTTACTTCTTTCCTGGAATTACCAATATGTAGAAAATTATAATGTATTAAATTTCAACAAAATTTTGCAAAATGATTTTTAATAATTTCTGCCCATTTGTCGTTGACAATTAAAGAAATTTAAATGATTTACCCCCCTATTGTATAATATACAATAATAAAAAAGCGTTTCATTCCATCTGCGAGATGGATTAATGCTTGACCGTTAGTCTTCTGTTGCCGAAGAGACTTTTAATGCAAAAAAGCCTAGTGTATATGAAAAGTAAACTTCGTCCTAACTTACAGAAAAAAAAAAATAGGAAAAACATTTATGCCATGCCGTACCCCCTTCTCTGTTATATGTAAGTTAAATAGGTGATGTTTACAACCAAAAGACACTACTACCGTTCAAAGAGTACGGATGATGAAATTGCGTAGCTGCTACCCGGCTAGTATCGGTAGAAAAATCTGCTTTTTTTTCAAATAACAGTTTCTTTTAACATTAACGGAAAAATATTAATTTATTTTAATAAAGAGAAATTATATGAGCTTAAGCCAAACTAAAAAGCAAAAATTTGTATTTAACAAAGTTTAGTAAAAGTACAAAAAAATCAAATTAAACCCCTACCTAATATTTGGATCTTAGCTGGCTTCCGCCCTTAATCGGGGCTTTTAGTTCTTTTTTTATTTTTCCTATACTCACAACCATAAAAATAGGACTTAAAAGTACCAAATTTATGAAAAGAACCAATCACTTATTAACATTTTTTTAAGGCCAGTCGAAATTCAAAAATTTCCAAAAGGACCCTAAGAGCACCAGAATATATTTTTTAAACCTCTTAGAGTCTAAAGTTTTAAACAAGGTCGAAAGCATAAAACATTTTTTTTAAAGATGCCAATTGAAACTATAATTTTATTTGCATCTGGTTTGCTTTTTGAATTTATAAAAACTACCAAAATTCTGTACTCTTGAATTAAAGTTCTAGTTTGATTTAAAAATATCAAATGTATTTCATTTAGTCTGTTCTGTTAAAGTCTGTTCATGCTTTAGGTTTTTAGACCATAAATTTTATGCAAATCTTTTATCTTTTAGTTAATTTTTTTACTTTTTCGATAATTTTTTACAGCAAAATGCATGTGACATTAGGGTGTCCATTTTCTTTTAAAGGGAAAAGGTTTTTGGTCATACCCCTAAAAAATTGAGGCTATTTGCAAAAATAATTCTCAATTATGCATCAAGTCTCAACTTTTTGAGGGGTGAGATTCAAATCTTAAATTAGCCATACAATTAAGGGTACCTTTACATGGTAATACATACATTACGACACTTTAAAATATGTTGTGGAATAATACAAATGTTTTGGAATAATACAAATTCTGATCATGTAAAAGCATAATGTATTGAGTAGGAGAAAATACGGATACAAAATATGACAAGTGTTCAGTAAATGTTTATATTCTAAACCATTTTAGAAACTTACGTATCCTCATCACATCAGAGGCAGCACTTACAATATCTATTGAAGGTGACTCCTTTTTATGAAACAAAATCAAAATCAACGCAGAAATTTTTCATGTTGTTTTCATTAATGTTGTAGAGCTTTAACCATATGGCGGTACCACAAAGGAAAACAAACAAGCCAAAAACAGCTCTTGATTTCACCAACACCAAGCAGGTAAACATAAAAAATACTTAGAACAGATTTTGATTCTCTTCTCTTAAACACAGAGAGAATTTCATAATATTTTAATTTTACAAAGTCTAAATACTTTGTATTACCATGTAAAGCCAGCTTAACGGACACCCTAATGTAGCATGTTGTCATTCAACTTTAGCCAAAAATTAAAAAAAAATTCAAAAATTTATCGTTAAGCAGCGGCAAGTTTACGTTATAAAACCTCATAAAGTACAGCAACAACAAAAGAAGTACGAACATATGAAAGAACATTTAATAAAGGATGCCCCTTTTTACATAATTTTTTTTAAGTAAATGTCACAAACTTCTCGGAACTACCAAAATGAAATGCATGTAAACAGGATTGTGTATGTGTGTGTGTTTTTATAAACTGTTTTGCTCAAAATACATTCTGCAATACAAAATGCAACAGAAAAACGTAACAAATGTAATTTAACATTTTGTGACGCTTATAAATTAACGCCAACAAACTTTGATGCTAAAGTTGTTTATTTTGCTGTTGTTGTTGGCGTTTTTCAAGAATTTAAAAAAAGAGCAAGCAACACATTGAAAAGTGGCGAATGTAAGTCCATATGTGTAAAATATCTACAACAAAACTTGAACAAGAACAGCAGCAGAAACAAAACCATCACTTAAACTTAAACTTTTATACTTTGCTAGAGTAACAACAGCAAAAATAAGAATAATGAATTTTTTACGCACATATGAATTTCTCAGTACTGCCCTATACTTTTCAAAAATTAAAAAAAAAAGTAAAAACAAAAAAACAGGCAACGACAAAGTGTCAAGCAAAAGATGAATTTATTACCGACAAAAGTTGAATGAGAAACTTATAAGACAGGCTTGCAACAGACACTCATACGTACACACATGTGCTTTGTCTACACACTTGCATTTCTATAGTCAAGTCAGGCAATTTGGTAGCAAGGACAACATCAAGCATTCATTATACACGAATAAATGTATACATTTCACATTCCAAGTTTCAAAAACATAACCAAAGCTAGACAGCTTGCAACGTGCACTCTCATGCACTTTTTACCAATATTGCTGCAGATTTAAATGAATAAATGTATGAAATTGCATTAAAATTGTTTAACATCAAAATGCACACAGAAATTTTTAACTTACAAGAATAGAAAATAAAAAGTTTTGAAACAAAATTTCGTTTAGGACTTTAAATTTCCTTTTTGCATTAGAACTAGGTTAAAATTTACTTTGAGATCATATCCTTTTTTGTATTCAAAAATGTAATTTATAGTTCATGGCTTCCTTAAGTCAAAAACTGAAAAAATATGAATTTAATTGATAAAGTATGTATGTGAAGATGTACACTTTGAAAATTTTTTTCTGTCAAGTTCAAATTAAAAGCATATGAAACAATGTATATTTTCGCAATTTGAAGACTGTTAATTAAAATTAAATTAAAAACAAAAAAAAATTTTAAGTAATAAAATTATATTCCTCCAAACTTTTAACGTGTAACAATATAAAGTTAAGCTTAAAATCTATATTTTCATTTTTAATAATTATTATTTATTGATTAGGTTTGGATATTTAATAGACAGAGACATTTTACGGTGCCATAGAAGAGTAAAAGGAAATCCATGTAAACAAAAAAGTCAAAACTATTTCAACCATCGGATATGGAAACGAGGCACTCAATATATGAAAAGTCAGCTATACCATCGCAGCGTCTTAAATTTTGTTTGGCTTAAATTGAAAGATCCCTTTTTATCAGCTCATAAGTGATATTTACAGGCAGAAACTATTAATGAGGTTTTTCAAAAATTGGGTTGAAATGCATATGGACAAACTTAATCAAACCAAAATAATAAAAAAACTGTGATTTAATAAACATACTTTTACATATTAATTGGTTTTTCTATTTTTAATTAAATATATTTTGTTTTAAGAATAAATTTATTAAAAAAGTTTCACATGAGTAAATATATATAAAAAGTTCTATTGTCTCAATAAATAGTTTGTTGAAATCTATTCAGATACTAATAAATATTTTTTTAAATAATAAAAAGTAAATTAAAATGTGTTGTTTGTCTATTAACTGTCATTATTGTTTCAATATACAGACAGTGCGAAGCAACATCTTGGTCATCCTCAACCTAAGCGTAAAGTATGGATCTCAGACGCTACCTGGCAACTTATTGAAGATAGAAGACAACTTAAAGGTTTCATTAACGTTGCCCGAACAAGAGCTTCTAAATCTATCCTACAGGCACAGTATACCAGTCTAGAGCGCCAGGTAAAACGAAGTGCGCGACGAGACAAGCGGGGTTGGGTGGAAAATATGGCCATAGAAGCACAGTCAGCTGCCGATACACATCGAAGTAGAGATTTGTACAAAATTGCAAAGCAGATATCAGGGAACTACCGTTCTACCACATATCCCCTTAAAGATCCGTTGGGAGGAATTGCCTCGTCCGTGGAGCGGCAACTGGCAATATGGTCCGACTATTATGCCGGCATACTGTCAATTCCGCAACCCATAACTGTCTGGCAATGTCACTGTACTTCACATCAGATCAGATCCGACATAAATACAATTTGCCCAGACGAAACTGAGATCGCCACTGCAATACGTGCACTGAAGAATGGCAAGGCACCAGGCGTAGACAACATTAACCCTGAACTGCTTAAGGCTGATCCAACTCTTAGCGCTAAAATAATCTACCCTATTATCAGAGACTTTTGGACATCACACTCTCTTCCTGCTGAACTAAGTGAAGGAGTGATAATAAAACTACCCAAGAAAGGAGACTTAACAGAGTGTAAAAATTGGCGGGGTATAACTCTTTTAACCATGGTTAATAAGGTGCTAGCGAATATAATCCATGCTAGACTGGCATCATCAATTTCAGCAGATCTTCGAAACGAGCAAGCTGGTTTCAGACCACACCGATCATGCACCGATCATATAAATAGTCTACGGATCATAGTGGAACAGTCGGTGGAATGGAGATCTCCATTATACTTGATATTTATCGACTTCGCCAAAGCATTCGATACGATCCACCATCAGGCAATTTGGCACGCACTTCGATGCAAGGGAGTTCCACCTGTGCTAATCGAGTTAATCAAAGCTTTGTATGGCAACTCAACAAGTCGAGTACTGCATGAACGCACGTTGGGCAATCCGATTAGTGTAAGCACTGGGGTACGACAGGGATGTATCCTATCTCCGCTGTTATTCAATATTGTATTGGATTCAATTATGCAGCAAGCAACCCGAATAAGAAGAGGCATTACATGGGGTATGAATGGTCGATTGGAAGACCTTGACTACGCCGATGATATTTGCCTGCTCGCACATAACTTTACCGACATGTCAGCCAAATTGGATCAAATACATCAGCTAGCATCTGGCGTCGGGCTCCACATTAACTTCGACAAAACTAAGGTTCTACGTATCAATTCGACTAATCTCTCCAAATTCCGAGTAAACAACATAGAACTCGAGGACGTCCAATCGTTTTGCTACTTAGGAAGTATCATATCAACAACAGGCGGCTCACGTGATGATATTGCATATCGCATAAGGAAAGCAAAGCAGTCTTTTGGTGCATTACAAAGAGTATGGAAGTCACCACAAATACATATAAAAACTAAGCTTCGCCTTTTCTCCTCTAATGTTCGCTCTATCCTGCTATATGGATGTGAGTCCTGGAACTCTACTGCAAGCGACATTCAATCCCTGCAAGTATTTGTTAATCGTTGCTTGCGAAAAATTTTGCGAATATTTTGGCCGAACGTAGTTTCCAACAGAGACCTCTGGCAAAGAACAGGGGAAATACCAATTCGCATAGAAATTGCAAAGAGGAAATGGAGTTGGGTTGGTCATATTTTGAGAAGACCCCATGATGATATATCAAGGATGGCAATTGACTGGAACCCTCATGGCAGCAGAAGAAGAGGTAGACCATCTAACACCTGGAGGAGGCAACTTGAATCCGAAATTAGCGAAACAAGAAGGACCTGGTCTGAGATCAGACTAACCGCACAGGACAGATCCCAATGGAAGAATTTCGTTACGGCCCTTTGTTCCAACTTGGAACCATAGGAATCAATATATATATATATTGTTTCAATAACATTTTCTTTAACTTTTTGATTATCAATTTTGCACAAAATATTTATCACAGAAAATTTTAAAAATTTTTGTTATTAAAAATGAAAACCATTTCTTTCTGTGAAGTAAGCGGTAGAGATGTCGGGAAAAAAGGAAAGAGAAGAAATATAGCTTTCGACGGAGAAAAAGATAAATGAAAAGACGTGAAAGTGGGGAGATCAACGATTCTAGAAAGCTCTTTAACATGTAAAACACACGATAAGGGCTGTGGTATAGGTATTTTCCTTAGCACGGAAAAAAATGCAAAGTTGATTTCAATTAAGAAATTTGTAATACCAATTAAATTTTTATTGATTGTCAGCCTACACACAAACCATAAATTTGTAAGTTTGAAGTTTGCTGCTATTTTAGATTTAATTAAGGAAATTTATTTAAAATGCTTTAAAATTTAAAAAAAAAAATGATAAGAAAAGTTTTTTTTTTTGATTTATAGTACCGCCTTCAAAGTTTCAACGGCAAGTTTTGTAGTATCCTTGACCATAATTTATGATATATATATAGCCTGATTGGGGATATATATTTAGATAGTTATACACCAAAAGTTGCTTCTCAGCATTTGACTTGGCAAACTGATATCTGCACAGAAGTTTAGGTTAGGTTACGAAGGTTAGTGGCGAGTCCAACTCGCCACCTCCACTCGGAGGCTTATTGTGAATCCCTTCAGAAGAGTCAAGAGAAGATATTTAAAAGGAAAGACAAGCATTTTATAGGTAAAGAAAAAATAAGCAAGAGTACCCTCCGAAAGATGTCCAAGAAAGTCAGTAGTCATTGGCCCTGAATCACCTATCTGCCCAGCCACCCTACCCCCTTAATGAAACCTATGATGCTCCCCAGCCCACGGCCAGGGAACTCACCAAGTCCATCTAAGAAGCGCCCTCCAAACCACCTCTGTCGGCAAATCTGCAGCCCATGGCAGTGGCAGACAAAATGTTCTACCGTCTCTATCTCCTCTTCGTCCCCGCATACCCAGCAAAATTCTGAAAAGTTCCTGTTCCATATGTTCGTCCTATATCTCACATCGCAGCGCCCTGTGAGAGTACCGATAATGCACCTCAGAACCCCGCTGCTCTCCTTGAGCAGCAGGTAGTGCCCATCCTGTCCAGCCAAGAACATAAAAGTCTAGAGATCCTGCAATCAGCCCTGTCCCTCCAGGTTTGGCCAACCTTGTCTATTATGCAAGTCCCTATCAGTCCGTAACAGAAACTTAGTGGTGGCCTCACCGGCTCACAACTAAGTCCAATATCCCGGCCGATTCCTTCTTTGCCAGTTCATCGGCAATCTCGTTGTCGGTAATGTCATAATGACCCGGAACCCAACAGAGTTTAACCCTGCGTGTCCCTTATGATCGCCCTAAGAGCACGTCTGCAGTCGCTCACGAGTCTAGACTTGACATAATGTCCCTCTAGAGTCTAAGGCGCGCCCTGGCTATCAACGTAGATTTCCACGTCCCCTCTTCCATCCGCATCCTCCCCTATCGATTCCACGACCTTCATCCCCGCCAGAATTTCAACTTGGAAAACGCTACACTCGTCCGGAAGTCTATAGGGTCTTCCTTCTCCCGTGTCCATTTTGTAGACACCAGCCCCGGTGTCTACCTCTAGTAAAGACTGCACACCCCTCATACAGCTTCTCTGATCCCTTTCATGCCTTCCTATCCAGGAATACTACTTGGGGCAGGATCCCAAAGTCAAGTTTCGCTACCATATAATCCGTCGAACCTGACTGACACAGGAGTCGACCGTCCACGACCCTTCCAAAATGCCGACATGTCCATCCGAACATAACCCACACATACCTGACTCACTAAGTCTAAACAAGCTCCTGGCCGCCATTCCAGCAACAAAATCCTTGCTGGAAAGAAGATGTGGAATGATATCCAGCGCTGCCTGTGATGTACTTTTCCTGGCCCCTGTAATGCCCGGTACAGCACATCTCTGGAGCTTCCTTATGTCGCCCCTTTCTAGGGTCCTCCACCATACAAGGCAAACGTACGTGAGAACTGGTCTTACTACGGATGTTATCTGCACAGAAAGAAAAACGAAATTCTATAATCAAAAACTTTATTCTTGAATTTATCCAAAATCGTACCTGAAATTTTTAAGTACGATACGTACTTAGGTTTTCTTAAATCAGGTCCAGCCGGGATTACTTAAAAAAACAAAGCAGAAAAAATTTGTTGCTTTTATATATGTAAAACATTTAAAAACAAAGTGCCTCGGTGCCCTAGATGGTACCGCCTTGGTGTTGTAGTTCGATGAGTTCCAGGTTAAAATCCCAGATGCGGCGAGTACAGAAAAAAAATTTTTATATTATAATAAATATTAAATATATAGTCTATATTTTTATACATGTTTTTGTATTGCTATATATCAATGCTGGAAAAAAATTTGTCCATCAATGAAAAAAAATACATGTGTAATGCCCGGAAAAGAGCACAATTTCTGCCCATAATGGGAGGAGTTTTTTTTTCACAAGTAAGTTCATTGATTTTTAAAAATATTTATTATTACAACAACTTAAGAAAACTACACCTTAAAGTAAAATAATCTTATATATAAAAGAACAATTTTTTTTTTGTTAGTGACACCGCTTATAAGTCAAGAACGGCTGGACCGATTTTAATGAAAGTTGAAAAAAAGACATACCCGATATTTGGGAATGCGTTTTAGGCTAATTTGTTTTTGGAAATTCCGACTGGGCGTGGCACCTCCCATACAAATTGAACGGTTTTTTTCACATATCTCAATACCTATTATAGCTGAAGTCTCCAAATTTGGTAAAACTAAATTTTTTATTAATGTGCATAATTGAGTAGTGTATGGGCGGAAACAAATAAATGGGCGTGGCACCTCCCATACAACTAAAATAGTTTTTTGTATATATTTCAACAACTGTAAAAGCTGAAGTCTCCAAACTTCGTACGGATGTTTATAGTGCTAATATGCATAATTCAGTTTTTTATGGGCGGGAAAAAATAAATAGGCGTGGCACCTCCCATACAACGAAAATAGTTTTTTGTATATATTTTAACAACTGTAAAAGCTGAAGTCTCCAAACTTCGTACGGATGGTTATAGTGCTAATATGCATAATTGAGTTTTTTTATGGGCGGGAAAAAATAAATAGGCGTGGCACCTCCCATACAACGAAAATAGTTTTTTGTATATATCTCAATAACTGTAACAGCTGAAGTCTCCAAACTTTGTACGGATATTAATAGTGCTAATATGCATAATTGAGCTTTGTATTGGTGGGAAAAAATAAATAGGCGTGACACCTCCCAAACAACGAAAATAGTTTTTTGTGTATGTCTCAATAACTGTAACAGCTGCAGTCTTAAACTTCGTACGGATGTTTATAGTGCTAATATACATAATTGAGCTTTGTATGGGCGGGAAGAAATAAATGGGCGTGCCACCTCCCATAAAACGAAAATAGTTTTTTGTATATATATCATAATCACTGTAATAGCTGAAGTCTCCAAACTTTGTAAGGATGTTTATAGTGCTAATATGCTAATTATGCTCATACATAATTGAGATGAGTATACTTAGGAGAAAAGGGAATAATGGGCTCGGCATTTCCCATACAACAAAAATACTTTCTTATATAAGTCTCAATTACTGTAAAAACTTCAGAAAACGTGTTCGTATTTTTCTACAAGCAGTGGAACGCAATTTAAATTATTAGTTTTAAAGTAACATAAATTACCTCAAAATTGCCAATAAAATGTTAATCCCTTTTTACCCCTTAGGACCAAGTTATCAAAATTTTGTATTCATATTTTTCGAGACCTGTCGAACGCAATTTCAAAATATAACTTGAGCCCTCTTTATCTTTTTCGGTTCCTAATGTACAAAATGGATATAAGCAGCTATAAAATATTTTTTACCCTGTCTCGCCTCTAATGGTTAATATTTCAAAAAAGTACGAAAAATGCATTCATAACTTTAAAACCTGTCGAGCGTAAATTAAGTTATAATTCTATCTTATTTTAGTTCAGAATCTACAAAATTAACCAATACATATTTCAAATCTTTTCCTAAGCATTTAGGCTATGCAATGATGAACCTGTCTGTCAGATAGCGAGTCATTAACGCAATTTTTTTCTATACATTGTTTTGTAAGCACAACAAACATTTAAAAAAATAAAAAAAAATATATTTACAAGTGGCGGATAGGGCTACAAAATAATGAAGCCATTATAAACTGAACTGTTTGCTTCAGCTTTTCTATTCATGCTTTATCAGTAATTTTCAGTTTTAAAAAAAAAAAACAAACAAAACATGTTTACAACGTTATTGACATGCTATTAGGGATAATATTTTGTAAATTGTGTGTGTTTAGGCAAAAAATTCGTTTGCTAATTATATATATTGTTAGGCAATACGTGTTCGGAGATACTCAATGCTGGATGTATTCAATAGAGCGGCAAAACCGAGGCTTGTCGCATGCCTACATTCTTATTTGGTTAGTCGAGAAGTTCGACCAGACCAGATAGATTATATTATAAGTGCCGAGATTCCTGATCCCGAAACAGATCAAGAACTACATGATGTTGTAGTTACAAATATCATTCATGGACCGTGTGGCACCATCAACCCCCAATCTCCATGCATGGTAGACGGCAAGTGTTCCAAACATTATCCACGAAAATTGACGGCGGAAACTATCACTGGCAATGACAGTTATTCAATGTATCGGCGTTGATCGCCCAATGACAACGATCAAACTATTACAAAGAAAGTAAAAGGAAACGATTTTGTGATTGACAACAGTTGGACTGTGCCATAGTGGCAAATCATTTAAGACACATTGCAATGTTGAATATTCTGATTTAGTGAAGTCGATAAGGTACATCTGCAAATATGTCACGAGAAGCAGCAATATGGCTGTTTTTAGCATCCAAACCTCCAATGGCAACGATGATATTACGCGTTATTAAGTTGGGCGAAATGTGAATTGCAATCAGGCGGTTTGGCGTATATTCTCATTCCCTATTCACGAACGTCATCCCACTGTTGCACATTTAGCAGTGCATCTGGAGAATGGCCAACGAGTATATTTCACTGCGGCAAATATTGTTCAACGTGCTGAAATACCTCCAGCGGCAACATTAACAAGTTTCTTTGCTGTTTGACAAAGCGATCCGTTTTCACATACCTTACTTTACTCGAAGATGCCACGGTATTACACTTGGAACGCTTCTTCAAAAAAATTTTAACGTCAAAAGAAGGCCACTTTGGTTCCTGGGCATCCGGATGTGCGTTCAAGTGATGCTCTTGGTCGCATTTATACAGTTCATCCGAAGAATGATGAATGTTTTTATTTGCAGTTGTTGCTGGTGAATGTTCGTGGTCCAACATCATTTGCAGCATTTCGTACTGTTAATGGTATAGTCTCCCCAACATTTTGTGCTGCATGTCAAGAACTCAATTTGCTTGAAAACGATACTCGCTGAGGCATATACGAACATTATTTGCTTTTGACATGCTTCCCGTCAAGTCCAAGTGACCTGTGGAACAATTACAAGGACAATGCGTCAGAAGAGATTTTACATCAATAAACTGTCAGCTAGAGAAATCCAAATCTTGAAGTCAATGCGAAGATGCATAACCTTTTTTACCTTATTATGAAAACTTCAATTTTGGTCTGGTACTAAATCGACTAATACCAATTACATAATTTTAGGATTTGAATACATATTGTAAGTTCGCATTAGCAAAGGTCCAAAAGTAATAACATGGAGAAAAAAAGATGCATAACCGGGCCTTGCTCTTAATTGAAGACATGTGTTACCTTATTTGCGGCAGTTTGTTAGTCAGGTTAGGAATACCAGCACCAGAACATGAAACTAATGAGCTTCTAAATCGAGAATTGAAGCGTGGACGTGAATACGATCGACATGAGTTGAACCAATTAGTTCAAACTAATGTTTCCCTTTTAAACCTCCAACAGAAGGAAGTCTATGATATAATATTGAAGGCAATTGATGCACCCGGTGGAACTGGGAAAACATTCGTCATGCCATTGATTTCAGCTACTGTTCGTGCGAGATCCAACATTGCTGTAGCGGTAGCTTCATCTGGAATAGCGGCCACATTGTAAGAAGGATGCCTCACATCTCACTTAGCGTTAAAATTGCCATTAAACCTTCAAAATATAGAGCAACCGACATATAACATTGCGAAAAAAACCGCCACGTCCAAAGTTTTAGTAGCGTGTAAAATCATTATCTGGGACGGCTGCATAATGGCACACAAACGCGCAATAGAATCTCTTAAAAGAACACTAAGAGATCTGCGCAGTGACTCAAGATTTTTTGGAGGTGCAATGATTTTACTGTCTGGTGATTTCCGCCAAACACTGCCAGTCATTCCAAGATCAACGACTGCTGATCGAATAAGTGCTTGCGTAAATCCTCAATTCTGTGGCGTTTTGCAAAGATACTGCAGTTGACAGAAAAAATGAGAGTTATATTGCTCAACGATTTATCAGCTCAAAATTCTCCAACCAATTGTTGACTATCGGTAATGGCCGTATACCTGCCGACGAATTAAACGGATTGATTTCGTTTCCTCAAAATTTTTGTAATTTTGTATCGTCAAAAGAACAGCTCATCCAGAAAGTTTTCCCCAACATAATTACTAATGAGAAAAATTATGACTGGTTGAGTGAACGGGCAATTTTAGCAGCTAAAAATATAGCTGTTGATGATTTAAACTATGTATATAGTTCAGAATCAAATCGTTGGCACTCTGCATTCTTTTAAATCAATTGATTGTGTAACAAACGAAGATGAAGCCACAAACTATCCAGCTGAAGTTTTAAACTCTTTGGATGTGCCTGACTTACCACCGCACAACTTATAACTGAAGGTTGGCTCGGTAGTTATCGTCCTTCGAAATTTAAACCAACTAAAACTTTGCAATAGAACGCGCTTGGGAATAACAAAACTAATAGTCCATGTTACTCACGCAATTATACTTAGAGGAAAACTCAAAGGTGAAGAAGTTCTCATACCGAGAATTCCGATGATACCAACCGATATCCTTTTTTAGTTTAAGATAATTAAATTTCCTATTCGTCTTGCATTCTCAATGACGATTAACAAATCACAAGGACAATCCTTGAGTATTAGTGGTTTTAGTTTAGAAAATACATGTATTTCTCATGGCCAAATATACGTTGCATTTTCACGTGTGGGCAAACCATCTGCTTTATTTGTACTTGCACCTGATAACAAAACAAAAAATGTCGCATATCACAATGTACTGCACTGAAGGAAATTAACCTAAACATAACCCATGCACGAAAATACATAGCTTCCTTAACAGCTTTTACCAGAAACGCTTTATTTTTGTAATCTTTTTTGAATTTTCGTTTTCTATATATGTAAATATATTCCAATGACCTATTTGACTAAATAAACTTTGTACTCTTTTTAAAAAATCCATATATTCAATAGCTGTTAGGTGGTACGAAGTTCACCGGGTCAGCTAGTTGATATAACAAATTAGTTAACCGTATGATTTTCTATTTTTATTTTGACTCCCCTTTAAAAAATAAAAGTTAAAAGTGAAGGTGAATATGCAAAATTTCTGATTTATATTTTGTTCAATGATTACAATTATGTATATATGTGAGGGTTATACATTTCATTCTATCAGCTCTATTAATCGAATAGTTCTTGTTCGATTAACAACCCTAACATAAAGACTGTATTTGAATGTCAATCTGAAAATGTAATGCAGTATAATTAATTTTCGATTGCCTTATTCATGCTGATGACACTAACAAAAACAAGAATGATTTTGTTACTTCTTGAGCTGATTTTCATGTTTCATGATTTTGCTGCTTATTTATAATGCCTTGTTGTTAAAAGCTGTTCTGTAAACATTTTGCTACTTTAATTATGATAGATTATGGCATGATGTTGTTTGTGTGTTATCGTCTTTCTCATTCTCTGTGTGAAATAGTGACTATGTAATATTTTGGGTTGGTTAAGCCCTTTTATGTTACAGAGTTGGTATTTTGTATGATTTGAATAGCAACTTAAGCTTTTATATAACAACGTTTAGGGATTTAAGAGCAGGGGCCAAATCGTCGCATTCGATTCGAATCGAAATTTTAAAATTCTTATTAGAATTCCTATACTTAAAGCATTGACAACTCGATCGATCGAGTGAAATTTCGATTCGAATCGAATGCGACGATTTGGCCCCAGAGGACAAAAATAATTTTAAACATATACACCAGGAGCCGTAATAATTTTGCAAAGAAAAAAAAAATAAATCTTAAAGAATAATAATTATGTTTTAATTTTTTTATATCTCGATAAAAAATTATTTTGCGGAATTTTATTTTTCTGTCAAAAAATAATTATTTATTTATTTTAAATTTTTTTTTTTATTATTGGCAGAAATAATAATTATAAAAAAATCCATTATGATAACAATAGTAGTTTTGCTTTTAATTTATATTATTAAACAAGCAAATTATTTCTGCCAAAAATATTAAATTAAAACCTAATTATTTCTTGACAAAAAAAAAAAAATAAAATACTTATTTATTTTTTGAGAAAAATTTTAATGCATGTTTATATGTTTAAATGCACATACTTACAGACATACATTTGATTTGGCGTGTGCCGAAATCAGCAAGCATATTTATGTATGTATGTAGTTATTATGATTTATTTTACATATGTATTTACTTGTTATTAGTATTATACCAAGGAATATATAAGTGCTGCTTGCCATACAAAAACGTTATTTGTTTGCAAGATCTCTTTATGATGCGGAAGGACAAATACAGACAGTTTTATTATAATAATTGAAGTACGAAATCATTCGGCTAGACCATACGGCCGGGTACTTTAAAGATCAATGTCAAGGGTATATAAGATTCGGCACATCCCAATATAGCTCTCCTACTTGGTATTACTGGTATGTACTAAACCAAAATGAAGAACAAATAAATTATATCGTGCCTTAAGCGACACAATATTCAAAAAACGTTTTTTTCTATAAATTTGTTCATTGAAATCACTCGCATCATCTCTTAAAATTGCGTTGTCATTTGATTAATTTCATGTATTGGATAAAACGAAATGTTTATTCAAAATTTGGTTTCTTTAACTTGATCAACAAGATATAATATATAAAAAAGCTTTCTCCTGTAAAATGTCATTTCTGTCGCTCAAGCTATTTCCGCGGTTAAGGCACGATATATTTAAAAAATAAGAAGGTTTTCGGTGGTTTGTACCTTGTTAAAACCATCTGACACTCAAAGCCTTCCAAGTGTTTTGCCTCTAAATTTTAATATTTGTCAAATATATGAATGTGCTACATTATTTTACTTTAAATAAATCAGTTAAGCGTTTTAAGTGCTAATTTTTGCCAAAAAAAAAGGTATTACGTTACAGGTTAATTAATTAATTAACTTTATTTTAGTTGCTCTGATATTTTGAGTTGTGGTTTGTGTTATTTTATATTGAGTACCTTTTTGCTGATATATGTATATATGTATGTAAGATATCTATCTGCCGGATAAAACACAATAACAACATATTTTAATAGATGCTAAGGCTACTGGAAATACATGGTCTAGCCGTCCTCTAATATGTTGTAGTTGATGTTGAGTGAATTACACACAAATTTTTTAATAGTTTGAGACAAATCCCTAGATAAAGAAGATTTCGTTAAGGACGACCACAATGATAACAACATCAACATATAACAATAGAAATTCAACTGTAACAAAATAACATCAACAACAAACACAAGATATATTATAACAAAAGCTTTATGAAATGAAATTGTCTAGATCTTGGATAAGCGTTACAAAAGAGAAATTACGAAGCTAATTGGGTCACTTATTCAACATACTTAACAAAAGATTGTATTAAATATCTCAGCAAACGTAAAGGACAAATGTTTAAAAAAAAATTAGGAAAAAAGTTATGGTCGGTCAAATCTGACCATATTACACCACGCACCACATTTGCATAAAGGCTATATGAGTAACTGAAACCGATAACATTTGTATTCTGTATAATTTTTGGTGGCACTAAGATAAACATATGTGTAAAATTCTAAGAAGGTAAAGTAATGTTCATGCCATTCATGGCCCAAAATACTTATTACGGGAGAATATCTGTGTGGGGGCGAAGTCAATAAATTTACCGATCATTCCCACTAACAATATGCTTCGACCAATAGAAAAGTACTTATCTGTGTGAAATTTCTTCAAAATATCTTCGAAGTTGCGATTTGTGGCGTGCTTACACCTAGCTGGACGGAACAACGGACATGCTTAAATCGATTCACGAAGTAATTCTGAGTTGATTGGTATGCTTGAAGGTGGGTTTCATACCATTATTTTTGGCATTATAGACACCTACACAAATGTGCAGATGTTTGTAACCCTACCAAATATGTGGTGTGAGTATAAAAAGTCATAACGTTCGGTGTCGTTAATGGTTTGGTTTTTCGCAATTAACATTTTTAAAAACTTTTTTATAAAAGAATTTCTTTTTGTAAAGTTAAAACAAATCTTTTAGAACATTTTAACTAAAATATTAAAATAAATTTAAACATGTATTTAAATGAATGAGCTTAGCATTTAATTGCTTTACCTGCACCAGCGTGATAATATTTCTGCTAGGATTCGCAGCAGATAGTGTGCCTTAAATGACGGGCAAAAATCATTATGTTGCCAGATTTTTTTTAAAACCGAAAGCCCCAAATTTTTTGCTGCTAAATCTATATGCCACTGAATTGCTGTTTATTACTTCCTTCCTTTTGAAGTAAGGAATTTAATTTTAAATTTTAATAATTAAATGCAAAGAGCCTTAAGAAAACCCAGAAAAAAGGCTAATGTGGTTCATGTTATAGAAAAACGTTATGATTTTTTTACCCATTACATGGTGTTTGATCCAAAATGGTGATCTTCTTCGCAAAGTTTCTGACAACGCTTCATATAGCTCTGTCAGATTTTACCAATTCAAGAACGATCTTAGGCCTTAGAGTCATCTTAGCTAAGACAACTTTATATATTGGCAGGAAGTTTACAAGCCATAATAGGCAGCTGTAAAACCATCGTGTTGCTGTTTTGATTAAGGCAAGAAATTTTTTAGCATATTAATTTTCAAAAGCCTCTACAACATCTAAAAACTTAAAGGCGTATTTGAAAATATCGTCCATCAATTAAAAGTGGCAATTCACTCATCTAAATACATGTATTGAAAATGAACAAGGTTGTTAAATGATTTGCGAAAAAAAAAATTGTTTTTCCGTCATATCTTAACCAGGATCCGATAACTCGGTGATATTCTTGCGACAACAGGTCATCTAAGACCTTTGGCTAATCGCCATAGAGAATAGTTGACCTGAGGAGCCAAAACAATTTAAGCATTAAAGTTAAAAAAATTTTAGTAAAGTTAGAGATTTTGGTTAAAAAAAAATACAAAGAAATGAGTCCTAAGTGATATAATTTTTTAACTATTGAACACATAAACGCAATTTAGAAGGAATGAGCTCGTCATGAGTTTTTTTCTTTTAATAGAGAAATTCGCAGTGAAAATCCCATTATTTTTAATTTTTTGATGTTGTTTTCCTGTAAAATTATTAAAATATTAAGGCGGCTTGAGCTTCAGGTGACGATATATTTGTGTAACTAATACGATACAAAGAAAACTAAGCCATGATGTATCTTTACAGGCATACAAAACGATGTCTCCATATTAAGCGACAGCTAAGGCCATGAAAAGTTATGCAACTAATTTGCAATTGCGATTTAGTTAATAGGCAATTGAACAGAAAAATAACTTGAAAAAAATAAAAAAGCTATTAAGGAAAGTATACCAGATCAATATTGTCAGCTGTGAGGAACTTTGTTTAAAATGTATGGAAAGGAAATTTACAATTTTACCCTCAAAATATTTTGTTTCGTGGTGTTACCTATTTGCAACATATTTTACTTAAGGGCTTAGCAAAAAATAAAACAAAATTAATTAAAAACGTTGTAATCGAGCAGTATGCCACTTAAAATGTAGTCGTTATTAAGATAAATCATTCTATTTGTACAAACATTTTAAAGCAAATTATTATGGCAGACTTTTGTCGTAGGAATAAAAGCAGCAAAATTGTCAAGATAATTACACATAATGTTATGTATCAATATCTTTTATTCTGGTCTTTTGATAGTCAGTCACATTTGTAGTTTTTGTAATTTAACAGCCATAATAAGAAAACAGACATATGTATTCACACAATAACTACAATTCAAAAAAAAAAAAAAAAAAAATACAAAATGAGTTACTTAAAGCAAAAGATTCATTATCCCGTGAGATTTAATTTGTTCAAAAGAGCGAAAGAATGTTAAAAACACGCACAGAATGTGACAAAGTCATAAATTAAAAAGCTGTAGTAATAATTCTTAGTCTTTATGTGAGCTGTATAATTCGTTTTTATATTTTGTCTTTTCTTTATTTTTGCTTCTTTGAACGACAAACCTATAACATATCAAACGTAGAACTAAGAAATTAACCCTTAATTTATTAACCTTCAGTTTAAGCTTTCAAGGTAAAAACTTAATTATTTCCATATACATATGCTTGAACATCGAAAAAAAATTCTGTGGACTTTTGACAAAACCACTTATTTGAAAAAAGTGAATTTTACAGGAGAGCAAAAAAACTACTTAAACATCGCAAGAAACATCGTGATTGTTATCTAAAAAGTTGTAAAACCTAAAATGGTAAAGTAAGTTGTTTGAATTATTTTCCAACATTGAGTTTTCGCATCTACTTGCGATGTTAAAGGAGTTTTTTTGGCTCTCCTGTAAAATTCACTTTTTTGAAATAAGTGGTTTTGTCAAAAGTCCACAGAATTTATTAAACAAAAATAATTTATAATTTTTTTTACATGCAGTTAGTTTGGTATTGACACACTTTACCAAAAATTTGTTTGCTTAAGCTAAGATACATATCTAAAAACATCTTTGGAAAAAAAGTGTTAACCGATCTTGATCAAGATACAGGTGGGCCAAAAGAAGTCATTCAATGTTGTTTAGCTCTAATTTTTTTTTTCTAAATGAAAAATTTCAATTCTGCTTTCTGTTTATGTCTATCTAAAAATTTAGAATTTTTTTGGTCAAGCCCAAAAGATGATAACGGCCAAATGGGCGCCGTAACAAGTGATTGCTATGTGGGCTAGTTTTATGGCATTTTTCATCACTTCGGCAAGAACTACAAGTGACAGATTCTCGCACTCGTGCCGAATGTTGCCCTTGGAGGCTTCTGGGGTCTTAGGCTTGCTTACGTAAACACAGGACTTTAAAAACCCCAACAAAAAAGTCTGGAACGGTTATATCAGGCAACCTTGCAAGCCAATGTAAATCGCCAAAGCGAGAGATGAGTGGATCCGGGAACGCCTCCTTCAGAATATCGGTTGTGGCTCGCGCAGTGTGTGGTGTTGCTCCGTTCTGTTGAAACCATATGTCCTCCAGTCCTAACGTGGTCCAATAGCTCGCACAGTCCAATGTTATCACTTGGCCCCCGGCATCCAAAAAAAAAGAAATTGGCCCGATGAAAGCGCGCCATGCAGTCACTTTAAGCAAGTGTAATAGCTCCTTGACCTCACTCGTGGATTTTCGGTGCCCAAAAAACGATAGTTTTACTTTTTTACGTGCTCGCTGAGGTGGAAATGAGCCTCATCGTTCATTATGATTTTTGTCAAAAAATCGTCCACTTCGGCCTTGAGATTGAGGATGGCTTTCGCGTAGGTTACACGCTTTTAGCGATCGACAGGCAGCAACTGATGCATGGAATGGACTTCGTACGGGAACATGCGCAGGTTTGTGACTAAAATTCGCCTTACGGACGACGGGCTGATGGCTAATTGTGCGGCGCGGCGTCTAGTCGATATTTATGGCGACAGCTGGACATCCTCGCCAGCATCGGCGATATTCTCGGCATAACGGGCGCTCCGGGGCCAGCCAGTGGTGACATCGTCTCGTGTAGTTTCACACTTTTTAAAGTTGGTGGCCAAACGGCACAGTGTTTGGGCAGCCGGTGCTGGATGACCGGGGATCCGTCAACGGAATTGGCGCTGCGCCAACACCACCGACTGATTGTTACGCAAAAAAGTAGACACGATTATGCCGCCTTCTTGAAATGTGCATCGTTTAATGGTTTGGTCGCCTGTATTTACAACTGTCTAGTTCACAAATGTCAAAACAGATTTGGCATTGGCCGCTATTTGCAAAAATAGGAGTATCTCCCAATAGGGTGATTTATTTTGGCCTACCGTGTGTTCGCAAAATTCTTAGATAACCCAGTTTTTCCCTTATGTATTTGTACCTATGATCTATTTTATCACACAGCTTTGTGAAAAAAAAAGATTATTTTGTAGGAGCACGCTGAGTAATAAATATAATAGGTTCATTGTTCACGTTTTGGTGGGGTAGAATATTAGATTGGAAGGTACTATTTATTTTCTTGCAGTCAACATGACTAACTTAAGGATCGCTCTACGGAAATAGCCCTTTATGAGGTTGTGGGAGTCATAGATTAATCCCTTGAATTTAGGCAGCACATAATAGTGTGAATCTTACAGATATTAATCATGCTTTTGCCAATTAAAATGTTGTGGAGAGTATATTAAAAGCAAGTTGTTATCCATGCTGAGTTTAAGAGTTAAAATTAGAGGATGGAAGAGCACCCCAGGAAGGGACCATCTCACCACTTTTTTAAGTTATGGTTGCTAAATAGGTGCTTATGGAACAGAATAGTAACGATATAAATGTCGTTGCTTATGCGGACAATTTAGTGACACTAATATCAGAATCTGACATCATGGGTTAGCTTAGCAAGTGGGCTGTGGATAACGATCTGAGAGTCAACTCTGGCAAAACGTGGCTTACTGCAAAATAAGGTTCCAGACTTCAAACTTCCCCTAATAGGGAATTACGTAATCCGTCTTTCAAATATGTGAAATAGATGGGCACTGTTTTTGACTCAAAATTATTATGAAATATTAAAACGAAATCCACTTTCTGACTATGTTTCATCTACACGGATTTTGATAAGGAGTTCAAGGTGATTATACCTTCCAGAAGTGTTAGGTGTGGGAAAATCTCGTGAAAAGTTATGACAAGATGATATATACAGGCGTCTTCAAGTTAAACTGTGAGATTAGTTCTTGGTGTCATCTGCCTAATGGGTGCAGTGTATTTAAGGCCGAAATATCTGCTATCTAGAAATCTTGCAGAATACTGTGTTACGGTTATATTCCTGGAAATATAAGAATATTTTTCAACAGTCAGGCGGCAGTTGTGTTTGCTAACTTCTACGTCGTTTCTGGCCAAAAAAGCGTAAGGAACGTAAGCTGTCTGTCTAGTTTTTGTTGAAGAAGCTGAGAGCACGAGGGGCAAATGTAGGATATCTAGGGTTATGTGGTCCTCTTTTGTTTGCAATTGTACCATTTTTGTATTTCATATGGGTCCTAATGAGTCACTAAATAGTAGGTTGACACACTGGTAGACTCGGATTGCCTTTAAATGGCCTCTGACATAATTAATTGTGGGAATAGGAAAAAGGAGAATATTATTTTACGTCTTTTTTTGCGACTGTCCTGCTTAAACTGCCAGGAGATATACATTTTTGGGCAGTTGCATACTAAGTGACCTTTGTGAAGTTTTAAGAGGCAGACTAAATGACCGGTTAAGATCCCTCTCGATTACGATTTAGACCTAATGCCCTTTGTCCTGATGAATACTGGTTTAATAGGACATTAACTTTGACAAGTGGAATTGTTATATTTTTTTTCAAATTTTCATTATTGAATCTTTGCCTTTATCGAGCTAACAATTAGTATTTCATCGTTATATAATGGTAATCTTTGGCTATGATTGGCGTCTTGCGGGCAATGCAACCGATCAAGTTAAAATCAGCAAGAACAGTCTCCTGCGAGCCGAAATTAAAGCCAAAACCCGAGAAAACCTCTTTTAGGGACAAAATCCACATTTAATCCAAACTTTTCCATTGCCACTAATAGCACAAAGCCTTACATAGAGACTGTGAAGGCGGCAAAGTAGTTTTAGGATATTTATCTTTTATAAAAGAGCAAACAAAAATCTTTGATACAACATATTTTGGAATCTTTTACAGCTTTCGGACTTAAATATATTACAAAGTAATTGTTCTATAAATAAGAAAATATAATATAAAAGTTAATAAAACAATATTTTATTAACCATTCTGTAACTCTCTTTTTTAGAAATATTAAGAATAATCTGTTGTGATGATGTAATTACTTGATAAGGTAAAAAAAATTAGAAAAAATATGAAAATTTAAAAACAATTTAATATTAAGTAAGTAGTATTCATTTAAACTCTTTTTTGAAGATAAATATAATATAAAAAAAATATTTAAAAGTCGCAGAAGGGAAAATTTATTTTATACGTTTCACATGTTTTAAAAGAAACAGGAAGAAAAAGTTTTAATAAAATTTGTAACCTGACGACGAAAATGCTTTTTGTTTGTCACCATCACCATCTTTACAAAATGTATAAAATGCACTTACAAATAGTCTGGACCACCAAATTAAATAAGAAACGAATGAGAGAAAAATATAAGAAATAAAAAAATTTAAGTAAATAAGTGCAACAACAAATGATACAAAGATTTAATGTCCCTCTACAAATATTATCCCAATATTAAGTAATGCAAGTGGCAGCACTCGTAGTGTTTGCAGTAGAAGTTGTACGAATAAAAGTGGCAGAATTGTGGTATATGGTTTGAATTATTGTAATATTTGTTGCAGTTAATTTTGTTTCATATTACATGGTAGATAGTTCGGGGTGTAGTGATGGCAGCATCTGTTGCGGTCATTCATGTGCAACGAACTTTTTTCCATTCTAGAACTTTAACCAAATTAAACAAAACGTTACAACACATTACTTTAGCCAAGAAGAAGACATAGCTGAAGAGGACATGTAGAAAAGTATGAAATACATTATAATGATAAAGAAGACAAACAATTTTAAAAGCAACCAAAACGACTGGCAAGACGACATACTGGCAGAAGACGAGAGATGGAAAAGATGTTTGCTAGATAGATGGATGTTTGGTTGGTACAAATGGAGCCACAAACAATTTAATGTCCTTTACTGGATAATGCTCAAATTAAGCACACCCACACACGTATTATGTTTTAAAAGCTTCAAAAAAGATTTACAATAAATGCATAATAACAATAAAAGGTGGCAAATTAAACTTAAAATAAATGCGAGAAAAATAACTTCAAACTTAACACGAATTTAAGATGCCCTGCATTTAATATTTATAATAATTAGGCAATGCGGCAATAGCGGAGTATCCACTCAATAGGGGTTTGACGTTTTTCAAGCGATTATTTAATCGATTTTGGTCGATTAATTGATTAAAAATCCAAAAAGCTTTGAGGGCACCATACACTCAAAAAAAAAGATTGTACTTCATTTAAGTTAGATAACTTAAATCGAAATTTATCCACAGTTGTCTTTGAGTTACTTATTAAATTTCTAACTTAATATGCTTCCCTTTTCTATAGGAAAAAACACTGAAAGGAGTGGCATAATTTTACAAAAAAAAAATAATGCCTTAAGAACTTGACACAAAAACGACAACGGTCACAAGTTTTAAGGTATAATGGAGCACTGTTACTAAATCTTGTAAATAATACAAAACTCTAACCCTTAAGATATTTGCACACGCGAGCGTCTCTCTTAAGATAACTTAAACTGCTCAGACTACAAAAAAAGATTTTGAGGATCATGAATATAAAAACAGACATTTTACAACAAAACCAAGTACCAGTAAAATGAAATGTTAGTCATCCATTGGTTTTTTATTTAAAAACTTTACTTAATGGATGGTTTTTTAAGCAAAGTTCACAACCGTGAAATTCGATACACCATCATAAACACCAACAACAATTCATTGTTGGTGTCTTTAACTTAATATTTGTGTACAATTTTTGATTGCAAGAACAATGGATTATACACTTGCAACAAATCAACAAAATTAAAAAAAAAACGTTAAAATAAATAACTTCAAGTGCATTTCTTAACCATAGCACACCTACTCAAAATTGATGATGATAATGATGTAAAGAGTGCTGTAAAAGATTTCGTCCTGTGTTCTGATATCTACACAGAAAAAACTGAGTTGTAGAATCAGTAACAGATTTCAGAGAATCAGTAAATATTTTGTCTGGCTGAGGACCTACAACGAAAGTTGTAAATTTAGACAAACAATTTTGCAAGAATTTTAGCTTCTGTTAAAAAATTTTGCTGAGCTGGTTAAATATTTTATTTGTCTAGGCGAAAATTTTGTTTGATTTAAAAATCAAATAAAAATATTATTAGAGACTATTAAAACAATTGACTAAAAAAATAAATTATTTTGAACAAGAATTTGTTTGAAAAATTTTTTTTGTAGTTTTTTGTGTGTAGTGCAGAGTTTTTAAATGCTTCTTTTAGATTTTCAAAAACAATGTATATAAGCATGTATATTTTGAAAACATGAACGAAATCCTAAAATATTAATAAATGAAAAAGAACAGAAAATTCAAAAACATCAAAAACATTTTAAAGAAGCATTCTGGTACCTTATGGTAAACAATGAATTTCAATTTCATTTTATAAAAGAAAAACTTAAAAGGACAAGCGAAAAATTTGGGTTTATTTGAAGTTCTCTCGCAGTTTAAAATATGGATTTTAAAGTTTTTTAATAATAAAAAATTTTAATAATAAAAACTTTCTGAATAGATTTTTGTTACAATAAAGATAAAGGGTTGGGGGCTATAGTTTGGCGCATCAAGAACTCAGAGGTGCAAAACAGTGCTGATATTAAAATTAGTTTGGGATAAAGCAAAGTAAGGCCGGATTTCGGAGTCCGTATTCCTGTAAAATCAAAAAGTAAAATCAAAGGTAAAGAGACTTGAAACTAGGTAACGGGATTTTCATGTCATGGCTCATCGCAATGCAGACCATTGTTGCAAAAATGGCAACTAAATACAATTAATTTATTGTCGCTTCTGTTAGAATGCAAATGAGATCAAGATAATTAAATATCAGTCCTAAGCTTGTAACAAGACGACTAAGCCGCTTAAGTAACTACATAAAAGGGCTAAAAGATATAAGGTAGCTAGAAGCTAGCAAAACAAAGGGTAAATTTACCTACAGAAAGAGCAATGGAAGTTTATACTCCATTTAAGTTATATAACAAGAGTATAGATTCTGCCCAAATGTTCAAAACCATGGAAGCTCTGAAAAACAACCTTTCCTATAGATTTGTCTTTTACATGGAGATTTTATGACCCGGTAGATAAAAGGGATATTTTTAATATTAAACTCCTTGTGGGAATGGTAGTTGTTGTTCAATTTTTTTCAAAATAGAAGGGCGACTGGTCAGCGATGTAGGTTATGTGCCACCGGATTATTAAGTAAGTGGATTGTTGAGCAGATTCTATGTAACTGTCCAGCGGCCCTGGGCTCTGGGGTAAACAGCCTTTGGATTTTCAAATATTTTTAGGAGCTTTCTGGGCTTGGTAAGAAAAGCCGCTGGCATTTGCAAAAAAAAAAAAAATATTAGGCACCTTTGATTTGTTACATTTATATTATTCTTTTTATTTAGATCTTATTGAGGTCCTCGAAACCAAGAAGATAATGGAGAATATTCTAATGATTTTAGCGCAAATAGGTGATGACAGTTAACCGACCTCCTCGAAAATTATCGCCACAAGCTTCCTTCTGATTAAAAGTTGAATGCTTGTGTGAAAACGTGCCGTTTAAACTATTCAAAACTATGGCATTTGATGTTTTAAAAATTAAGTTTAAAAACAAAATACTCGCAGGGGTTGTTTTTCAGTTTTCATCTCCTTTTCGTATATACTATTTCAAGTTGCAGCCCCGTGACATCAGCTCCTTAAACACTTATCTTAAATAATCTTCATGACCTGATCGACTTTTGTATCTAAAAGATACAGAATGTATCTATATAGTAACCTGGGGCCAAATTACGGCATTTGATTCGAATCCAAATTAAAAAATTCTTATTAGAAATCATTTATTAAAAGCATTGACAACTCGATCGATCTAGTAGAACTTCGATTCGAATCGAATGCCGTAATTTGCCTCTGATCTGAAAATTAAAAAACTAAATAAACTGCATTTAAATGGTTACTCTTGTATGTTCAAGATTTTGTGGATAACTAATGAAAATTGTTTTTTAAATAAAAGAGATAAGAAAAATTACATTTTTGCGATGATTTCATTAACTGAAAAACATTTTTGTTAAACGGAAATTTAAAAAAACTCTTAGAACGCTACTTTCGGCTGTAATAAAACTTGTATACCCTTCACGGCTAAGAAATGAAAGACTCTTAATAATTCCGTAACCTAAAGCTTTAACAACTTCATCATATTGTATAAGGGATGACACTCACCATCCTACTATCCAAATATTTTTTTTAAATATTAAAATTATACTTTCAAAATTATGGTTTATCAAAGCTTTAAAAAAATGTTTTCATTGGAATGATAACTTCCCCTATCTGTACTTCCATCCAGCTTTTTATCTTTCAAAACGTGAAAATCATTCTAGAACTACTTTATGGTAGGATTGAAATCGATAGTTTTAGCAGCTTCCAAGATATACGAGTAGCACATAAAAAAGAAAAAAATTGTTTATTGTCAAACAAAAATAACGATAACGAAATTAAATAAATTTCGCACCTCAAATTACCAAACCAACAAATAAACCTCAGCCCTATTTAGTTTAGTCTGTTTGTAGTGTATTAAAATAAAATTGATAAAATTATGAACTTATCTCATTAGAGCTCATTAAAAGGCATGCATGTCATACTTGTCAGCGATGACATGCCTAACGAGCTGTCATCATAAAACCACAAAGCTTGTTGTTATTGGTTAACACCGAATTGTGCTCAAAGGAACAACACGAAAGCAAAAGTAATTATCAACGTTATCAAGAACAATATTAGCCACCGCAAACTTGGATTTTTTTTATTGATTTAGTGGTGGAGGCTGCCAGTAAAGTTTATTTGGCCGCTTTAAAAAGCACCTGCACTATTTGCGGCAAAAAAGAAAATAAATAAAAATAGCTGCAGAGGTGCTAAGCCAGCCAACAACAGTTTTTTTTAATATACATTAACATTTATATAAAACTATTTTTATAATGAGCATGTAAAATATACCGAAGTGTATTCTTGTTATATCTTTTTCCCCCTTTTAAAACTGTTAACTTTAAAAATTTATTTGTAGTAAAATAATTTAATTCACAATTTTATGAGTTTGTATCATTTAGAAGAACACAATTTTTATATAATAAAAATTAAACTGATACTATGCAGCGTAGCGATCCAACTTAATATGTTTCTGCGTTAATTTTAGCGAACACAACTCAACGCAAAGAATAACAAACACTGTCTTTACTTTTGACGATTTTATTGTCCTTGTTGCCCCCAGCACCGGCCAATTTCCTTTTTGCCTGACTCTACATGGCTGGTGGATGTTGTTTCTTTAATTGGCACAATAACTTTATGTTTTCATTATTTAATTCCTGGAACACTAATGTTTATTTCTGCCAGGAATCCAATATAAAGGTGATTATTTTCGTTGTTGTTTACAGTTTTTTGCAACATTTTTGAAAAGAATTCTCGCTTGCAAAGGGAATTTTTTATGGTTTCGAATAAAGATCTCGTAAAAATGTGTGTGTGTTTTTTTTAATAGTAAATGAGTTTAATTAAATTTCAAATGATTAGCTATAAAGGAAATTAGGGAATTAAAACAGTTTTTTACGTTAAACAAAGAATGTTTGTTATAAGAAATAATTGGTTTAATGTGGCTGAGGATTGTCAGTAGGAGTTTATTTAAAATGTTCTGTAAACTAAACTTTGAAGAGGTCTTACGTAGAAAAGTAGTAAATAAAATGTAATTAACTTTTGGATTTTAATAATGTAAAAATTGTAAAAAAATTTATGATATTTTTTTACATAACTTGGCTTTAGCTTAAGGCTTTCTTCTTGGAAAATTTTTAAGGCTTTTACTAATGACCTGTACAAGATGGCTTAAATGTTAAGATCAGTGTGACCTTTAAATATATTTACATATCTTGTGGTCACAATCTTTAAAATAAATACATTATTTCATTGCCTGACATTACCTTCGTACACATACGTGAAGGGTTATTGAGAATAATTATAATTAAGCACTAAACCAGACTTTTAAATTTCAAATCGTACCAACGGAAAACGCCTAAATATTAAAAATGGCTTAGCATTTGAGAGTTAAATGATTCTTATGCGTTGAGGAGCTTGTTTTTATTTTATAGAGAAAACAAGGAAAAAATCCGTCAAACAGGAAGAATTGTAAAGGCAAACGGGGAATATGAAGCCAGAGCAAAGGAGAGAACATTTTCGAGAACAGTGGATATGGGAAGTTTGCTTATGTGGTTTGTTACGAAAAGTTTTGTTTGGCTGTAGCTACATTCTGCTGAGTTTTATTTACACTTTACCGTAAGTTTCGAGAACTTTTCTTCATTTAAAAATAAAGAATTTTGTTCTCAGAAAGTATTTAATATAATCCGCGTTTTATTTGGTTCGGTAGTGATACCAGTAGTGCGACTCAGTATTTTTTAACGATTACACCGTCATATTTACTTACATAAATTGTTTGCTACTATGGTTAAGTGATTCCCTAAGAAGCTTTTAACGATAGTGAACAAGTTGATTTCTGTTTGTCATTTTTTTTTTAATTGGTTGTAAAATAACTTTTAAAAAAGCGAAAAATAAAAAAATAGTTAAAATAATATAAAATGTACAAAATAAACTTTGGTCGATAAAACTAACAACACAAAAATTATTGTCGTTAAATTAAAAATCGTAAAAATAGTTAAAGAGTTTTGCTATTTACTTAAAAATAACAGCTGACTTTAACAATAGCGAATATGGTTAGAAAACTTTAGTGAATCGCAAAATCGTTTTATTTATTGTTTATTTATTTAAACGATTTGAATATCGTTAAAATAAGTTACGGTGTTGCACAACAGATTTTATTTTTGATGGAAAAAGTTTACTTTTAATAGGAGGTTTTGTGGGCAAAGAAAAGAGCAATTTCTTTTTAGATAGGGTTAAGAGAATGGGGACTATTAAGTCTGTTGTGTGGTAGAGAATTTTGCATGTAGCCTTAGTGGCCGGAGATTATTCAGCAAAGGCACGTCCAATTTGCAAACCTTTAAATAGTGCATTATTAAACAACTCAATATCAAACCCCGCCATTGCTTAAGCCATTGCATCATAGGACAAGCTTAACCCCCCTATGTATGTATGTACCTAGCATAAATTTCCATCTTCAGTTCATTATTTAATTATTCGGGACGAGGACCACGAATCAAGTGCCTGGACGTTTGTTATTATTTGGGATTTCGGCAAAAGTAGCATTTGAATATAAGAATTACTGAGGCATTACAAGGCGTTAAGACCATTATCTTTATATATTTCTAATAACACTTTTATTCTTTCTAAGCTCTTAATTGTTTTAAACAAGTTTGCTTTTTTTTTTGCTACCTGTCAGTAATAACGTAACTTTTTCACTTTTGTTTAACATTTTATATGTTGTCATTCGATATCTTTTTTACTTACCTTTTTCATCTTACTCCGAGAGTGGTGTAGCAAATTTCACCCATCGCTAAACCTCAAATATCAGGCTAGTTTATTATAGTTTTACTTCTTTTTTCTTGGTACATTATCACGGTTTTTTCCATTTTTGAGGGCTACCCAAGATTTTGATCTGCTGTAACGGGTAAATATTTAGTTTAATAACTAGAATCTTAACACTTGGGAACCAAATATTTATTATTTAAAAAAGAGCTATTTACCTCCAAATTTATTATTGCAAATTACACTATGCAGCAAATTTCAAATTTTGTCGGGATATTTTATCACCACTATAGTTCTTTGATGTAAAATGGTCCCTTAAATACAAAAACAGGCGAAATTTCAAATCTTTTAAATTTTTTGAATTTCTTTTAAATTTTAGATTTTTAAAGAGGTATCATATTGAACCATAGCTTAAGAAGGAGTTATTCGATTTTGTCGAAAGTATCGTTAAAAAGAATAAAATTATCCTTAAACCGCAAAAATATTACGTTTTTGAATTTTCAACTATTTCAAAACTATTTGGCTAGTAGTTATAAAAGTCCAAATTTTTAGAAAAATTTGGAGAATTTTTTTTTATAAAAATTAATTTAAAAATAAAAAGTGGCAAAAACTTTCTAGGGGCAAATTAAGTCATTCGATTCAAATCAAAATTTTACTCGATCGATCGAGTTGTCAGTGCTTTTACTAAAGGAATTCTAATTAGAATTTATAAATTTCGATTCAAATCGAGTGCCGTAATTTGCTTCCTGTTTTTATTTTCTTGGCAAAAAATAATTCCAGCCAAACGGCTGTGTCAATTTGGTTAATATTTTTAAATTTAGTTTTACAAGATTTCTTCTTCATTTTCCGAAAAGAGTCACTTACACTCACGCTCATGATATGTGACGCGTGACAAGTTTGTCACTTTCGTGACCCTTAAATTTGTTTGCTCTCTTTTTAAAAAAAAGTATTTTTTTTAAATTTATTAAAATACATATATAAATTCAAAACTCCCCAACTTACATCAACGTAAGGGATTCGGAAAACTTTTAACAGTTTTTTTCGTAATTAAGTTATAACAAATTTTTGCAGGGTACCACCGTAAATCAGTGGTGAGCGGATGAGTCTAAAAGCCTGGGGTCATGGGTTCGACTCCCACCAAGGATCCTGGTAAGTCTACTTTATCTTAATTTTCTTTCTTGTCTTTATCTAAATTTTTTTTCTATCTGCCTCTCCAGGTAATAAAAAGGGGCCAAACTAAGCGGACCCAAGTGAGCTGTATCATTCCTTTACGCTGCCTGTTCTACCTAAGCTTACCTAGCCCTTTTATTTTTGTAAGCAAATATTGTTTTTACACTCACTCTTAATTAAACGCATGTCAACAAAATCTTTTAAAATACCCAGATTTTGTAAAAGTTTTTGCCAAATTGAAACTTAAAAACTTTTGTTTTTACGGTTGCTTTGATAGAAGTCTATCTATATACGTTCAGAATTTGACTTTTATTTTTTTAATGAAAATCAGCATTATTAAAATTCTTTCCCAATTCTAGTATCAATAGATGTTTTCCTTATATTATTCCATAAGCTACGAATCCTTTATGCGTATTATTTTTTTTTTATTTATTATTTGTATTATACAAATTACTTTTCAAATCGAAAATTCCTTTCGAAAGCATTTTCGACTCAAATTGAATTACATAATAACCCCCCTGGTTACTTTTAATTAAAAAAAAACGAGAAAAACCATCTGAAATATCGTTTACGAAAGCTTTAAGAACATAGTTTTAATAATAAAAATCACTATATATATATATGGCTTTTTGAGTAAGAGCAGAGGTAGCTCCATTACAAATTAAAAAAAAATTTATACGTTATATTTTGGGAACTATAACAGCTATCTGCTTCAAATGTTCTTCAAAAAGCAATTGGACAATAAGCCCTACATTTTAGAAAAAAAAAATTTGATAGGGGCAGGGGAAAGGGTAGCTCCCATACAATTGAAAATGTTTTATAAAATTATCGATACGCTAAGGATATGCATGACCATTTGAAATAGCTCTCAATCTTTGAAACCGAACCCTACCTAGGGGAGTTCTAAGCTGCACAATGGTGCTACACTAAACATAACCTTTATTTACTAAGCGTTTATTTTGTAATACGATTCGAAAGGCTAATTGTAATATCTAATACGTTTAAGAACTTCATAGTTTTATGAAATAGTTTAAGGCAAATATCAATTGATACTGAAACTAAGCATGTTAAAAAACATAACACCTTTAAGTTTTGAGAAAAAATTCTTCAAATGTCGATTTTTATTAAAAAATTTGTACGAATCCGAGAAATCTTCAATTCGAATTGAATTGCATAATAACCCCCCTGGACTCTTTTTTTTGTAAACTTATTTTATTTTTATTTGCTTAAGTTTCAGGATTTCTTAAAAGAATTTAACAGTTATGCACTTTTCCTTTAAAAAGAATTACCTTTAAAATTTTCAAGACATCTTCCTCATCGAAAAAACATAACAATGATGCCGAACTTCATGGTCATGTTCTAAAGACTTAATGCGAACGTTTTATGAATTTGTTATATTTGTTGTATATCCTTTCTACACCAATATAAAACAATACTTAGACATCTTTGTTTTTATTCTTAAAAAGTTTGTTTTCTTCATAACATCAAAGAGAGTTGTGTGTTTTGTATAAAAAAATTTTTTTCGGTTTATGTTAAAGATTTTTGTATTAGTAAGATGAGCATTTTTACAAATGCTAGTTTAAGTTTTAAAAAGCGAACACACACACATGCATACATGCCATTCTTTTATATTAACACAAATAAAAATATGCATGAAATGTAAACGTACATGATGTTCTGACCGTCTAGAAAGTTTTCTTACAATACAACTTCGTTAAAAGGGCATCAAGGATAATGGAACCACTTATGGCACGTTTATCATTCTTAAGGTATTTTGTGGAAGAATCCACAAAATTGAAAAACATTTTTGAAAGGAAATAAGGAAGCAAGTACCAAACAATAAACGAGACGAACCCATCAAGAGCATACAGTTATTACATTTACTTTTTGTATTTATTTTGGTGTCTATCTTTCTTTGTATGTTTTGAAGAAGAGAAATCTGCAGCAAAACTTTTTACGAATTCAGAATGCATTTTAAAATGTAGACCCAATCATACCTACATTCACATTTAAAGTTTTTTTCTTTTTTTGTATATTCTTTTAAAAAGTCTAGACAAAGTAAATTTTCATTGTGTTCTGTATACGTAGTGTTGGTAATTTTAACAAAAAAAAGGATATAAAAACAAATAGAAGATGTTGAGTTAATCGAAACTCCAACATGAAGAAACACAAAAATTTAAACGAAAGTTGTGTTAAAATATAAAGTTTAAATGGGATCAATCATTTTTGGATGTTTTGTTATAGAATCCTAACAGCCCTTTGTACAAACATTCATATTATTAAAATAAGGTGTCAGGCTGGTCGATTTTGGTGGCGCAAGGCATATTGTTATTTAGCAGCAGCATCAGGTTTAAATACACGAAACTCATACGGCAACACTTGAGGGTAACACAGAGAACTAAATCGATTATGCTTTGAAAAACGGAAACATATCTTTAGCATTTTTGAGGTTTCCTACTGTGATCATAGATACAAATCCCTACCATGTAGCAGAAAGGATATGCGCGGCAAAACATGTACGTAACAGCACGAAGCCTACTCCCCGAAGCAATCTTACCTTTTTCAGTTTAAATCTCTCTTCTCGATTATATCAGTAGGTAGTTCAACATATAACTCTATGACAAAAGTTGCCAAAGGAGAAATTGGTAACCAAGAGCGGACTAAAGGAACCAATAGTTTGACGAGGATTGTAAAGCCATCAAAGAACCTTAAAATGTGGCATATCGGGCGGCAATCGCGCAAAAGGCAACTTGAGCTGTGCTAGGGCGATACTAAGATATGAACAAGAAAAAAAATCGTATATTCTGAAGATAAAACTAGAAAGGCGTGAATGCAAAGGGGTTGAGGTATAAATAAGCACAAACTTTGCCAGCAGATTCTACTAGGGGCTTGAACGTCAATCGAACGAATCGCCTACTGGTAATTTTTCTTTTAAAGATGACACGTCGAGTATGCTAAGAATTTGAAGAAAGCTTTTCTTTAGTTTATTAGTGGTTAAGGAATTGTGTAGGAAATTCAACTCGTAACCAATAATAGATTATGGAATTAAATATAAACTCTCTACACCAGATGAGGTTAAAGAACCAATTGACCGGCTTAAAAACAGCAAGTCTCCAGGTGCAGACAAAATACCCACACAGCTATTTTAAACTGGTGAAGTAGAACTAATGAGGTGCATGAAATAGCTTGTCTGCGCTATACAGGGGAACATGAAAGCATACTCTATGATAGGAACCTTAAAATACTACGTCCGATTGTTAAGATGGAAGGCAAATCGATTTGCACTCACTACTGTAAGAAAAATCAACTTTTAACCGGTTAAAGCATTCTATCTGGCATATTTTTGATTTATCGGAAAGCAGACCAAACCTTTGGTGCCAAAAATCGAGATATAAATCTGTTTTTATACGCTAATAGGACCCTGTCTGGCATATTGTATGAAACATTAGAGCCAAAGCCCGACAAACAGATATGTGCCTATAAAATCCCTACACTCCATGAAGTCTATGTCGACAAGAAATTGTTCGAAACTATGTCTGCACGTCTTTGTTATATAATTCCAAAGGTTTGGAAACCATTGTTCAGAAATTAAAAAACTTCGCAACAATTGGGTTTATAGTGAAAAATAATCAGACCAAACTTATCCCTACAAATGCTAGGCAAACGTCCCAATGACGGAAAGGTAAAGTTGTACAAGCCACCAATTTGTCACGTCGATGGCGCTAAGAAATGGTAAGCAAAAGTTATTAAGGCCGTGTTAAGGTTTTTGAGAGAAAAATCCCTCTTAAACTATAATTGTAATTTGTTAACTGGAAGTATAAGCGTAGAATAAACCGTTAACTGTATAATTTATATCTAAACATAAATGTTGTCAAGCGCTTTAAGATACAGCCAGCGATTGCGTTGGCTGGCCCATGCCCGTGGAATGGACAGAAATGCTTTAGCCAAAAAGGCATTAGATAACAACTACCTTTAGAAGCACATACATAATAAGTTTGATGAAGACAGGTAATTTCATGTTATGGGGGACTACAGGCAGAAAAACATCAAGAACAAGTTGTAAAGCCAATTTAAGTTAATATCAATTGTGGAACTTTAAATGATGACTTCTAAGTGAGTTTTAAAAATAGGTATTCAAATTAGAATAAATTTTAAAGTTATTAAAGTTACCGGCAGATTTAGCAAACTCTCTCAATTTGCGTCATGTGTCAGTAACATAATTTACTGTTTTTTTACATACGTATATCGTACATATTTTTTTATTACGAGTATTTTCAGTTTTTATTTTTTTCGATAATGTTTACTTACATACAATTTTTTTTTGTTCCTTAAATGTTTTAGCTTTTTAACATTTTTTACAGTGATTGATGACATCCTCAATAATCATGATTTTGCAAATTTTGTCACTCATAACTTCACAATGCAAGATATTTTTTTCTGTTGCAACTTTGTATTTTGCAACACAACTTTATCTTTTTTAAAAATGAGGTATAATGAAGTACGTACTAAAGAAAAGAATGGAAAATATAACATTTGTGTATGTAAATGTGATAATATTTTGCTGATAAACATGACATTATTGTCGGAAGGAAAGTGCCAAAGGAAATATTTATTCATTTTTCGCACGATTTACGCACAATGTCAATTAGAACTTTTATTTATGTTTATCCGTGCGTCAGCATAAGAGGAGTGAGAGTTAAAATTTTTCTTAAATAAAGAAATCCGTGTAATTGAAAATTCAAATTCAAAAACATTGAAATTATTAATGTTAACTAAGAGTTTCTCGCGTGCTATCAAAAAACCCATACCGGGAAGTGAAAAACAAAAAAAAAACAATATGGGTTAATACTCCCTTGTTTTTTTTTTTTTTTTTTGGTAATACGTCATGTTAAAAACGGTCACATTTATCCCTGGGGCCTGAGCACTAGTCGGGATTAGCATGCACACAACACCAGTACCAACAAAAATCTAAATGAAAAGATCAAACAAAATGTACCATGGCGCAGAACAACAACAACAAAGTAGCAACTTTGTTTTTTTCTTTCAATAATACGCAGAGTGAAAAGCACCCATGTTCTCTTATAAATCATGCACGTTCATGATCACTCGAGAGGTCATCTCGACAAAAAATAATTTTCTCCAAAGATTGTTTTTTATTTAAGAACATTTTTAAAAATAAGGAAAATTTAAAACAAAAAAAATTAAAGTCGGCCAATTACGGCATTCTCATCGAATCGAAATTGAAAAGTTCTTATTGGAATTCTCATATTAAGAGCATTAAAAACTCAATAAATTGATTAAAATTTCGATTTGAATCGAATGCTATAATTTGCCTCCTGACCAAATTGTGCCCTACGCCCAAATTTGTTTTATTTATAGTAATCACCAGCATATGTAATGGTAACACACAAAAAACGGTGAATTAACACTTTTTTCGGGAATGTCGAGTCAAACTGTCTCGCTCGTTAATAGACTGGACCATATTTGTATCTAAGTTGGCTGCTATAATAGAGAGAAGTGTCTGACCAAAACTATTTAATCGAATCCTAGGAATCGGAAGATCAGTTTTGTGCAATTTAATGCAGCAGGAAAAAACAGGGACAAAATAAAGACAACACATTTACCCATATAGATAATAAAGAATAGGAAATGAAAATACCAGTTTGGAAGAATTTATGGGCTGTCATGGAGTGGGTATAATCAGACAGGATGAAAATGTTATGTTTGTTTTAATTTTAAAAATATTACCACTGTGCTCCAATTTGGATCGATTGAAAATATTATACCTACAAGAGTAAAAAATATTTTTAAACGTTTAGAAAAAAGGACGAACCTGCTTCGTTATTAAACCAAGTTTATTGATAGTCGAAATTTTTGACTCTTACGATAAATTTTCTTCAATGTTGATAGAATATTTGTGCCACAATTTTGGTTACTCCAACTGAAACTATTTTCTTTGCAAAGGTTAAAGTTCGAAAGGGTTCTAAAAAGATATTTATCTTGCCAAGAAAAGTACGAAAATAAAGCCTCACTTAGTGATGCAAATTAAGGATCAAAAAGATCGACAGGATTAAATATGAAAAGGTTATACAAAAGTAAGACCCATTCGGCGATTTGTGGAAAAAAAAGAAGGACGCCCCTAAAAAGAGGACAGTGTCCAGAAAAAAAGGGGATGGATGGTAGCCCTAGCCTTATCTCCCGATTTTTTCCTTTAAGACTATGTAAATGATTTATGTATGCTTATAAACAAGTAATAATTTCTAACAGAAGTAAAACTTTTGTGTTATTTATAACATACGGCCAATAATACTTGAAAAAGTGGACTAAAATTGGACTTAGCGCATGTGGCATACTTATGTCTTAAATGTATAAATTAAACTAAAAAGGTCCTTCATAATATGGTGCCTAGCAATTTTTAAACGAAACAAAGCTTTCGTCCAAATGTTTTAATATACTAAGGTATTAAACATAAAAAAATTTGGTATCATGGCATTTTAACGTTACATGTCTTATGCAAATTATATGAGTCATTTTTAAAATTCCTAAAAGTAAACCAAAAATGAACACAATGATAGCATGTAGGCCATTAAAGCATTATTGCGATTGTTTGACGACTGTTGATGACGATGATGTTATTGTGGCATCTATTGTCAAGAAAACAAAAAAAAAAATTAAATCGTATGATAAATTACTATAGCTGCTGCTTTTGCTACCTTTTGATGTTACTTGTGCCATTGTATTCAAATTTTTGTCAGTTGTCACTTTGTCACTCTTTTTTGGACATAACTTTGAATAATGGACTATTGTATCCATTGAACTCACGTGCGAATCAAACTTTTATTGATGCCATTTATTCATTTATTCGTTTGTCATCTATTTATCTGCATGTTTTGGTATTTGTCGGTATTGTTGCTGTCATTATTGTGGCTGATTTTTACTTAAACTATGTCTTTGCATCATGCATACATACGTTAAGTTTATGCATGAATAGCTTTAAAATGCAACAACAATTGACAAAAGATGTGGAAAAGAAACATGCACATTCATAACAATAAACAAAATCATATAAAAATTGTAACATTGTTATGGGATTTTGATTGAGATTTTCTGCATGTTAGTTTTTTATAACACTGATGACGATACAGTTACCAATAATGTATGTATTTGGTATGCGTAGTATGATGTTTTTATAAACAAGATTACTTGATTGTATAAATAGTTATGCAATTGTTGCAGCATAAAATTGTCGAATAAGATTTTATTTCTTGTTCTCCGTTTTTTGAAAAGAATGAGTTGTGTTTGCCACTTACGTACTTTTAAAGACACGTTATAATGATGAAGTGTTATTGTCATTTAAAATAACAATTCTTTTGCATAATTTTTAGGGGAAAAAAATAAGCCAGTTTAAGGTTATAAAACACACATGTTTATTTGGGTCAATGGCTTTCATTAGGGTTAAAAATAATTTAAGGTGATCACAAATGAATCACTTAGGATTGAGAGCAATGTCTTATGTGAAAAAGCTAAAAATAATGTCCACCCATGATTTGCGAGTCTGCATCTGGAATGTTCAAAATCTTTATAGAAGATACGCAGTGTACGCACTGGCGGATGTACTTGCAAAGTTTATGGCCAATATTATCGCCCCACAGGAAGTGCGATTGAATAAGAAAGCAGTCACAACTACATCTAAAGCCGACATGCTGCATTATAACTGCCATGAAACAAGACTTGAGTTTGGCTGTAGATTCTTGGAAAGCGCGAGACACAAACTTCTTGTTTTCAGATTTACTCCGCTGGGTGGTAGGCTAGCCAAAATTTGTATAAAATCTAAATTCTTCAACGCCAGTCTTTTGCGCCGACCGAAGACAATTGCTTGAAGAATGGCGCAATGAAAAAGCATTGCCAATTTCAGGAAAGAAGCAGCAATATCCACACTTGAGTACCAAAAGCCTTTCCCTTAAAAAAACTCACGGTACGGCCAGGAGTTTCGTAGTGCTACTTAAGCGAAAAATGCGGCATACGGGGCAACACTGCAGTCAGCAGCAATACGTCTTGAGAAGAAAAGGTATTTAGGGAAAAAGAGAGAGTAAAAACGTTTATTCCGCAGAAGAAAGAAATATTTTAGAAGGAGTTGACTCCTGGACTAAAGTCTATTAGAGAGTATAATATCAACTAAAGGCCTTGGTAAATGCAAAGATAAATAAGTTAGTCTGGTTGCTGATATATGTAGGTAGTATGCTGAAGATACGGAATAATCATTTATAACGCCTGTTGGTATCTGAAAGGAGTCACGATGAAAATACTGCAGAGCCAGTCGAGTGCATTAACCACTTACCGCTTAGCCAAAATTAGATTGAAATAACAGTTACCAGGCTAACAATAACAAGTCAGCAGGAGTCGATTGGTTGCCAGCTGAATTGTTCAAGGCCGGTGGCGAAACGCTGATGCGACGTGTGCATCAGCTTGGCTAGAAGAATGCATATCAGAGGACTACAACATCAGTGCTCTATGTCCTGTGCGCCATATCAATGCGAGTTTAGACCTGCAAGTCGACCATCAAATCGATATTCACACGACGCCAAACTCTGGAAAAGACCCAAGAAAGACCGATCGACACCACTCATCTGTTTATCAAATATTTGACCACTTCGACAGGCCTTTATGTTAAAAGTTATTTCAAGATATGTCTGAATTCGGTATATCTGCGAAACTAGCTTGGCTATGCAGGGTAACCTTAACTGATAAGTAATTATCAGATAAAAATGGCCGGAATGTCTCAGAAGGTTTCAGTACCAAACGAGGCTTCAGACAAGGAGACAGCATTTGGTGTGATCTTTTTAACATTCTTCTAGAAATAGTTATACGAGACGCAAATGTGAATAGAACTGGCACACTATACGCAAAACAACACATGTTACTCGCTTACGTCAGCGATTTTGACACAATTGGCCGACAACATTGCAATCAGTTACTTCAAACTTTAAAAAAATTAGCCAAATTGGGTCACGAAGATAAAACAAAATTGATGGTATCAACGTCCAGGACGTCCAGTATACTTGGGCAGACAGTGAAAGATTAAAACTGCAACTTTGAAAGAGTCAATGATATTATTTATTTTGGAACTGCTATATACAGGAGAAACAACATCAGTTTTGAGATAAAAAAGATATTAGCTAATAGATGCTTTCTGGACTAAGTAAGCGGATGAGAAGCAAAACCACCTTCCAACAGACAAAAACCACTCTCTACACAACACTGATACTACCCCTGTTTACTTTCGAAAGAAGACGAGACAGTGCTTGGACTGCTCAACAGAAAAATTCTTAGGTGAATCTATGGATCAATTTACGTTAACGGAGAATATCGATGTCGCATTAGCCGCAAACTGTATGAGCTGTTTGCTGACATTGACATCGGTACAGTAAACAAAATTTTACGTTGACGTTGGCCTTGTCATATTGTAAGAATAAATAAAGATGATCCAGCTAGGATGTCATTTAAATGCGAACCTGCCGACTAATCACGCAGAACAGGAAAACCGAAACTCCGTTGGAAGGATCAGGTGGAGGATCACAGCTCGAAACTTGGTGTCAGCAAATGGAGAAGAACCGCATAAGTTCGAAGCGCCTGGAAATCGAATCTACTTTCAGTTTATGAAACAAACGTCCTTTAATAGCCATCTAAGTAAGTAAGTAATATTCACTATTATTACTTAAGGCTTATTAAAGGATAATTAAACAACCTTTTCACAGAAATTTTACAAAAAGCATGTAATTAATAAAGGTGAAAACTTCGTTTAAAAAACTTGAAATTTTTATGAGATTAAAATCTTTATTAAAACAAAAGCGTCTTTACAATTTGCAATTTTAAGGGAATTTCAATCCGCTAATTATTGGAGTTTTTTTCAAAATTTCTAAATTTAACTTTGTACAAGTTTAAATCATCCTATTAATACATTAACAAGCACCTATATCTTCATTAAAGATTGCTCAAACTCATTACTTCTCAGTATTGACTAAATAATTACTTTAAAATTTAATCTGTGTTAAATATTTACCAAATAAAATCACTTTCACAATTTTCAAAGTAAACAAAATGCAGGTACGTTTGCAAGAGTATGTTATTAAACATTTCCGTGTATAATTTGAGGAGTGTCTGTTAAAACATTATCTATGCTCAACCCATCAAAAGTAAATTAAAGAATAAAGAAACAATTTTAAATTTAAGCGAAATCAAAAGAATCTCTAATTTAAACTAAAGTAATATCAGGACAAAGAAATTAGTGTGTTGTTTCACATTCTCAATAATAAACACACCTGTTGGACGTGCTTAAGAAAAGTCAACCAATAAAGGCATGTTAGTAGTGTGTAATACATTATTTAAAAAAAATCACCCAGTAACTTTTCATTAAACTACGTATAAAATAAAAGACACCTATCACGGGAACTTAGGGCTTTTGGTTGCATTGCCGAGGTTGGCTGCTAAATATTTTTTCGACAGTACCCGTAAAAAATTATTTATCGAAATCTATTCCATGAGCAGCTTATTTTATGCTTCCCCTTGACATTCGAAGTTTCTTATTTACATTTATGTTTACCCAATCCGAAAGGGGAATAGATCTGCTCTTTCTGACACTAATTTTTAAGAGGACCCCCTGAAATGGATTTTTCAATCGAAGTTTCGGCCTTCCATTTCTACGTGATCTGCCGTTTTGCTTTGTTTTTAAATTACTCTTAAGCTAAAGGATCTTTCTTTATTCTTATAGCTATACTTAGCCAATGCTAGCATTGAATTTTAATCCGTCGAACTGTGTTTATATCGGCATATGGATAATAAAAATGACACCGGTTATCTCTGTTAACGCAGATTAATCCATAGATTTTAAAAATGTTTTTCGTCTTGAATACTCAAAGTGCTACCACGTCGGCTGGTTGATTAGCTTCTAATAAAATAACAATGGCAATGTCAAGACCTTTGTGCTTTTAACTGAACAACCTTCAATAAATCTAGAACCTTATAGAAATGTTTAAAAATCTTTCGTTCGACTTTATGAGTGCTACCACACTAGCCCTGATCTATGATCGTTCCTTTCACTTAATTATGCACTGCCCCGCGTATCATTGTAATTTTGGAAGAACAGAAACTGAACTGGACTTATAAGCATGTAGTTCGGCGAAAACATATGATCTTTGTTGATGCTGTATTATATACCCTCGTCATTTGAATCGCGCCAGCACTTTAAGGAATAAACTTGTCAAAGCCTTATAAGTGCTTAAGGTAGCAATACAGGGACACACGAGTATGCGCCTCTTATAGAGATTTACCCTAGATATTGTAGCACTGACCAAAAATTAAAGTAAAGTGAGTACAAAAAATCGGCTTCCATTAGGTATGGTGTGAGCTGAAGGGGGCCTCATCTGCATAGAAAGAACGGATATTATGAGTGATTGGTGAAGAGTGATTTAATTTCATTTGGAACACACCCTGCAGTTTGTTATTTGTTTTTTCGATGTATGGGGTGTACGCGGGTTACGTGGGCTCTTTGGTATATAGTTTGCCAATTCGATTCACGTTGTATAACTTTTTATTAAAAATACTCAAAAGGCCACACAATAAACTGTCTCCTTATCTGAAATCTTGCTTGGCAATAGAAGAATTGCAGGTACTGTTTTTTTCCTTAGCTAAGGATAGTTTGTCAGCTTAAGTCAGCTTAAGAGTTGCATTGATTTTAGCTGTGGTAATTGATAAACAGGTGGCAAGTGTTCTTGAAGTTTTTCCAGGATTTTGGACAATGTGTATATTAGCGCGAAGCTGGATTTGCCAAGACTAAATGCGTATCAAAATGACCAAATATCTCGCTAACTTTAGATTTGAATCTTTTTCTTAATACTATGGATAGTATGTTGTCACTTATGGAAAAAAACTTATTTCTCCGTAGTTACACATACTTCCTTGTCTTTTTGTTTTGATGCGTAGTACACAATTTGATGCATAGTACACAATTCTCTCCTCTTCTAATTACCGAATATAAAAGTTCTTCTACACGAATTGTATAAACATCTCATTAGGGTGTCACTTCCGGCTTCAGACAGTTCAGCGGGCGACCAATTGGAATCAACTGGCTTATTTTTCTTTAGCCAGATCATTGTTATTTTGAGCACATTCTGGCACTTCGAAAAATACCGTCTTCTGGGATTGGTCCTGAAGGATCTTTGTTATTGTTTTACTGAAAGCCAATAACGTTCTTTTCCTAGCCTCTACTAACTATATGTAATCCAGTTTGATAAGCCACTCATTGGTAAAACTTTTAAACATTTGAACATCTCGACAAGCTCACAGTCACATTTATTTCTTATTCCTGCAGAATGGACTTTTCTCTTAATTTTTCCTCTCCTTTTTCTTTGCCAGACGTGTCGCTATTAATTGAAGGATGACCCTGTGTGCGGCTGGATGTAGAGCCCCTTGCCGTACCGTGGAAAGGCTTCTGGCAACCCAAAATGAATATTGTCATTGCGTTGGTATTGCTTTTAAAGAAAATTTGAGAGCGATAAAGCTTGAAGTTTGTCATTGCAAATTTGAACTATAGTATTCATACCATTCGTTACAGCCAAACAATAACTGCATTTGTTCATACACATAAGTAATTTTTGAAATCTTGCCATAAATAATTTTACCAGGAAACTTTTGTTTTGAGCATATTTAAAGTTATAGCGTATATGAATGAAGTAGTCGTCGTTTTTTGGTATTTCGCAAGGAATCTGGCGTATCAAATTATGACAAAAATTTTCATTATTAATTGAGAACATCTTTCTTAAACATCCGTTTGTAAGGTGGTGTTAAATTTAGTATGGGCCAGACGCCGTGATCGCTTCTTAGGTTTGGAGAATTTTTGGGTAATATGCAGTTGGCTGCAGTATGACGGCTGGCTGTTGTTGCGTTTTTTGTGAGGCGAGCTTTGTGTTTTTATTTTGATTGTTATACAGCATAAATTAAGAAGAAGTATGAAAAATTTATAATGAATCTTAATATTATCTGCAATAGTACTAAAACCGCAAACATAAAGTAAAAGAAATGAAGTGCGTAAGAAATGAACAGGGCGACGGAAAGACAGACAAACATACAGAAGAAAGTCTGAATAATTTTTTTAATTTTTTTTTTTATTTTTTGATAAAAAGATACCAGAATCTTAAGTAAACAGAAAAAAAATTAATGTGTGTGTAATTTCTCACTTTTTATTGGAAAGTTTTTTTTTCTTTTAAGATTAATTTATATATTTTGTGTCGCTTGTCTCTTGTCCAGGCTCATTTTTATGGCCAAATTTGGCATTATTGGCAAACATTAGCAGAAATACTGTCTTAACGTGTATCTTCTTCTACTGGTCATTGCCATTGTTGTTGCTTCTTTGCAGCTGTTTAAAATTTCTTTATGATGCTAAAAGACAACGACAATATGCCTTAAGCAGAAGAAGAAGGGCAGCCTTTTAACTGATCAAGAGCACATACAAAAATCTAAATAAAAAAATTTACACGTGTAATCGAAACTTTTCCATCTTTGATTGCACATAAAACAAATTTTCACAATAATAAATTAATCTTTTTTAAAAAACGGCAACAACCATAAGCTTGTGTTTTTGTTTAAAATAAAAGTCTTCTTTCTTTCTTTCAGGTGTTTAAGTCATAATATTTACAAAACCATTTGCCACTTGTATTTTTACCTTTCCCATTAAAGTTTTGGTTGTTTTATTTATTTTTTTTTTAAGAATAATGATTAACTTTAAACTTTTTTTTGGGAAACTAAAATAAAATATTACTACAAGGTTTGAGCAAAATTTTGTGGCACAAAATTTATTACCCTCGCTTTGTTTAACACCGCATTTGGGTGTAATTTGCAATTCGTCATTTAGGCGGTTTGGTATGTCTGCCTGCAGTCTCTTATAATATGCGTTAACTTCTTTATCGGTACTTTGTGTTGTACACCTTTGTTTGTGTTTGTATATTTTAACTTTTATTTAATTTACATTATGTTGTATGGAATACAAAATACTTGATATGTGTACAAAGGGAAACGTTTGCGACCTTATCTTAATGTCTTAAATATGGCAATTAGTAAGACTTAACAAAGATAGGAAGACACAATCATACAAAGCTGCAGATGTAACATTATTTATGTCATTTAAGGGAGAGCGTTTATGTATTAAACTTAAATTATTTGTTATGAAAACATTGTGACATTGGGTATAAAGAAAAAAAAAGAAAATGGTTTTGGGACTAAAGACAAATTAAAGGGAAGTAAAAACCAAAAGACAAAAAGTTCAGCTACTATGAGAAGTTCCTCTGGGCCATCCTTAATCATGAAACCTTTTAAAACGGTGGTATCCTTTATGACCCTAAAAGCCGGAACCCAATAAATTGTAGGCGTATTGTGGGCACCAACCTAAAAGAGGCTCTAAACAACATCCTTCATTTATTATATTTAAAAAAAATTCTTTAAAGGTTTGGAATGTAATCTGAATTTCCTACTTAAACTACTTTGCGAGATTTCGCCTGAAAAAAGTCGTTATATGGCTTTGAAAATGTATTATACTTGGCTGAAGTTGGTTAGAGAGTTTGTCATTTCTCTTAATTACAGTTATCAAAATTAAAATAATTACCTCTAAGTTAAAAAAAAAATTGGATAATAATAATGAAGCAAAGCTTTCCTTAAAGAAATAAAAAGAATAATTAGAAATAAAAAAATTTTGACTAAATAACTAAACCATATATTCAATTAAAACCTATAAAATTTTTTTAATTCTCTAAACTCGTAAAACAAAAAATTAAACTTAAGTTTAGTCACGCAAAAGTTTAACGCGTAAATGTAATGACTAGAGCCCGACTTAACGTACACTTTTAAAGCCGAACCTAAACCGAACGCAAACTTTGATTTAAGGTTCAATTATATGAGCCGTTTATTTTAAAAGGGGCATAGGAAACTTTAAAAAAAAAAACGAGGTAATGGAAAAAAATACTATTGAACGGTTTTTTTGATATCTTTAAATATTTCGATTTAAAAACAAGTGACCTATGCCACTTGTGCCCAAAGTCTATTTTGGGGCTTCTTGACCGCGTACAGGAACGAGCGAAAATACTCATCGGCGACGTTGTGGTATCTAATCGTCTTGATTCACTCGGACACCGTCGTGATGTGGGGTGTGTTTTGCTGTTCTATCGATACTATATTGGAATGTGCTCTGAGAAAGTCAGAGAGCTTGTTCTCGAAATCCGGAAGTTTTTGCGTGATACACGTTTTTCTAGAAGAGCACACCCATACGTAGTCGACTGACCAGTGAATCGCACCATCATTACAGGGAGAATTCCGTCTTCAGTCGCACAGTTCGTATGGGGAATAAACTTCCAAAAGATGTCTTTCCTGTCACAGTAAATATCGAGAAATTTAAATCAAGTATCCACAGACACTACTCCCCTTATCCTCCTTCCCATAACGTATTTTCCTGATATCAACACAATAATAATAAAAATATATACAAAAATGCTCTTGGTTGAAATAATTTAAATGCACTTGGTGCATTTTAATAACTAATTTAAAACAATTCCCTGAATTACCTGATAGTTGTGTTTTAAACAATTTTAAGTCACAATGGACGCTTATGTTTTTTTTTGCGATTTTTTAGTGCATGCAATGGATTCTCGTAAAAAAATTCAGTTTATGTTCGGTATAGTTCGGCGAAAACGCCGGACCCCAAACAAAATGCTAAATCAAAGCCCAAGATTTGAATAAAAAAGTTCTAAAATTAAATTATAAATTTCTTAAATTTAATAAAAAAATTTTTGAATTTTCAATTTTCTCCAAACATTTGTTCTCTAAAATTTTAACATAAATTTTTAAAATCCAGTTGGAGATAGTGTAGTGAGCTTAAAAGTTTTATTTTAAACTCTATATTTTTTCCAGTCATCGTGAATAAAAATTGCCATTAACTTGCTAATTGTCTTAAACTTTGTCATAAGGCTAAACCTGGTCAAGGCAAGCATACAGGTTAATGGCATAATATTATTTTTACTTCAATTCAATAATTTATATATGAGCGATATTCGGTTTCAAAGGATCGCGAATACTGCTATATCGCTAAAAAAATTACAGTTGATGGTCATACTTAAAAGAAAGATGACCTAAACTGGCCACTTATGCTTTTATATTTGAAATGAACAAAATAAGGTTTAATTTATTTTACTCAGAACTGATATCAAATCTCTCTAAAGAAGAAAATATACAAGTAAATTGCTACGACCTCCCATTTCAATATATTCAGTGTAGAAAGTTGCATATTATAGAACTTAATAACTAACAACAATTACTATTATGTAATATGGCTTAAACAATACTTATAAAAACAATAAAAGAATCTCACACACGAATGGAACATATTAAATTGCGAGATAAAATAAAAGCAGTCGGAAATTGTTTCTTGAATATTTGCTGCTGAAAGATTATTCTATGAACTATGGTCAAAAACAAAAGGAAATGATAATCAATAATATGCAATAAAATAAGCTACAAAAAAACAACAACAAAAACTGCAAAAAGAATGTTACACGCTAACTTTATGGTCTTAACGTGGTTTGAACATGTGTTAACAAGGCAGGCATGAAAATAAGCATGATAACAACACACATACAAACGTACATAGTTTTGTGTGTATTAAATATGTACAACAGATATAAGAACAGCCTTTTGCAGTTAGTAGCATGTAGACAGAAGTTTAAAGTTTCAAATTTTATTGGAATCTTCTTGATAAAAGTGTGATCTATAAGAATAGGATTTGTGTGTTCGATAGAACACAATAACTTAACAACGACCATGTGTCGAAAATTAGTTTTTCGCAAAACCGTTTAAAATACTTTGACCAAAAGTAGAAAACAACCTTGCAACACCCTTTAATATTAAAATTGCATTGTATACTTGATGTGGTATAGGCACATTATCCTGGATTTCCAGCCAAACTATTTAAAACCGAAGGCGATAAGCAAATAAGGAATATGCATCAGCTTATTTGTACAATCTGGCTGGTAGAACACATTTGCGAGGATTGGAACATCAGTGTTTTATGCCCTTTATACAAATAAGAGACATGACAGTATGTGCCAACTAAAGAGGAATATATTTTTTTTCATTAGTTACAAAATACTACCCAGCGTATTGTGGAAAATATTAATATCTAAACTCTGCACTGCGACATGAGAATGTGGCTGAAGACCTATTGAATCCAGCTTCCATTAAATATACACACTACACCAAAGGTTGTAAAAAACACATAGATATGTCTTCTATTTTTGGAATACAAGACCGCTTTCGAAAGCCACATTCATTCTTAGAAATACCAATCTATGCAAGAATGTCTTAGCTTTGTTTCTTTGAAAGATCATATGACTTTGCAGGATGACTTAATGGACAATCCTCAATTAAAATAGGAAAGAATATCTCCGAGGCATTGCGCATCAAACGAAATTACACCCTTTCGTGTAATACTTTAAATATTCCTTTCGAAAAAATTATACTAGACACCAATTTGTAAAGAACTGGCAGCATTTACACAAAACAGCCTATTCCTGAGGGAAATGGGTGTCAATTAGTCGGCATACTCATCCTGTTATAGGTATAAAACATGAATTGGACAAAAGTTATTGGTCGTGATCGATTGAGAAGGTACACATAAAGTAACTGGTTAAAAGGTGTTAAAGAGGTTAGGGGAAAAAATAGAAATAATCGTTCCGATTTCTAGATATCGTAGAAGATATCGGTAATTAAGATGCTAAAAAGCTCTTGATTTTATTAAAATAAGCAGCGAAATGCTTTAAGAGCTATCTTGTTTAACAAAAAGAGAGCTGTTTTATTTTAAACGCCATATTATAACTTGAACATTTCCGTCAATAAAAAAAGTCACCTTAGTAAAGATGAATTATAAGCCTAAAAAATATTGTTTAAAGGTGGAGTCTTACAGGCCTATTAATATGTTACCTACTATGTCCCAAATGTTTGAGAAAAAACTTAAAAATAAGATGAACCCGACCCGGAATGACAACAACTGTATTCCAAATAACCAATTTGACTTGAGAAATCAACATAGAGCTATCAAACAAACCCACAGATTGGCACAGATTATAAGAAAAACCTTTAAGGGAAACAAGTACTGTTCCGTGTTGTTCATCGATGTCTCTCAAACATTCAATAAAGTATGGCATGAAGGCCTGTTAAAAAAGCAAAGGGTTAATCTTCCGTTTAATATTTTCAACGTATTAAATGTACCTATCCGACCGACAATTTATGATTAAAGAGGAAAACCACTTAAGTTGTTTTTAACCATCAGGGGCTGGAGTACTTCAAGGGAGTATATAAGGTCCAGTTATGTACTTCCTTTATACAGCAGATATGCCAAGCAATAGTTTTACACACACGCCATCATTTGGCGATGATACCAATTTTCTCAGTATTGACAAAGACCCTAAAAAGGCTTCGAGCTAACTGCAACATCAGATAACGAAAGTAATTAACAATTTTTCCAAAAATGGATACGCGCAAAATTTCACCAAAAGTGCGACCTGTATTTTGGTTACAAAAATACCTGGACTTCCAGCCAGACGGTTGGACAAGCTTAATTCGACTCAAAAAGTGATTCTGAGTCGATCGCTGTACTGGAAGGTGGGTCTCAGACCATTATTTTGCATTATTTCCCTCCCACGTATGTTTTTTTCTATTAAAATAAAAAAAAAACAGGGATATCAAATTGTCCGATAATCTCAGAATCACCCATATACATACTCATATCCTTATCACTTACGAATATTTACAGGTAAAATTTTTTTTGCAACTTAGAAAATAAATATAATAATTTCCGTTGAAGGTGCATATTAGCTTAAGCATGGTATTGCTCGATTCAGTTATTTTGGTTTTTTTGTGCAGGTACTTGTGGGGGTAAATTTAATTTTCGGGAAACCCCTTCTGTGAAAGAACTGGTAATGAGATGATCTCCAAAAAATGTGGCATGAAGATTTCTTAAGAAAATATTAATGCATAATGAAATACAAAGTAAAGGCTTTTTGAGAATTAACAAAAAAACAGTTCTTATTACGAGCTAATCGCTAGAGAGCGTTCGTATAGCAAGGAGAATTTACAAGTGTTTTATAAAATTCATTATATCTTTTGTGGATTATTTAAGTTTGATGTATAAATATTTTTGTTTTAAAGAGACCAATGTTTTGGTCATTGGACTCAAGCATCCCTGTCAAGTTTTACCCAGCAGATCTCAGTTTGCATCGCCTTAGTGTACTATCCTTATGACAGATAATAAAAGTTCCCTTTATCAACGCTTTATATTCGACGGTGTACGGTGCACTTTGCCATTAAATTTTTCCTTTTTTAGTTTTCTTCTTAAAATTTAAGTTTGTAAAACTCTCTGTTATAACCGAATTCATTACTTAAATTCTCTGAACGCATGCAAAGATATTTATGTATAGTTGTTATTGTGTTTTTTTGTTGGTTATTTTAACAATTGAAGGAAACACTTTTTAACTGCTTTTATTGTTTGCCTAATATTGTTGTTGTTGCAGTTATTTGTTTATCCTAGGAATCCGCAGTGTTTTTGCTAAGCATGTTAAGCTTTTGTTTTAAGGAATACGAACAACAAAAACTTTAATATAAGTAAGAGTTTAATACATAGTTGCCAGATAATTTTTTTTTAATCGTCAAATTTTTGGGAAAAAATTGTCAAAGTCGCAAAATAAGTTTTTTAAAACGTCAAAGAATCGTCAACGCTTAGATAGATGGTTTTAGTTACTTATTTGCTTTATTAATAAACAAAACGGGAAACAGAATGAATACAGACAGTTTCTTCAAAAGTTAAACCAAAAAAAATTTCATCATTCCAAGCAAAACAAACTCCAAAGGTTATAAAAATCTTTTACAAATTTCCAAGCTTAGGCATAAAAAGTTATTTTTATGTTAAAAAAATAAATAATTTTTTCTAAGAGAAATTAATTTTCAGGGATCATGTTTTTAATATTTTTTACAAACATAAAATATTCTAATTACACAAATTATTTAAAAACGTTTTAAAGTTTGAAGACCTTTTAGTTGGTATCAATGTTTTGAGAGCTAAATTGTTAGTGGTGAGTATATAACCGAAAGAAGGACACAAAATTCACAAAAATTTTCTATAAAAACACTAGTTTCTCAAGTTTTAAATACAGATTTATGTTTTCAAACTTAAATAAAAAACGTAATAATTGACACAAAGTTTTATTAAGTCCATTTAACAATAGAATGGAAAAGCGTTTTTACTTTTTTAAAGACTATGGCATCCGCATGTCTTCCGTCGAGTTGAAAACACTGTTTCAAACGGAGGCTTGTAGTCTGCGCCACATGCTGCCGTAAACTTTTTTTAACTGAGCTAATTTTAAAGCTACAACAGATTAGGGGGTTGGATCGGGCGACCTCGGTGGCCATACGGTGTCCCTAAAGCAACTGATCAATTTTTGGGAGCAATTTTCCAGAAGAAAGATCATCCTGTGTGTGCAGTCTTCCAATCCTGTTGTAACCACGTGTGTAAAGAGTATAGTGGATGAGTTCGCAGGTTTGCCAAAACAATACCGTTGACATTCGTCGGCTTCTAGAATTTTTAAAAAAATTGTACAGTTATCTTGTGCATGGATAAGGCACACAAAGCAGTTATTATCCTGGGGTAATGCAATATTTTTTGATGTTTAAATCGAAGGTTAAGGTTAAGGAAAACGATCTGAGACAAAATATCTTGGTATTCATCTAGATCGCCGCCTTACATGGAAGCCTCATAAAGATGCGAAGCTGACGCAATTGAAACTTAAAGCTGCTCAAATCCACTGGCTAATTGGTAGAAACTCTGTGCTACGTCTTGATTGTAAGCTTTTACTCTAAAGCTCGATTTTAAAACCAATTTGGTGCTACGGTATACAATTATGGGGCACTGCTTCCGCCTCTAACATCGAAAAACTCCAACGCCGTCAAAACAAAATTTTAAGAATGAAACTGGTGCTCCTTGGTAAATTAAAAACATCAATATCCACAAGGACCTAGAAGTTCCACTTGTAAAATGCGAAATCCTTAACTATGTGGACAAGTACTTAAATAAGCTGGAAACACATCCAAATCCGCTCGCTCAAAGCATCCTGCAACATACTGGGCACAACCGCCTAAAAAGAAGGGATATTATTGCTCTTAGATGAAACTCTTGAAATTAGTTAATTTTATTGTGACAACTTAAATTTTAGTCTGGTACTGACTGGACTAGTATAAATTACTTAGTTTTAAGATTTGAATACTTATTGTTAGTCCGCCTAAGCGAAGATTCAATAATAAAATATATGAAAAAAAAAATCGAAGGTTGCGAATTCTTGGAGACCAGTAACGGTCATTAGAATGTCTCCACAGCGACCACGCTATGTTCACTCGATCACTGCGACATCGTGACTGACAAATCCCCACAATCGATAATTTCAACGGCTCCTCCCTCCGCACCCATTATTACTTTTTGAAATACTCATATTTAAAAATATAAATTTGCCACCAGAATGCCGAATGGCCAAAAGAATGTTTATTAACGTCACATTTTTTTAATCTTCAAATTCAGGGCAAAAATAGTCCAAGTGTCAAATCTCTTTTTTTTTGTACGAAAAAACGGCAAAACTGAGATAGTCCTCAAATCTGGCATATACGTATGTATGTATGTTTATATATTGTTATATTCATACATGTATGTATGTATGAATGTGTATAATACTAGACAAGTTATTGCCTTTTATGGGCATACCTTGTAGAATGTAGAGTATGTGTGTATGGCTGTGTATATATTGATGTTGGAAAGTAAACACGTGTTGCTCTCTTAAAATCGTGCGAATGCAATCAATTCAAGATCATGTATTAATTGCACGATTTTATTGCTTAAACTTGTGTTGCTTTTTTTGTTATTGTTAAACCTTTGAGGTTTTGCTTTTATTAATTTCTTTCTTTTATTTAATTTTTTTCTTAGTCTTATTTCATGTCTATTGTTTAAAAAAATTGCCTTTAGAAGTGTTTGCTCATCGTCATCATCATCATGGTTTTTGTAATGAAATGCTGATATTCTAGCACTATTATTATGTATATTTTCTAATACAAGTATCAATTGATTTACAATTGCTGTGTGTAAGTAAAGTGAAGTGTGTTTTTTAGCCTGAAGCTTTTTTCTGATATTTTCAGGTGCATGCTTCTTAGTTTAAATATTTTAAAGAATTGTAGACATTAACGTTTTTTTTTTGGTTCTGGCTCACTTGGTTAGATTGCAAGGATGATTGGCTTACTAGCTTGAACATAAATAAAGTAATTGAAAACAATTGACCATTTTATAGATATGATATAAACTTTAAGTAATTTTAAACGTTTGTATATGGCAATGAACAGAAATACAAAATTAGGTAAAACATTAAATCAAGGATAATGACTTGAAGCTATATAATATTATCGCTTGTAATTTTATATGCTGAATTCTTTGTTTTGTAAAACAACTTATTTTAAAGACAAAACCACTAAATGGATTAAAAATATTAAAATCATTACTCTGGCAATTTTGTTTAACTTTTTTGTATTTTTGACTACTGTGCAAAGCTAGAAATTACTTGTCTAAGCACATTAAAAATTGTAAAACATTTTTTGTTATGATTTTTAGTTATTTTTTTTTTTTTTTTATATGCATGCTTTTTTTTAATATTTTTATTGAAAATTTGTATTTTACATGTTCAATAAGAAAAACAGTTAAAACATCTAACACAAAATTTTAACGCTTCAGAGATTTAACAAGCAAATTTTCTAACATCTATTTTATTTTAAGCCATAATTTTAAGATTAAACAGAAAGCTTGTTTGATTAAATAAAAAAAAGCTCAAAATATTTTCTTTGTAACTTTTACATAAACAATGTTTCTAGGATTTGTAATTACTTTAAACATAAAAACTTTTAATAAAGTGTGCTTTTAAGACTAAGAAAGACCGATTATTTCAAAATCTTTTGTTAATGATTATAAAATACATACTTATGATGATAGTTTCGAAAACAAGAATTATCAACGATAAAATGAATTTAAGTAGATTGAAACAATACGCGAGCAATAGGATAAGTATGCACTTGATTAAGGTTTAAATTAACATAAGTGTTAAAAAACGATAAAACATTTTCTATGTGCAAACAAAAAATAACAACAAGAAACTTAATCAATTTTATTTTTTAGTAAATAAAAATACTCCTCCTTGTTCCTTTCTTCTGCTTTTAAAAATGCTTATTAAGCTGACGAAACTCGAATGATAAGTTTTCACTTAAATGATGGACTTTCTACTTTTCTCTGCGTTTGTAAAAATAAGGTTTTTCACAAGAAAACTTTGTAAATTTTCCACAGTTATTTAAAAATAATAAAATAGACTTTGAAACGTACCTCCTGGTGTTGAGGTATTTATATGAAGTTTTACATAGTGGTGGTTGTAAGGAAGAGATTGGAGAAAACCAGTAATAAATATAAAGTTTTTAACAAATTAATTTGTATCAGGTAAGCTGTGGACAAATATTACAATTTTAAAAAAAAAGAATTTATTTGCTAGCGAAAGTCTACCTCAGTCAGCTGATCGATTTAATTTTTTTCTTAATACAAGATATAAATAAAATAACTCCTTTTAGGATATTTATTTACATTATTGGAAGTTTGACCCCACAAATTGGAGTCTAGGGCTTAACAGATTGTATAAAGGCATTACTGGATCGGCTTTCTTCAAATATACCTAAAATGTGACCAGAACATCACCAAAAGCCTGAATTTTCACAATGAATTTTTTAGAAATGAGCAAAAAAACCGCCTTATTTCATGGTGACAATTTAGACACGATAAAAGTTCAATACTATTACAAAGAATTGCTTAGAAATTTTTGCCAGCTCTGCTTACAAAATATAAACCAAGTAATCCTTACTTTAATCAAGCCCTAGTGGTGTCAAAAATGCGAAGAGTACAGATTTTTTTTAAATTAAGTACGATTTATCTGGTATGACTTTCTTACTTTTGGCCACATCTCAGCCAAAAACAGTTGATTTCAATTTGAAACCGTACTTGATATAAGCTTGAAAAAATTGATCCAAGCGTAAAAGTGATAAATCCAAAAATAAGAAGGTGATTTTGCCAACGGAGCTTTGTAAAAGAAAAACAGTTTTTTGTTTTATTTTTATTTAACACATATTCATAATTTTTTACTTGAAAGATTTTTTTGAAGCTAGGAACCTGGAATTCTCCGAACTGCAACACCAGCGCGCTACTATCTAGGCCACACTTTGTCTTAAATGTAAAAATATATAAAAGAAAAAACAACTGTCAAACAACCTTGGCGACCCAGGTAGAATTAAAGCTTAGCATATTCCTATGTTTTGAAAATTTCTGGTACGCGAGATAGTTTTTTGCAAGTCTGCCAGACCGAATCTGCCAGAGAATCTGGTTGTTTTGATTTATCTTGTTTCGTTTTCCTTTCTCTCAAATCATTTAGATACAACAAGGAAGAAACTCTTTTAAATATTCGTAATTAAATTACAAACAAAATAACTCTAAGTTTTAAAGGATTCCACTCAGCAAAATTGTTTCAATAAAATGGAGCATTGTGCGTTTTAAAAAAAATAGTAAAATATATGCATATGTTTATTAAGGTGGTGAAATAAATGTTCTCATTTCATATTCCTACCCAGAACGAAAAACCGTTTTCTAAAATCAAGAATTTTTTTTCTTGATTTTATCCAAAATTTTTCTTGAAATTTTTAAGTACGATCCTTACTTACATTTTCTTAAATTAAGCCTATTCGGATTGCTTGAACAAATCAAGCAGAAAAAAGCTTATTGTTTTAATATATTATTTTACATTTGAAAACAAAGTGTCTCGGTGGCCTAGAGGTAACGCGCTTGTGCTGCAACACAGAAATCCCTGGTTCGAATCTCAGCTTCGGTAAGTACAAAAAATTAAATTTTTAAATTATAAATTTTAAGTATTTATAAAATAAAAATAAAATATAAAATTCTTCCTTTTAAAAAAAGCTCCATAAGTCAAAAAAATTACATTTCATTTTCGAAGTAGTCCCGTTTACGGCTTAAATCAATCTTTTTTTGTCTTACATCAAGAACGGTTCCGAACTTAAATCAATCCTTTTTTGGCTTAGTTGTGGCTAAAAGTAAGAAATTTCGTACTTGATTATGAAAAACCGTACTCACCGTACTTTTGACACCGCTATGGCTTGATTTAAGGAAAGTTTTCTTAGATAATTTTTTGTGTGTAATTTAGTTTAAAACTGTATTAGCTTAAATAAAGTAAAACAACATTAAGTAAAATGGCTTTAATTATTTAAAGTACTCTAAAGTGGAAAAAATTATATTGCTTTATTTAAAATTGCATATTTTTTGGTTCTTTTTTTACAATCCACATAGAAATGAGGATAGATATCAGTTTTTTATTCCATTTATAGCTTTTTTATTATCTATTTTAGACCTCATAAAGTATATATAATATGGATCCTTATAGATATCAAAGTCGATATAGCAATGTACGTCTATCCGCCTGTGTGTCTGTTAAAATCAAATTTCTGGAGCCAAAAAAAGTCGCACAAAAAACTGTTTGAAAATAAACAATCAGAAATATCGCTGACAATCTTCATTTAAAATCAGCAAAATTGGTTTACTATTGACCGAGATATAAGCGAAACTCCAAGGTAATCTATTTTTTTAGGCCAAAATCCGCGCATATATCCCTTTAAATCTCAATAAATGCAGCCCTTCATTCACAAAACTTTACACAGATACTTTAGAGACCACTAAATTAGGAAATTTTTTTTTTTCGTATAGGAGCAGGGCGAGAGATATCCCTACTACAGCTGTACAAATTTTATGAAATAAGCCTACAAAGTTGGAAAGAAATAGAGGAAAAGACACTTCCCATTAAATTTTTTATGAAATTAAAATGTCCTACAAGAAGTAATTGCAAAATAATGCCTTTATTTTAAAAATTTTTTGGTCGGTTGGGAGCAGGGGGAAGGGAACCCGCCACACTATATGGTATTTTGTAATGTGTTTTACTTAAAAACCAGGACAGCTATAGACCTGAAAACCCAGAATAAATATTTTTTAATTTTAGTATTTGCTTAATTAAATTAATTTACCAGCTACACACGCATATTAAATATTTATACAGAAGCGACATAAAATAAGTACAATTATTTACATGTTAATGTGTGAAAATTGAAAGTTGTAGCTATCATTGTAGAGTACTAAGCCTGTCTTTATGTTTTTCTGGCTTGCATACCATCTGTATGAACGCATTCATGAAAGGATATCACGCAAAAAATCTTTAGCAGGTGGAGAGATTCATATAACCAGCCCCCAGGGCTCAGGGTATGGCCCCTTTGCATGCATTGTATTGTGGTAGTCTCACGAAAGTAGGTAATGGGAAGTAAGGTAGAGGGAGTAGTGTTTTTGGACATTTGATTTAAGTTTCAGGATAATAACTGTGAGAATAAAGGCATCTTTAGGATGTTTATTCCACATATTAAATGTGCCTCCAATCGACCACAAATTGGTGTGCACAAGCAATAGTTTTTTTACTGAAAATAGAAGGCATTTTTTTTCCAAATAAATTTTTTCACAAATCTAATAAAATTGTGTACTTGATTTTACACTTTTGTTTATAGGACGGATTTAAGACAAAAATTATTGATTCAGTTAAATGTTTTATTGATTTCGCTACGCTACGACTTGATTTAAGTAAAGATTACTAGATTTTTTTTTGTGTGTAGTTGCGCAAGGTGAGTCAGGGATCAGAATGAAAGTCGAAGCCATTTGTCAAAATGCTCCTTTCTGCGTAAAGAAATCCGAAACGGAGATAGTAAAAGGTGATTTTGAATTTAACCTAAAGACGTCTTAACTCCTCACTAAACGTTTCTATCACGATGGACGCGATAGAGAAACAAGCTCTTAAGAATTGTATTCTTTTCAACAAATATACGGACACAAGTCTGGTACTTTTGAAAAATATTGAACCCTAGGGGGTGAAATAGGTAAAACTAATATAAATGAATACATTTTATATTGCGTTCGACAGGCTTTAAAAATAATGAGTAACTTAATTATTCTTTTGTGAAATTTTGAGCTTAAGGTGTAAAAACAGGGTAAAGGATGGGTAAAGAATTATTTTATGCTGGCTGACTATTCAAAGTTTTTGGCTTTAGAAAAAATATAGTTTTTTCACATTCAGTGTAATTTTTAGATATTTGTATCTTAAAACAAGAAATACATATAAGACAAATAAATAATGCCTAAAATTTCGGTCAGATATTTATTTGATATTTTGTGCATTTTTGAAGTGTGTGGTGCTAGAAGAAAAAAAAAAAGGAAAAAAAGACCCTCTACTATCGTTTTGCGGCATCTCCTTATATTAATTAATTATAAAAAACTATAAAAACGAACCGGAATCACCGAGTATTTAAATAATACCACAAATATGCTTTTACACAAAAAAAAAAAAAATACATAAATATGCATGTACATATTTATATACAAATATATATGTGTGTCAACATAAAAGAGCTTATGTACTTATATATAGGTGTATTGTTATGAAAGGGGAATTTGGTTACTACACATGCATTATAATTATATTTAAGTCTATAATTTTATATAAAAATTAAAGTAAGGTAAAGATGTTGTTGATATAAAATAAGTTTTATCAAATAACCATTTTTTTAATGCCAAAGATTTCTATGAGCTTCTTCGTTTTAAATAAAAAAGTAAATATATAAAGACTTAATTTTTGGTGAATACACACAAAAAAATATCTAAGAAAACTTTACTTAAATCAAGCCATAGCGGTGTTAAAAGTACGGTGAGTACGGTTTTTCTTAAATCAAGCACGAAATTTCTTACTCCAAGTAAAATTTTTCAAGTACGAGTTTCTTAATTTTAGCCACAATTAAGCCAAAAAAGGATTGATTTAAGTTCGGAACCGTTCTTGATTTAAGCCAAGAACAGACTGATTTAAACCGAAAACGGGATTAATCCAAAAATGAAATATCATTTTTTTGACTTATGGAGCTTTATTAAAGAAGCAGAATTTTATATTTTATTTTTATTTTATAGCAGTGATGCGCAAAAATAAAAAGGTATTTGTATTGGTGAGAAAAATTGAATTTACTACACAATAGGTAATTTTAATCAAAAGGCAAAAGAAATATTGCAAATTTATACTGGCATGATATTTTTTGTTAAAAAAAAGAGTTATAATATTAAAGATAAACGAGATAAGTAAAAAAAACTATTAGCTAAGAGTTGTAAAAGAAATTTCTTTAAATATATTAAAAAATTTTTAATTTTTTCAGCAAAAAACCACTTTTTATTTTTTGGCATAAATGCATACAAATTTGTTTACTTTTTAAATATTTGGCTAAAGAGAAATTGTTTAAAAATTGTTAATATAATATTCAAAAAATTTTTACAGTAATATGGCCCAGTATGCAAAAATAAAAAACAAAGCAAAAGCGCGTACACCAATGCACATGTCTATTAGTGTGTGTTGGATTAGAATACGTGTGTTTTTATTTTCCACAATTGTGGTATGGGCTGCGCATCAATGTTTTATAGATACTTTAAATTTATAATTTAAAAATTTAATTTTTTGTACTTACCGAAGCTGAGATTCGAACCAGGGATTTCTGTGTTGCAGCACAAGCGCGTTACCTCTAGGCCACCGAGACACTTTGTTTTCAAATGTAAAATAATATATTAAAACAACAAGCTTTTTTCTGCTTGATTTATTGAATCAATCCAAATAGGCTTGATTTAAGAAAATGTAAGTAAGGATCGTACTTAAAAATTTCAAGAAAGATTTTGGATAAAATAAAATATATTTCTAGATTCATATTCTCTAAAAAGGCAAAAAAGACCGTAACAAACAGCACCTAAGGTCTCTAACGTCCAAAAGTAAGGGTCTGGGACTTTTATCACTTTCTCACTTCCTAAAGCGACCTAAACATATTCGTCCACCCTTTCATCCGTCCGCCCGGACAAACGTCCGTTCATCTGGTTGGTCGTTAATGTATTCTTGCGAATATGCCTCAGGTCTTAGATTTTAAGTCATTTTAATAAAATTTGGAACAAAGCCTAATTTTTTAGTGATGACATTATGATATAACCCCCGTTCAAACATCCTCTTGGAATAAGCATTTTGGATTTTAACTTACTCGAATATTGCTCTATTGTGACAAAATTTTGTACATGTGCCCAACTTTAAGCCATTACCAAGTATACTGAATAAAAATATTATCATCTCGAATATAACTTTAATTTCTCAAAATTTTGTACACATTTTTATCTTTATGTCCCCGTACAAATGTAAAGTAGATTATAATGAATTCCGGCTTGATCGAATATATGGTTTTTAAATGCTTTTTTGTTAAATATGTCTTAAGTTGAAATTTATTGTGATCATTTTTAGGCAGATAAATAACTTATAATTTGTTTGGTTTTGATTTAAGATCCTTCGAAGAATATTAATAACACAAAGTTTATTTGCGTAATTGTACTTAAGCTCACCTAAAAATTTAAATTAAAGCTTATGATTATGGTAATATTCTTTTTCATATTGGCTTATGTGTTCAAAAGTACTTGCTTTATATGTGTTGGATCATTGTGCTAGCGCTAATTGAAATGCACTTAACACCAACGTGAGATCATGTTGTCACGTAAAATGTTATGAAAAGGAAAATGTTCTTTATTTCTTATACACTTGGATTAAGTTAATGTTAATATTTTCATGAATAACATTTCAACGATCTTCATATAAAATATTACAGGGCGGCTGATGAATACTGCTACCAAAAAAAATAAGTTTTTGATAAAATAGCGCACATGATTAACCGACGGTGGAGGCCATTTCAACTCAATTATTTTAAAAACTTCAAGAAATACTTTAATAACTATACGGAAATTTAAATGTCATTGGTGACACATGCACGACATTTTTTCAAAAACTTTTTGGCAGCAGCTTTCATGAGCCATCCTGTATTATATAGACGAAAGTAAAACATTAGCACAAGTCGATATTATATTTAGGGTATTAACAAGGTAGTCATAAAGTCATATGCCTTAAAAAAATAAACCGAAAAAATACTACTGTTGTGAGCATCCGCTTATAATTAAGCGTGCTATTTTCAATTTAAATCATCTGCTGGAGAAGACAGAAAAATATGTAATTTCAAAAATATTTTAAAATTAATGACTGCGATTTGTTAATTATATCAACGGCTTAACTAAAGAGTTTCGGCCGCCCGGCTGAGGCTTCTACTGTTTATGACACAACAATAAACACAGTTCAAAAAGTCTTATAGAACTTTTTTCTTTTAAGCACAACAACAATTTTTTTTAACTATTGTAAAATATTAAAACTTTAAGACAATATGACTTGATAGCATACCGTTTGAATACCCCAATTAATAAAATTTCCTTAGAAGGGACAGTATAATTAAAAATGTTTTACTTAATAAGTTAATTTTAAAGGGGCTTGATTTAAAATATTAATTATACAAATTAAGCTTAAAGCAAAAAATATATATTACTATTTATCTAATAAACCATTCGGATAGCGATTGATTTGCTTAAGGAGAAGATTAATAGAAAAAAAAATTTAGTATAAATATCAATAATATTAAGGAAAGTATCATTTCACACACTTAAAAATTGTAATAGCTTAAAGCTTAATTTTTATCTAACAAAACTCTTTGAATTTGATTAACTTTTTTAGCAATTAAATTGGCTCAAACTCAAACTAACCAATTTCTATCGACTTTGTTAAAAAAATTAATGCTTCTATTATTTTGCAACCTCAACTTACAAGCAGAGAAAACCAATAATACATGCAACAGCATCAACGCTAATGTAAAAAAAATTGCTTGACAAATAATGATAAATTAAAATTTTTTAATACCTCCCAAACTGCACCCAAACATTGCACACATTAAAAAACATTTTCCAAGAATTTCTTAGACAAAGAAAAACTCCCAACAAAATTTTATAAAAAATTAAGCATAATGCAAACTTTGGGAAACATAAACATTTCTGACAAGTTTATTTACGCGCTTACTTAAAAACATACCAGAAATAATTATGCCAAAGCAAACTCATCTTTCCTTCTTTTACAAATTTTTTTCTTATTAAGTTGCTTGCTTCAAAAAAGCGAAATTAGGTTACTGCAACATATTGTTGTAAAAAATTTAATTTAATAACAAAATTTTAGTAAGCAGTTTTTGACATGGGAATTTCTTCTTTTCTTTTATTGTTACGCTTAAACTTTTTAAGAGTTGGGTTGCAATATTAAGTACAAGCATAAAGTAGGTTATATGAACATGAATTCTTAAGCTAAACTTTTGTAGCCTAAAAGAAATTTTAAGAAAACAAAAAATGAAATCCAAAGACGTTCTTTTAAAAAATTTAAAAAATGTCAACCATTTTTTTTGCTAATTTACTGACTTTTAATAGGCACTGTGCACCACGACCAACACATAACAGGACTTCGGGCCGTATACGCAATTTTCATACGCTCTGGTGTACAAGAATTTTTCCTTCGCTTTGTTTAAAAAATCTACTAAATCAAAAACAGTGAAAACTCAAAATTTTTTTAAAACACTATTTTTTTTAACCCAGTTTCGAAATTGAATCTAGGACGAAAAGCAAAATCAAATTTGCATTAAAATAGACTTTATTTTAAGACGATTGCGCCACCGTTAAATTTAGTTTGGTTATAAAATAACAACAATGTCTTTGAAAGCAGTAAAAAACCCTCTGATGAAAATTTTTGATTTTGTGTTGCAGCTGTTTTTAATTTAGTGTTATGTGGTTAGAAATACCTACAGTATTATGTACATTTGTACATAAGAGTGCGGGTTTTTTCGAAACTACAAGGTGAACCAAAAGAAGTCATCCGATGTTGTTTGGCTCTCACTTGTTTCTAAATGAAAAATTTTTTATTCTGTTAAATATGTTTATTAAAAAACTTTTGAGCAGTATGTGCAGTTGCTCCATCGTGCTGCAACCACATGTTTTTTGGTCCTAACTCGTTAAATTGTGGCAAAAAATACTCGGCTAACATGACCCTCTCGCGCGCACTGTTGTCGTTTAACCAACGGTGCTCTTGAAAAACAGGCACTATTACTCCTCCATCGTGAACAGTGCACCATGCAGTCACTTTAAGCGGGTGTAGTGTGAATAACTGTTAGATTTTCTGTGCCCTTGAAGTAACAGTTTTGCTTGTTCACGTACCCACTGAGGTGGAGATAAGCCTTATCGCTCATTATGATTTTGGTCGAAAAATTGCCCATTTCGGCCCCGAGATTGAGGATGGCTTGGGCGTATGTTACACTTGCTTGGTGGTCAATATGCAGCAGATAATGCACGAACTGGACTTTGTTTGAGAACATGAGCAGGGTTTTGACCAATATTTTCTTTAAAACCGACCGGCTAATGGCTAATTGGGCATGTCATCTGGTCGATATTTCGGGTGACAGCTCGATATCTTTGCGAACAACGGCAAAATCTTCGGCAGATTTATGCAAGACAAATTGGTTTTTTTTAAGTTAAGAAGAAAATCCGTGGATTTTTATAATTATTTGAGTCAAAATAGTAATAATTTTGCTTACAACCATTTCAAAAAAATGTTTAAGGGACAATAACAAACAGTTTTTTATGGGTACTTTGTATATTAATTTAATAATTTAATTTTAAATTATCTAAAAGAATTTCAGGATGTTTTTTAAAATTATTGCAAAAAAGGCCACAAACCGTATAAAAACAAACAGATGCTGCGGGGGATAATTTTTTTCAAAAAAAAATGTTGGTGCCGCGCTATACATTTTTAGTTGTATTCAATTATAATTAGTAACAGAGGTATGTTATATATGTATAGATTTAGCATTACGCTTAGCTAACATTTCGTTTTATAATACTTGCCCAAAAAAATAAAGTTGCAACTTAAAGGATTTTACAGTGGGTAAGGTAAAAAACAAAAAGCTATATTGTGTTTGTTTAAGATAGATGAAATCTATGGGTTAGTCATAGGTATCTAAGTTTTTTTAGTTGAGGGATGACCGGAAAAACTTTTATAATTTTTTCTTTCCAAAATTTAATGTTTTTTTAAAGATGAAGTCCTTTAGTTAAATTTAGAGATGTATAAGTTTAAAAATAATACTTAAAGCTCTGTTGTTCTTTGAAGTAATATAAACAGCCAATGAGAAAGTTTAATTAATAAACTCTTTTGATCAAAACATGTTTTGTACTGGTTTTTTAATTGAAGTAAGATCCTTTATTTTATTTAAAGATTGTTAAGCTGTTTTATAGAAACCGAATAACTAAAATCAAGCCAGAACGCAAGCTGTAGTCAAATTTTGATTATTCTGCCGAACATCCACTTGTGTCAAGATTTTAGTATATTGCTGTGATTTAGCATGTAGATTATAATATTATTTAACGGGAAACTACGCAAAAAGACTGAATATCAAGCAAAGGCTTGGCACCATTTTTAACTGAGCTCCGAATTTGATTATGCATATTTGTTCAGGCTCTTTTACCAAAACTCAAATATTTTATTCTTACCTTCATATTCATTGCATCAATTGTGTCCCACTGTTCAGTTGCTTGAAATATGTTACTTATAGTTATTGCCGAAACATAAATATTTTATAATGTTGTTACTGGCAGATGTGTGCTTCATTATATACCCAACCACCAAAAAAATTAATGAAAACATTAATTAATGTTCTGAGCTTTTGTCAACGGTTTAAAGAAAGAAAGCTAAGGCTTACGAGGTTCTTCATGATTGTCCTTACTGAGGGTGCATGCAGGTCCAGCATACGCAAACATCTTCGCCAATAGTCGAACATCGGCAGAAACAATAATATTAAAATTTCAGCCATAAAAGAAAGTGTTTCAAGAGGATAGTGATCAACAGATGGGACTCTCTTGGGAGGTGTAACACGAAAAACGTTAAGAGAATATACCCACATTTTCACATTTATGTGCCTGATCTCTCCCCAATTTTGTGTATTGAACAATGCGCTTAACATGGCATTCTTTTAGGTTGAAATAGGTAGCTTGTCTCACTATGTACAAATCTACTGTAGTCTGAATTGATTTTAAATGAGTTTCAGGCCAGAGCTCAACATTTCAGATGGTCTTAGGCCAAATAAAAATTTTGTCAAATTTCGCTAAGACATTAATTGAAAGGTAAGTCATATTGGGCATCTTGACGTTTGAATGTATTGTTTTTATTTATGAATGTTTACTTTTTAGGCCAACATGTTCTGCTGTTTGGTGAGAAATTTACGGCTTTGGGAGAGAGCAAAAATATATCATCGGCGTAGTCGGGATGCTCAAATTTTCTGGACGATTACATGTGGTATCGTATCTATTAAGTGTTACCTTGCTTATTATGTGGCCAAGTAAGCAACCGAATATCATGGAAGATAAAACGCATTTTTAATGTACTCTATATTAAATTCCGGTTAAGCTACTTAGCTGTTTCATATGTAAGATTCTGCATGTGGCCTTTTTGATAGTTTTCTTTTTAAGGGGGACACAAGAATTTTTATGAAAAAAAAGGTAAATGTTGATATCCCCTCTACCTATTGCTTACTAAGCACTCTTAAGCCATTAAACATTGGTCAAATCCAAATTTTAGGGCCAAAATTATTTGCTTTGAAAAAGTGATAACAATTTGCCTATAAAGTAATTATTAGTCATTATTAATGTTATATTTTATGAATTTCATGATATTTGAGCCTAAACTATAAAAAATTTTTCTTCCTGTCAGGAATCTTTAGACACACTATGCATTTAGAATGTGGATGTGTGTTGAAATTTCTTTGCATGTTCCCAAACTAATCGGGATAAGTTTTGTGTGAATAGAGTGGAAAGCATTAAAAACGTACACTCGTACAACCGTGTTAGTATTTCACCTCGAAACCGGGTAGAAGTTTATTATTTACGACGTGTATTGAACCTCCTAAAAGCTTCTATCAGAAAGAAAAATCGAGTAAAATATGAATGTGAACTATTAGATTAAAATAATTTAAAGATATCGTTAGCCGGGTACTTGCTCCAACTGTGTGCATATGTGTGGGTGTAGGAAATCTTAGCCCGTAGATAAGTATAGTATATATTTTTATTCCCATAAAAATTTTTATATTAAATTGTTAAAGTATGTGTTACATTTTTCCATTTTAGTGTTGTTGTTGCTTTTTAATAAAAAGTAAATGTAATAAATTTTTTATGTAATTTTTCTTTTTGTTTTTGTTTTGGAACAATAAACTTAAGTAATAATGAAGAATTCTTGTAAATTGAAGACTATAAAACACAACAACAGTAAAAGCAACAGTGTTATGAAAACACTGAAATGAAGAAGCAAAAGAAGCTGTAACATATATAAACTTTCTATTAAAACAGTGGCAAGTTAAAGGAATCGTCGTAAAAGGTTTGGTAGGGGGAAGCAGAAAGGGATGCATCTTAATTAAATGCTGTATATTAACAACAAAATAAATGCTTTTGCTAAAGTTTTCTCCTCTGTTTACGTTTTAATGGAAAATTAAAGCAAAAGTGTTAAAACAAAATCATTAAATAGTTTTTCTTTTTTTTTTTCCATAGTTTTTTTCTGTGAACTATAACTGCAAACTAACACTGACATAAAATATTGTTTTTTCTCTCTCACTTCAGTGTCAGGAGAATCTATTGTCTAAAACTTGCAATAAAATAGTTTGTACTTTTTTAAGCATGATTTAAGCCCAGCTAAGAATTTACTTACCTAGAAAATTATGGGATTAAAATGGCTGAATTAATAAGGGACATGATTTTGGTTGACCTTTTGTAGACATTTGATCTTAAAAACTTAATATTATCGGTGAAAGGAATGATATCTTTAAGAATTTTATTCCACATATGGAATGTGCGACTAAAGAACGAACTTCCCCTGCAGCGCATGTTGCGACTCACTAGCGAGTCGACTACAAATAGGTGTGCCTCTTTTAGAAGATGCTTTTAACGCATACAGTTAAAAATTTTTTATAGCACTTTCTCTTCTAGTATCCATAGCGCTGCGAACATTTTCCATGCTTAAGTCAGTCCATACGATACCAATCTATTCGTGGTAGTTGTATTTCGTTTTCAGTTGGTTTCGAGATGCTTATTTGGATACAAGAAAAACTTTTTTTGTTGTTCTACTGTTGATATAGATGTTTACCAACTAAAAAAGCAGTTGATGAAGAATGACTAACATAGTGTTTGTTTGTCAAGTGGAAGTACTGGCCCGACAGGCATTAAAATCAACCATATTCGCACGGATGGAATTGGATATTGCCATCAGATCACGATCAAGTGTGCCATTTATACCCTGCTCTATAGCATTAATTTGCGCAGAGCTTGGCTTAAAGACAAATAATAATGAGTGGCATATGCTGCTATCGTATGCAGAAAAATATTTAGGTATAAAATTTTAAATGACATAAAAGATCGTTAAGAAAGGTAAGAAATGGAATGGATGAGAGGACGGAAGTTTGCTATATCCTTGAATTAGTTTTGAACTCATTAAAAGACATCCCTCTTACAAAAACCTAAAAACTGCATCTCTGATACATATCAAGGACATTTTTGACTAACGCCAAAAGCAGAAAGTTAAGTGCATGATAATCTTTCAAACCCGAGATTTTCAAAGGCCTTAGAAATGTCTTAAAACACCACTTAACTCTTGCTAAAATAATGAATGGAGATACACTATTTTTTTATGATGGGCCAATAGGTCCTCCGTACTACTTTCTTTACAAAAGCCACACTGGAGATCACATTTGGGCTCCAGATAGTAAACAATGCAGTTTTTCATTCTCTATTACTGCTTTAAGGGGCAGCAATAATCTTCAAACACAAATTTCTCGTCTGTTTGCTTTTCGAATTATAATAAACGTTCTTGTTCGCACATTAAATATAAATTTTTCGCCTCTGGGCCTGGCTGCAGTTTTACAAGTCCTGGTTAAAGCATGACTTGTATCCAGGTCTACAGTATAATTTTTTTCGGGAATAAATGATCTTATTGCCCTAACAAGCGTTTTTGTAAATTAAAAGTCTACGCTTTTGTAAAAATAGTGAATTTTTTTCAGTTCTTCGTACTTTTAAGGGTATGAGTTAAAAAAAGGACAAGAAAATTAATTATTTTCAACACACAAAATGTGTGTTGATTTACTAAGTATAACGAATAACTCAACAGAGATATATTTTGTACTCATATAGCCGGAATGGCAAATACAACAAGAATTGAACATTAAAATTACCAGCAACTACGATTTTACTGTACAGGCAATCTTCGAAAATTTTGGCTACGGAATCGGAAGGAGTGCCGAAGTCACCCCGAGTGATATCTCTTCCCTAATTTGGATTTCTTTAACGAAATGCTTAGTTCAGTGTGTGAGACCACATTTTGAGTTAAGCCCAAAAACAGCTAAATTCGGCGTATACCGTCCCAGATAGTTGCTGCACCTGGCAAACAGCGTCCATTTAAATGTTCACCGCAATACCCTTTTGGAAAAAAGAACGCGATAGGAGACGATACACATGAAAATTCCAAGGATTACGATTATCAAATACCTACGTTTCACAAAGTGCGAAACATCTGATCAGTATCTGATAGATGAGGAAAAATTGTAAACATACTTACATTGAGAGGAAAAATTAGTTCTTAGTCGGCGTATGCTACAAAATTGAATTTTGAAACATCTGGTCATTGTAAATAAAAGAATTACCCCGCTTTGGCTAATAAGAGAATACATCGTTTAAGGAGCAGTAAATTTCGTTACTAACTTCAAAAACAACAAGAGTAAAACTCCGCGATTTCATTCAGAGTTTCTTAGATTTGAGTACATTCCTTTGTCATTCAAAGATCTTTTGACCTGACATCGACTTAGATTCCACTTAATTAAGAGTTAATTGCAGACACCTGGAGGGAACAATAACTGTTCAATTTAAGACAGCGGTAAGCCCTTAAAGAACTGAGCACTGGTCAGTAATAATTAAATATTTTGTGGTGAAACCAAAAACTAAACATAAGGACTCTGGAACATTTGATATGTAATTGCCATACCTGGGCATACTGCATTAAATAATTATTTCATTATAATAAAATTTAATTTGCATTACCAGAAAATACCAGTAAAAATTTACTGGTAATGAAAATAAACTTTATTATCAGTAAAATTTTACTTATAACTTTAATTTTATTTCAAAAATCAGTAACAATTTATTTTTAAAAAAAACTTACTATATATATGGAAAGTAAACTTCGTCCTAACTTACAAAATAAAAAACAGAAGGAAAAACACTGCTACCGTATACTTTTCTCTGTTACATGTAAGTTAAATAGGTGATGTTTACAACCAAATACACTACTACCGTTCAAAGAGTACTGATGATGAAATTGCGTAGCTGCTTTCGAAAATGCATTCTACTCGGCTAGTAGCGGTAGAAAAATCAGCTTTTTTTCAAATTGAAAGTTTCTTTCAACATTAACGGAAAATAATAATTTCTACTAATAAAAAGAAATTATATGAACTAAAGCCAAACTAAAAATCAAAAATTTGTATTAAAAACAATTAGTTCAACAATAAATAAAAATTAACATTTAACTCACACATGGCACGGTGCAAAATGATCTGTAATAATTTCTGTCAATTTGTCGTTGACAAAATAAAAGAAATTAAAAAGTGATTACCCCTATTGTATGATATACAATAATAAAAAGCGTTTCGTTCCATCTGAGAGATGGATGAATGCTTGTCCGTTAGTCAAGTGTTGCCAAAGAGACATTAAATGGAAAAAAGCATAGTGTATATGGAAAGTAGTAAACTTTGTCCTAACTTACAAAATAAAAACAGAAGGAAAAACACTGCTACCGTATACTTTTCTCTGTTACATGTAAGTTAAATAGGTGATGTTTACAACCAAATACACTACTACCGTTCAAAGAGTACTGATGATGAAATTGCGTAGCTGCTTTCGAAAATGCATTCTACTCTGCTAGTAGCGGTAGAAAAATCAGCTTTTTTCAAATTGAAAGTTTCTTTCAACATTAACGGAAAATAATAATTTCTACTAATAAAAAGAAATTATATGAACTAAAGCCAAACTAAAAATCAAAAATTTGTATTAAAAACTTACTTTTACTGTCATGTGTCCATCTATGAAAATTGCCCAACATATATGTGCCTCTGGGCGAACTATTTTAAGTCCTTACTTTTCTTCTACCTGAATGAGTTCTCTGGGATTGGAAGGAATAGATGTTGAAATGTTCCAAAGGAAATATTAAACCTTCGAGTTAATTGAATCGTATGTTAGTAATAGTTAACACCTTTTACACCAATTTGACATTTTTCGCTGGGATATTCTTATTTTTACTTTCACTTAAGTGAACAAAATTGTTGTGTCCAAAAGTTAAGGACTGGGAGTATTAAAAGAGTATTTTATGACCTAAAATGTCCTTAATTAATATTGGCTTAAGCTAAATTAGTGTTAAATTTTGTTATAACTTACATGCTTCAGCCAAACCTACTTCCCTTTTTTGCATTCACGTAAACCAAATATCCTATTTTTAAAGGAAATTAAACGTTGTTCAGTTAAATTTATGACCTGGAACTAACTTTAGCATAAACCTGAAAACTTTTCAATCAGAATAGTGTTACAACAACAAAACAAGTAAAAATTTTGGAAAAGATTTATTTTTTGTCATATGTGGGGAATTAGGAAAACGCTAACGGATAATGCTTCCTTACGAATTTAGCTAAACTTACGAAAAACTATTAGAAAAAATTAAACATTAAAGAAAATTTATTTTATTTTTCAAAAACTCTTGTTGATTGTCTACTAACTTGTACTAGATATAAAAAGTTCTCTTATAAAAAAAAATTTTTGTTAAAGTGAAAGTCTTTTCCACTCACACACACGCATATACACACTAAGCATGCAAGCGTTAAGAAAGAAACTAAATACATTCTAAATTATAGAGTTGGTGATAAATCAACTGCATTTTTTTGAATTAAAAACAAAACCGTAAATTATTTGCTTTTCTTTTCATTTGTGTAACATTTTTCCTCCTTTTCTCTCTTCCTTTGTGTGTGTGTATGTCCTTATGAGTTATTGTAAGTTGCTTAACCATGTGAGTTAAATTATCACTTTAGGATTTAGGTTAAACATACCAAAAGTTTGGAAAAAAATATTTTTCTTTTCATTTAAGCTTTAAAAAATTTACACAAACAACATAAAGTTAAATGAATGTTTAATAAATTAAATGTGTAAAGTTGTTCAAAAAAATTTATTACTTAAGTAGTACTTAAGCAGCATCTATTATTGTGAAAGTTGTTTTTATGTATTTGTATACTCTTGACATACTTATATATGTTATTTTGCGTAACACTATATAGTTTGGCAGATATTTTAAATTAAAAAAAAATTTATTTGTACCCAGAAATTAAAAATCACTTCGTAAGTCAAAAACATTGATGCCCGCCTTTCTGTTCTGCAGCGTAATTTAAGACCGAAGTTCACGTCCGAATTTATATATAATGTAATGCAATTTGGCTTTGATATCATTATTAGTCACTAGGCCTGTAACAAAATTATTATTTCGGGTTTTTACGTTGGATTTAATATTATGTCTAGGTAGTCCTGTTGATTATATTTGCCTTCTCCAGGTATGACCAAGTTCACATCCTCTTTTGCTGCCTTAAAAATTGTAATCGATTCTCATCCCCACCTAATATATTTTCTCAAAATGTGGAAAACCCAGCTCTGTATTCTGTTTGCTGTTTCTAAGCAGATGTGTTTTTGTCTGCTCTTTGTCAAAGAAATACATACAGATATTGTTGTTATTTTTTACAAAGCACTAATAAGACTTACTAGTTCAGATGGAATTCCGTGGATGGTACTGAATACTTTGTGAAATCTGTTAGTATCAGTTTTTTATAACTCACTTTCCTGTAGTTGGCAGTTTTTTATGTTCATATGTAATCGGTTAAAGGGCGGTGTGGCTAAAAACTTGCTTGCACTTTTCAAAGCTCTTCTATAATTAATGATAACAGAATAGATATCCTTTCTAAGTTAGCCTTGTTTTCACCCTAAAATTGTGCTCAGAAGTAAAAGAGTGAGACTTAAATAAGTTTTCGACAAAAAGACGGTTATTCCAGTGCTTAAATTTGAATCAGCGTTTTCAGGATTGATGTTTTTAGACAATTTCAGGCTGCGGATTTCACAGTAGGTTTATATTTAAGTCGGATCATTTTACAAATGGCAATTGCTGATACACGAGCAAGACGGCCTTTAGGCTTTTTTAGAGTATTAATTACTAAGCGGGCGTTGGCAAAAATCTGGGGGCAAATTACGGCATTCGATTCGAATCGAAATTTAAAAATTTTTTGTAGAATTCCTATATTAAAAGCATTGACAATTCGATCGAGTGAGTAGAATTACGATTCGATTGGAATGCCGTAATTTGGCCCCTGCTTTCCAACTTTCTAAAAATCCTTGCCTTGATTTGTATCAACAGCTGGTTAGATTTCTTTGGCTTTTTTTCTATCCAAAATCACTTATCTTGTTGTGTATTTTGTTTTTCTAGGCGATGCAAATTGGAAAAATGTTATTGTAAAACAGTTTTAGACGTTTTTTTTCTGGCGACGTCCTTGTTTCCTGCTACCTCTAATAATTTGCCTGGTATGGTCTGACGATTAGATTTTGGGTGACTATAGTGCAGTTTAGTGCAGTTTGTAAAAACGCTTTTCATTTTTTTCGTATAGGCACACTTGCGTACCGGATTTAACCAGAATATGTTGGGATTCCGATACGGATACGTTATATCGTTTTCACAATGATTGTGTTATTCGACGCCAGATTTAAAATATCACCCTAGTAGATAGTGATCTAGTATACTGTCGGTACCAAGTCCGCTGTATACATCTAGTAGTTACCCACCTTATTTCCTGTTTATCGCTATATAATAAATTTGTGTTTCTCTCCGAAAACTGGGCGAGACTTCATCTGTGTCAAATATGTATTACCACTAAATATGCAGAGATCTATGCAAACTTTACTTCACAAACTTTTATACTCAGTTTTCTTATAATTTATCTATAATTAATTATAAATTTAATTCAACAAATATTTTGGTCAACAATTAACACTTAAAATGTGTTTAATGCGGAAGCCCTTTCTTAACTAAATATCCCCAATTTTCCCTTTTTGAAAACCGGCGACAAACCTATTTTTCCAGCTGGTTTTTAAATTGGAAACTTGGGGATAAATATGCTCTTGAATACTGATTACAAAAAAACTAAATTTAATAGACAGTTTCGGAAGAAAGAAGCCTCATCATTATCATCATATTATCATCATTATCGTTTGTAGGTAACACTGGTCAAATGCTTTGTTATGCCGGTAGACGTTAATGTATAAAATATATCATTTGACAAATAACTGAAAAACAATGTACAACAAAATTACTAGATGTAATTTCATAAAAAAGCTGGAAACAAAAACATTAAAAATTATATAACAACAAATCAGCTACGTTAATGATAAATGGTGTATCAACAAACCGCAAAACTTATTTATGAATCATTTTGACAAATGGTTTTAATTTGAAGCTTGATTATACACATAGAATATAAATGTAATATTGTTTCTAATGAAGCGCATGTTGTTGTTCATTATTGTTGTTTCATGTCTTGGAGCAGTTGCTGTACCCTAAATCTTTCACTTTTTTTAACAAACCAAAATAAAAAGCAAACATTTGTAATAAGCACAATTAGTTTAACAAGAAATAAAAATAAGCATATAAAACAAAAAATTTTAAAAATTAGAACTCATGCATATTTTCCGACTTGATGGTAACAGCTGTTGCCGTATTTAATCACTCATATAATAAATATCTCATCATAATAGTTAAATATGCAGAAAAACAATATCATGTGCAACAATATCTTTACCACAATCATCATCAGCATTAATCACCATGTGTGTCTCAAGCATTACCAGCCACTAGATGGACTTAAATATATTTTACGCATCTAAATAAATGATTAAACGGGTATGATTGTATATTTTTTACATTTTCATTGCAACACAATCTTTACTATAAAATAATTTTATTTGTTGCAGTGAATGCAGTTAAAGCCTGAAATACCGATGAAGCATATGATAGCATTCAAAAAGTCGGTAAATATGCATATACATGAGTATTTAAATACACATACATACATACTAATGTATAGTCATTTGTTGCTTCTATGGCAAAAGTGTGAAATTGTTAAAAACAGCCCCTCAAGGTGTTTTGGTATTTTTTACACTTCGCAAGACTTCAATTACACTAGTTGCATATGTCAAGAAAAAAGCCGCAATTGCTGCTTGGCAACTTCTGTGCGTGAGAGAGCGAGAGAAGGTGCAAGTAAGTGTGTAAGTACATCTACATGTATAAACATCAATGTTAGCCAGGAGTGTCTATGGGGGCTAAGCATTAATTGGGTTTTACATATACAAAACTCGATTACCAAGAAAATACCATATCAAAAAGAGCATAACACCACAAAAGGAGAAGCAAAAAACAAACATTGACACCCCACATTTTTATTTCCATAAATCATTCTCTCTTGTTGGGCAGCGCTGATATACATTAATGTATGTTAAAGCATTTTCTCAAACGAAAATAACAATGAAACTGCGATATTAAATCTAAGGAGTCCTTAACATAAAGCTAACAGCTGTTAACTTTGTTACTTCCACAAAGAGTTTGTTGTATGAGTAAACGATATGAGGTTGATGCAGTAACAATACTACCAACATCAGCCAGCCAGGGCTGAATAAAATGTCATTCTTTTTCATCTTAAATAATAAAAAATTAGGTGTTGCAAAGAAGCGCAATTGAAATTGCGTGCTCATATTACATATGTGAATATTTAAATTTCATCATCAACAGTTCGTGGAAAGCAGAAATGCAAAAGAAATCAGTAAACACAGTAAAGAAGAGTAAGCCGAACACAAAACAGTTAAGGAAATGTTTGTTCGATTTTCATTGTAAAGTCTTCTAAGAAGAGAGGAGAAGTTGATGACGACAAAGACGCTTCTTTGTGGTGTTTTATATACAATTATGAATAACGCAAACATTACATACCACACGCACGTGTTTTATAGCCCTCACTTAAATAAACCAGCAACACCAGTGCGTATGAATATTATTCACATTGCATTAAAAAATGTTTGTGTGGGTAAATGTATACGCTTTTATGCAAGTTGTGGTAATGTATATGCATTACGTTAAATCATTATTGTTGAAGGATGCAAGTAAATTCCGTACAAGACACCGACAATAAACATAACGCCTCTTAAGTTACATTATGGTTAAAACGACAACAACAAGTTAAACTTTTCGCCTTTCAGTAAATAAATGAGGCTCAAGTCCTCTTAATGCTTGCTTTTCTATAAAATATCAAACAAATGATAAGGATTAGAAATGTTTTTTCTTTTATATCATTTATTATATGAGAGAACTTGTAATGATGTTATTATTGGGGGTAATTTGTGTTTTTGGTTCAGGTTTCTAATTAGAATACAAGAAACAACTCCTTATTAATTACAAAAGTAAATGTTAATGACTAAACAAAAAATATTAATACAATTAATTAAAGTCTATTATTTGACTCACACGTTACAATCATTCTGTAGCAAATTTTTTTAAGCGCGCAAAATTTGCCGAATTATTTATTTAAAAAAAATGGGGCCGAGTTGGTCATTAAATTTAAAACGAAAATATTTTGCTGTATATTCAATTTCCTCTTAAGAACTAAACTGAGCTGAACTAAATGATTGATTTATTCATCATCATACAGCCCAACAGGTAAGGCTAGATACATTAAAGTTGGACTTAGACAGGACTAAGGAAATTTTTCCCGGAATGGCGTACAAACGGCTTAAGGAGAGGAACACGGCCTAAAGAGAGAAAAACAGCTAAACACGATAAAAAAAATTAAAAAGTGTCGTACTTTCCACAAAAATAAAACGCATCCCTGAAATAAAATTAAATAACTAAATTTCAATAGTACCTGGGTCCATTAAATAACTTCCAAACGAATAAAAATAGAAACATAGTTCGAATTGTATTTGATAGGTCGGAAAAAATTAAAAATATGTGTTTCTCACTATTTCTTAATATTGACACCAAGGTTTCAAACAAGGGTGAATATTTCATATTGGTACTTTTTAGGCACTTTTTGTAACTTTTGAACCGATAAAAATAGAAACATAATTTAAATTGCGTTCAATAGTTAAAAAATATATGAATATGTCTAAGGTTCTTTGTGTGAAATTCCGAATAATAAAGGATAGAAAAAAGGGGAAAAATTATATATTGGTGCTTTCTATTAAATAAAAATAATAATTTAAATGCTAAAAATGTTAGTTAGTGGACCCCGGTTAAGGCCAGATGTCAGCTGAATGGTTAAACATTATATCTTTCATATTTTTGGAACTTTTTTATTTTTGGATTAAGATTGAGTTCGAAAGTCAATTGGTTCTCAAAACGTAATTTTTTTAATTTTTGGAACTTTTTGCATACTTTAGTATTACGCGACTAGAAATACGAAATCAAGAACTCTTAACCCAGATCGAGGTCAAAAGCAATTAAGTGTTCAAAAAGTATTTATTATTGTATTTTTGTTTTGTACCTTTGGCATATTAAGTTTATAAAATGAATCTTGATGTATAAAATCAAGAACTATTGACCCAGATTGAAACCAAAGTCAACTAAGTGGACTTTTTACATTTTTGGTATAATGTAGAATAAGAAGTCTAGAAATATAAAATTAAGGGCTGTTGACCCAGATTGGGGTATAAATTAACTAAGTGGAAAAAAGTATTTTTTCTTCCATTTTTGGCACTTTTTTGTATATTTTAATATGAAGAGTCTAGAAATATGAAATTAAGGTCTAGTGACTCAGATTGTGATAAAAAAACATTTTTTCCCATTTTTAGTTTTTTTTTCATGTTTTTGATATTTTGATTTCATAAATAAGAATTAAGGTAAAAAGTACTTTACTCATACTTTTGGTGCATCTCTACATATGTTGAAAATAGAGAATTAGTGACTAGATGTTGTGGATTGAGATTGAAGAAAGAATATAGAAACTTTTATTTTTATGCTCCTAGTACGTTTTCGAATTTAAGTTAATATTTAGAACTGCATTTATGAAGTAGGTTAGTGCTGGTCTTAAATTTTCAAACCCATTCGTTTGTAGGTACTTGCATGATTCTCTTTTAAAAAAAGCTACACATTAAAAAAAATCTTATAATTTACATATAAAATTTTTGTATATCATACATTTTGCTCGAAAATTAAGGTACGCCACATTAAAAAAATTAGAAAAATGTATGCATACGCCTAATATTTCCGTATATTTATAATATGTTTAAATTTAAAACATACAAACAATCACATTCAAAGGAAATACGCATATCCCTTTGAATGTGTTAAAACAAACGGTTTTACTTCAAAGATATAAAACATAAAAAGTGTTGTGACAGATTATGTTGTTAAGTACCGCGTAATTACTTTTAAAATATAAAAGTTGTGTTTGACAAATGCACAGTATGTGTATATAAATTATAAGTGTTTTTATTAGGATTTCTAGGTATGTTTAAAAATAAATATCCCCATGGCGAATTTCGTAATGATTTAATGTGACGTGTATTTAATATTGCATATTTATACAAATACAAACATTTGCTATTAATAACAAAAAGTTTTTTTAGAAAGCTGCACTTGCTGCAAAGTTACACGGTATTTTTTGTTAAGTTTAACTCTCTTAAATTTTTTTATTTCAAGGTTTTAGTGTTGTCGTTTATAAGTATATACAACTTTTGGCTATGTGTCATTTTTTTAACTCTAAGTATTTCTGTTCTTCAATCAATATACCGTACGGTAATAATTGCCGTATTGCTGCCCGACAGTGTAGGAATACAGTTGTGTACCAAAGTAGCAACGATATATGCGTTTTCCTTTCCCTAAAAACCAGCCATAGATTGATTTTTTTTATAAATTTTTTTCTACGTGATTGCATACACATGTCAACCATAAATTTCTAAAAAATCTGACCAAACGGATTTTTATCTCCCGGAGTCTGCACATTGCATACAAGTGCTAGCAAAAAATTAAAAGGTATATAGGATGAAGAATTTTGCTCTTTTTGGATTAAACATAAGACCACATCTCACACTCTGCAATTCAAAATTCTTTACGAAAGTCCAAGCCTCCTTCTTGAGCTTGAATTTTTGGAAATTGGTCAAACAGAGGAATCGTTGTTGGTTGTAATCTCAATCGGTAATATTCTTCTTGCCGTTGGAATAGTAGCCATGCAACTCTTGAAGACCTCAATGTTATGTTACTCGCCGCACACAGTCCCAATGCACAAATATTACTTAAATTAACCAACTCAGATTTCGTGTGTTAATGTATGCCCTAATAATACCCTCGAACTACTTTTTATTTCGTATTTGGAAAAGTGCCACCATTATGTTCCTTAAACTTCCGAAAAAGTAGGTCAAGCACCATTACCGCCACTTTTTCGATCTCTTGCACTCACAGTACTTTAAGGGCAGCACAGAAGTGTTTCATTTTTTTATACTTAAAGACTTACAAAGCAAATCTCTTCGATTTCTCTCGGAAATTTATCTGGAAACTATATTTTTTGGACGGAAATGTCCATGCCAATATTAAACTGGGTTAAATTATTATTTTGCTGGAAATAAACCTTAAATTCGGTTAAAAAAATTAAGCCTGGACAAAAATCATGGTATTATAACACTTGTGAAGCTGCAGTTAGGTCAAGCCCATTTTAGTTTTTTTTTTTTTTTTTTTTTTATAATAACCAGCACTCAGGGGATGGCCCCTACACATGCATTGCATTGTGTTGGTATCAGGAAAATAGGTTATGGGAAGGAGGATTAAGGGAGTAGTGTTTGTGGACATTTGATTTAAATTTCTCGATATTTACTGTGGCAGGAAAGACATTATTAGGAAGTTCATTCCACATACGAACCGTGCGACCGAAGAAGGACTTCTCCCTGTAATGAGTGGTGCCATTCACTGGCCAGTCAACTACATATGGGTGCGCTCTTCTAGAAAAACGTGTATCACGCAAAAAGTTCCGGGTTTCGGGAACAAGTTCCCTTATTTCCGCGGAGCACATTCCATTATAGTATCGATAGAACAGCGAAACACACCCCACATCACGACGGTGTTCGAGTGAATCCAGACGGTTAGATACCACAACGTCACCGATGAGTATCTTCGCTCGTTCCTGTACGCGGTCAAGTAGCCCCAAAATAGACTTTGAGGCACCAGCCCATACATGAGAGTTGTATTCCATTTTCGGTCGGATATAGGTGGTATAAATATTGAGAAGATCAGACGGTGTAAAGTAATTCCTACACCGTTTAAGAAAACCAAGACACTTCGATGCTTCTTTCGACACAAGAAAGATGTGTTCCGTCTAGCGGACATCGCACTGGATTCTCATGCCCAGAACATCAAGAGTCTCTGTCTTTTCAATACTTATACCATCCATTAATACAGACGAGGCATCATCGTCCAATGTGCGTTTATGCGTCAAAAAACAACATTGGGTTTTACGGGCATTAAAATCGACCCTATTCGCACGGCCCCATTTGGAGATTACCATCAGATCGCGGTTAATCGAAACATCCATACTCTGTGTCCTAGCTCCAATCTCCAAAGAGCTAGGTCTATGGTCAAACGAGTATGAATGGCATATGCTGCTGTCGTCTGCAAAGGAATAAATAGGATTCGAGGTTTGACATAGAAGGTCATTCAGAAAGATAAGAAATAAGGTAGGAGAGAGGACGGAGCCTTGCGGTACCCCTGAATTGATTTTAAACTCGTTGGAAGAGAACCCATCTATAACAACACGAATAGTGCGATCTCTGAGAAAACTCGATATAAATCGAGAAAATTTTTCACCGACACCAAAAACAATTAATTTAGATAGAAGCGCACAGTGCCAGACCCTATCAAACGCCTGAGATATGTCTAGAGCCACCACTTTACTTTCGCCAAAATGATGAATTGAGGTACACCATTTTTCTGTCAGAAAGGGCAGTATGTCCCCCGTAGACCGTCCTCTACGAAAGCCATACTGGCGGTCGCTTAATAAACCGTTTATCTCCAGATAGTTAACCAGGCGGTAGTTAACCATACTCTCCATAACCTTGGAGATCGCTGAACAAATTGCTATTGGTCGGTAATTTTCAGGGTTTTCAGCCTTTCCCTTTTTGGGGATCGGCGTAACATTAGATACTTTCCAGAACATCGGAAAAACTCCGGCATGGTAATAACGGCTGAAAAGGTTAGCTAATGGACGCGACAGCGTCGAAGAACATTCTTTCAAAACCTGTGCTGGTATACCATCCGGCCCAGGAGACTTACTAGTATTGAGATCCAAAAGAACCCTTGTAACTGCACGAGCTCGAAAGAATATATCTGACATAGTCCCAGACAATCTCTCAAGCTCGGGCAGTGGTTGGTTGCTTTCCGGCAAATATGAATTTGCTGCAAATATTTCAGCCAAAAGGTTAGCCTTTCCAACCGGGTCGGTGACTAATATGTCATTTTTTAACAGAGCAGGGATTGAAGAGCCAGCGTTGTTCCTTACTCTCTTAACAAATAACCAAAAGTTCCTGCTGCCTTTGGGGGCATCAAGAACCCTTGCACGCAGACGCTGTTCGAACAAAGCTTTTTCGCGCCTGAGTACTTTGGCACACGAAGATCTCGCCTGTTTGCGTAGCGAATCAGTATCGGCGTTCTTGTTCGCACGCCATATACTAAATGCTTCCTCTCTGGACCTTACTGCAGCTTTGCAAGCCTGGTTAAACCACGACTTCTGCCGAGGTTTACTGGAGATCGTTTTTACCGGAATAAAGGATTTCATTCCCAGTAAAATAATACTTTCAACCATTTTCGCCATGGCATTGACATTATTGTCCACGAAACAAAGTTTCCAGTTAAACTGCCGAAAAAAATCATTGAGCTCTGCCCAACGAGCCTTTTTGTATATCAAAATCGAACGCTTCGGGGCTGCCGTCGAAGCATCGTGAAGCCTGGAGAACGAAAAGGAGGCGGAAACGGTGCAATGGTCCGAATTTCCGAGTGGTGCAAGAACATCTACTTCGTACTTTTCAGGGTGCGAAGTAAGAAAAAGGTCGAGGGTATTATTCTGGTGCCCTTCAACACACGAAATGTGCGTTGGTTCGTTCACTAGTTGCGCAAGGTGACTGTGCGCGGCGAATAACTCAACATAGCGTCCCTCTGGAGTCGTAAGGCCGGAATGGCGAATCCAAGAAGAATTATAAACATTAAAATCAACAGCAACAACAATTTTACTGTTCGGACAATCCCCAAGGATTTTGGTCACGGAGTCAGAAAGGGAGTCGAAGCCACCCATAGTGATATCCCTTCCAGCGTTTGGACTTCTATAAAGAAATCCGAAGTGCAGAGTGTGCCACCTGATCTTGAATTTAACCCAAAGACAGCTAAATTCTGCATCAGACATGTCAAATGGTTGCTGACATTGGTACACAACGTCTGTTCTAATATATATCGCAATGCCCCGATGGAGGGAAAAGAGTGTTAAAAGGTGGTACCCAGGTACCTGAAAATCCTGAGGATCAGCATTTTCAGACACCTGAGTCTCACAAAGTGCAAGAACATCCGGCCGTTGGAGACTCACGTGAGCATACACCGAGAAGAAATTCGTTCTCAGCCCACGTATATTGCAAAAATGAATTCTGAACCGTCCTGTCATCATAAATAGAGAGAAAAAGAAATCAAAGTCCCTCGTTTGCTAAATATACAATGCCGATAATCAATTGCTGCCAACTTAACTACACCAACAACCAGTGTTATACCTTCGCCGTTGGGCAGTTAACCAGCAATTGACACCACATGGTCCATTTAGCAAAGAAATAGATATGTAAGGAGTTAAGAAAAGGATATACAATGACTATTTTCAGGGTAACATAAAAGCCCTGATCTGGTAAAACGACGTTAAAACAGGCCACCCGTTGTCATCACTTGTCAAGTTTGTCCATCACTGATTGGGCGCGTGTTGTTGTTGATTGTCCCGTTTATTTGGTTTGTTATTTTGTTTTTGTTTCTTAAAATTTTGTTATGTTTATTAAATTCCTTAGGTTTTGTTTTTGTTTTTTTCCGCTTTCACAGAAATTTTGTCAGGTGTAAATTTTTTTTTTAATTGTTTTTAGTTTGTTTAAGATTGTTTTATTTTTTGATTTTGCTTTTATTATTATTGTTTTTAATTTTATTAAACACAGACGACGCGGACATTAAAAACAAATAGCATACTATATACATTAAATAATTAAAAGACGGACACTGATTTTCTACGCCATATCAAGATGTTCCTCATATGCTAGAAATAAGCTTACGTAACGCTGCTCGCCAAAAGTGGAAGGCTAAGAGCCCTGCAAACTACAGGCTAATCCCTATTTATAAAGTACTTTTTATCTTAGACCTAAGTCTGGGTTAATAGCCTTTAATTTTTTATTTCTATGGCCATAACATCTTAACATGAAAAGAACGAATTTTTTTTCGAGCAATTAATTGACTTCTGACCTCTATCTGAGCAAAGAATTTCATATTAATTCGTAATCTCAAAAAAAAAAGATTTGCAGTCTGAATTTTAATTGCAACTATCAGTCCATAATGTTTATACCAGATAAAATATCGAGTTATAATTACATATGCAGAAAGCCTTTTTTAACAAAAATGGCTCTAATATATTTTGTGGAGAATAATTGAAGATAATTGGCACTTCTCATTGTTGCAAATGTAAATAGACAATCCTGTTTACAAATGCACAACAGAAGGTTATATAAAACCTGAGATATAATTAAATTTGGCAAATTACTTAATGCAAACAACAATACAAAAAAAACCTTTATATAAAACCCCACTTTTTATTAAAAAATTTTCATCAGTTTTTCACTAAAAATATTATACAATTATGTATTTATTGTAATAAAAAGTAAAAAAGAAAGTAATTAAATATATTAAGCATTTTCACTGAATATTTTAAACGCAATAAATTCCACCTTTTAACTTATTTACTATATTTACATGAAAAATACATTAAAGCCCTAAAGAAAAAAGTTAAAAGCAATTTTGATTTAATTCTTTCATTTTTCTGATAAGGAAGTTTGTCCCCAAACAAAAAATTTTTACAAAAACTTTTGACATATTTTAATGACAATCCTTTTTTTAATTGCTCCCACAGCTTAACTTTTAAAGCTTTTGAAAGTTCTGATCTTATTTTTTTCTGCTGAATAAACAACAAAAAAATTAAGATAATTATGGTATGACATAACTTTCGACAGATGTCATTTATAAAAAAAATCTACACAGAAAGAAGAATAACAACAACTGGAACAATATTAATAATAAAACGAAACTTTTTTGTGGAGCAACAAGTTAATAAAGATTTAAAAGATAAAAACTCAAGGGCAAGGAAACAAAAACAACAGCCAGGAAACAATGGAAAAAATTAATCAATGAGGCAAAGCAAAAAATAAACAAAAACTATAACAAGCATTCAAAATGTTTCCTTGACAGATTGTTGCATATACACATACACATGCATACATTGTTTGTATGTGCATACATATGCATGTTTGTTTTTACAGTTTTTATGAATCGATTGGTGATCAGCATGATAACTTAGTGCGGCAACAATAAGCCATGTGATATATTACACAGTGCAACACGAAAAAAAATAACCATATATGGACATCACTACGTGAAAGAAGACCAAAAAAGAAAAGACCCGTGTCTTCCAGTTTTGCCCAAAGTTTTTTATTGTTATGGGCCCTCAAAGATTTGGTGCCTTGGTGTCATTTTTGCCAAAAGTGATAATTTTCTCAGGCTCATATCTTGCAAACCGTTCGGAACTTTAATTTACTCTTTGAGGCAAAGTTGTAGCCCTTTTTATAAAGAACAAAAATTAGGAACATAAAAAAATAAAAAAAAATAATTTTAGATCAAAATCGCCAAAAACTTTAAAAAATTCAATTTTTTTTACCTTTTTCCCCCTGTTCAGGTCCATAGGTAGCAAACCGTTCAAAATTCAAGGAAACAGTCAAGTACAAAAATTTACCTTACATCCCAATAAACAACTTTTTAGAACATATAAACTTCCTAGAAATGATTCTTAACACCGTTTAGCTAGCGCTTAGGTAGCCGCAAAAGTTAAAAATTTTACGAAAATTTTTGAATTTCATTTGTTTTTTATTTTCTTCAACATTGAGATACTGTGCTGTCTATTACAAAAAAATAATAAAAAATATTCGTATTATTTTTGTAAAGTTGATGGCCCTTGACTTGCATATCGCGCTCTCTTAAGTTGAGGATCTAAATCGTCGTCCGAATCTGACTCTGATTCAGAACTTACGGTGTCCACAGGCACGTTGCTTCCAGAATGTCTTCCATCATTAGCTTTTTCTTTTTAACATACCTTATTAACATCATAAAAGGTTATCTTGTGACTCCACCAACATACCTGAAATGAATTAGAAAACAAATCAAAAATAATGCAAACCATGCAATAATAAAATTGGTATTACCTCTGCAAGCAATGCGTCGAATTTTTTGCCTTTGTACCGTTTTTCCATTTGATTTTTTATTAGTTATTAGTTTTGGTCCATCTCTTCCCTGTTGGGGCTAATAGTCGGTATCAAATCGATCTCGATTAGTAACACCACTTACTGTAGTCATTTCTGTAAATTTTGTCCTACGATCTGGAGTTTGCGGCCTTGGGAATACAAAATTTTCAGGTGCAAGCACTGGTAGTGTGGCTGTTACAGTTGCTTTATAAATTTTGTTCTTCTCATCATGTCTATTTGGGTAATTAACGCATGCATAAGAACTGGTTGTATCATGATCACCTGGGCGATTAATCCAGTTTACCGGCTTACAATATTTCATACTATGTTTGCCTCCATTCAACCATGCTATGAGATTATTATAACATTGGCGACACACTGCGTTAGGTGTGTAATTTTCACTGATCAAAACTATTTCGTCGAAAAATGACTTATATGCTCTTTTAAATTCACTTGTTAAAAGATTCTTTTCCTTTTGAAATCTTGTAGAATTTTTTTTTCTGATTTGATGACCGCAAATGTAGCAAAAGAAATAAATATTTTTACACTGCATATTGAAATTGTCAGTTGCCAATGTTGTGTGCGAATTATGCTGTAGAACTTTCTCTATAACTTTCACCGCTGAGATCTCGTTGACGTCGCGCTGTGTAATAGCTCGATGTGAGAGTCGCGTCGCTTTTATATTGTGATCTGCGTTCCTTGATGCGTGTGCAATCGGTGCGTGATCGCATGAGCTGTTTACTGAAATCTTAGGTAAATTTTTGTAGTTGATTTCTTGATAAGTTTGGGTGCAATAATTTCTTCTTTTTAAATTTATCCAATTGCTATTTTATTTTGGATTGTCCTCACTTATTAAAAAAATTGGTAGTAGGTACATATGTAGGTAATTTATTGTTGGTATAAACAAAAGTTATTAAAAAGTAATAACAAAGCAATAAAAAAAGTATGTACATAATTTAATTAAAGGCCGTTAACGATCATTATTGCGATTTGTGTATGATGTATTTTGTTGTTTAGGGTTTCCAGCAATTTTAATGTTTGCCTACCTGTTTAAGTTCCAAGACTTTTCGCGGCTATCTCACATGCATATACACATATTTATATGCACTAAAGTTCTCTATTACACGAAAGACAGATACAATATATGTAATTAAGGCAATTTTATTAAACGTAAGGAAGAGATAGCTTCATAACTACATGTATGTACACACATTTTGGGGAAATTTTTTACTTTTGCGGCTACCTGAGCGCTACCTAAACGGTGTTAAGAATCATTCCTAGGAAGTTTATATGTTTTAAAAAGTTGTTTATTGGGATGTTAGGTAAATTTTTGTAGTTGACTGTTTCCTTGAATTTTGAACGGTTTGCTACCTATGGACCTGAACAGGGAGAAAAAGGTAAAAAAAAATTGAATTTTTTAAAGTTTTTTGCGATTTTGGTTTAAAATTATTGTTTTTTCAATTTTTTATGTTCATTACTTTTGTTCCTTTTAAAAAGGGCTACAACTTTGCCTCAAAAAGTAAATTAAAATTCTGAACGGCTTGCAAGATATGAGCCTGAGAAAATTATCACTTTTTGTAAAAATGGTACCAAGGCCCCAAATTTTTGGGGGCCCATAACAAAAAAAGCGCATGACTTTGGGCAAAACTAGGAGACACGGGTCTTTTCTTTTTTGGCCTTCTTTCACGTAGTGATGTCCGTATATGGTTATTTTTCCATGACTTAAAAAATTACACACAGTGTTATTAAAGCTGCTGTTATTGTTTTTGCTTCGCTGTAGTGTAATATATAGCTGCCATAAAAGAACGCTTAAAAATTATTAAATTAAAGTTCGTATAGTCTGTCAAAAATGCAAAAACATAAAAAAGCTAATATAAAATGTTTGTCATAATTTTCGTTGTTAATTTTTTTCTTAGTAACATTAAAACTGGGCTTATTAATGGAAAGCACGGAAAAATATTCCCAAGCTAGTGAGCTATATTAATACAAGAAATAAAAACCTAATTTAATTTATTACTAAAAGAAAACTGTCGGGCTGCTTGTTAGATTTTCAAAACAATACAAAAATTTTAAACAAACTCCTTATAAATTACCAATAAACTTTTAGTGCTTCAGAAGTTAAATCTTCCCAGCAGCAGATAAAAAATATTTAATTTTTGAAACATGGGATCCAATCAAATGATTTTAAGACAGTTTGGCAGTCTAAATATCGTATTTGCACGTTAGGTGCTTTTGTCATAAATTTGATTTATACAAATAACTGAAGTATTTCTCACAGCTTTTAATTAAAAAATAACTTTATTTATTTCATTGTTGTTTTTGTATATTCGGATTGTCAAACAGAGGTTGGTGATTGGTAATTGATCTTTTTTATTAAAAAACTATTGTATCGATTTGTTTGTTTCTTCTTAAGTCATACCTTTTGCAGCATATTTTTACATTATAAGGGCAATGATTAAATAAAAACCAGGTAACATAATATTGCATAAATAGCAAAATAAACCATTTGGCAAACACATAACTATGTAGTTGCCCTAACCATAGTTTGGTTAAAAAACAAGTAAGAGCGCTATATTCGGCTGTGCCGAATCTTATATACCCTTCACATTGGCCTTCTAATATACCAAGCCGAGTTATTTTGTACTGCAAGTAATATAATAAAAATACCTTGTGTGACTTTTAAGCCCATAGAAAACTTTACAAAATGTTAACGTTCGTATGGATAATAGAAATAGATGAGGAACGTTTGAGGTCGACATTAATAAAAGTTTTTGACATTATTTATAATAAAATGTTAATAAAAGTTGTTAATTTTTATGGGATGTTCTAGTCCCCCTGCTCCTCTTCAACTTCAACTACTTTTTTCTTTTTTATGTATGGAGTTTGAAAATACGTTTGAAATTATTTCCTCAGCGTGCTGTCAAACTCCATACATAAAAAATAAAAAAGTAAGAGAGTCAAAAATTCGCGACCGGATGCGTTTACCTGATAATTAGTTTAACCATGGTTTGCTTTTTAATGAATTAGGTTTGTTCATTTTCAGAAAACTAGTGCTACACCAGTGTTAGAAAAGTTGATACGATCGTCCTTTTCTGATACTATTAGATGCTGGAAAATACTGTGTTACTCCTCTGGCTAATTTTATATTCTCATTTTATAGTTAACATATAAAATGGCTTTATATGCCATCTTGTCAACTTTTTTATACAGTTGTTTTATTATTTTTATATGTTTCTTCCAGGTGGATTTCACAAGAGTTTGCAAAACTTATAAAGGAACAGCGGTAGCCCTTGCAATAGAATTTTACAGTAAAAGATTTTGAAAAATATAAATTGAATAAGAAAATACCGGTTATAAAATTGGGAAATTTAGATCATCTTTTGAAAAAACATACCCATTTCATAAATATGTTTTACAAATTCTAAGTTAATTTCTATTTCTGTTGGAAATTGATGGCTGTTGCAGTTTTTTGTTAATATCTCAGTGGTGTGGAAACCAATGTTGCCAGTTGTAACAGCAACTGTATCAGCGATATTTTGGATGGATTGGTATTAACCACCAGTCCACTAGACTATATTGGGCTTTCAAAAGTTTTTTAAGTGATAGCCAGCCGTACATTTCTTATGCTACTTATATAGAGAAGGAGGTAACACGTTACTAACTTACTACTTAGGTGGCTGTTGCAAAACGTTTTCAAGGCGCTTCAATCTTCTGTGCTTCTTCTCCGATTTCTGACAATATCAAGATGTCTTCCTCCACTTGGTCCTTCCACCGGAGTGTCGGTCTTCCCTGGTTCGTCACCAGGCTTGCCCCCAAATAACCTCCCAGCTGGAGCATCTTTGTTCAGTCTCAAACTATGACCTGGCCAACGTAAACATAAAATTTTAACATGCCTAACTTTGTCATTGTTGCCAATAGCTCACACAACTCTCGTGGTTTACACGACACCGATTTGCTCTATTAACGCAGATTGATCCATAGATTTTTCAAAGAATCTTCCTCTTGAAAACTCCAAGCACTGCCTTATCTGCTTTTAGAAGTGCCTATGCTCCAGAACCATTTGTAAGCACGGATAGTACACAGAAAGAAAAACGTATTCTTAAATCAAGAATTTTATTATTGTTAAATTTTTCCAAATCGTACTTAAAATTTTTAAGTAAGATCCGAACTCAGATTTTCTTAAATCAAGCCTATTCAGTTTGCTTAAAAAAATCAACCAGAAAAAAATGTCGCTTCAATTTACTCTTTTGCATTTAAATACAAAGTGTATTGGTGGCCTAGAGGTAGCGCGCTGGAGCTGAAGTCCGCAGAGTCCCTGTTTCAAAACCCAGCTACGGCAAGTGGAGAAAAAAATTTTTAATTTTAAAAATTATTAGATATACATATGCATAAATAAAATTAAAATAATATTTAAACTCTTCTCCTTTTCTAAAGCTCCAAAAGTAAAAAAAAAGTTAATAATCATTTTTTGAATTTTCTTATTATTTTGCCTCAATAGTAACATTAAAATAGACATATGTTACTGCTCTACTTTTATTTAATCAAAAATTAATGTAATATTCATAACGCGAGTAAATAATAGTTTAGAATATATTATCTGTTTAAAAAGGCCTAATTATATCTCTTTAATAAAAAAAAAGAAAACTCCTATCTCATTGACTCCAACAAACAATCACAAATTTTCTTTCCACGTTTTAGTAAATTTTCTTATTAATTTTGACAAATCACATTTCCTTCCGGGCATTAAACCTTTATAAAATATTAAAAAAATATAAAGTAAAACTTAACACAGTTAAGCGAAATGGTTTAATTTCGTTTACTGTTTTGGTAATTTGTAAATTCGCATTGATTTGCTGCAAGAAAACACAAGCAGAAGAATTCATACGCAAAGAAATATTTTGAAAGTAAACAATTAAGGGAGAGTAATAAATATGTAAACAAATTGATAATTATGTCATCAATGACACAAGCTCTTACAAAAGCAGCAATAACAATGAAATCGTTTAAGTGGCTTATTCTCAGAGAAAAAACACTACAATAACAAATACCCTTAGCAAGACAGAAAAGGTGACCAGATTTGTTCAATTTTCCATTTGAAGAAAAGGAAATTTGGACCAAAAGTTGTTTTTTAAGTTTTAGTGTCAATTTTTTACCTGTAATAATAATGCATTATTGCAAAATAAGTCGTTTAATATCAATAACGGGATATACATACATATAACAGTTCAGGATTACATAGTTTTTAGCTATAGCAGCCATACTCTAAAGCTTTTTTGAATTGCGTTTTTTAGCTTGAGCGGACAGGTGGTTAGCAGTAGTAATTTTAAGCGAAAATTAGAATTGTAAAAAATACTTTTCATCTGTAAAATAGTTAATTGCCTATTTTAACATGTAGCGTTCAAAAGCACAACGCATAAAACAAAAAATTTTGCTCCAAAACAGGCGTTACATTTGGGTCACGTTTAAGGCTAATGGAAAATTGAGCAAAACGGATGTGCGCCATAACGCCTCCACTTACTTGTTGCGCAACGCATACATTGAAGGGGTTTGACACGTTTACGCAGATGTTTGGAACATCAACTAAACCGATCAAAACATGATTCTAAGTCGGTTAAAGCATGTTCGTTCATTAGTCTGGCCGGGTGTCCATCTATGTATATTTTAGTCAAAGTACAGTAAGCAAATATATTAGTCACAAAATGTTTCTTCCATTAAGTTGATCAAAATATTGGATTTTTTTATAAACATATTTTTTTTATTGATTAAGTTTTTTTATAAAGAAGAAAATGATTTTAACTTAAGAAGAAATAAAAACAAAAAAAATTACCAGGAACAAACAATAGGTTAATCAAAATATGTATTTAAATAAAATTTATCAAAGAAACCTTTTCTCGTATAGGGCCTACGTCTTTTGGAGCTGGCGATAATTACTCATTGTTTACTTACAGCAAATTTTTTAATAATATACTTTATTTTATTAGACTTTGTCGCAGAAATTTTAAGGACTTCTCCTTCTTCTTTGGAAATACTTAACTAGCATAACATAAGAACTTCCGGAAAATAAACGAACTTCCTATGTATTTAACACTCTGGTAATTAAGTGAAAACCAACACAAGCTAAAGGGTCACAATATTTACAAATGATACGTTTACAATTGTGAAAAAACGATTTCGTCAACACACACAGCCAGGACTTTGCCATTATGCTAAAGCAACAGTTACAGCTAAGTCATCGTTTCATTAATTTGTTGTTGTTATTATTATTATTGATGATAGCCGCTAAAAAATAACAAAAACAAGTGAGAAAGTTATAGTCGGTCAAGCGCCCCACACCATACCCTACACCATATTTCTAAGGGCTCTTTGAAAACAAGACACATAATAAACGTATTCGGTATAATAGTTTAGAGCATAAGGATAAACATGTCTGCAAAATTTTGTTAAAATGATTTTTCCGGAGGGACATTTATATGAAAGCTATTTAAAAAAAAATGGGCCGCTAATATTTTTGTTTAGCACACTAGTTTGTATTACAATAGTCACTTTTACAAACTAAATGAAAAAACTGGAAACAAAAAAGATATATTAAATACGTAAAAAAGGCATGATATCTTAACTGAAGGCGATAGATAGCAACTAAGGAAAAAGCAAAACACTGACAAGAGGAAAGAAGATGAATATCATAAAATGACAAATGGTCTCTATTAACTTTGACAATTGAAGCGGAATTCGAAGTTATTTATTTAAGTGACGCGTAAGGAAGTCCTACAATCACAAATATATATAAAAAGAGACAACTACAATAGACTTGTGCCTTTTCATACAGTAAAAATAATGTTTATGTAACGTTTCTAGAAAAAAATCTAATAACGAAAACAGAAATATTCTTTTAGAAATATTAATAGAATAGTATAAATGTTTAAAAATACATTCATTTGTGTTTATAAAAAATATGAGCTAGGACAAGTTTTTAAATATGTCAGTCAATTAGTCATGGTATTTATATTCAAAGGACTTTAGCCTGTGTTGAAACTAAAAGATGGGACACACAAATAAGAAATGCCAATAAAAACGATTTGAATATGAAAATACAATTTCTTTGCTTTTAATAATATGCCAAACAGATGTTTACTGAACAAAAAGGGGAAAAGTACTAGAACTTAATATATACAAAATAAATATTTGTTTTAATTATTGGGTAAAAACAGGATTCTCAGGATAAAAATTTTTAACAAGTTATTTTATAAATTTAGACTTAAAGAAATAAAGCGTAGCAAGGAATGCGGGGATAAAAATTTATATATTTTTAAGAAATGAATAACCCTTTTTTTTAAGTTATAAATTTTCTTGAAAAATTAATTGCTTTACATACCTTTGACATTGCAGAGTAATTGCACTTGCATGAAGGGGTTGACAAAAATAGTTGTATTAAAGATATCGTCTTGAAACCTAAAACATGTATGAATGACAGCTTAAGAAACATGTTTTAGAAAAATGGGAATCGTTGATTTTGATCACTTCCGCCTATCTAAATACAGCGCTTTTACTTGTTAGATCCTAGTACCTGTTCTTTAGGTGGCAATGTCATGTTATTAAGTTTAGAATTTATATGGTCAAGTCGAGAGATATCGGTCAATTGGGCGCCATCACAGCTGGTTGCCATTCGGGCTCGCCTTATGGCATTTTTCATCACTTCGGCCAGAACATCGGGTGACAGATTCTCGCACTCGTGTCAAATGTTTTTCATGAGGGCTTGCAGGATCTCGCGCTTTTTTACAAAAGCACGGGACTTCAAAAAACGCTACAAAAAGTCGGAACGGTTAAATCGGGCAATCTTGCTCGCCACTGTAAATCACTAAAACGAGAGATGAGGCGACCTGGGAACGCCGCCGTTGCTCCATTGTGTTGGAACCAGATCTTTTCCAGTCCTAATTCATTCAATTGCGACAGAAAAAACTCTGCTTACGTGGCCGTATAGCGCGCACCATTCACTGTTGTCGTTTGACCAGCGGTGTCATCAAAAAAAATTGGCCCGATGACTCTTCCAGCGTGAGCAGCGCACCCTGCAGGCACTTTAATTGAGTGTAACGTCTACTCGTGCATCACTTGTGGGTTTTTGGTGCCCCAGAAGCGATAGTTTTGCTTGTTCACGTACCCGCTGAGCCTTATCGCTCAATATGATTTTGGTCGAAAAATCTTCCACTGCGGCCTTAAGATTGAGGATGGCTTGGGCGTAGGTTACATGAGTTTGTCGTCGACAGGCAGCCGCTGATGCATGGACGAATATTATTATTCTGGTGGATGTTTCTGGAGACAGCTGGATATCTTTGCCAACAGCGGCGATATTTTAGCAGAACGGGCGCTCCGGGGCCGGCCACTCATGGCAGCTTCTCGTATAATCCAATAACCTTCCAGGCTGGGGGACAAACGGCGCAGTTTTTGCGCAGTCAGTGCCGGACGACCGGGGAATCGGCGACGGAATTAGTGATGAGTCAATACCACAGACGAATTGTAACGCAAAAAATAGACAACATTATTCCGCGTTCTTGGGGACTGTATCGCTCCAAGGGTTGTTTACTTGTATTCTGTATATGTATAGTAGACATCTGCATGACTATATTCATTTAATTGCCTATACACAACAAAAACAATATTCATTCAAACATTTTTCATTCTATGGGAGATAAATAAAGTTAAGCCAGTAACAACACAAGAAAGAATGTATTGTGTGTTACACTCAATGATACAAGAAGAACACATTCATTTTACAGTTTTCGTTTTGAATGTGTATAAAACACACTTGAAAATACAAAAACATAGCAAAGTCTCATTACAGTTAGAGTTTTTATAAAAACATTCAGGTGTTTTTTCGAGTTAATGAATGTTTAACAACAACAATAACGACAAATTTGCAAACACAAATGAATAATAATTTTTTACACCAATCATACAGCAATATTCACACATTCTATTCAGTATTTGTTTATATGAATGTATGGCTAATATTTTGTTTTCGGTTGAAGTTGTTTTTTATTTGCTTTTGCTTGTGGGTTCATTCATTTAGTTTGTTTAACATTGAATGAAAAACACTTTGTTGTTGAAAAACAAACGAATGTATTTAAACGGCATTTGGGTGTAGTCAAGCAGACCTCTAATGTATAGCTTACGAATGTCAAAACAGATTTTACATTAGCCGCCATTTGCAATGAGAGCATCTTCTAATAGGGTGATTTCTTTTGGCCCACCTTGTACATTAATATAAATTTTTGTCGTATAAGCGCAACCACTGGCCTTTTCGTATACACAGTGATCAAATCTAGCTTAGCTTCTTTCAAACGTAAATGTTATATTTCAATAACTTTTTGGTGGATTTTTAGTCGTTATCTGTTGATTGGTTTTTGAATTCGACAACTAAACAAAATAGGTCCGGTTGTATAGGATCTGCCACTGTCCGTGCGACAGCAAATATTTCCTCCAAAATATATAATTCTTACCTTTTCACCTGGAAGCAGAATCAAAAATGTTTGTATAGGAACTTTCATTTCCAGTGTCCCTATACAACAATTTCCAAGATATATGGAATCAGAAATTTAATATAATTGGTTAATTTGAATGGTGGCTACTCCTATTCGTACACCTTGACGTAGGATTTGTCTTTGCCCGAGAAACTTGGTTGAGGTAGAAGTAACTGTATTGAGATAATAATTTTTGTGGACTTGACTCTGCACACTTTTTACCTTTAAGTTTTGACGTTAGTGGTATTAAAAATATCAGTATAAGGTATTTAATTTTGTGAGATTTTTTTGCTTTTGAAACTTTTTCTTAGAAAGCCATTATATGCATACAAAAATTATAAAAAATAGGTGCTGTAGAAATACTTTTATTGAAATCTTAATTATCGTGGGCAAGCTACTGCTTTTTTAACTACAATTTGACACACATATCATGGTGAGAAGTACCTCTGTTTCAAATTTAATGGACTAGCAGTTCAGACATGACTTCCTAAGTTTGCACCCAATTTTTGTAATATAAATTAGGTTTAAAATAATATTTTTTATTTCTAATTTTATTATTCTTGTCGGCCTACACATATTTATATCGAAAAGAAACTATTTTACAAATTTAAATTAGAGAAAATCTTAATTCAATCATTTATTTGACAGACACTTTTTGTTTAATATTACATATAATTTGTACAAATTTAAAACCTAATTTTAAATATATTTTCAAATTACTTTTAACTATCAGTTAAAACAAACAAAATCTGTTATTTATTATTTGGACATACATATTACTATTATTGATTTTCAGTCTATGTTTAAAATGACATTATTTTTCTTAAAATTACTAAAATTATTTATGCAATTATGGGCATTCAGTGCACATTATTTCTCTTCCATAGATTTGCGATGTAAAGGACTTTTATTGTATATATTTTTACTGTTAAGCGAATGCCCAAAACATTGAAATTATTTGGGATGCTTCCAGGCATAATATTGTAATTTACTTGCTATTACGAATAGCATATTTAATGGGGCCATATTTAAATTTAAATTAAGCATATTTTTAGGCTTTGTAATTTATGCAAAACTTACTATTGTGTACAATTTATTTATTAACATACATTGTTGTTAAAATTGGTTTCATTTGTTATAAGTAGTTTGTATGTAGAAATAATTAATTTTGGGATTTAGTTATGGAAGGATTAGTTTAAATTATGGTTTAAAGCAACAACAAAAATTATTTGCACATCGAATATGTTTCTTAATATGCCATATAAAAATGCATTTTTGAAAATATCCTTGAATAAAAATATATTAACTCTTATTTAGTGTTCCATTTAGAAAAAAATATTTTTTCTGATAATTAAAAATATAACTTTTGTTTTGTTTGTAATTTTGAAACGATACAATAGTTCGAGAACTTAATATAGAAAAAGGCATAACTCTATTTGTTTTTGTTACTGAACAGGGGAAAAGGCGGTTCGAAAAATTTTGAAAAAATTTGCATATAAATAGATGAAATGAAAATTTTAAAAAAAGGTTTATTTTTATAAAAAAAAAACCATGAAAATTTAAATAAAAATGATTGACTTGGCATTTATTTGCCAGTACAAACAGTATATTATGCCAACGATATATATTAATATATTTTTATTATTATTGTTTGAAAGCATGTTTAAGCATTTTACAGAAGGCACTTCCTTTCTGTAAATTTTAAATAACTATGTTTTAGCTCGCTTGAATGGTGTTTCAATATCATTATGTAAAGAATGCAACATCGTGCAAATGTCCGCAACAACTTGGTATATTCATAATGTAAACTATTTGCTAATGTTTTAAGTTTTTTATATATTTCCCTAAATTTTCTTGATTAGATATTAGTTTTTTCTTCTGGCTGTACAATGCTTTAATTCAGTTACGTTAAAAAAAAATTAACAATTTTCTTTGTCAAAATATTTTACTTTCATTTCGGAAAAACGGGTGGACTAGCAGTCAATGTAAGATTGTTAGTGCTCTGTTTAAACTTCAAGACAGTTCAAAAGCAGTTTAACACTTTCGGAAAAATTAATAAGATTAATAATCAATATTTAAAACCTATAGTTAAAACTTAACACGTCAGACAATTTTTAAATAATACAGGCTGCTTGACTTTAAAATTGTCTTCCTAAAGAGTAAAGCCTCCAAACATATCTGTCGTACCATTGTACTAAAATTTTATATAGAAGTATTGAACAAAATTATTTATGGTCTACTGCCCTTGAAGGAGACATAAATTGACAAATAATTGGGGGTCCATTCAATGAATGATTTATTGTAGATGGTAATGGCCATGTTAATGGTACGATGTTACAAACTTTTTTTTTATAGCTGCCTGCTTCTTCTTAGGCAGCTTAGTAATTTTATAATAAAACTATACAACTGTAATACAATTTCTGTACACACACACACATACACATGTATGGAAATACGTCCATTTAATCTGTTCATCTGGCGTTTCTTCTTTTGCAGCAGACTTAAGACACAGTTAACATATAGAAAAGAATAAGGAAAAAGATGATGGCAGTAATGCCAATGAGGGAAAAAGTTAAGATGAACAAATACAACCAGCAAGAAGATTAAATATATACTGTCAATATTTAAACAGCATAACACAGATCACAGTAGTAGTAACAGTTGTAATAGATGAAAATACAGACAGACAGTTAAAATGATGGACAGATAGACTAAGACATGGACAGACTTTCTTAAAAGTTAGGTTTTTATATTTTGCAGCGTCATCAACTTCATTCTACATTATTACTAAATTATACCAGAAAACCGGAAACGAACTTTAGTCCAACAACAGTTACTATTCAGGTTATGATTTTAACCAAGCAGCAGACAACTAAAGTTACAAATACCTACCTGCACATAGGTAAGAAGTCTTTGTGCTATTATACATTCTTGGGGCCATTGGGTTTTTAAAATTCTAGGTAAAACTAATGCATATGAATATACTTATGCGTAAAATATGAGTTCCGAATCAGTGGGTGGAGTTGGATTTTTACACACAAAACTTGTAAATAAAACGGTTTTACTAGTTCTTTTCTATTTTGCAATTATAAATGCGTCTCTTACGTTTCAATGAACATGAACAAACGCACGTATTTATTACCGTTTATAAAATAAATGTAAAAATCCTTAAAAAGTTTTTGCGTGTGTGTGTTCAAACCCTAAATGAACGAAGTAAGTTAGTTTCAATAGAAATCACATGAATAACTTTGAAAGCAACAATTAGTGAAAATTTAAATATAAATTAAGACCATTTTACAAACATTTATTTCAACATTCTACTACTACGCAGCATTTAATTGTTAAAATTAATTTCTATAAAAGAGAAATAATTTTGCCAACTGTGTAATTTTAAACTAACGCAAATTATAGATTCGTAAATGGATTTTAAATTCAAAAACCCTTGTTAAAGGGTGTGGGTGTAATTACTTTGGGTTTTAAAATTAAATAACTTGAAAGACTAACACAATTTTTTTTTTTGGGGGGGTGAAGAAGGGGTAGCTCCCATACAAACTAAAAATTTTTATGAAATTTACGATTCGCTACATCTACTATAACAGCTATCGACTTCGAATATTATTCACAAAGTTATAATCAAATAATTCATACATTTTGGAAATAAAAGTTGAAGAGGAGCAGGGGGACTAAAACATCCCAAAAAATTTACAACTTTTATTAATCTTTTAATATGAATAATGTCGAAACTTTTAAAACTCTTGACCTCAAACCTTCTTCATCTTTTTCTATTATTCATACGAACGTTAAAATTTTGTAAAGTTTTCTATGGACTTTAAAGCTCGCACAAGGTATTTTTATTATATTATTTGCATTACAAACTAACTCTGCTGGTATGTGAAAAGAGCCATGTGAAGGGTATATAAGATTCGGCACAGCCGAATATAGCCCTCTTACTTGTTAATATATATATTGTCTCCCATGTCTCCGGCGCACGGTTAACTGAAAGATTTGTTGCACACCAGAAAAATTGAGAAGCAGTTAAAGTTCGCGGAAATCGCGTTGATGCCAATTGACTTTAAATAAGGATGTTTATATGAGAGCTTTGACTTTGAGAGGACAAAGAAATATCAGCTGCCAATTCGACTGCCAGATTGTCTGCCTAAAATATACTGCAGTTATCGAAAACATTTTTTAGGATTTTTTATACATTTTTCTCGGCGGAAGACAGCAGCATTAATTTCTGAGAACCTATCGTCACCATTTAGAGTTCAAAAGGCGTAATGCTTATCAAGCTCAACCCCTCAATACCAAAACACATTTCTCTTCTAAACCTTAAACGCATATAAGATCCTTCAATGCCATTACTTTGAGCTCCGTAATAAGAGTTCAGATTTTAGTTACTCCGCTTAAACATATGCAACCACAGCCAATACGTATACTCCCAGGGGAGACTTTACCGTCAATTATGCCATAAAATACAGCAGCTTTCTGGTGCTTGTGGTAAAAGATTGGAATTTGGCCAGCGAGTATATTTCTGTAGGCCCCCAAGTAACAGTCTGAGATTGGACTTTAATCACAAAAAACGGCTTCAGTACGCCCATGCGTACGTCCCCCGCCGGATGTCCATAGATTTTGTGATTATTAATACAACATCCACATATTGTTTAAAATAACTTGTTTCGCTTTTGCGGCAACTGTAAGAGAAAAAACTTTAACAGTAACAAATGTTTAAACATCATTAATCAAACAACTTTTTTTGGTTTCAAGTGTTTTTTGGGTTTTAATTGGATTGTGAGTTTTAAGGGGCAACAAGTGAACATACACCAGGCCATTTGCTGGAAATGTTTGATCACATATCAAACAGGTCTTGTAAGAAATAAGACAAAATGTAAAAACAAAACAAAAGCTTTTAATGGTTAAAAAAATTTTTAACATAGAAGCAGGGCTCCAGAAATTTTGTTGTTTAATATTTTTAAGGAAACACCAACAATTCAAACATTTTCTAATTTCTACTGACCATTCTTTATGTAAGCGTTACAGACTACGCATAAAAGAATTAATTCTGCATACGTACTGTTGGCAAAAATATTCTGATATATTAATGTGTGTTTGCGTACGAATGTGTGTGTATAATAAAGGTAACTGCAGCAGAGAATAGCCATAAAATTACCACATCGTAATAATTCTGATACAATCAGCACTTGGGCCAAATGGTAATTACGTATTGAAAATTAGTTGGTTGGTATGGTTAAATGGTTGGCAAAATGCATGAATGAATGTATTAAAAGGTTTTGCGATAAAAATAATTGCAACGAATATTTAAAGAGTGTAAAGGGCTGTAGAAAATTAAAATGAACTAAATATTTAGCTTCTTTATATTTATGCTCTTTAATGAACGGCTACATGAAACCTTATTCAACATTTCAACACATCCATTTTCAATTCAATAATATCAATATTTGTGAGATAATTATTTACCTACATATATGTATATATATACATGTATGTATATAATTTTAATAAATATTCAAAATTAAAAGTGGCCAAATCTATACATCAAATTTTTATTCACAAATATACATACATAACTGTGAATAAGCGAATGGAGGTACATATTCATATTTAGATTTTAGATAATATCCCAGCTATAAAAAAAGGTGCAGTGAGATATTCTTGAAAGCCTTTTTTAGTCCTTTAAACTCCTATTATATTATCATGCTTTTTACACGCGATGGGATATACATATAAAAAAGGTCGTTGGCTTTAACTTCCTTTAACGAGTCTTCTGGAAAACCTCTGAATCAAGACCAGTTTAAAAGGTTTTTCGGTTTTCTATTCTTTTTTTGTTGCAACGCCTTTTTTTATTAAAAGAAATAAAAAAGCGTGTAAATAAGCGAACGAGTTTTACTCTTCCTAAAGAAGTGTCTTAGCAAAGTGATCAAAGGCCTCACAAATTGCTTCCAATCCGCTTCTAGTACGAGCTTCAGTCTGTGAATTGAGTTTTGGCTACCGTGGAAGAGCGTACCTTAAATTAAATAAAATTGATCCGTTTGCATAGGGGATACTACTCCCTCTTTATGCCAAGTTTTATAGTAACAATGGCCATGGTTACTGTGATATATATTTAGTGTATATGTATAGATTAAAAAAACGGCTCTTTAAAAAGTGTTTGCTAACATTTTTGCTGCGATTTAACCTATTTTACTGAGCTTAAATACCAGTTGCCTCGGGTGTGTTTCTAAAAATGTAATACTAAAATCTTTTTCGTCGTACTTGACAAGGCTCCGAGCAAAAAAATGCAATCGATATGTAGAAATCATAAGGAAGCCAAATATATGTTTAAGAAACAATAATTCATTGGCAAGTTTTTATAATAATTAGTTGCTACAACAACAACAATATTTATTTCGGTTATCTTCCAAAATTAATAAATAAGAAATTGATTTACAGTTTTTCCAAAAAAAGTTACCACTTAAAAAATTAAATGTAAAAATATTTTACGTAAATCTGTTTAGCTGCAATTAAAATTTAATAAACGCAGCATGTGTCTTACTTATTGCCACTAAAGATTCAAATGAAAAACAGTTAACATGTTTTTCTGTTATCTACAAATATAGTTTAGTTTGTGAAATTTGCTGTAATTACTTGCGAGTTTCTCATCACCTTAAGCTCCTTGTTTGCACTACTACGTAATAAACTTTAAACGTAATATATTTTAGAGAAAAAAGGTGCGTTATTACCAGCTGCCACCAGCCTAATGCACGTAAGTCTACCGAGCCTACAACACAACAACAAGTGCCAACAAGTGAACCAACTGGTCCCAATTTTAGCTGCCTGGAAGCCGTAATTGACAATATGGTCAAACAATTTACGCAGGTAATGGCGCAAATGGCTAGCATGATGCAGGTGATGCAGAAAATGCAGTCTGCTCTTCTGCAGGCCATACTTAAAAGACCATGAACTGCCTCAGGGTTTGTTTCTGGAACGCAAACGGCATCCGCCAACACAAAAACGAGCTCGAATACTTTTTAACACACCAAAAAATCGATGTCATGTTGATTTCCGAAACTCATATGACATCTAGAAGCACTTTCAAAATAAGTGGCTATACTTTTTATGATTCAAAAGATCCCAGAGATAGGTCATGTGGTGGTTCAGCTATATTAATTAAATCAAGAATCAAACACCAATGGATGGGTGGTCTCTCCGAAAGTTATATACAAGCAACAAACGTCTGCATCGATGAATTTTACCATAATCTCGTTATTTCGTCAGTTTATTGTCCACCCAGATTTTCCATAACGAAGGATCAGTACAACAGTTTTTACAAATCTTTAGGTCCTCACTTTATAGCTGCTGGGGACTACAACGCTAAACACACATACTGGGTCGTGTCTTGTATGGTTCTGTATCGGAAATGAGACTTCACGTTATTTCATCTGGGCAACCAACATATTGGCCAACTGACCACAATAAAATACCAGATGTAATAGATTTTGGCGTATCAAAAGGCATATCCCCTGAGCTTATTGAGGCTCAACCCTCCTTGGATTTATCTTCTGATCACTCACCCACAATTTTTACTATTTGCAGTCCTCACCAAATTGCAACTAGTGATATTTTTCTGTCAAAAAGAATAAACTGGTTAAAATACAGAAAATTTATCAGCACGCACTGTTCGGAACACCAATCTTTAAAAACTTCCGAGGAAATCGATGAGTGCCTTAGTAGCCTCAATGAAAATATTAAAAAAGCCGTTGAAAATGCTTCTTCTACCTACCGTCAGGCCAGATACAACAAAATTTACTCAACCGATGTTGAAAAGCTCCTATCTGAAAAAAGGAGAGCCCGAAGAGAATGGCAAAAGTATAGATCGCCCCTACTTAAAAATAAGCTGAAGGAATGTACAAACCGATTAAAAAACATGCTGGAAGTACATAGAATGTCATCAATGAAGGAATACCTTGAAGGTCTAGACGCGACTCCTCAAACAAACTATTCTCTATGGCGAACAGCCAGACGTCTTAAAAGACCCGTAATCGCAAAACCACCACTGCGTAACCTGAGAGGATCCTGGGCTAGAAATGACGAAGAAAAATGCGATCTGTTCGCAAGCCATTTAAGGAACGTCTTCACTCCCAATTCATGCACTGACGTGAGAGAATTACCGCCTGTTGTAGCTAGACGTCCTATAGAAATACGTTTCCAATTTTCAGATGTTATAGAGGCAATCGCTAACCTAAATGACAAAAAAGCTCCTGGCGTTGATAAAATAAGCAACAAAATGCTTCTAGAGCTACCCTTCACAGGTAAAAGAATTATTCTTTTCGTTTTTAATGCCATAATTCGGCTTGAACACTTTCCGCCAATATGGAAAGTTACCTTAGTAAAGATGATTCCCAAGCCTGGTAAAGATCCTTCGAAGGTGGAGTCTTATAGGCCTATAAGTTTGCTACCAACTTTGGCGAAACTATTCGAAAAGCTGCTTAAAAACAAGCTGAGTCCGATCCTTAATGATAACAACTGCATCCCAGATCACCAATTTGGTTTTAGAAGTCAACATAGCACAATCGAACAAACTCACAGACTGGTGCAGGTTATAAGAAAAGCCTTTGAGGAAAAGAAGTACTGCTCCGCGCTTTTTATCGATGTCTCTCAAGCATTCGATAAAGTATGGCACGAAGGCCTGTTAGTCAAACTAAAACTCTATCTATCAGCTAATATTTCAAGCCTGCTAGAAAAATACTTAACCGCAGACAATTCATGATCAAAGAGGGAAACCAAATAAGTTGTTCCCAACCAATAGAGGCTGGTGTACCTCAAGGGAGTATACTAGGTCCAATTTTGTACTTGCTTTACACAGCAGATATGCCAACCAACTGTTTTACGCACACGTCCACATTTGCTGATGATACTGCTTTTCTCAGTATTGATAAAGACCCTAAAGAGGCTTCGAGTCAACTGCAACAACACGTTAGCCAAGTTGAGAAATGGGCAAGGTTATGGGGAATAAAAATAAATGAACAAAAATGTACTCACATAACTTTTACCTTACGCAAAGAAACGTGCCCTCCAATCACTATTAACAACCATTTGAGACAAAATATCTTGGTATTCACCTGGATCGCCGCCTCACATGGAAGCCTCATATAGATGCAAAGCTGACGCAAATGAAACTTAAAGCTGCACAAATCCACTGGCTTATGGGTAGAAACTCTGTGCTTCATCTGGATTGTAAACTTCTACTATACAACTCAATTTTAAAATCAATTTGGTGCTACGGTATACAATTATGGGGCACTGCTTCCGCCTCTAACATAGAAAAAATACAACGCCGTCAAAATAAAATCCTAAGAATGATAACTGGTGCTCCGTGGTATGTCAAAAACAGCAACATCCATAAGGATCTAAAAGTTCCACTAGTTAAATGCGAAATCCTGAAATATGTGGACAAGTATTTAAATAAGCTGGAAACACATCCAAACCCGCTCGCTCGAAGTATCTTGCAACATAGTGGACACTCCCGTCTAAAAAGGAGGGATACTATTGCGCTTAGATGAAGATAACTATTTATATTATGAGAACGTAAATTTTAGTTTGGCACTGGCTGGACTAATATTATTTCCTTAGTCTTAAGATTTGAAAACTTATTGTTAGTTCGCTAAAGCAAAGATTCAATAATAAAAAAATATGAAAAAAAAAAAAAAAAAAATTACCAGCTGCATAAATTGCAACACACTTAAATGCTGCTCACAATAACATGATTGGAATACACAATTCGTTAAACAATTTATTAGTATTCCATTAACATTTGCTTGGTCATAGATGGACTTTTTTCTTTTGCTACATTTCAGGCAGCAACATTGTTACATCCGTGCTGTTTTTCAAAGAAAAACAGTAACTGTCCATCGTCGTTGAAGATATATTTGTTTAAAGGGGAATAAAAAATCAACTTTTGCATGCTGTCAAAAAGACTGTTGCACATTCAGATAATATTGTTCTGGAAACAATAATTTTTCGATATTTTCTGAAAAAAAAGTCAAAGCAAGTAAAAGCGAAAAATGGTATGTTGGGGTTTTTAAAAAAACTCTTGAATGTGTTAAATCGTTAACAATTATTCTCATGAAAAGTATTGAAGTTATTATATAAAGGCAGAAAATATTAATGAGGTTTTTAAGAATTTAAGTGGAGTCTACTGATGATTTGATGTATGTAAGTACCAACTAATTTTGAAAATTGTCTTCAGAAATAAAAATAATTTGTTCGAGTTTCCTAGTTTTATAAGTTTACAAAATGGGACCCACTGTGCACGTACGCTTTACGCAGACAGTAGCAAAATCTAATCACAGCATTTCTGAGAGGGATAATTTTACTTCATCTTGTCAGATAATTCAGATTTTTTGCAATCTTTTCATCAGTTTTCTTCCCAATCCTTTAACTAAAATTTTGTTTAAAAACGATGCTAATAGAAACTACATTAAAAATTAATTATATTGCAGTTTTTAAGTTTTCCATTAATTTTTATTAATTTACTTTTTTGTTTGAGGTTGAAAAATAGAATTAAGGCGTCTTCAATTAATAATATCTTGCATAAACAGTGGCTACGCAGAGGATGAAAGCCGAATTATTAAGAAAAAGTCTGTGCCTGTGTTATAAAATTTAATGTAGTGCTTATTGTTACATTTATGTTAGTTTATTTAATATTTACTGATATATTTGAATGCACGTGTTGTATTATTGATTCCTATTCTTCATTTTTTCCCGTCTCATTACTCACGTATTAAATTTAGCGGTATGATTAAAGATTCCGTGATTGTTGTCCTGTTCATACAGCAGCAGTATTTGAATTATGAAAATCCACAATGAATTGTATAAAGTTCAATACAACAAGATTTAAGATGCGCATATTCAGATGATAGTACTTACATATGAAGAAAAATAAACGTAAATAAAGTAAGAACTAAAAAAAGTATTCCAAAGTTGCATTTTTTTTTTTTTGCAAAGTATTGTAGGGATCTACATACAAGTTTGTGCAATTGTTTTACTTATACTGTTTAAAGCGTATGCGCGTGTGCGGCCTTTCTACCAAATTTAATTTATGATTGAAATCATAAGCTCTGACTTTATGCTGTTTATTGCTCTGGCATAAGCGCAACGACAAAGGCCTTAAATAGAGTTGCCACTACCATGTATTGTTACGAGCCTTTTTATTAAGCTTAACATGTTTTCTCCAGGCACCGATTTCATTATTATAAAAACATACAAAATAATTTTTTTTGCACCTAAATAACTATTTTCGGATTTGTATATTTTTGAGCAGAAATAATTATTATTTTTGGTTTTTATGTTTTTATACAAAATAAAATCGGCCGAAAATAGTGGTAAATAATTAAAAGTCAAGCAGTTCGTGCTTACAGCTTGGATGAAATTTTAATTTTAATTAATGAACATTTTAACCAATGCTCCAACATTCACCTTTAGGTATATAGATCGATTCAGAATAACTTTCTCTCGCAATTTTAAAATATTTTAATGAAAGTTACCACTGATCAGTTTAATCTCTATTATAAGGAACATGAATGTTTTCGGTGTATTTTTTGGCATGGCCCCCATACACATGTCCTACCAAAATAAATAATAATTATTTCTGCCAAAAAAAAAAAATTAAAATAATAAAATAATAATATTTCTGCTCAAAAAAAGAGAATTCAAATCAGAAAATAATAATTATTTCTGCAAAAAAGTAATTTTTACTTACATGAAATAATTTTTTTTTCTTACCAAAAAAATAATTTATTTAAGGATTTAAAAAGCACCTGATTGTCCAAAAATTTTGTTTAATACCATCATGTTGATGTATTTTACTTGACTGTCCGATGTTTCTTTCTTTGAAAACTCGAAAATAATAATTATTTCGAGTTCCTGATTGTCTTATATGGCATGCTTCCAGCACGAAGAGCTCAAGTGACTTATTTTGAAAAACAAAAAAAAAATATATGTTAAATTTAAATAAATTTTACATTAAAAATTACTCAAGAATAACCTTAAAAGTAAAGAAGGTCGCACTCATACCCCTTGTCCTTTAACTTTTTTAAAATTTTTAAGTAAATGAAGCCGTGCACAGAAAGAAAAAAGACATCCTAAAATCAAGAATTTTATCCTTAAATGTATCTCTAATCGTACCAGAAATTTTTAAGTACGATGTGTACTTAGTTTTTTTTAAATTAAATTTAATCGGATTGCTCCATAAAATTAAAGTTTATCGGTGACCTAGATAGTAGCGCACTGGTGTTGCAGTTCGGAGAGTCCCAGGCTCGAATTTAAGCATAATAAATATTAAATGTATATAAAACTAAAATAAAAACTAAAATGCTTCTTCCTAAATAAAGCTCCGGAGCTTAAAAACATTAGTTTTAATTTTTTAAGATTTCAGTTTTACGCTTAAATGGATCTTTTACGCTTATATCAAGTTCGGTTTCGAACTTAAATTTGCCTTTTCTTTGGCTTAAATGTGAATAAAAATAAAAAATTCGTACTAGGTAAACTACTTGGCTTAAAAAATTTCGTTCTTTATTTAAAAAATCCGTTCCCACCGTACTTTTGACACCGCTACAGCTGAATTTAAAAAAAGATTATTTGGTAACAGAGAGTAATGTAATGTTACAGAAAAGAAGGGTGCGCTATGTAGGGAAACTTAGCAGTCAATAGTAGCCGTCTTGTTAAGGGAAATTAGTTGAGAGCACAAAAAAGACATGAGAAGGCTTAAGTATAAGCGACCTAAAATATCCATGAGCTACAATTATTCCAAAATTTCTACCCAAGGGTGAAACATCGAACTGAAAGCTTAAATAAAGGCTTATCTTCCTGTAAAGATAAAGAGGATAATAATATTACCTAAAGAGATATTGCGCTGGAGATACGGAAAGGACAAATTTAACAGATGTTGGTATCTAGCAGAAAACCGTAATTTGTCAGAAGAAAATCAAGGCAGAAAGGACCAGCAACTAACTTTAGGTGACACCTTAAATTACAAAAGGAATAGCACACTTTTCTCGATGCTTTGCTTAAGCAAATCTAAGAAAAATATCTGTTCAATATTTAAAACAAATTTTTTTGTACAAAAATGGCAACTCTATTTACCCACATAGACTTTTGGGCATGCGCGATGAAGCAAAGCAATCATTTTTTAAGTTTCATTGGGTAAATACGAAGAAGAGTCCAACGTTAGTTGTGTAATTGGTGCACATATTCAAAAACTGCTTGGAAAATTGGCTGTCTGGCTGCTCTAATGTGTGTCCGTCTTTTCAGATGGTAGATTAGTTTTTTTTTATTTTTATTTTTATATCAAAACATGCAAAAACCAAGAGTCTACCTATAAAAGAAGAAGAATGATGGCATTTGCAAATAATCAAATAACAATAATAAATTATTTACTGAGTGCTGACTTTTATTGTTATTATTACGATTACAATAACAGCAAGAGCAATTGAAGTATAAAAAAATTTTAATATAAACAACAACAAAGATGACAGGAAAGTTTGATTATACAACACACAAACAAATAAATAAATATTATTTTATGAAGATGCTTGAGTAAATCGCAGCACTTGAACAGCAGAACAAAAAATTTTGCATAAAAAGACTTATGAAGTCCGGATGAATTCCTTTAATGTTATTTTTACGAATGTGAATGTTTAAATTTTAAGTTTTTAGCAGACCTTTTGACAAACTTCATGGTCTTGAACTAATTTGATAGATTGTAACTACGTGTTCATATATTAACGTTACCGAATGTCCATGACTGCAGATATTCGCTGCTTTTGGTAAAAAAAAGATAAAGAAGATGTCTGGTTATCTTTGGAATGTTGATTGTTTGGTGCGGGCTTTTTTACTACTGTCAGTACTTCATACTAGATCACCGCCATATTATTTATTTTATAAACCTTTGTAATGCAAATGTCAATTGAGTGGCACTTTGTCGGCATAAATAAATGAAATCAAAGAATTGTGTAAAGACAGATGCAAATTTCTGGCAATCAATATTTTACGCGTTTGTACGTATGTACATATCTACGTGAATTAAGTTGTAACTGTGCACAAGAGCTGATATAATTTATTTTCTTGGTAATATAATGTGGCCAATGCAATGTGGCTGTGTGCAAACAAGTATGTTAAAATAAAATTTCGAAAATCGTTTTTAAATTAAAATCTTAAAAAAAACACAAGGCCTTTAATTATCTACAAAATTAAATAACTGATAAAAAAAAGCAATTTAATCGAAATATATATTGCCATTCGCAATTTATATCTTGATTGTAGTATTTATTTTGCAAGCCGAGCTTTAACAATCATTATGTCTAAGTGTACGTAAAAGTACTATACGCTTAACAAAGCAATTTAATACTCACTTCAATATTAACAAGTAAAAAAATTTTATCGTTTAATCTAGACTTTAATATACCCTACATCAAAATATATTTTATAAAGTGTACTTATGTGTGAATATAAAGGCAACATAAGTGAGCTTTTGTGGTATTTAAGTTCACCTGACTTACAGACAAATCCTTCTCTTGAGTGAATGGTAGATTTACGATGTTCGCAGCTTTCGATCTTAAATAAGATTTTCGAGAATATTACTTTTGGCTGTGGTTCAATAATATCAACATGACTGATTCCGTTTTTTGCTTTTTTGTTGTTGTTGTTGTTGTAGACTAAAAACAAGGAGGTAGTCTTGGTTTTTTGCTTATGTCTCGGTTATTTATCGGGCGATTTTGCTGAATTTCAATACCTATTTTCTCGCGACTCTGATAGTCTGATACCTTTTATGGGTCTATGCGATGTCGCACAGTGTCGTGTTTTCATATATCGAGCGACCATAAATAAAAGAAGTTATTGTAACGAGTTGAAATTTGGCACAAATATTTTAATTAATAAAAGATAACAAAATTTTAAATTTCTTAGTTTTAGGAGCAAGGATTCATGTCCTTCCCATATATCCTTTATTAATTAAATTTAATTTACTATTAACTATATCCAGCATTTTCTTTACTAATGAAATTATTTATCTCTTTATTATAACTTCCATTTTCTTTTGTGTATATAAATAAGTTTGGTTCAGATTGAAAAATCATTCGTTCTATTATATCTTTATTAGTATTCACACGACTATTTTTTCGAGTATGGTTCAAACGAATTTTTCTAAAAACTTTAGCTTCCTCAGACAACTTTCCTACTGAAATCGTGGAGTTTATTATAAATTCTGCTCCATGCACAAGTATTTTGTGAACAGTAACAGGCATAAAATACCAGGAATATTTTTTAACATAAAAAGTCCATGTTTCTCTAAGCAGTTTTTTAAAATTTGAAATTTTATTGTTTTACTGCTCGAAATTGTCTTTAAAATCAAAGAGAATCTGCATATATTGTTAAAAATCAATATTAGATTATATATTTATGTATGTTGCATATGTGTTCTTCTTTAATATTGAAAAATGAATTAAGCAACGAACTGTTTTTTTTTCAAACAGCTCCTTCTTTCTGGAGCACTTTACCCATTTACGTTTTATGTTTGCAAAAATAAAATTAAATCTTTTTTTGTTTATTTTTCCACTTTACTTTTGTATATATTAACATAACTTTAACTTTTGTATATATTAACATATTTTAAAACTTATTTTTGATTATTGTTATTTAAAATCTATGTAATAAAACTGTATCAATCAAGTTCTAAAATTAAAAAAAATATTATTTTAATTTTTAGCCCCTCACACCACACTGTGTGTCGGGGGGCTTCAAAAAGTTGATTTCAACCATATCCAGAATATATAAACTTTATGGGGTCCCAAATGGATAATAAAAAAATTACAAACGGAATGACAAACTTTAATATACCCTTATCACTATGTGAAGGGTAAAATTAATAGATTGTAAAACGGGATGGAAATTTTAACTATATTTTTGATTTTATTATTTTCGTTAACTTATTGTTTTTAAAACAACATTTCCCCTGTTTTTATTTTGGATTAAGTACATATTTTAATTTGTTTTTTATCAAGTAAAAAAAAAATTCTCACTTATGTAAAAAGAATTTTATTTGAAAAGGCAAGTTTTTCTACCGATACTAGCAAAGTAGAATGCATTTGGGAGCCAGTTACGGATTTTAGTCAAACATACCTATTTAACTTGCATTTTATCCAAAAGTATGAACAGAAATACCTTTTATAATTAAAAGAAAAGAAAATGTGAGCTTTAGCCCAAATAAAAAGAAAAGTTTGACATAAAAATTCATTTTAAACATGTTATTTAAAGGGTTAAGCTTTTTGAATATACCACCTAACAAACAAAACGCATATAAATAAAAGAAAACTTAAGCCGACATTTATCTGTCGATTATATGACACTAAGGTTTTAATGTTGTCTTAGCATGGCTGGTAGGGCTGGTGAAGCAATTAAAATCCACACAAGCTAATTTAATCGCTAAAAATGACTGCTACAACGAGGTGTCAGAAATGTGCGCTTTTCACACTACTTTCAGACTGCCACAACATAGAACATGTATAAAAATTCAACACCACAACACGTTGCATAGACCTACCAAACAACCGACAGACAAATAACTAAGCCGATATTTAATACATACAAAACTCTTAAGTACTATAATATCAAGGCAAAGCAATTCATTTAAGCAATTTAAAGAAAAGAATTGAGGCAAAAAACATCAAACATGACCAACTCGGTTACTTTTTGTTAGAGAAAAGAAGATAAAAAGTTAAACAAGCAATGCAGTGCGGTGTAAAACAGTGAAATTCCAGTTAAGATCTGCTGCTGCTCAACACTCAGGTGCGATCGTATATTTAGACGTCATTTCGTTACGTTTATGTTTAAAAGTGTGTTTTGCACTTTCTTATCTTTGTTATTGACCAAAACAATTTTAAGCGGCTTATAAACGTCCTTTTCTTTCAGCTGCATTATTTATATACGAGTTTCTTTAACTCCCCCTTTTAACCACTAAACACAAGTATTAAAGGTCTTAGTCAGCACATGTAAGTATGTATATGTATGTGTATGAATGGATGCATATTTTATAACCTTCACATAAGTGATAATGGTATATATCAGTTTGTCATTCCGTTTGTAATTTGTTTACCATCGATTTGCGACCCCATAAAATATAATATCTGGATCCTTATGGATAGGAAAGTCAATGTAGCTATGTCCGTCTGTCCGTCTGCCCGTCTGTTGAAGTCGAATTTTCGGAATCAATTTGCGTACTTCGGACCAGGTATTGGTATCAAACTAACAGAAATATCCCTGAGACAATCGCTATTTAAAATGAGCAAGATTGGTTCACCTTGATATAGGCAAAATACTACGGTTGCCACAGTTTTTAAGAACAATATCACAAAATCCATACAAAAAATGTAACAAATATAACTAAAATAAACTATAAACATATATATGTATATGGATTGCTGGGCATAAAAAAAAAGCAAAAAGTTGCTTGTATGCTTGGCCGTAAGTATGTATTGTCATATGGATGTATCCCTGTATCCCTTGGACCACATGGTCCGTTTTAGCTGAAATGGACTAGTTACAACATGGTCCTTTTGTAATGCAGTCATGGACCATGTCATTGTCAAACAAGAACTTGTAGTTACTTAAGTGATATGCGTTCGTGTTTTAACGATTGTGTACCGAGTTGTCGTTGTTTGTAGGTAGGATAGAGTAGTTTTGAAACTACTCCGACGTAATGCAAATCTGGGTTAAGTGGTCCGGCCCTAGGACATCATAATGTTAAAAAACCCATGTTTTTTACATGCATTTAGGTTAGTTTTGGAGTAATCCTACTACTTTATGGACTAGCCCATACACGCATGTATGGACTAGTCCTGTTTTCTGCAGGGATGTAGGTACATATGTATGTATTTACATAGATATGTATGTATGTATACATGTTTGTTTGCATATATGTTTAAATGTACATACATGCAAACATATGTACATATCCTGCAGAAAACAGGACTAGTCCATACATGCGTGTATGGACTAGTCCATAAAGGAGTAGGATTACTCCAAAACTAACCCAAGTGCATGTAAAAAACATGGTCTTTTTAACATTATAATGTCCTAGGGCTGGACCACCTAACCCATATTTGCATTACGTCGGAGTAGTTTCAAAACTACTCTATCCTACCTACAAACAACTTGGACCACATGGTCCGTTTTAGCTGAAATGGACTAGTTACAACATGGTCCTTGTGTAATGCAGTCATGGACCATGTCATTGTCAAACAAGAACTTGTAGTTACTTAAGTGATATGCGTTCGTGTTTTAACGATCGAACGCAATCGTTAAAACACGAACGCACATCACTTAAGTAACTACAAGTTCTTGTTTGACAATGACATGGTCCATGACTGCATTACACAAGGACCATGTTGTAACTAGTCCATTTCAGCTAAAACGGACCATGTGGTCCAAGATTTTTTGCAGGGTATAAAAGCATTTTTATTTTAATATTTGCAGTACGAAATAACTCGGCTGGATATGATGGCTGGGCATATAAAAAAAACGAATGTTAAGGGTATCTAAGATTCGGCACAACCGAATATAACACTCTTACTTGTTATAGTTCATGAAGCCTCTTTCATTTGCCAATGTCTACATATTTTATTTTACTGTTCAGTTTGTATTTGGCTTTAATACACTCATTTTGCAGCTTAATTTGAACGATTTTGGCGGGTGTTAAATTTCACAACAATGCCAGAAAAAGATTTTTTTCCTTTATTGAGGTTCATTTTACAATCTTAAGATCTTAATTCTTTTTTAGAAAATTTTTTTTCTTTCCAAACTGACGTTTTTGGTTGCCAGCAGCTTTGTTATTTATGCGTGTTTGTGTGTCTTATTACTTTATTGAATAATAAGTTGTAAAATTATTATTTTAGTAAAATTTTGTGTGATTTTGTGGGTTAAAAAAAAGAAAAAAGTAGATTAAAAAAAGTTTAGCTAGGCAATTATATGTAGTTAACTATAGCTTTAAATTACTTCTGCCCAGTTTGAACTGAAGGGCCTGTTAACTTAGTTACAGCAGGGGAAGTTTTTTAAGAAAACTTTTTAAGCTTTTTTGTATTTTTACACAAAAGTACCCCCGAAACAAAGGCTCTATTCAAAATACTTTCTTACCAAAGCTTAGGACACATTACTGGGTTCCTATATAATGAAACGTTTTCAAAAATACCCACTCCCAATAGCCTTATTACTGAAATTAAGTTCAAGCGATAAGTGGAGTGCCTTGGCGCATAGAAAATTTTTCATAGTCAAACAGAAAAATTTTTTTTAAATAAAACGCTAAATTGAGGTCTTAAAAGAGTTTTCAGGATTTATTAGGTTTGTGTCCATTGTATTTAGAATGGAAAGTACCTGTTAGCTTTTTGCCGTGACCGGGCTGGTAATTTTAAGAGTAAATTATTAAATCCTAACATTCTTAATTTTAGAGAATAATTGAAAAATAAACAACAAAACAAATTTCACTATTACTCTAATTGGAAATTTTATCAAACAATTATAAAATCTTGTAATAATATATTAAGGAAATTTAATTGTTCATCCGAGATAAAGGAAAACTCCCCCGTATCATTATCCAAAATCAAAGTAAAGAAATCAAAATGCGTTGTGGCATAGGCCAGCAATTTAATATTTATTTTTTTTAATTTGTTTTTCAATTTGCTTTAAGTTTTAATTTGAGATCGTGACTCAATTATCTTCACTGAATTGCTGCAAGTTAAAGATGTGCAATTTGTTAAAGAAACGAAAAGAACAAATAAATGCAGCAGAGTTATATAGAAAGAAATGTATTATGCAAATGCCTATAAGGAACAGTTACTTTTGATGTCTAAACTTTAATCTCAATAAATGAAGTTCTTGATATTTAATTTAGGAAAAAAGGAAAGTCTTAGGTATTTGAAATTAAAACATATAATTAAAATTACTAATTGCCTTAGTTAATGCTTAAGAACTTCTGAAAACAGTAAAAGAAGTTATTAGGTAACTTAAGCTACACTAAACTTAAAATTAGAATTGAATTAAATTAAAAATGAGAAAATACATAATTTAGGTAAAAATTATTTCTATTGCCTTTGTAAAAAAGTACATTGTAATGACAAGCCCTTTACTTATCAATCGGGTTTTTACAATTTACTTTCTTTGAATGTAAAATTTTAATTCTCCTCTGCAACAAATTGCATGATTTTAAAAATTCAGCCAATTTGTAAACGAAAGAAAAAAGTTAATGTAAATACCTGATTGGGTGGGTTTTTTCGCATTAAACTAAGATTGATTTAATTTATGTTTTATGTAGAAAAAAGAACAAAAATCCATATGCAAAAGTCACGTTAAAAGTATACAGGACGAGGAAAAAATTCACGATTTTGATGTTGTGATTAGAAAGAGATAGATAGACTGTTTTTGAATATTAATTATAAATTTTTAACATGACGAAGAAACAAGATACTAGTTAATAGTTTCTAGTTGAGTTTGATCAGTATCCTTTCTATGAATACTCTAAGCGTTGATTAAAAATTATAAAAACCCAGCAAAAAACAGTTTGGAAAATAATTCTTCCCTACTTTTTCTAACAAAACAAGTCCAATGCTATTAAGAAGCATTGCTAGCAAAAATTAAAGGAATTAGTTCTTTAAACGCTATATTTTTTCGTTTTGTTCTTAACGTACAGAGCGCCATTTCTAGGACAGTATTGCAATTTTAGCATATGGCTTATGACAAAGAACATGAATTTTCAAAGAAATATTAGGAACAACATAAAAAAATAAACCAAGTAGTCTTTACTCAAATCAAGTCATATCGGTGTCTTAAATACGGTGTGTATGGATTTGCTTTAAAAGAGTGTTTGAGCCTAAAAAGAATTATCCCAAAAAAAAAATTATTTTTTGTAATTTACGGTAAAAAATAAAATTTTTATGCTTATTTTTATTTCATACATATTAATTATTTATAACTTCATAATTTTTTTCCGTACTTGCGTAGCTGGGATCTGAACCTTGGACTTTCCGAAGTGCATCAGCTGCTTGCTACCATCTTAGCCACCTAGAAACTGTTAAATGTAAAAATAAATAAAAAAGCAACAAGTTTTTTTGCTTGATGTTATGAATAATTCCCGACTGGACTTGCTTTAAGAAAAGGATTGAACTTAAAAATTTCAAGTATGATATTGGATAGATCTAAGAATAAAATTTTTGATGGTTTAAACTATTTTTTTTAAATCGAATGGTTTTAAAATCTTGCGTAGAAATGAGTCCTGGTTTTTATTATTTTCTGCAGAATTTATAAATATATTTGTTATCCCCTTTTTATGCGTTATTAATATAAAAATAAAATTATTGGTTTTAAAAGCTGCGTTTACTCAAAAATTGAAAAAGTGTTAAAATTTTGAATTAAAAATCAAACATTGTAATGGTTAAAATGTTTGTTATTTCTGTAAAATAGTTTTAATTACTTGGCATAATTTTTGCGGTCCCTTTATTTTTTTGTAATAAAATAAAATAAATTCCTTTAATTACCTGAACTGCTGCAAAAAAAAATAATATAAGAAACGTGTCTTAATTTATTGTCATCATTTTAATAATAGCAATAACTTTATAATAGCAGTCAATCAGTCAGTCAGAAAAAGTTAACGTACAAAAACAACAGTCCACGAATACAATTGCTTACAACCATTTTGTCTGGCTGGTGGCATAGGCCACCCATACAGTTTAATCATGAAATGCCAAAACTCATTTGACTTAAAGTTAAAACTAGAAATACCTACAAACAAACATACATTGAAGTCGAAAAAATTAAATCGAGTACTAAACATTGACAAAGTGTTGCAAACTGGCTTGAACGAAAAGAAAATTTTTAGAGTAGAATTCTGTAACGTTAAGAAAAACATTTCTTGTTAAAAAGAGTTAAAAGTTAAGAGTGTTTTAAAATCTTTTATATTAAATTATTAAAATTCAAAAATAATACAAATGTATTAAAAATATTTAAGATCCCTTTTTAAAATTTTTTGCAAGTTACAGCTAAGAGATTTTGAAGTTATAATCAGAAAATATACCTTAAGCTGTTTCCACTATGCACTAAGATTAGTTGCTGCTTGCACTAGTTTTGCTATATCTTTAGCAATATTTAAGTCCAATTATGAAAGAGGCCGGAACAAGCATAAATGTGAAAGGTCATTTATTGCTTACAATAGCTCTATCCTAAACACGCTTTTAAGAAAAGTTAAAGTAGTAGCCCCAGATGCTTATTTTTAATAATTTTAGTTTTTGTATGTGTTTCCATTATATATTTTTTTCTTAGGCCCTTCTTTTTAAAGAGTAAACGAAAAACGATAAATAGACAACACTTGATGCATCTTAAAAGTTAAGTGGTTTTTTATATTTTTTTTATCGTACACCGCTCTATACAATTTATTCCCATGATTTTGCTTAAAGAAACATATTCACTAAACTTGTGTGTTACATGGATTTCTGTGATTTCTTGGTGTTTTTTTTTTGTTTGTTTTAGCAACTCCCATGTTTGTTTAAGCAACTTTTTTCTTGTTTACTTTGCTCAAATTATTTGCTTTAACGTGGGGTAATTTAGTTTATTGTTCTCATGTTAAAACAAGATTTTTTCGTGTGCATACCGCTGTTTGATGCTGTTTAAACGCTTTTGATTGCGTTCGTCAACAGTTGGTGTATTATTAATCTAGACTAGAAAATAAAAGAAAAATTGTAGAAACAGGAGAAATAACAACAAAAAACTTAGCTTAAGTTATAGACAACAGAACAATTATGTCGAAAATCGATCAGCATCATAGACAAAAACGAACATCAAGTATGAAAAACAGCATTAATAGAACATCAAGGAGAACAGCTGCGTCATTGTCATCCGCGTCATTTTCAATTCGCATCTACATCATCATAGACATTGCATGGATTTTGTGACTGAGTTTGTATGCAACATTATTGAAAGATTTAGTTGGGTTTTATGGCTTAACATGAATAATTGTCATGTATAATTAACCCATTAAAAGAAATGATCAAAAACCTATAAGGCAAGCGAGTGAAAACAACTTTTTCAAACAAGAGATTTGCAAACTGCCAGACCTTTAACTAAAATTGTGTTTATCTTTTTGTCGCATTTATATATAAGTTTAAATATACAATTGTTTGCCACCACTTAATGCGTTAAGGATTGCATGAAGAAAAATTACATCACGATTTGTATAGCTTAATAAAGTATTCAAGTGTTTTTTTCTTCTAAAACAAACGTGTGCTCGTGGCCAACTATTTTTTATATTTTTTGCGTTTTTTGCAACATCTCCCTTGGAGGCCCTGCAATCCTACAAAATTTTTCCAAAATAGTTTAATGCAAGGCTGTTTAAATAAACTAAATTTAACTAAAGAATAATTGTAAAGGCTTAAAAGCTGTTTAATTTTTTGTTTGAACCTTAAACAATAGCAGCAACATAGGGCCGCTTATTGATAAACGTTTGGATGCTGTCTATTTAAATTTCGTTTAATGTATTTTTTTTTTGATGTTGCCTTTTGTACATCAACTTTAAAAAAACAAGACGAAACATATGTTTGTGATTGTTTGGAAATGATTATATTAAACACAACAACTTAAACATGAAGGTTGAAAAAACAAAGATTTGGATTTGGGCCGTAGCTTTCTGGCAGTTTACACTGTTTTCAATTTATTTTATAAAGGTTTGCTTGCATATAAGAGACATTAAAAAAAACAGGGTTAGAGCCTTTACGATACGGACGATCCCAGTAGTGGGTCACGTAAAAGCTCACCTTTGTTGTGTGGCCTCTCTAAGTCCTATATTTAAGCATATGCGGCTTCAACAACTTTTCTAGAACAATGCACAGTTCCGTTCCTAATCACAAAAAAAAAAACAAAAAATAACTAATGCTTTTTAACACTTACATGTGGGTTAAAAAAAGATAATGTATACAGCCAAATCCTTTAACTACTAAGAACATATTTCTGATAACTAAAATACTCAGCTGGGTTTTAAAATGCATTTTACTGGGCTAAAAACTTGATTCTTTAAATTAATATTGCTTTCAACAAGCGTAAGAATGTATTATATATTTACTACGAATGCCCAGCTTGGACCAAGGAGTGCTGACAAGAAACTGTAGCGGGTTTTAGAAATGCATTCCACATGTCTAGTGTCGGGAAAATAAACTTTTTTAATATTATGTATTTCACTATAGGGAAAAATTTAAAAAAAAATATAGATGATTTAAAAAACGTTCCTAAGCAAAAAAAAAAAAACAAAATACATAGAAAAAATAAAAAAAAGGAATTTGAGAAATATTTGATAACTTGAAAAATTAAAAAAGATTGTGCAAAAGCTTTGCCGGAAAAAAAACAGAACCCAATGAGAATGGAAAAATTACTGCACAAACCATCATAGATATTTGCGTATAGAGCAGATCACTTAAAGAAAAGTTTAAAGTTCTTCGTCAAGATAAGGCGCCACTACGTTATTTAAGAAGACCTTATGAAAGAATTGACAAATCCTCTTTACTAGCCAGCTTTCCATACTGGCGGGAAGTTGTAGTATGACGTTATAAATAAAATAACTTTTCTCTATGCTGTATAAGATAAATCTGAGGCAATTTTTTTGCTTAGGATAACAAAATCAAAAGCTTTTTGTCAAATTAAGTTATCTATGGAATCTATGGCATCGAGGAATTTGAATCACATTTCTAAAGGTTGTCTAACAACTACAGGTATTTATTTACTCATTTGGTTGGTAAAGTCTACACATATAAGCTTTTACCAATAACGATGCAAATTTCATTATTAAAATACAAAAATTAATAAAACTAAACCTAAAAATTCTTAATAAAAAAAACTTCATATATTTTATTGGAAACGGTGTTTATAGAAATTATAGAAAATAAACAACTTCACAATCGATCGTGGGTTTCTTTAAAAGAAGTTTTTAAAAATACTTTTTCGTTTGCTTTCCGGCTTCAACCTAATTTTTATTGTTATTTTAGAAATTTACTAAATTTTTACAGCTTAATTAAGTTAAGAATTATTTAGTGTAACTTTTAAACTTTATATACTTGTAATTAAAATAACATATTTTTTGGTTAAAAGCTTTCCCTCATATTATATCAAGGGTTTATGTCGAAGAACTGCTTTCTGAACTTTTGATCTAAATGGTTTTTATTAGAAACGTGTTCCTTGACTTAACTGTCACATGATATATTAATTTAAAAAAAAATATATTTTGTTTTTAGCTAATGTTTGTTTTTAGCATATAAGCTGCATTCAATACGAATTCTGTTTCATGTTTTAGCCAAGTTTCAGTATATTATATTAAACTTCAGTCCCACCAAATACAAATTATTACCACAGCGTCATGGAAATTGGATTTTGTTGTTGATTCAGCTGGGTGGTCCAACTTCACATACGAACGATTACGCTTTAGGTTATCGACTTTTATGCAAGTTATGTTTCGGTGCAAGCACAGTTGAAGTAATATTTAGGCATAAAAGGAAATATAAGGTATTTCTAATTCTTCTCACATTGTACCAAATAACCTAGTTTTCAGATTAGTTTTGATAATTGCAACTGATTTTAAATTATTGCCTGAGAGTTTCTAATAATATTGCAAGCTCTTGTTGTGTTATAAGTTTTCTTTAAAATATTTGTGAGGGAGGGGCGCATGCTTGTATTAAAATAGATCCAAAGAACGTTATTGGTCTTTGAGTAGTTGATTGGTCTTATCTATCAATAACAATTCCATATATTAGATAAAAGTACTTTGTCAGATCTCCAATGGTCAAATGTGTTTGTACTTTTATCACTAAAATATACATTTGAAAGCAATGGTATCAAAGGCTTTTTTGTTATTATTCATAAAAGAAAAGGCGGCAATAGATATAACAAAAATTAAAAACAAGGAGAGTTTACACTAGAAATAATTTCGTTCAAGAAGTCGATTAATCGTCGTACATTGTTCCAGTTATTCTTTAACTGAAACATGCAATTCCTCTTACTCGAACGATTAATTGATTAAAACTGGTGTAATAAATCCAGAAAATATTTCTCGAGTGTGTACTTTAATACATGTCTCTGGAGTCGGTAATATATACTGTAGAAACTACAAATAGAATGGCAAACTTATATGTACCCTTATCTATCACTATGCGAATTGTATCCAAATTACCAACTGCAGTAAATTTAATCCCTAAATAATTAAAAAAATTAGTTTCGTATTGAAAAAGTCTACCATTTTAAAATCTCATGCTAAAAACACGGCTTAAATCTCCATAAAGTTGTTCACTTTATTTTTCGGAAAATTTAAATTATAGCGGAAAACAGAGCACTAAAAATCTGCAAAAAATATGTTTATTTAAAAACCTGTCAATTTGCGTTAAATAGTAGAGGCACAAACAGAGATGTTTCAAGCATTAAGTTTTTTAAAGAATTGAGTATTTGAATACTTAATACTCAACACTGTGCGTTTTCACCGATACTCAACTTTTAGAAGTAACCAATTTTTTAGGGTTGTATTTTGTAGTATTGAAACATATTAATGTAATACCACTTAAGGTACCTTTACACGGTAATACAAAGTAATTAGATTTTGTAGAATCAAAATATTATGAAATTCTCTCCGTGTTTAAAAAAAGAGAATAAAAATCTGTTCTAACTATTTTTCATGTTTACACGGATGAGGTTGGTAAAATCAAAATCGGTTGTTTCTTGTCACTTTCCTTTTGGGGTAACGCCATATGGTTAAGGTTCAACAATATTAAAAAAAACAACATGAAAAAAATCTGCTTTTATTTTGATTGTTTGTGTATTGTTTCATTAAGTGTAGCCACCTTCATTAGATGCTGTATGTGCTGCCAATCTTTCACACCTCTGATGTGATGAGAATACACAAGTTTCTAAAATGGTTTAGAAAATAAACATTTACCGAACACTTGTCAAATTTTGCATCCGTATTCTCTCCTACCTAATACATTATGCTTTTACATGATGAGATTTTGTATTATCCCACAACATTTTTTGACATGTCGTAATATATGTTTTACCATGTAAAGGTACCTTTAACAAAATTAAAGTATTTTGGCAAATAAATATTTTCGTGGCTTATATTTTTTTTTTATATATTTTTATCATCTACATAAATTACATGTTAAAACATAGTATTTTAGTTCTCAACTTATATATATATATATACGTATATATTCGCGTTTGTAGTTTTAAATGCAGAGCGTGCTTAATTGTTGAATAATATCGAGTAGTCAGTTGAAAAAGTATCGAGAAGTATTGAGTGGTAAAAAGAAACAACTTTTTACAACACAATAAGCATTGTTTAAAAGTGAAGTGCAAGTGGTGTACTTTATTTGTTTTAAGTCTATTAAAAAATTTAAAATAACTTCAACCAATATTTAGGAAAAACCCTCATAATAATCCACTGCCTTTATGTAAAAACTTCAATAAACTTATTAAGAACTATTAAAAATAAGCCAAAACATTCAAGAGTTATTTCAAAAACCCAACAAACAATTTTTCGTTATATCTGTTTTGATTTTCTTTTTCCCTTATATATTTTAATAACCATTGGTTATCACTAAATATATATTTGCAAGGGCTACCAAAAATTAAACTTTTTTGTATTACTACAATTTCAAAATTAATTAAAATTTTCTTATTTTATTTAACATCCAACAAACTCTATAAGTAAACTTATAACAGGCTTATACGGTGAAATTTTTTATGATATTACTTCCATAAAATTTTCTTTGTAGGCAAAATTTGTAAAAAAAAAAAAGCTTACTTTTCAATAGTCCTTGTCTAGAAAAATATATATTTCATGGAAGTTACTTCCTCGTGTAGGCCTAGTATAAGAATATTGAGATCGTTTTCTATTTAAAATTTGGAAATTGTTATTACAAAAGAACTTTTTTATGGATTATCAAGCTAAGGCTTGGTATTTGTAAATTAAATCTAGGCTTAAAAAAACAATTTCAAATACAATATTTTTAAATATTATTTAGGATTTAATCCCAATTTTCTTGTATATTTATAGGGTTTGTTGTAGGTTTAGTTTGTCTATATGTATTTCATTGGTTCTTACCCCAAATCATCAGTAGATTTCAACCTAAATTCTCAATTCTTATGGATTAAATCTTAAATTATATTTGAAAAGTGTTGTTAAGCAACAAGGTTTTGTTTTCGGTAGCCCTTATAATACATTTAGTAATAACCAATAATTATTCAAGTGTAAAGGGTGAAAAAGAAAATCAAAACAGCGAATAGAAAATATTGGTTTGTTGGATTCTTAAAGAAAGTTGAACGTTTTGGTTTGTTTTTAGTAATTCACAATTTTTTTGTTGAGGTTATTATATAAAGACAGAAAATATTCATGAGGTTTTTTAAGAATTTTGGGTTGAAGTCTACTGATAACTCGGTGTAAGAGCCAATGTAATGCATATAGACAAACTTAACCTACAACAAACCCTATTAAAATTTCAAATACATTTTAGTTTTTTTTTTTGAAATTTAACTTCAAACATTTGTTAAATATTTTCAACCAGTAACTAGAATTTAATAATAGTACGTAGTCTGTGCTTTCAAATTTGCAATTCTTTAGTTAATTTTTGTTAGATGATCTTCGCTTCCAAAATGATTGATTACCTTTTTCAATTATGACTGTTCTTAAGAGCAGATTTTAAACGTTGCTTTAAAAAAAGGGCTTTTTAAAGATTTTGAGAAAAATATAGGTTTTTTGCATGAAGGCGGAAAATTGAAAGCAATAACTTAAATTTATTAATTTTTTTAAATCCCAAAATACAAAATGGCAAAATCGGAATATCTAAGCACTTTAGCAGCTGACTAAACACGATCACCATATTAAAATAAATGTTAAGCCGTAGCAAGAGAATTTCCAGAATTTCCATCATTTAAGCATAATAAAACAGACCTGTTGGCTTATGCAAAAAGCTTACTGACTTTGCTGTTGTTCTTTAAAAGGAAAGAAGTTCATTTATACATTTTAAAAATATGCCTTTTGATTTTCGGGATGAGCCTATAGAATTACTACACAGAACGAAAAACGGCTTTCTAAAATCAAGAATTTTATTCTTGATTTTATCCAAAATCTTTCTTGAAATTTTCAAGTACGATCCTCACTTACATTTTCTTAAATCAAGCCTATTCGGATTGCTTCAACAAATCAAGCAGAAAAAACTTTTTGTTTTAATATATTATTTTACATTTGAAAACAAAGTGTCTCGGTGGCCTAGAGGTAACGCGCTTGTACTGCAATGTAGAAATCCCTGGTTCGAATCGCAGCTTCGGTAAATACAAAAAATTAATTTTTTAAATTATAAATTTAAAGTATCTATAAAATAAAAATAAACTATAAAATTCTTCTTCTTTAATAAAGCTCCATAAGTCAAAAAAATGACATTTCATTTTCGAATTAATCCCGTTTATGGCTTAAATCAATCATTTTTTGGCTTACATTAAGTACGGTCCGAACTTAAATCAATCCTCTTTTGGCTTAATTGTGGCTAAAAGTAAGAAATTCGTACTTGAAAAATTTGACTTGGAGTAAGAAATTTCGTACTTGATTTAAGAAAAACCGTACTCACCGGATTGCTTCAACAAATCAAGCAGAAAAAGGCTTGTTCTTTAAATGTATTATTTTACATTTCAAAACAAAGTGTCTCGGTGGCCTAGAGGTAACGCGCTTGTGCTGTAGTGCAGAAATCCCTGGTTCGAATCTCAGCTTCGGTAAGTACAAAAATGAAATTTTTAAATTATAAATTAATTATAAAATAATTATAAAATAAAAATAAAATATAAAGTTCTTCTTCTTTAATAAAGGTCCATAAGTCAAAAAAATGACATTTCATTTTCGAATTAATCCCGTTTATGGCTTAAATCAATCTTTTTTTGGCTTACATCAAGTACGGTTCCGAACTAAAATCAATCCTATTTAGGTTTAATTGTGGCTAAAAGTAAGAAATTCGTACTTAAAAAAAATTACCTGGGGTAAGAAATTTCGTACTTGATTTAAGAAAAACCGTACTCACCGTACTTTTGACACCGCTATGGCTTGATTTAAGTAAAGTTTTCTTAGATAATTTTTTGTGTGTAGTAAATTTTTCTTCAGAAACAACGGTAGTCCCCACCCACCCACTGTTCAAAGGAAATACAAGGCATAACATAACGAATATTTTTCAAGGTTTGTTTGGGTTTAGCTATTTATACTGCATTTGATTTTCAATAACAAAAAATGCAACTAAAAAACCAATGGTTATGCTGGGAGCACCATTAGCTAAAACAAGAATTGTTACTGTGCGATTTACGATTTTTTGTTACAACCGTGCAAAAGATTTGGCATATTTGCAAACGTATGCACGTTAAATAAAAATTCACGCTTACTTACACAGAAATATGTTTATTTATTATAACGTAAAAACACACAATGCATAACACATTAGTTATGTTCAATAACTTTCCAGTAATTACCAGCAACTTACTCTCTCGAAATATTTTCAAAATTGCTCTCAAAAACATTTAAAAGTAAATGAACACTTTTACAGTAAAAACTTGCAAGCAAATGTATTTTGTTATTGTAAACTTATTAAAATTTTAAACTTAAATTTTTTTCAAAGCATAATGACAGAAAGACTGTTTAAATAATTTCTGATAGTAAAATTTTTACTAGTAGAAATTATTAGAAACATTTTTGTTTCTAAACATATTACGCTCTTTTTTGGCTCTCTAGCTGCTAATTTTTTGTGTACGTGAACACTTACTAGTAATAATTATCGAAAATAAGTGATAATTTTCTGTAAATGAACACACCTATTACATTGTCATAAAAAATTTAAAACAAAATATCAATAGCATTGCCCAAACTCAATCAGCCATGAAGTATGCAATGTTTTTTTTTTTTAAATAAAGAATGTACACAGTCACTTACGGTTGTTGTTGCTAAAATATGTTTACATGCATAAATGTTTATATTTTTTAGTATTTCTACCTTTACGAGCGACTATTAACCTACAATCCACAGCATCTGACATTAAAGGAGATAAAAAATAAACTACAGCTGTTCAACAAAAAAACACAGGATTAAGAATTGAAGTCGACGAAAAACAGCAACCGCACCAACGTACATACATATGCATAATTTAGTTGTTTTAGTTTAATATTTTCGTTCGATATTTATGGACATATTTAGGTCAGCATCAAATATATGAAATAGATTTTGTAATAGAAATTGTTGTCGCCATCCGTGTGAGTGTTATATAGAGAAATACCTTCAAGCAGGTTTTAAGTCAACAGCTTTCTTATTTTTCAAGGTAAAGTGAAAAATTAAGGATAGTTTAAACTCTTGTAATAACACGAGCAATTGATTAGTGCCTACTAAACTTTTTTTTGGCAAATACAAGATTAATTTTTTTTTTATTTTTTAATCTATCTAAGAATGACAAAGGAGGAAACAGAACTGATAGAAAAATCGTAGCTAGTTTTGAAAATGCGTTCTACACATAAATAAAATTCTCACGTTGTTTATTTAAATTAATAATTTTTAAATTTATAGTTTTCCAGACAATATTTTGCTAAATCTTAATAATATTTTTATTTGATTTTAATGTCAAACTAAAAAAAACAAATATCCGAATAAATATTTGGCCAAATGCATTAATATTTTTATTTAAAAAAGAAGGATTTTTTCCAAAGAAATTTTTTCAAGAATCTACTAATTAAATTGTTTATCTGATTTTACAATTTTATATACAGGACCGATTTTAGGCAAAATGGTTTTGACTCTTTTCAATGTTTTACTGGTTTTGGTTTTATAAGCAAAATCAAAAATTCAGATAAAGAATTTTATTAGATTTTTGCAAAATTTACTGAAAGAATGCCTTGTTTTCTTAGTAAAAAAATTTATGCTTTTGGACAAACAACTATTTTAGTTTTTTTAAGCTTGACATAAAAATAAAATACCAATAAAAATATTGTCTGAAAAAAATCATTAATTTAAAAAAACAACTTATTTAAATACAAGTTTACGTAGTTTTTTCTGTCGACTGTGTACTGTGTACTCGGCTTGTAACTGCAAAAAATTTCTTTCTATAAACTTAAGATAATAGAGTGGAAAAATAAAAAAAAATTTAGTTTCTTTATTTGCAAAACAATAAGAATTAAGTAAGAGATATTGAAACAATTTTCTTGCCAATCAATTAATTTAAAAATAATTAAAAAAATACAACTAGCAGAACAAGGTTTCGATCCTCGGACCTCTGGGTTATGGGCCCAGCACGCTTCCACTGCGCCACTCTGCTTGATGGAAACCGTGTGTCTTTAAAGTAGTTTAAGGTTGTTAAGTAAAAATATGAGTTTGTCACAGAACGAGTAAAGAATTATTTATTTATTTCAGCACGTTCGACTTTGTTAGGACGAGAAAAGCAAACAATTACCCACTTTGCCAATGGTTTGGATAAATATAAAATATTAAGTAGGGTTACCAGATTTTGTATTTTTTTAAAGTTGGGATTTCTATCCATTTTTTCTTTTCATAATTTTTCATTGAGCTAGAAAATTGTTAAAAAAAATTTGATTTTAAATGCGAACTAGACTGTTTTTTATGTAAATCAGATTCCCAAAAAGATGCGCAGTGTGTCAAAAATCAAAGACAAGTGACCAAAAACTCCTAAGCCCATTAGTGTAAACTTTTTTGGGTTTCAATTTAAAACCCTAATGCTCGTTTTCCCTAAAAAGAGTTAACTATCAAACAGTTAAAAGATGAAACGTACAATTTGGGTTCTTGTTTTTCTCAATACTGCCATCAGTTAAATTAGTTTAAGGGAACATCAAGGCGTATAATTTATTTAAATTTAAAAATATTATCTATACGCTGGCATGGATTGAAAACAGAAATTGGAATATACATAGGTATATTCATTAAAAATTGTATAATATTGATTACTGGACTATTAAGTTTTAGTGTACTTTATGTATTTACAAAAGAAAGATAACATATAAAAAAATTATTTTAATGCAAAAAAATGTTCATGTATGTACATATGTATATCGTTTCCTTAATAAAGAAAAGCGCAAGTCGTATATTTTTAATCCCAGTTTTTCGTTTATTTTTATATTTGTTTGATCATTTATCACAATTAGCAAAAAAACCAAATCAAAATGTACGAGTTAGGGCTATTTAAATTAAGGTAACGATATATACAATATGTTTTAAGTAAATAACCAACATAAGCAATATATTTATGCTATTAAGGGTACTTTTTAATTTTATTTTATTTTATTTTATTTTATTTTATTTTATTTTATTTTATTTTATTTTATTTTATTTTATTTTATTTTATTTCATTTTATTTTATTTTATTTTATTTTATTTTATTTTATTTTATTTTATTTTATTTTATTTTATTTTATTTTATTTTATTTTATTTTATTTTATTTTATTTTATTTTATTTTATTTTATTTTATTTTATTTTATTTTATTTTATTTTATTTTATTTTATTTTATTTTATTTTATTTTATTTTATTTTATTTTATTTTATTTTATTTTATTTTATTTTATTTTATATTATTTAATTTTATTTTATTTTATTTTATTTTATTCTATTTTATTTTATTTTATTTTATTTTATTTTATTTTATTTTATTTTATTTTATTTTATTTTATTTTATTTCAAGTTTAAAAAGCCTTATTTGAGAAAAAAATTTTAATTTTTAAATCCAACATTTAATTGTGTTCGTAGCATTTTCAAATCTATCTTTTGCCGAAAATACAAGCACAAATATATTTTGTAGTTGTATTGAGTTGGCAATGGGTTGCTGATTTTCCGCATTTATTTGTTAAGTTTTTGTGTAATTCTTTTTGCGTTCTTCTTTGCACTTTCTTTAAGGGTTTCGCTTCCGTTTCCTTTGCCATTTAACACGTTGATAATAAAATGAATACTAGTTTTATTTCAAAGCATACAACAAATAAATGCATGTAGACTAAATAGTGAAATTCAGAGAAGATATTAAAATATTTGTTGAATTTAATGTACGAGTTAAGCGAAAGCCTTATTGATAAAGATTTAAATCGTTATTTGGCACGAAGACTCCTACAATTACTATGCAACATTAAAGTTTTCAGTAAATATATATTGCTATAAAATATTTGAAAAAAATCTAACTTCAAGGATTTCAAATGCAGGAAAGTCCTTTTTTCAACACTTTTTCTCGCAATTTTTTACCGCTTCTTTTTTAGTATTTGTTGAAAACTATTCGCATAGAAAATAATAATAAGAATGCACTTTTTGTCTTTTATTATGCAAGAACTTTAACAGGATTTGAGCAAAAAGAAAAATCTATCAGTTTTTTACAATCTTAATAGTAAGCTTAGTGTAAGAAGCCAATTTATCTAAATTCTATTTTCTACAAATTCTATTTACTTTCTACACAGAAGGAAAAAAACCGTTCGAAAAACACCGAAATCGATACCATCCGTTGTCAAAAGTAAGCTAAACACGATTGTTCTCGAATTGACAACGGATGGTGTCAGTTTTTTAGGAACCCGGGGTTTGTTTTTCGACTACAGCCGTTCTTTTTTTGGCAACGCTTTGTTCTTATTTTGGCAACAGCCGTTCTAGTTTTTACCAATCTTTGCTCTTACTTAATTTAAAATAATAACCCATTGGAGACCAATAAATTTAATAACGAATATTGTTAATTTTTTTTATTGAATTAAATGTTTTAAAGTTATAGGCAAATTATTATTAATATATACATATGTACATAGAAACTTATTATATTTACATATTTTTACCCCTCTACGATGATAAATAGCGCTATGGTTAAAACAGATGAATTATACTTGTTTATTACTGCATTAATTTGCCTCTCATAGTTATTTATACAGGTCAATAGTAAGCTAACCATTTGCAAAGTATTACCAATAACTAACCTTATATGAGAAGTTGTCTTGCTTTTATTTTCGTTGACCCACAAATCTGCTAAAGATGATACCAAACAATTTTCTTCGTCGCTTCCTAACTAAAAGCAAAAATTAAAATGAAAATATTTTCATTAAAACAAAATATCAACACATAGAAACTCTGAATTTTTCCACATCAACAACTTCCTTCTAAGCTCGGCACTGAGCCCATAACGAAGCGCTGCTTCTTTTAGATCATCTATTTTTATAAAGTGACATTAGACGTATTAAAAAGATTCAAGCTGTGATTTTAATTAAACTTACTTACATACATTCGATTCGGATGTTCTGAAGAAACTTTTTAAGCTCCTTATCGTCATTTTCAAATATCCACTTAAAGTTCATTATTAAGAGCTTTAACATATGAGTTTTCTTGATATATGTATACCATTTTCATAAACAATGAAATTGTAAAAATATTAAATATTTTTTTTAAATAAATTTGACAAGTCGGTTTTTTAAAGTTTTTCGTTCTTTATTTGACAACAGGCGCTCTTAATTTAATAACAAGGCGTTCACAAATTAACAACGTCTGGTATTTTTAAAATTTTTGATCTTTTTTTAACAACACTTGGTTTTATATTTGTAAACGCATGTTCTTGAAAAATTGAGAACAATCCGTTCCCAATTCGAAACCAGACGTGCATGATTTTAGAACTCTTTTTTTCCCTCTGTGTATAAATGTGGAAATCTTTCTCTGCTCCATCTACTTCAGCTGCAAAGTCAATCTAATAAAATCATAATTTTATGTTTGTGTGCGTGTTTGGGTATGTCTGTGCTGGGTTGTTTGTAAGTAGTTAGCAATGTGGCTCCTTATATGTTTTCTTTAGTCTTTTTTTCGCGTAATAATGGTTTTAGTCTTGAATTTTGAGATCAACTCACTGCAGTAAATACTTGTAAGAATTCAATTTTCTTTCGTGGATAAAGTGATATAATTCTTTTAGTTTAAAGTTTCAAGTGCTACAAAGTAAGTATGTATAATGTATCTAAGAAAATATGGATAAAATGTCTAAAGCGCACTATATTCTCATATTTAATTTAAACAATATTAAGGAAAGAGTAAAGTGTTTAACAAAATACTTTTTGGAAGAAAGATTTAAAGTAAAATTTATATAAGTTGGGTAGTGTTTAGTAATTGTAATGTTGAAAATAGATTCTTAAATTAATTGAAAGGATTTTACTTGTTAATCATATATAAATAAAATAAAATAAAATAAAATAAAATAAAATAAAATAAAATAAAATAAAATAAAATAAAATAAAATAAAATAAAATAAAATAAAATAAAATAAAATAAAATAAAATAAAATAAAATAAAATAAAATAAAATAAAATAAAATAAAATAAAATAAAATTAAATAAAATAAAATAAAATAAAATAAAATAAAATAAAATAAAATAAAATAAAATAAAATAAAATAAAATAAAATAAAATAAAATAAAATAAAATAAAATAAAATAAAATAAAATAAAATAAAATAAAATAAAATAAAATAAAATAAAATAAAATAAAATAAAATAAAATAAAATAAAATGGCAGGCTATATTTTATTTTATAAACGCCATTTTATATTTATTTTAAATTTTACTTCTTTATAGCTAAATAGTTCAGACTTTGAATCGAAAATATATTATAATAAACTGGGCTTAAAATTCCAAAATCAATGATAACAAATAAAAAAATACTTTAATACTTTAAGTTACCATACACTCAAAGATTTTTTTTGAATAAAATCGACTTAAAATAACTGAATATTCATTTAAAACCCCTTTAAAATTATATTCATTAAAACTACCACATTTTGTGTAAACTAAAGAATTAACTTTCATAAATTTCTAAATTTAACTAGATTTTCTGCCATTTACAGCAAAACTCAAAATATCAGAAAAACCATTAACAAAGTTAAAAAATACTACAAAATAACTATCATGATTAACTGTAACTGAAAATCAGTATTTTTGTACAGCTGAAGCTTTAAGTAACCTTTCAAACCAGTTAAAAAATATAATATTAAAATTCAACTGTTTTTTTCATTAAAAAACAACGTAAGGGAATATTTTCTAAATAACATACAAATCAGTTACTGTAATAATTTTTTTAAAAGATATATTAAGGAAACAAAAAATTTGTTATTATGCTTGAACAACTTCTTCTTCAAACTGCTACCAAAAACAAATTCCAGAAAAAATGCTAACATTTGCAAATTATCACACAAGGAAATTGAAGTCGCCAGACAATTATATAGCCTACATTGCGGTATTAAAATCAATATGCTTTTTGAAACCGTTATTTTTTGCAGCTTGAAAGCATTAATTTTAAATAAAAAAATTTTTTATTCAGTTAGAGTATGAGATTTTGCAATTAGAGACTGGCGACTTTCAACATGCTAAATTCCCATATCAAAACATTATTTATGTTAAAGTTAATCTAAATGCCATCAAACAAAAAACATTGGTTTTAAAAATTCATACCGGGAGGACGAACGGATATCGGTTAGTCGAGTTCAAAATGCTTTTGGGTAGATGAGTATAATCCAAAGTTTCAGACTATCTTTTTGGAATTAAAAACATCTGCGCAACCAAATAATAGCCCTACTATATTTTGTTGTCCCAAAGTTGTCTTTTCATTTTTGTTTCTTTTATTTTAGTAAGTCTTAATTTTTATGTTTAATTTTTCAATGTCCATTTTTTTTATTTATTTAAAGAAAAATTTTTTATAATTACTACAAATAAACAAACTAATAATATAATAGCATATATAGCATATATAACTATACACTGTACCATAAACGAGCTCTCTAGTATAACACATATAGGTAAATTTCTTTGAACTAAGAATAAGTTCTCAAGTTTAAAATATTAGTAACTGGCAGCTAAACCGCTACTTCGTAAGCGCAGTTTTATATAATAACTAAAACAACAAAGTAGTAAATGCAAAATCGTGCTATACACATAAAACAGCAATATTTAAAAATTTTTTATATAATTTCTTCCAGATTCTTTAACTTTTTATTTTAAAAATATGCAATAATGTACATAAAAATATGAATAAAGTACTTTTTTTAACCTTATCTTCATATTTCTAAAACGAAAATTTTTGGACAATACAACAAATTACCAGAAGTGTGAAAACTATTTTTGTCCACTTAGTTGAGCTCAATCTGGGGAAAATATAAAATAATTTAATATATTTAGGGTTATAATCTCAATACATTCAAAAAAGTACCAAAAATGTGAAAAAAGTTTTTTTTTGACCACTTAGAAGACTTTCAATTTTAATTTTGGCCAATTGTCGTTAATTTATATTTGTGGTCTCATAATTTCAAAAAGAAAAGCAAAAAAGAGTCCAAATGTTTGATAGATATAACTCTTGCATACTTAGTTAACTTTTGACCCTTTTAGGCGTCCTTAGCCCTGAATTGGTTTAGAAGTTACCAAAAGTACAAAAAAAACAATACGTAATACGTAACCAATTCGCTTTCTCTTAAGAAAAAAATTTCTAAGAAGTACCAAAAAGATATAAGCATTTTGTTGAGACCTGTCGAACGTACTTTGAATTATGTTTCTACCTTTACTACTAACTTACATCGACTTTAACCATTTTTGCCCAAGCTCGTGACAATTTGTGACGCTATTTTCTATGAAATTGCAAAGTAACTTGCTCACGGTTAAACTGACATATGAGAAGAAAGCTGAAAGCTGAAACATGAGTAAAAGTCATCAAAAGTAGAACATGGATAAGCCAGGCGGCACTCAGAAATATTGTAAGTTGTTTTGAAATGAGGAGAGATTTGATGTAATAGAGCATTTTGTTCATCACTGCCCGAAATTGTAGAACCATAGAATTATAGGTGATATCTCACAATGTGATTTGGAAATCTTAATAGAGATCATCATGGAAATCAGTTGGCTAGAAAAATAGCAATGGAGAAGAAGGTTTCACATGAATACTTGACTTTATTTCCTCTTCCTCAGTCTAAGGCTATTTTTTTGTTAGCCTTGCAGAAATTTATTTCCTCTACTTTATATCTAAGCTTTCCTTTCTTTAAACGAACCCACAAAAGAGACACGCGTAAGATGGTTTGTTATATTTTCATTACCCTTTATGACCTAACCTATACAACCCAAATAATATACTTATATAAAAAATAACACAAAATTTAATTTAAATTTAAACTGTCTTTATATTTAATACGACTTTAACACTTGTATGACTTTAAAATTCTGTGAGAAACCAAGCACTTGTCTTCATTGTTTCGTTGTGAAAACAAACTTAACTGGCAATAAAACAAACAAACAAACACACAAATACGAGCTGTAAAAGTTTTATGAATGAATTTTTGAATATGTAACCTCCCTTACACCCCCTCTATTCAAATAAGAAAAGGTGGGTAAATGTTTACACAAAAATGAACAAAAATAAAGTTAAAACTTTTTATGTAACAAATAAGTTCTCTCTATACCTTTTTATGAACAAATCAAAACAATTACAAATTAAAAAGGCGTTGTTTTTAAAACCCTAAAAGTGAGCATTCGAAAAGAAAAACAAGAACTAACTAAATCAAAAACTTTTCCCTTACAATTTCAATTAACTGAACAATATAAACATAATTAATAATTTAAAGCATTTAACCACTTTAAAATTTTAGGAGTTAATCAAACAAAATTCAAAGAAATATAAAATGCTTTTCTTTAGCAGCAGGTAGACAAATGAAAAACTAAACAAAGAATTAATTATTTTTTAATTAGAAATAAGTTAAGATTCTTTTTAAAGAAATGAAATATAAATAAACAAAGTTTTTTAAATTAAATGATATGATTTTTAGGCTTAAATAAAAATATATATAGATAGATAGTACAGGAATTAAGTTTACTGGGGAAATTGCAATAATGTGCCTTAAGTAATACATTCACTAAATTTGACATTCACTGTTTTTTTTTTCTTATTCTTGTTTTTGCTTTTGTGCCCAGTCACTGACAGATTTATATCTTAAAAGTCATTACCACTATTTTAAAATGTTTAAAGTGTGTTTTATTTTTTTATTCTTTAGTCTTTTTACAATATTTTTAATGCAACAAGTTGCCAGCCACTTTAGTCAACAGTGTTGAAAAAAACTCCAAGAAAACAAAAAACATAAAGAAAATCTATGGCAGCCAGGCGGAAAATTGTTGATGTGGATAACTTTAATTTCTTGGCATATTTTTTATTATTCTGCAACGAACAACTACTTTAATAAAAAGCTGCCTTTTGTTCCATTTTTTTCTTCATTCAAGCCTCAACTTCCTCTTTTTTTAGTGCAGAAACTTTTAACATAATGTAAGCCAGGTTTCTACATCTACAAGTCATCCAATGGCACCATTTCTTTTTTGTTGTTTCAAGTTATTAAGTCGGTTTTTGTACTGCGCAAGTGCAAATGTGAAGTGTTTTACGCGAGGAAAAAAACTGTGAAAGACAAGCAAAAAAACTAGATTTTTTTTATGGGAAATTGTTTAAGAGCTTTTGGCTTAATATTGTGCTACTTGTATAAATATTATAACCATCAGTAGAAAAACATTCATTATATTGTGAAATATTTGCAACACAATTGTCTTTCTTTTTAAATCTCATCAAATCTGTGAAAGTTAGTTTTTAATAATAACAGATTTTAGTTTTGCTAGTGAAAAGAAACTTCATTTCCTTGCACACACTCTAAAATTGTTTTGTTTTTCTATAGGTACAACTATAGAATTTTTTATCTAATAAAAAACTAGAGAAGAAATAATTAACGTACGGTTTGTATGGTAACCCCTTGGGGCGCGGAGATAGGGGGTAAGTATATTCTAGAAATATGGTTGGGAGAAGAAACTAATGGGGGTCGATCGTACACTTTGTTGCTCTAAGGCCAACTCTGAAGAAGTTGTGGGCATTTGCATATCATTTTTGTAAATTTTGTATGGCAACCCCCTTAAGGCGTGGATATAGGGGGTAAGTATATTCTAGGAATATGTTTGGGAGGGCATAATAATGGGGTCGGTCATTCACTTTATTGCTCTAAGGGCGACTTTGAGGAAATTGTGGGCATTTTTACATCATTTTTGTAAATTTTGTAAGGCAACCCTCTTAGGGCGTAGGTATAGGAGGTAAGTATACTCTAGGAATACGTTTGGGAGGAAAAACTAATGGGGGTCTGTGACACATTTTTTTCCTCAAGGGGCGACTCCGGGGAAGTTGTAGCGGGTTTTACCTTATTTTTTAAAATTTTGTATAGCAACCATGTTAGGGGCTGGAGATAGAGGGTAAGTATGTTCCAGAAAAATTTTTGGATGGATAAAAAAATTCGGTTCGGTCTTACATTTTACCCTTGTAGGAGAACCCTGGAAGCCGTAGGAGCGATTTTAAAAATGTTTAAATTAAGCTTTGTATGGCTTCCCTGTTATATGTATGAATACTAATACTAATAAAATTTTCGTTTTGGGTGTGGTTCAATAATATCAACATGACTGATTCAGTTTTTTTTATTTTTTTGTTGTTTTTTTATTATTACATACATAAATATGTTCTTTGTTGTTGTTGTAGACTAAAAAAAAAGGAGGTAGTCTTCGTTTTTTTGCTTATATCTCGGTCATTTATCAGGCGGTTTTTCTAAATTTAAACACCGATTTTTTCACGACTATCTTTGACAATTTGATACCACTTAGGGGTCTATGCGATATCGGAAGGCTTCAGAAAGTTGATTTCAATCATAACAGACAGACGGACATCGCTAAATCGGCGTCCATATCTATAAGGATCCAGAGTATATATACTTTATGCGGTCCCAAATGGATAGTAAAGAACTTACAAACGGAATGACAAACTTCTATATACCCTTATCACTTATGTGAAGGGTATAAAAAAATGTTGATATGTGCGTTTAATGACTATCTCTCAAGTTTCTGTTGAATGTGGCATGAAGGCCTGCTATACAAACTTAAACTGAACTTGCCAGTGAATATCTATAATTTTATAAAACGTCAATGGACGAAAATTTAAAATCAAGGAGGAAGGCCAATGAAGTTGCTTTAAGCCGATAGAGGAGGCGTACTTTAAGGGAGTATTTGAGGAGCAGTTCTGTGCTTACTTTACATAGCACACATGCCCACAAACAGTCTTACATACACGTCGACATTTGCTGATAATACAGCCTTTTTCAGCTTAAAGATTCTGAAGGGGTCTCGAACCAATAACAGCAGCATTTCGTCCAAGTAGAGAAATGGGAAAAGTTGTGAGCAATAAAACTAAATAAAGAAGTGCACACATTTTGGCTTATAACAGCTACCAGCTACTCTAGCGCCACATAACTTTCCATGCATTTAGGACCTTATCATGGTTCTCTTTAAGTCCACCTTCTCAAAAGCACTAGGACAGGAACTTAGCATCATGTTTTAACATTTGATTAAATGTAATATAAAATAAGGTGTGAGACATAATATAGTCGGGCATGGTTTGGCTATGGTTTTTAATAGTTTTTTATATTTATTTAAACTATACAAAAAAGCTTGTTTATCTTTTTTATTTTGTTGTCGATATATTTTGCATAACAAATTTGTTTTGCCAAAACAACATTTAAATTTGCAGAAGAAATTATAGCAAAACAAAAGATAAAATATAAACTTTTATGTCTTTATTGCACTCGCTGATAAGTTATATATTTGGTTGACTGAGCACTACATTTGGTATTTTGTTTGTGTGTGTTTTATAAAACAATAAATTAGAAATGAAAAGGTAATACCATTGTGACGGGTGTGACCGCTTTACTCACCTTTTTTACTATAACAAAAGCTTTTTTAGTTTTTGACTTAAAAAAAGATGGCGTGTTTTTTTCAAGTCATTATTCATAGGTTACAAGGTAATGAGGATTTTGCAGCAGAATGATAGCGTATTCGTAAATGCTTTAGTAGTTACATTTGTAGGGTTTTATGCAGAAAATTTATTAAGAAATAGGCTTTATACAACAGTTTTGTTTTCAAATCATTGAGTTTTTAATTATGTTTCAGTTGTAAGTGGGGGTCGTGAATTTTTGGGACAACTCATTCAAAAATAATTAGATATTCGGTCAAAAAGTGTCAAGTTTGTCCAAAACTACCTGCTAGCTTACTTAGTAAGCAAAGGATTTGCTGAATATACTTAAAGACATAAAGAACACTATTCCTGCTCATAATGGCGTATAGAAAACTGTGACAGTGTGAGCTTTCAAATTTGAATTTTAACAAATTTTTACCAAAGGATGATATATAATAAAATATTTGTTTGATGATTAAAAGTATGTTTGGTTAATAATTTTTAAGTCTTACACAGTCAACGAAAAAATTGAACAACTTATTTATATTTCGATAATTTTAATTCTCTTCAAGACGTTATTTCATTGGCTTGTTTAAGGAAACAAGAAAATAATTTAAGGTGAAATTGCCCAAAAACAAGTGTTCTTAAAACAGTTTTTGGGGCAAATTTTTGGGTTATGATTTAAGTGTAAGTTTAAAAAATGTTTGCCTTGAAGCATACATATATGTATATATCACAGAAAATGCAAAACGCCCTATCTAACATTTTTTAAGATTTTTAAAAGAAGCAAGCATTTTTGTTTAAATGAAAAATATTTTTACAATTAACACAAATGTTTGGCAAATAAAAAGAATCAACAAATATATTTATGCTTGAAAAAAAGAATTTTGCTAAATGACGTACATATTTCATAGGCTAGAAGTTAAAAAAGTCAATTATAAATTGTATGTTAGATAGGGTATTTTGCATTTTCTGTGCCGATATATGCCTGTAAAAGGCTTCACAAAAATTGGTCACAATAAAAAATGTCCCTAAACTTAAAATGAAAATATGGCCAAAAATTGTAAATTTAAAGCAACAGCACGAAAACTTGTAGCCATTTTAATTGTATTTTAGTTTTCCTTTTAATAAAAAATTTAAAATTTGGACCCTTTTTCATTTTAAACGTTTTTTTATTAATAAAATTAAACATGGCCCGATAAAAAATAACCCCAAACTAAATGAGTAAACCCCCTAATTAAAAAAATGGAAAAGAGCCACATTTTAGAAAAGTTTTAATCACAAAAAGAAAAGAACAATGTTGCTTTGCTATGCAAAATTCTTTCTGTCTTTTTTCCGGCCGAGCACTGCAGCAAGGCCGATGCGCCGAAAAAACTAGAGTTTAATTTTATTTCACAACTTACTTTCCTCAAAAATATGCCCGAAAAGACTGCGAGTACTATTTTGGAAAGGTGTCATGAAACTTCGTGCCTGTGATGGTAGTGTAAAAAATGTCCGAATTTAGTCCTTACAACCTTCCAAAAACAACGGCGTAGCCGGCGTTTAGAATCTACCAAAATTAAAATTGATGTATTTTTAATTTACCTTCAGGTGTCTTATTATACTTCGGCCATTTTTTTATTAAATTATATTTCAAAATACATATTGAAAATTTGAGGGGAATCAATAAACTAAAAATTTCCCCAAACTTAAAAATAAAAAATGGCCGTCAATTTTTTGCGTTCTGGTTCTAAATGTAAAAATTTGGGCCATTTTGAACCTTTTTTTCTTGCCTTAAAAGCCATTAATATTTTGGTTTTGAATTCTTATGACTTTTTTGGACCATTTTTTAATTTTTAAGTTTAAATCGGGGCAATTTTTGATTTTTTTTTTGCCAAACTTTTATTCAGCAAGTTGTTCTTAACTACAAAATGCAGAGTAAAATTTATTTACTTAGTGGTCGTTTAAATAAACAAAACAAAAATATAAATAAATAAATTTCTTTACGCTCTATTTTGTTTTTCTTATATTTGCTTTTATATTTACAATCGAAAACAAATAAACTTTTAAAGCAAATTTATAAAACAACGACAACATTTTTAACCAGAAATAAATAACAAAAATAAATAGAAAAAGAAAAAGAAAAACAAAAAGTTTATTAGAATGGAAATTGCCAAAAAAGTTTTATAGAATACACAGGCATACTAATGTACATACATATGTACTTTAAAAGCAGATTAAAAAATATCAATATACGTTGCATAAAGCTTTAATATTAAATGATCATTCTATGAACAGTATTGTAAGAAAAGTGATCAACTATTTTATTATCGCTTCTTAAGTAGAAGCTCTGCAACAAAAGGTATTTGTTATTTTTCAAATTATTAATACCAAAAATTTAATTTTATTTTTTAGAAGAAATTTAAACCGAAAAACAACAATTGATTTTGATCGAAATATTGCTGTTTGAAACTAAAAAAAACTTCTAGTACTTCGTTATACCCACGCCTCATACGTGGTAGTGGTATTACGTGTTTGTGCAGATGATTGTAACGCACAGGAATTATAATCAGAGACCCACCTTAAAATATACAGATTGAGTCAAAATCACTTTCTGAGTCAACTAAGGCATGTGTGTCCATCCGTCCGTCCATCCATCCAACTCTGGGTCCATGTGTTCTTAAAATCGAAGCCCCGTTCGCATTTTTAAGCTACATATTAAGATGAAATTCGGTACAAAAAAATGATTTTTTTTTACATATAAAACACTCCTATTGTTTAAAGTAATGATCGCACTCCAGATACAAAAGTAGTCGCTGTTGCTACAAGCCTTGGGATTCAAAGATGACAAGCAAATTCGAAGCAAAACTATTCTAGGATAGCAATAGCTCTATGAAAAAAATTGTACATTTTTGGATATAAATTTCTAAACTCAAAGCTCTTCTATACTATAAATACATTATAGGAACAAAATTCGTTAAATAGGAACACGGGGAGCAATAAGCAGCACTCATAGAAACGGACTGGTTTTGCAAAACTTTTGATATATGTTATTTATCTTACAAGGTGTAAGAACTATCGCCTTATAAGCCAATATTGTAGTCGGCACATTCCGCCTTGTCTCGGTTTGTGTGCAAAGGACATGAAACACTGATATTCCAATCCTCAGATTTGCGTTCCTCTAGCCAGATTGTACAAACAAGCTAATGCATACGCCTAATCAGCTTGCCGCCTTCGGTCTCAAATAGTTCAGATGCAAAATTATCGGGAAAAAGGAATGTTTTTTTCAAGAAATTGGGTCAATTGAGCGGAGTAAGACATTGCTGTTTGTAGTGTTGTTGCGGGAGCAGCAAGGTAGCAATCAGAATCGATGTTAGATCCTCGGATCGATTGTACCTTAACATACTGGATGAATGCCTTCTGTCTATCACAATATGATCAGCCTGGTTTCTCGTGCTTTGATCAGGTGATAGGAACGTGGCTTTATGTACATGGAGATGTCGAAGTCGGGTGCTACCAAGCTTTAAGCAAGCCATTTGTATGCAATAACTTGATTAACAAATTTTAACACCTAGATATGTTATTTCTCAACATTTAGGTATTTGAATTCACATATTGAATTCACAAATCTTCTCGTTTTTTTGCTGTTATTGTTATTTAACCCTTCACAAAAAATAATATGTCCTGCCATTTACTTTTTTAATTTATCAAATGTGTCATATTACAAATTCTGTCTGTTGACACTTTTGTAATATTGAACAAACTGAAGTGATGACAATATGTTTGTTAATAAAATGTTTTTATTTTACAAAGTGTTGAACAAACATCAAGTGCATAGGTTCGTATGATACTCATTTAATATTTAGATCACATATCCGCAACTTATTATTAAGGTTTGTGCCTAAACTAGGCTTGCAATATTACAATTTGACATTCACGAACATAATTGTGGATTGCTAAAAAATCTAAATAATTTAAAATTTACAATATAACAAAAAACAAAGTCGTTATTGGGCTGTTTGTTGAAGAGGAACACACACAGATTAAAATTTTGTTCTTGATTTTACAAAAATATTTTTTTGAGTGTAAGGTTTTTGTTGTTGAATCAACTTGCATCACTCTAAGAATAGCTGTATTTTCTTAAAGATATGAATCAACGTTGGTATTTTTGCGAATAAAAAAATATGAGACGGTATAAGTATGAGTGCGACATAGTACTCTTGTTCTTTGTGAGCTACATTTATAAATCAACGTGGTTAGGAGTATGCGTACGTCACCTCAGTTAAATTTCAATAAATTACATATACGCATTTATACTCTAATTTTATGGGTCACTATGAATAGCGAAGAAACCATTCAAAGCTCTCTGATTTGGATTTGGCCGAAAAACAGAAATAGTAATAAACAAATGATTTATTTTTCCAGTGCTCATACCGTCATTTGAGTACATTTTATTATTTTCCATTTCCAAAAGAAATGTAATTTTTTTTTATATCTTCAAATCTCGGCCAATTTTTATGCAATTTTTTTTATATCTTCAAAACTCGGCCAATACTTTGGTTACGAAAGCTCATAAGTACGGAGGAGCAGACAGACGCTTTCCTTAATTGAGTCAGTAATCGTTCTGAGTTCACCGTTACTATGACCATGTTAGAAAATTTGACAAGCAAGCGGATTAAGACGTACTTCCAGATTATTGAAATGATTGTTCACGTAGATAAGGACTTCTCATGTAACTAATGGAACTTGTAGATCCTTGTGGATTTTGCTGTTTTTAATATACCAAAGAGACTTAGTAACCATTTCTAGAATTTTGTTTTAACAGCGCTGAACTCGCTCTATGTTAAAAGCGGAGGCACTTCCGCGTAAATACCCAGCAAAAACTTTACTTGCAAAATAAGTATAAAAGTAAGTAGAATTCTCGTTAAGCACTACTTATAATTCGACGGTAAAAAGTACTTATTTTTGTACGCAATGCCCTTAAAACGAATCCGATATTATTTAGGTAGTCATACCCCAAAAAATAAGTACTTTCATTTTTAATGTTTTAACTTAAAAAAATAAGTAGTCACAAATACTTTGAAAATATGAAGAAGACTTTTTTAAATTTTATTTTTACTTTCCGCACTCAAGCATCAGGGCGCTACCACTAGGCCAACGAGACACTTTGTTTTTAAATGTAAAATAACATATTAAGACAACAAGTTTTGTTCTGCTTGATTTGCTCAAGTAATCCGAATAGACTTTATTTATAATAACAGCATGCTTTTAATAAGTTATTATAAATTAAATAACAAATAGAAGTAGCAATTAAGGCTACAAAAAAATGAATTAAGAAAGTCATTACAAAAAAGTTTTTAAGTAAAGTTTTTGCTGGGTATATATCAAAGCAACAAATTCGTTTCAAAATCTAGCTATGGACCAGGAATTGACAATCAATGCACAACGTCGACTTTGAATCTGTTTATAAATTACTTTCATGTGAGGCAAAGTTTCATGTAAATATCAAACCATTTTGTATTAAATTGTTAAGGCATCATTTGATTATTAAAAAAAAATTTGGAAGTACGGTTCTTTGCGTAAAGCAAAAGTTACGAGGGACATTTTTGCTCATTTATTTTATTCCCCATAAATGCTATTTGTTACATCTTTGGATTAAAGGAGCTTGATCACACTTCACCGTTCTTCTGTCGTGTTTATACGTTTGGTTTTAAAAACTACTTAAGGTTAACATCCTTGTCTTTTGGCACATATGTAATTGTAATTAGGAAAAAAATAAAATACCTTAATGATCGTTTAAATTTTACCAGATCCTTGAAAGAAAACTGCATTATCCAAATTAGACATCGAGATACGTCTTGTGAGAGGCAGTACTTCATATATACTATCCGTCCCTGGAATCAATTTCATATGATCTTGCAAAACTCTACCAATGAGAATAAATTTTGGCATTTATTTGGAATTATTTTCAGATTTCAATATTGTGACTTTTTATAATTGTTATTAATTTTTTTTTTATTTTGTTAATACATATGTAACTACTCTTACATTATAAGTTTATAATTGTATTTATCTTGTTATTATATTTCAATATTAAACAATTATTTAAATAAACTCTTCTGGTTTTAATTCCATAAATTATAAGATTTAAAGTCTTGTTGTATTAGGAAAACAAAGTGTAATAAATAAAATACTTAAATAAATAAATACGTTTCCTTTTCCTCTACTTGGATAATATGCAACATATTATCAAATGGTTTGATGCCCTCTTAGAATCTACATGAGTTCTGCGAAAAGCAGTATTATCGGTATAGTCGCTTGGCATGCCTGCAGTGTTAATAAGGTAAAGAATCGGTCTTAAAAAGCTAATTTTTTGTCAACGGCATATTGATAAGGTAATTTACTTACAAGTTTAAAATACTTTTAGATCGCTATTATATTTGGTGTTAATTTGCAAAAAAAAATTACAAATAATTTAATATGTAAAATCCCTATCATAGTTTTCTTTCCATTAAAAAGTAAATTTTTTAACGTAAAAAATTTTTGTGCAATTTAATTTGCACAAGAAAAAAAAAAATTTTTTACTCTTGGTTTGATATATTTAAGTTAAATGTTATTTATCTATTTATCTATTTTAAAACATATTTTCATCAAACTGGAAAAAACATTGGCAATAACTCATACGTTAATATCTAAAAGAATTTTAACTAAAATAAGACATTTAAGAAAAGCCAAAGAACACAAAAACAAACCAACACTTGGAATAATTTTCATTTTTCATTAAAGTAACATTTTATGATTATTAAGCGTCATAAATCATGCCTCATTACATTTCAAGGCATAAACTTTATGGATTCGCTTAAAAGTAATAAAAACAAACAAACCCCATTTTAATGCATAGAACAATCAGTTTTCTAATACTTCTTTGCACCACAAACATTCATTTTAGATAGAGAAAAATTAAACAAAAACAAAAAAAATTAGTTTTTATACTGAAAGTTGTTTTCTTCATATTCATTGTTTTTTTTATTTTGGTTCTTTTTATGACTTTTAATATAGGGCTTTCCGATTTATTGTTATGTTTTGTCCATCTGATGTCTGTTTTTTGCTAATTTTGATTTCAATCAGTTTTAGAAAAAGCCTGTTCTAATTTGCATTTTCTTGCTAAAGAGTAAGGAAAAGGAATATGTTAAAATTTAAAAGTAAAAATATACCAAAAAGGAAAAAGCATCGCCGTAAAATGTTATAACTTAAGAATTCCTATGCACCCAAACATTAAAAAATATTACAGCAAGGAGCTAATATTAAAACTATTTTCAATCGATTACACAAAAATAACAATAGAGATCAAAAACTATGGACCCTAAAAAAAAACAAGGAGGTGCGACAAATTTTTTTATTGACTTTCAGAATCGAAAAGAGTTGAATAAAACCAATAATATCCAAATTGGAAGATGAATTAGAAGTAATAACTGGAGAAAAAACTAGCAAGGACTCGTCGATGTCAGGTCCTTTGTAGAACGGCTTAAAGCTCAAAAGTCTTGAGCAATAGATATAGGACAGCGTTGCAATGCGAAAAGATAATTACTCAGGTATGCGCTATGTGGGTGCTGGCACATTGCAAAGGAAACAAACATAAGCACGTTGTTACCACTGCGTAGTCAAACATAGTTAAAGTAGTCGGTTTTTACACTGATATTGCAATACTTTAAATAAATTTTTAGTATAGCTTAAAAATTTTAAAGTGACTTAATTGTTTAGGTGACTTAAGCTAAAGCACACTTTACAAACAACATTTAATTAAGACCTTAAACTATTAATTTTTTTGTTGAGTCAGTTTATTTTTGTTATATTTTAATTTCCCCACAAATTTTTTGGATCCGCTCGCTCGAAGCATTCTGCAACATAGTGGGCACACCCGCCTAAAAAGAAGAAATACTATTGCTTTTAGATGAAACCTTTGAAATTAGTTAATTTTATTGTGAGAACTTTAAATTTTAGTCTGGTACTGATGAACTAGTATTAATTACTTAGTTTCAAGATTTGAATACTTATGGTTGGTTCGCTTAAGCGAAGATTCAAAAATAAAATATATGAAAAAAAAAAACTTTTTTCAAGTTTTTAAATTAATTTATGACGGCTGTTAACAAAAAAATTTATTGTATTTATAATTTAAAATGTTAGTGGCAATTCAACAATAAAAAAATGGTATTTACAAAGTGATTGTTAATATGAAAATTATTTTTTCGTAGTTTTTCTAAGTTCAAAATACAATTGTATACATTGCACCCCAGTGTATAAAAATAATATTTTTATGCGATAATTGTGTAATGAAAATGAGTAAGGAAATCAAATGAATTAGGTGGCAAGAATGAAAGGAGAACAAAGCACTAAGGACATATTAAAAAAATTAAAGCTTGACAATACCCAATAAGCATTTTGGCTGAAATTCAAGTGGAATTACATTTAAAATCAAGTCACAATTTCCAATTTCCAGTGTTGAATTACAGTTGAAACACAGTTGAATTCAATAGCGAATCCAGCAAAATTAACCATTGAATTACAGTCGAACAAAACAGTACCTTTATAGTGTAATTCCAGCCTTGAATAACGGTGTGATTCAAGTTGAACCGAACTTGAATCTGAAAATTTAATTATAAAATCATCATCTTCACCGCTGCCAATGATTTTCCATCAACTCTGTGCCATAAATAACGTATGCTTCAAACAAATTTGTTGTTGTTTTTTAACAAACTTCAAACAGACTGGAAAGAGGATGGATTTTAAATGTAATTCAAGCTTGGATTCACACCGGAATTCCAACATTGGAATTCACAAAAAATTTGTGCTTATTGGGTAAAATAAGCAAAACAAAACATTAAAAGGTATGTTCATATATGATATAGGTCTGCAGCGGATAAGTTGTCAAATAACTTTTGAAATTTGAGAGAGAGAGAGAGAGAGAGAGAAAGAGAGAGAGAGAGAGTAAAAGCGAGTATGCGCTTGTATTTGCTCGCCGTTTGAGAGGACGAAAGTTACTCTAACCACAGAATGTCAAATACAAACATTTAAAAGAATTACTTAAAAAAAGAGAACGTAAATAAGAAAAAACTACAAATAGAAACTACAAGTACTTCTTTCAGTACTTGTTGGCACAATGTGTATTTTGTATGGGGCGTTTTTTTTTTTGCAATTAAATCATAGTTGTGTTCAATAACTTTCCAATAATTACTAGCAACGAGAGAGTAAAGAGAAATATTTCAAAATTGCTCTCAAAATAATTTAAAAGTAAATGAACGCTTTTACAGCCAAAACTTGCAAGCAAGTGTATTTTGTAATTGTAAGCTTATAAAATTTTTTTTTGAAAGGATAGTGACAAAAAGACTGTTTGAATAATTTCTGGTAGTAAAATTTTTACTAGTAGAAATTATCAGAAACATTTTTGTTTCTGAACATATTACGCTCTTTTTTGGATCTCTAGTTGGTAATTTTTTGTGTACGTGATTACTTTGCTAGCAATAATTATCGAAAGTTATTAATAATTTTCTGTAAATAAACACACCCATGATACAACTAATCAGGTAATCTCGTCCCTGCAACAACTACAAATTAGTACCAACGTGTCAAACAAAAGCACATAGAAAAAAAAACAGTGAGTAATAATTTTTGTTGTTTTATTTTCACAGGGAGAGCATAATTTTGACATTTCGGCACTAATCAGCTGGGCCGACGAGACTACCTGGTTCTTTGTATTATGAACACACCTCATGTTTTGCTCGTATGTACATATGTGACGATGTGTGACGTTTTGAGTATGTTTTGTAATTTACAAAAAGAAATAGCAGGCTATGTTTTAATTATAATTTATTTTATAAATATTCTGCATGTTTTATTATTGTAACAAAAACAAAAACCATATGTAATTTTTGTTTACATACACATATGTAAATACACATCAAAAATAAATAAAATAACTAAGCCCAACACCAAATATAAATTATGTACGTTCCTAATCAACTACTTCGGTGAGAACGAATATAGCCGCAACTGATACATACATTCATACTTCTGTCATTACCTTTTTCGGCAAGAAGGGAAAGATAACAAGAAATCTCAAAGTCGAGAATCTGTGACCACTTGGTAAGTGATCTTTTTGATTTTTGTATTGAACCTTGCGATATTGTCAGTTTATTGTTTTAGTGTTTTTCAAATTTGCAGACCACACCAAATCGTAAAATTGATTTTGTTTTTATCCAAGGGAGTAAATTGTCTAAACTACATATAAAAAATATGTCATCTTTTGCACGCAACACGTACCATTTTAAATTTTGGAAGATATCGAAGATTGTCGTAGTAGTCTCAAGGAAGATATTAAAGCAGCCGATGAACATGCTTTATTTACACACCCCTGCTAGAAACAAAAGAGTTTTTTCTACTGATGTGAAACAGTTTTTGTGGGACAAAAGAAGGGCCCTTAGGGAATGGCAAAACATAGATGCCTAAATTTAACCTGAGTAAAATGAATATACGAACCACCTCAGAAAATTTTTAGAAATACATAGAACAGCACTACATGGGGCACACTTAGAAAAGCTAGATTCCACTTCTGAGACAAATTATTCTTTCTGGTATTCAGCTTCTAAATGTCATTTGGAATAAATCAAAAATATTTCTTCGACAAACTGCTAGACTATATAGAGCACAGTTTATAGTACAGACGTTCAACATCTTTTTTCTAAAAAAAAAGAGTCCGACAAGAACTTAACCTAAGCTGATGAAAGGAACCCAACTCGTGAATTTCCTCGAGTCACAAAATTTTTTACGCCACAATATGTGTATTCCCGCTAGTATGCAAAGTTGCCATAGTACAAATATTATTTCGAAGCCTGTAATGGATTTTTCGAAGGTGGACTCTTACAGGCCTATAAGCCTTTTAGCAACTACATATATCGAAATTGAACAAAAGAAATTATTAAAATAAAACTAGCTCAGATATTGAACGACATTAGCTGCATTGTTAATCCATAATTTGGCTTTAGAAAGCAGCAACAAGAAATATCCTTTGCAATTTTATTGATGTCTTTTAAGCTTTCGACAAAATTTGGCAATCAGGCTGCAGGCTAAAACTATTGCTAAGCTTACAAGAGAACCTCTATAGCATTTCGTAAAAGCACACAGCGGTATCTCTTGGTCAATAGTGATCAAAGAAATGATATGTCAGCAAACAGTCAGGTACATACGCGGCCATTTTTTGTTTTGCTTTTCTCGATTCTCGTGAAGTTCTTAAAGATGCCTCGAACAAACTAAAGGGCAAAGTTATGGAGAATAAACAAAAGTGTACCCACGTTACTTTTACGCACCTTTGCTTTTTTGAGAGTATATATTTTCATATATGTGATATGCGTATACGTAAACCTAATTTAGGTTTTTCTGGTTTTAAACACCTTTCTGTTCTGCTATTTTTAAATATCTTAAGTTCCAGTTTTCACTCCTTCGTTATTTACGTTCACCCGTTAACGTTGAATAAGATAAAGGAAAACAAACGTTACAAATACGCTTGACTAACACAACCTTTACCACATTAAAATTATATAAATAAGCAAGAGAAAAAAAAGCAAAGCAACAAAATGAAAAGGCTAAAACAAAAAAGCCAACAATATAGAAACAAAAGCTGTAACAAGAGAACAACAATATACATAAATGGCAATAATTGTTATGCGTAGGCACCTGATTAAGCAGAAATTATGCGATTACACTTTGCGACATAATGACTCACGCCAATTGCATACAAGAGCTAGAAAAAAACAGCAAAACAGCATTAGGTAAGTCAAGCAAATCAGTTTTGAAACTGACTGTCTGTCTGTCAGTTTGATGATATGGTTGGTTTTTTTAATTCATGCGTCGCTTTACAACATGTGCAACAAAAGCACATGTAAGATTTTTCCCAGTTTTTTTAAGACTTTCTTGCCGTTAAGCAACAAATTCACTTACATGTTGCATGAGACTTATTATGTCGCACGTGTGTATATACTATACATATGTACATATTTATAACATACATATGCATATTATACCTTGGATTTGGGGTGCGTATGAAGGTGTCTCTTAAACATTTTTGTAATTCAATGCATTTTCAATGCAATTCTAGACGTTTATGTACTTTTAAAGCTGGATATTCCAAAGGTTGTTGTAGTTGGTGTTTACATTGTTGTTATGGTTATTGCTTTGTTGGTAGGCATTTATACACATACGGTTTGTGTTTAGTGGCTAAAGTGCACTTAGCATCAGAGTGCAATTGACTGACATTGAAGGTGGAGGGATATATCTTAAGGTGTAGTCCATTTGTAATACAATACAATATGCCCTTACTGCTCTTTTTGATATAGGGTTAGCAGTTGTTTAGTAATCAGAAATATGAATTAAATGTTTAGAAATTTATGTTATTTGTCTGCCACATTTAGTTGCAGAATTTATAAGCAAAAAATATTTCGCAATTTTTATTATTATTTAAAACTAAAATTAAGTTTTTAGAGACATTTTATTTCAAAATTTTTTGAAATTATTTTGGCATTTACTTGATTATTGAATCTTTATTCTTATTAACTAAATGAAAAAATTATATCTGAATATAACAAAAAATTTTAGTGTATCCAGTGCCAGGCTAATCGTAGTCGTCAATCTCGATGTCCGCCATGCTGCAAGATGTTTCGAGTGAACGGATATGGACGTGTTTTTTAGCTTATTTAAGAATTTTCCAAGAAGCTTAAGCTTTCCCACTAAAAGTAAAATCTTGTTGTAAGAACGTTGTTTTAAATGGCAAAAATTTTTTAACTTGGTTTTTATCGTACAGAAACCCTATTTCCTTTAATTTGTGGTATATGGTTTTGAAAAAATAAGTACACTTTTTACCCTAAAATATTTAATTGTTTTTGAGAAAAGTATTTATATACATACACAGAAAGAAAACTCGCTTTCTAAAATCAAAAATTTTAATCTTGAATTAATCCAAAATCTTTCTTGAAATTTTTAAGTACGATCCTTACTTACTTTTACTTAAATCAAGCCTATTCGGATTGCTTCAACAAATCAAGCAGAAAAAAGCTTGTTGTTTTAATATATTATTTTACATTTGAAAACAAAGTGTCTCAGTGGCCTAAAGGTAACGCGCTTGCGCTGCAGTGCAGAAAATCCCTGGTTCAAATCTCAACTTCGGTAAGTACAAAAATGTAATTTTTAAATTATAAATTTTAAGTATCTATAAAATAAAAATAAAATATAAAATTCTTCTTCTTTAATAAAGCTCCATAAGTCAAAAAAATGACATTTCATTTTCAAGTTAATCCCGTTTACGCTTAAATCAATCTGTTTTAAGCTTACATCATGTACGGTTTCGAACTTAAATCAATCCTTTTTTGGCTTAATTGTGGCTAAAAGTAAGAAATTCGTACTTGAAAAATTTGACTTGGAGTAAGAAATTTCGTACCTGATTTAAAAAAAAAACCGTACACACCGCTATGGCTTGATTTAAGTAAAGTTTTCTTAGATAATTTTTTGTGTGTAGATAAAAAGTTCTTGTGGGCTTAACAAAACAAGAGCTTACTATTAACCCTTACTTGGCCAGCAAATTGCAAAATTAACTTGTGTGTTGAACTTAAAAGCTGCAGTTAGGCAACCAATATTTATGTTTTTTTGCAAACTGCATTGAGAATAATTTTTGTAAATTCACTAAAATGGTTTATACCCTGGTAAACTTATTTTTTAGTGAGCTTTGATACCCTTTAGACGTGTCCATCTGTATTGAAATCAAATTTTAAAGCAAAATCAAACTCTACGGACAGTGCTTCGGAGTTGGATCATCAAAAGTATTTCTACTCAGATTGCGGCCAGAGATATAGGTAGACAAAAAGTTTAGATAATCAATCTATTAAAAAACAAGAAAAAATGTTATAGTTAGTAAAGCGCGACCATTTTATACACTACACCACCCCCATATGCACGAAGTATATATAAGTTAAAGCAGTTTTAATTAGTGGGATTAACTTTAATTTCGGGTCCATTTTTCATAAAGTTTGTTTGGCTACTTAATATCTTAAAAAGAAAATATTTTTTTAACAAATTCACGGTTTACATGTTTTGACAGGTTAATGCATTCAAGCAAATGAAATGTCTGAAAAAAGCATTTTTTATAATTTAAGTAATCAAAATCTTAAAAGTATTCAATTGGAAAAAAACTTTTTGTTAGTTTTTGCAATTCAGTTAACTGATGTCATTTGTTTGGTTCCTCAGACTAACAATTCACTTTGGCGATTAACCAGACGTCTTAATAATCGCTCGATCGAAAAACCACTAATTCGCGGGTAAGATATGATTAAAAAATGCAACCTGCTCGCAAGTCATTTATGGAACGCGTTATTTGCCAACACGTGCACTGACGTGAAGAAATTATTGCCTGTTGCTGCTAGACGTCCTATAGAAAAAAAAAACAAGTTGACTCCGATTCTGAATGACAGCAAATTTATTCCGAATCACCAACTTGGTTTTAAAAGTTAACATAGTACCATCGAACAAACTCACAGGTTGGTACAGGTTATAAGAAAGTCCTTTGAGGGAAAGAAGTACTGTTTCGCGCCTTTTTATCGATATCTCACAAGCTTTCGACAAAGTATGGCATGAAGGCCTGTTAAGAAAATTAAAGCTCAGCCTTCCAGCTAATATTTTCAACTTTTTAGAAAAATGTATCACCGACAATTTATGATTAAAAAGGAAAACCAAATAAGTTCTTCTCAACCAATAGGGGCTGTTGTACCTCAAGGGAGTATTGATTGAACCAATAGTTTTACTTTTCTTAGTATTCATAAAGACCCCAAAATATCTTGGTATTCATTTGTATCGCCGCCTCACGTGAAAGTCTCATGTAGATGTAAAGTTGACGCAAATAAAACCTAAAGCTGCTCGAATCCACTTGCTAATGGAAAGAAAGTCTGGGCTTCACCTGGATTGTAAACTGTTATTATACAACTCAATTTAAAAACCAGTTTGGAGCTACGGTATACAATTAGTAAGCACTGCTTTCGCCTCTAACATTGAAAAAATTTAAAGCCGTCAAAAGAAAATTCTAAGAATGATAACTGGTGCTCCTTGATATATTTAAAACAGCAACATCCACAAGGATCTAGAAGTTCCACTAGTAAAACGCAAAATCTTGAACTATGTGGACAAGTAGTTAAATAAGCTGAAAACATATCCAAATCCGCTCGCTCGAAGCAAACCCGTCTAAAAACAAGAGATACTACTGCGCTCAGATTTAACTATTGAAATTTATTAAATTAATTACGAGAACTTAAATTTTAGTCTGGTACTGGCTGGACTAATATTAATTTCTTAGTTTTAAGACTTGCACACTTATTGGCGTATTAGCAAAGATTCAAAAATAAAAATATGAAAAAACAAAAAAAAAATTATTTTGATGATAGGTGCGAAACTTAATCATATTTTTGCTTAGTTCAATCAACTAGGTAATTAAAAATCTTTTCTTAGATTTTTTCGGTTCATTCAGGTTTAACTGAAATTTTATAGCAAACATCATGCGAAAAACAATGAGTTTTGTATGTCGCTTTTAATGTAAAGAGTATATAAGATTTGGTCCAACATGAATTTTTAACCACAAACTTTCCATTATAAGTCACATGAGAATATAATCTTATACACGATGAAAATTTATCAACACAAGTTCTGCAAGCATACAATATTTAAGTAAATTATGTCCAACATAATTATATAAAAATTATGGTTTGATAAAAGATTAACTTAAATGAATTCTTTTTATTTATTTTAAGCGAATTTTATATTAAATTTTTATATATTTACCTTAATGGAGTTGATATTTTGGAACAGACATTAATGCACGCATACATATACATGTGCATTCAAATAACAATGACATAACAATCTTTAAAATATGAGTAATAAATTAAGTTTATGAGCAGAGTTTCCTTTAAAAACACATAAAACATTGGTCCACAAAAAATATTGCAATAACAAGTTTCCTGGCAATTCATTTTAAGAGATTCCAATACATTTACGCACACAAAAGCAGTTCGTGTGCGCATAAATGCATTGTTTGTAAATAATAAGATTATACTATTTAAAATAGTTTTTTTAAATTATAATTCTACTCGCTGTTTAATCATACAACAATAGTTTAAAAGTAATCAAATAGACTTATAGAACATAAATGTTCAAATAATATTCTCATACATATCGATGGCTTAATATGACAAATACCGTTTTAGGTTTAATTTGGCAAATAAATAGCAAACTTATAATAAATGTTTTGTTTTTTTTTTTAGTTGAAACGAAAATTAATTTCTTTGCATTTGTTAAGAAAGTCGCATTATAATCTCATAATATGCCAAATTTTATGAAAACTTACAAAATATTAAGTTACGCCTTTTTAATATTCAGCTATCGATATGTATTAAAGCATGTTATTTTCACATTTGTATGTGTTGTTATATCAATTCAGTTTGGCCCAATGCAGCCACAAATCGTTCGGCACTTTTACTAATTAATAAAAAATATGCAAAAATATAACATCAGTCCTTTTGGAAATGAACATATCGTATACTAAACCAAAAACATCCCAAAGCAAAATTCATCAGAACTAAATCTTTTAATAACAAGAAAGTTTTTTTTTTGGCATTATCAAAACCATGTTTTTAAATGCAAAAAAAAATTAAACTTATGAAAAGAATTATTTATTAGTTGTAACTTTTTTGATTTAGTGGGCGATTTGTTCATTTCCGAAAGGATTTGTTGTAGTGTTGTATGGGTAATTTTATTGCAACGAGCGCGGCGATAAAATTCACAGTATTTGCCTTTAATTCGAAAACCTAAAAACGACGTTACGTTGATTTTTTAATAAAAATTGCCATTAGATGGCTGAGACGGAAGAGATAACATAATTTTGATTTGTAAATATTTTTTACTTGACAATGATTATATTTGACATAATTGATTAAAGTATTTTTTATTGAAGGTATTAAATATACTATAAATACATTTTTATTTAAAAATATTTTTTAGAAGGTATGGCATGTGTGAATTCCAGATAACATCAACGGCAGAGCTGTCAGCCTTATGCTCCTAGCAGGAGTAAAAATAATAAGTACTTACAGTGGGGCATTTAGTACGTTTTAATTTATAGCTCTTGCGAAATTAGTAAACACATTTAAATGTTTTATATCTGTAATTGTATAAACTATTTAAAGGTCTTTGTCGGTACTCGTGTAGTGTAAATGTTCATTCAAAAAATGATTTAAGTATAGTAAACTGAAAATGCAACTTTAAACAACTCCACCAACAAATTTTTAATAACAACAACAAAAAGATATTAATGTAAATCAACACAAAAGTTAATTTTAATTCAAATACAAAAAAAATCTACATACTTGCAGAAAATCAATAACAAAACAAAATAACTTACAGGAATTGGTAAAATAACTAAGTTTGACAAATTTTGCTTATTATCACAAAAAAAACTGAGTTGTAGAATCAGTAACAAATTTCAGAGAATCAGTAAATATTTTGTCTGGCTGAGGACCTACAACGAAAGTTGTAAATTTAGACAAAAAATTTTGCAAGAATTTTAGTTTCTGTTAAAAAATTTTGCTGAGCTGGTTAAATATTTGAATTGTCTAGGCGAAAATTTTGTTTGATTTAAAAATTAAATAAAAATATTATTAGAGACTATTAAATAAATTGACTAAAAAAATAAATTATTTTAAACAAGAATTTGTTTGAAAAATTTTTTTTTTGTAGTTTTTTGTGTGTATTCATTTGTGTTTAATTCATTTTTATTTTTATTTACTTTTTGCAAAAAATAAATAAATATTATGGACTTATATTAATTAAAAAAAAATTATTTGAAAATCCAATCATTCTTACCAATAGCAGCGAAATGAATAGATTTTCAAAACTAGATACGGATTCTCATTATCAGTACTCTTTGAACGGTTGCAGTGTTTTTGGTTTTAAACCAGTGATCTCCACACACATACATCCTTACGTTATGATTATGTTGGTTGTTAGTTTTTGAGCGCAATTATTTTTCTCCTGTGGTACCAGTGTGACAATAATTGAAAGTTAAAATGCAATAGAGTTGTATTGAAAATGTTTTGGAATGTTTTATTAAAAATTGAGCCAGCAATATAAAAAAAGTTTATTAATGCGAAATAATTTTGCCTTACTGCCACATTGTTCATAACGTATTAAGGGGTCAGCTAGTCCTTTCGCGCAAGAAGCTCCTTAACCTATTTATATATACTTACTCCCTTCAATGTTCAGAGAACATTCGCACCAGTGATCTGCAAAAATCACATTTTTGTTGATTTGTGCATGCATACAAATTTTCATATACAATCGATCAAAACACTCGATCGAAAAGATGCGGGCAAAATCATGCACAACATGCAATTTAATCATACCGAGTGTTTACCACATTTTCAACTATGCATGTTCGGCACTCGGTTTTAATATGAAGGCTTGATTTAATCATTTACAGTTGATGATGAAATTTTGAACAATGCATGTTTGATACTCGGTACGAATATACATACTTTTTGCGTTGTTTGGTATGATTAAAGTTGAAAAACGAACTTAAAAGATTAAACAATGCAAATACATACATACGTATGTATACAAAAGGCATTAAATCATATTGTAGACATTAATGCGTAATGTTCTGCGGTAAACCAAAGGGCCTATTTACGTAAAACGCAACGCATTATAACTCTAACAAATGTATGGAAAAAATATAAATTTAAAAAACATTTTCATACATTTTGTTTTTGTTCTAGGGCGTTGCGTTTTAAGAAATAAGAAGGAAAGTCCGGCATTAATTTTTTCTCTAAAATAAAAAGCAAATATTAAAACTTATTTTTATTCAAAAACAAAAATAAAATGGGTTTTCTTTACATGAAAAGTGTAATAAGTACTTCTTATCTTAATCCTAAAATTTAATAAAAATTTTATTATAAAAATGGGTAAAATATTTTATCACAAAATGTTTTTAAATAACTAAACTACCAACACACACTTTAACATTCACTTCTTTTTTGTACGCAGTAAATTATTTAATGCTAACACAATGATTTCTTTCATTTCTATATTTTTGCATTATTGCATGTTGTACTTCGTTTTTCAATCTTAATCATACCAAACAACGCAAAAAGTATGTTAATTTGTACCGAGTATCAAACATGCATTGTGCAAAATTTCATCATCAACTCTAAATGATTAAATCAAGCCTTCATATTAAAACCGAGTGTCGAACATGCATAATTGAAAATGTGGTAAACACTCGGTATGATTAACTTACATGTTGTGCATGATTTTTTGAGCAAAGTTGAAACACAATCATTATTCTGATACATATAAAATGAATAAACATAAGGATTGCTACGGCATATTTAAAAGATGACGTAGAAGTAACTTGTTTTTTTGTGTGTTGAATAATGCTTACTTGTTTTTGAAACACCGGCTGCAGTACTCTGATTCGCACGCATGCGATCTTTTGGGGGACACTATTCTAAACATTACCTATTTGACTTATATGTTATTCGAGAAAGAAAACGGATTTTTAGAAAGAAGTTTGTTAAACTTACTATCTTAAGAAAAAACGATGATACAATAGCATTACCAATTTTGTGTCAGTTTTTATTGTAAAAAAAGAAGTTTCAGAATAAATACTTATAGAGTTCAATGTTGTTTTTCTGTTGTCTACCCGTGATACAAGTCGTTTGACTTTTTTTAAGTAACTGAAAAAATTACCTCACAACTGAAAACCAGTATGTTTGTATAGTCGTTGTTGTGAATAATTGTATTAACCAGTTAAAAATTTACTTTACAATTTAACTGTGTCTTTCTATTAAAATAATTTTACAGAATACTTCTACAGGACTAACAGTCAGTTACTGTATTAATTTTCGGGTTGTAAGACCCGGCTAGCATTTCGGCTACGAAAACCAACTTGGCTAACATTAAACTTGAGTGAGTCTCAATCTCAAGATATGAAAAGTAGTGCCAAAAATGTGAAAAAGGTCCTTTCTGTCTGCTTAGATGACTTTTGACCTTGATCTGGGGCAAAAGTCCTTAATTTCGTACTATTGCACTCAATTGCCGCAAGTGTAAAAAATTCTTTTTGACCAAAAGGTTTGGTTTTTTAGTTTTAAAAAGTTCCTATGTGTTCATACTGAGAAATGCCCAAAAATGGCAGCACTGCTATTAAGCATCAAAGAGCTGCAAAACAATGAATTTCATGGTATTGCTTACTATTATTATGTTACTGGAGGCCATATTTACGGCAGGTGGCAAAACCACGATCAAATATGCCTGCATCCTTAAGAATTTCAAAAACCATTGACGGAAGGTGGTAAACAATGTCTGAACAATGAGATTGCTCTGGCCCTTTTATTTTATTTTAAATTTTTTAGCCATACAATTCTATATATGGAAAAAGCTATAAGCATGAAATATTAATTTCACCATTACCGCTCAACGTTTATACAGGGTGTCTGGTAACAAATTTATATTTTCAAATTCAAACAAATTGAATCATAAAATAGGAACGCAGATTTTAATTTTTAAAGAGCATGACATCCAGATTTCTTTTGTCGAGTTGAACACACTGTTCAAAACGAAGCCTTGTGTTCTGCGCCACACGCTGCAGTAAGCTGGGTTCAATTGCACTGATTTCTCCACGAAAACTTTCCTTTTAAGCCACAAAAGATTAGAGATTGTTATTATAAGCCCTCTCCATAGGAGTAAGGTCGGGCGATCTCGGTGGCCATGGGATGTCCCCAAAGCGACTGATCAGTTTTTGGGGGAAATTTTCCTAATAAAAATTCATCGAAGCTCTGGCTGTGTATGCAGTCACCCCATCCTTATAAAACCACGTGTGCAAGGAGTGCGATGGATAAGCTCACAGGTTTGGCAAAATAATTCCGAAATCATGTGTCAATAATTTTTAACCATTGACATTCGTCTCCTGGCCTCGAGAATTTTTTGAGAAAAATGGTCCAAATATTTCATGTGTGGATAGAGCCAACCAAACAGCTATTCTGGGGCAATGCAATGGTTTTAATGTTTCAATAGAGCTTTCGGCCGTTTTGATTGCTGATGGGGCCGTCTAAGCGAAAATGAGCTTTGTCGGTCCCAAAATCGGATTAACAGTGTGTTTTCGGAAAAAAATTTTTGGGACTTTCTTTTAGTTCTTGAACGACTTAAATTTTAAAAAGATGACGTTTGAGCTCTTTTTAAAATTTCATTAATAATCGCTCTTAAGAATCCCAGTGAGGCTGCTCTTTGCCGTATTGAAGTCGCGGATTTTCACGTTAACTGCTTTAAACCAGCTCAATCCTTTCGGGAGTCCTTAAAGATTGACTGGGCCCTGGCCATTGGACCTTTATAGCCGAATCAGTTGCGCAGTATCTCTGCACCTTCTCTGAACGTATTAAATTTACACTTGGTCTATCACGTATTCCCGAATACCGATTTATTAACAAAACTGTGGACGAGCAATTACGTAGAAATATCTCCACAGCGAACGCGCTATGCTCACTCAATCACTGCGACATCTTTACTGACAAATCCGCATAATCAACAGTGTTAAAGGTGCTAGCCTTCTCCGCACTGTTTATTACTTTTTGAATTAATCATATTTCAATATATAAATTTGCCAGCAGACACCCTGTATTAATAGAACACACATACTTACATACATAAACTCATAGAACAAGCCAAACGCGAGAGTAAACATTAGTTATTTTCAATTAGATTTGAACATTTCATTTCATTTACGTACATACATACACATATAGGGAAAACTCGTTGTACATGTGTTTTATAATAAGTTTTATATGTGCATATGTATTAGAGACCTGCATCAAGTCCTATTCAAGCTAATTCAAGAACCGCATAATTTTCTAATTCATGTGTTATTGTGCGGTTAAACGGTTTAAGTGCTGAAATGTAGAGTAGCTGACACAGTTTTTGTGCTGCAGTGTAGAGTAGTTAAGAATAAAGAGTGGTGTTAGGCACTGTGGTCGATAAAAAAAAATTACTGTGCTTATGGTGTGGCAACAGCAACAAAGACTTAAGAGTAATGTTGTTGTTATGTAAACAAATAATAATACACACAATGTTGAGTGGGTACATACACAAACAAACATATGCACAAGCAGGCAAATCATTATAAAACTCATGCGTAATTACATTACATTACATACATATGTACATTCAAATGGCCCCGTGTTTTATAACTATCACACCAGGAACATCCCGCCAACAGGAAAGTTTTGAGATGAATTGAAATGGAAGTGTGCGATCATGATGAATTGATGTGCCGTGGTTGTTTGCTTAAATGTGCTTAACTGTGAATATATTTTTCATTTAAGTTAAGTTAAGTAAACAAAAGAGATAGCGAACAATACAACGCAGTACTTAATTTTGTGTGTGCACACGTAAGGTATATGAAATGAATTGAAAATTCGAGATGATGCCTTATTTAGTGTCGTCTTGGGCTGGCCTCTAATATGTATGCGGCCCATGGTTATACAGTATTATGCAGTTTTCTAGGATGGACAAAAAAATTTAACTGAAGTATATTTACAGTAAAATTTTTAGAATTAGCACTGAAGTTTTATCTCGGATAATTTGATAAGAATTGTACATTAAAATATACTAAAATTAAATTGATTAATGCAAAAGAACAAAGAAGTATACGTACAGCAATTTAAAAAAATTTGTTAATAAAAAAAATTTGTATTTTCCTTAGCAGCTATTTAAAAGGGAAATTTGGTTTTCTATAGTGCATTAAAAAAATTTTTTAGATATATGTGTATTATGTACCAATAATATTTAGTGAAAGGTTTTAAAAATTTTTAAAGTTTTAAAAACCAGTTTAAATTTTAAAAACTATTTCGTTTTAATTTTAAACTCAATTTTAATGTGCTGTTTATATACTGAATAATATTTTTCCTAAAATTTTCATAGACACGCACCTAAAGCTGTACATTTAAAATACTTATCATAACTATCTAGTTGGTTTCTTCTTAAAACAATTTTCTTAATTGCTACCATATACAACATATGACCACTTAATTACGAGAAAAAACAAAAATAACCGAACCAAAATCATCTTCTCTTAAAAGCTTTTAAAATGTCCAAGTTAATTTGGTTGCCTTAATATTTGTAATTTTTTTTTGGTTGTTTGTCCCTTTGACTCTAACATACACAGTTTCTCTCAGACAAACATAAAAATGTTCTTCATTAAATAAGGTTTCAAGTGCATGTGTTGTCCTCTGCTGTATTGCGTCTGTTTGGTTTCATATTTCTTTTTGTTTCATTTTGTGGAAACATTGAAAACATTCTGTTGCTTTTTAATATTGTATTGAAAATAATTATTTTAAAAATATTTACCAAACGACATATACCGATGGTCAGAAAAAGAAATGCTTGCAATTTTGGATACAAACTTCAGCGTTCGGATGGAAAATCAAGTTCATATCATAAAGGTACTTTAACGTATACGTAATATAAATAGAATAATAATGAATTATTATGTAAGAAAGCATTGAAAAGTATGAAAGTTTTACTGCTTTAAAAAAGAAAAAAATTATATACTAAAACTTATTTACGAATATGGACTCTGTAAGAAATATTTTTTGTCGAAGAATTTAGTTGTTCTGTAAAATTATACTGCGATCCTCGTATGTGTATGTAAATAAAAAAAATCATATTTTCCAATGGCAATGAAAATATTATTTTAGTGAAAAAACGATGAATGAAAGTAATGTGTGTATGAAAAAGTTTATAAATTTAAAAACCAAAACCGAAAATATTCCACACTAACAACTCCTAACAGTTTCTGTATCGCACATACTTTAGAGCACAAACATATTTTTGGAAAATGATTTTAAAAGTAATGCTTTTTAACAAACCATCACATTGATATTGTAAGTGCTTTTCATATTTGGCTTTAGGGGTTCGAGGCTTGTTGGATATTTTTTCAAATCATTTACACAAAAATACCGCAGTCTTTAACGTCTATACCTCTTATACCAACTTTTTAAAAATTTTTTGAGAAATCGCCTAAATCAAACGGACTCCAAACTACATCCCTAACTACAATTTTTTAGTTATGACACTGTTGAAGTATATTTGTGATACACAATAAAGCTTGACTGTGGTTGCACATTCACTTATATTATTGAGTTTGTTATTTATATGCATTGTTTGTTACGAAATGTGTATGCGTTTATGCAAGTGGTTGCTTTGGGCCAAGTAATTTCATCTCTATTTGGTATCTGCTAAGTCTAACAATTACATCTACATATGAAAATATACCCAAAGGGTCTTCCAACGTGCGCTTTCTCTTAAAAGTTACATCGATGTCCTGTTAAAATAACATTTCTTTGATATCCTTGTTGTCTTCTTAAAGCAAAAATAAATTAATATTTAACGACTTATAGCAATCGCCGTTCACTGTAGCTGCCTGACAAAATTTTAGGCAAAAAAATTTAAATTCAAAAATAAATAACCAAAAATAACACTTTCGTGGTTCATAGAATATTATGCGAACTGTTATCGTTTCGTATTCGAAAATTTTTTTGTTGCCTGAAAATTGGGTTTAATCGCTTAAGAAAGAACAAGCAAGTAGAACGTGGCTGATCAATTGCACATGATATAGAATGCTTTCATGGTGATTAACTTAAGCAAACAAAAAATAAATGACAGCCAATTGGGCAAATATGACAACTATCAGTCCCGCAAACTCCCTGCTGAAATACCCTTTATGTACGTATGTTTTGTTTTGGACCTTTCCCTGCCATTTAGTATACATTTTTGCCTTGTCTATTAGCAATATTCTATGTTTGCTTTTCATAAACATAAGTATTTTACTAATGTTACTTTCATCTACAAACAAGTGTTTATAAACAGTTGGATTTAAAGTCTAAATGTTCGCTTATGTTTGCAAGTCTTCTGATCAACTTCTTATTTCTTCTGGCATCATAATATATTCTTGTCTGCATTGTGGTAATGTTGCTCTAATGTCATACCACTGGTGATGTTATTTCAAGCGTGTGCGTAATTACCCCTTTTACAAATAACCAAAGGTATTTGGTTGTTTTTATGGTTTTCATGTTATTTTACTTTTACCCAGTAATAAATAATAACAAAACAAAATGAGAAAGTTATCTCTGCTCGAGTTTGTTTTTGCATTTTAATATTTTTGGTCGATTATTCTATTTGATGTTACTGTTTGTTATTTCAAATATGTTAAATGATTGTTGTCTCTTTGTTATAAAAACTTTTGTTATTTTGATATGTTGACGACATTTATGGAATTATTTTTTGGGAAATGCTGACTCTCTTATGTACGCTCTTATTAACAATCATTTCTTTTGTAGTTACAGAGTTAAAAAACACGTGCAAGTTAACAAATGTTTAGTTTTAATTGTCGCTTACACTCGCAAAAGTAACCAAGTTTATCTGAGTAAAAAAGAAAAAAAAACTTAAAAATGCCAAAAACATATTTTGGGTGCTAAAAGTTTAACAAAGTTATATGCATTCAACAATTAACATTAAAGAAAATATAAAATGTAAATATTTAAAAAATTCTTTATAATATTATAGGTGTAAATAAAAACTTACTTATGATGTTGAAACTCGCGTAAAAAAATCGTACCCAACTACCTAAACTGTAAACGTATTCTATTATAAAACGCAAACCATTTTTGCGCACCTATTTAAAAACTTTCGGCACTGCCCAAAAAACTCTCAAGGTCCCAAAAGTCGTATTTATTTCCCTTCATTATCTACACAAACTTGGCAGCTAAGAATACAAAACACATTTAATTAAAAAATGCACGACTTTTAAAATAGCAAAATATTTGTCCTGTTTAAAAACTTAATATCCCAAAATAAACTTCAAAAATGTATAGAACGGGTTTCTATTAACTTTTCAACAAAGCTTGCAAATTTTAAATTAACCAGTAAAGTATATCTAGATCACATTAATTTTTCAATTCATTTTACAAACATTATGCCGCAGCCTTATTATGAACACAGCGTTGTATTTATTACCAACGCTACCTCAATTCTTCAGGATCACACGCAACTGTCTTGTAGTTTCTATTCATCTCAAAATTTCAGTGTTGACTCTATGTTTCTTGTATGATAATTTTTAAATACGGAGGCGGGTTTTTAATGAGCAAAGACACTTATAAAAAATACAATTATTTTTTTTTACAAAAATGTAGCTTAAGTTTTGATGCAAATATTTATGGGATTCACAAGGTGTACTATTATGTCTAATTGTCAAAATGTTATAAAATTTCACAAACTTTTTGTAAGTGGTACATGTTTGCCCAAAGAATCTGATATTTAATAATGTGCTATTCTATATAGTGCAGCGAAAAAAAAAGAAGAAGATACTATTACTAGCTTTTTCATAAGATTTGACAACTTGCTTATGGGCACTTCCGCGTGAAACGAACCTAAATGGGGAAAACTGGTTTCTTGCTTATAAAAATTCGAAAGACCTTAGCCTAAAATATAAGCTTAATAAGCGAAAAATAAATAAATTGACAATTTTACAATCCCGCAACTTCATATGAAGAAAAATGCTGTGTCATAGCCCTGAAAAACTATTCGAATTTATACAAAGTGTGGAAAAGAAAAAGTGGCAGAGTGAACATACACAGCATACCAGCCGAACTCATATAACATAAAAACGCAAGATCCGCCGCTTAAGTCATGAAAATCTGCTATAAGACACAGTGAATGATTACACGAAAAAAGTTGTCGAAAAACAATTTGTAAAGTCAAGGGTTTCACTTCATTTAACTTTTTTTTTAATTGTAGAAAGGTTTCTGACTGCGTTAGAGTGCAGCGGCCGACTATATAATAAATGGTGAATAAAAGATGGTTTACTGAAAAATAAAGAAAAAAAATAAAAGTAAATCTTTTTATCTAATAATATATTTTAATTAAAATAATTATTTGTTCTCCGTTGTTTAATCTTAATTAGAAGCAGTAAAAATTGCCCACTAAAATCTGTTGCCTGCTCGTCGCAATATACAATTGGCTTTTTATCCGCATCAGGTTTTTAGCAAATTTATTTAAAACTTAAATATATAAAAGACGCTTTAGTTATAACAAATGTTACTTTTTATTTTAAATAATAATCTTAAAAGAAAATTATTGTCTTACAAATTTCTATTAAAAAATAATTCTTCTTGTTAAAATATTTAATTTGGAAATAAGTTACTTTTAAAACCGGTGGGTAATTTAAAAAAAAGCAGAGTCACAAAATAATGAAAATATTTTACCCTTCAAAAAGTGTCCTTTTTACATCAACAATCATAAATAACACCCTTTTCTTGTATGTTGTCAATGCGTCTGCATAAACATGCAAAATTTTTTGTCCCCCTCTATCACAAAAAATCTAATATCAACGTTATTATACCGTCAACTCTATATCTAAGTGAAATACTTTTATATTATGAAATTCTTTGTAATTGACTTTCATATAAAAGCCAATTAAACGCGTTAATCTAAGCGTAAAGATAAATTGTAATGATGCCAAATGGAAAGGAAACGACCACAACAGAAAATTTAAAGTATGTCTATGATTTGAGTGCCCTACGTTTAGTTTTGAAGGGTTTAGTCTACCTAAAGGAAACTCCAAACTGGGAAATTACATAGTGGCTATATTGGAAATGTTTCATTCATCAAGTTGGTCAAAATATGTATGTATATTTAGTCTGTTTTAGCGTGGGCATATAGAGCCTTATGACAAAATAAGACTTATGTAAAAGAATCCTCATACGACCATTTATACACAGAGCGAGCGAAAAATAACAGTCGTTGCCAAATTGTGAACGGCCTGTTCTTAATTTAATTGTTAACACTGTATAGCATGCAAGATAGTATGTGTAGACATTTTTAGTTATACTAAAATCTAATCATTTTCGTTTTGAGTTCCGAATCGATACAAGAACATTTTTGGTATAAACTAAAGAAGGGTTGGCTCAACGGAAATAATAGCAAAACAATGTCTTCAATAAGTTCTGTTATTGGTAAACTTTTTCAAAAGTAAGGGTAAATGAGTGTTAAGGCGTATGTGTATAGTACATTATTTATTAAACAATTTAAAGACCTTTTTGAACAATTCAACAAGAATACACAAATCTATAATGGCTTAATTTTTTGAAGAAGTTAAGAATAAAGCGTTGTCAAAATAAGAACGACTGTTGTCGAAATAATAACAGAGCGTTGCCGAAATATGAAGTGTTTTTGTCAAAATAAGAGAAACACGTTCTTATAAACTTTACACCATTCTTTGTCAAATAGAGAACAAACGTGCTTAGCTCACTGACAACGGATGGTGTCGATTTTGGTGCTTTTCGAACGGGTTTTTTCCTCTGTGTATTGTTACGTATTAATAAAAATTAAAGTAGGCTTATTAAGATCTTATTTGACAATTAGGCCAAAGACATCTGTCAAATAAGCGCGCAATAACCCTACTTTAATTTTCATGGATATAGGTGTTAGACATTAAACACATTTATTTAAAAATGAAATTCCAAATTGATTTAAAAATATATTTTAAATATCAGCATGTTTTTGTAAAACTGGTTGGTTGTTTCAAATATTTTTGCGTGTTAAATAAGTTTAATCTTCCGAGTGCTACTTCTATATTTAAATAATTAAAATTCATTTTAAATTTTGTTTTAACGAAATATTTTTATTATCTCCAAGAAACAAAGCCACGTAAAAAGTTATTCGTAATTTTACTATTTTTTATATTTAAATTCAGTAGGGCATTACAAAAATCATGCTCAACCTGAAATCAATTTTTAAGGTCGCTTTACCAGTATTCTTTAAAATAAACATGTGCTTTGTGTTAATGTTATTGTATGCGGCAAAATGACAAAAACATGTCTAAATCTCCGTCTTTTTCATATTCACCCACAACAGTAAAAGTGAACAAGCACTTTAAATGTTTTTTTAAAAACGAAATTTTCAAACCAATTTCTGATTTGATGAGAATTTTTAGGAATTTTTTAATTAAAAAAATTAGACTTTACGATAATTGCTATTGTTAAGGGATTTAGAATTGAATTACAATTTTGGCCATAGATTAGCCGATTTACATTGAAATATTTTGCATAAACTAGTAAACGTGCATAAATATGCGCACACATGCACACAAGTAATACATCACTAATACCGCTAACGACAATAATTTCATTTAGCTTTAGCCTTTATACAATAACTCGATTAAAGTCCCCATTTCGAGTGGCACCACCACCCAATGGCCCCCAGGTATTAGCAGTCAAGCACTTTACTATTTATAGGACACACATACATAAAGCGAATAATATTTTTTGTTGTTGTTTTTGTTGTTTCGTGTAACAATAAATTTGCAATTTTACACTTTGTCAATTCTTAGTTGTTGTTGATGTTGTATCATCCTTTTTTCGAATTTTTTTAAATTTGTTTCCTCATACTTAACCATGGTACAATTACTTTGCAAGGTATTATCGCTACGGCAATAACTACAACAAACTCGATACCAAATTTATGAATTGTTGTAAAAGCATGTCCGTTTATGTCAAAAAACGTACTGTTTGACTGATATAACGAGTGGAAAAACTCTAGCAAAAATAGTCAGCTGCTTAATCGATACTACCTTGTAAGGTAATTGTACCATGTACTTAACGATTAAACTATATTTTGCATGAGTTTGTAGTAAAATTTTAAATTCTTGTAGATTTGAATTTGGTACATTGACTTTTTTCATTGAGAGTGCACAAAGGAGCGCATATACATATATAAAATATATAAAAATTCATGGAGCTTAAACATTGTCTGATAAAAAGAACTCCTTTTTACCTTTGACCTATAGTACCTATACCTATAGTACCGAGTGCATGGAATTTGCCTTAGTTGTTGTAATATTGTTACAAATATATAAAAAAATGATGCAGAAGTAAACAAACAAAAATTAGCCACATCTGTTATAATATAACCCATGGAGCATTTAGCTCTGGCTGTGTGGCACAGGAAATACTCTATCAAATCGATGTCTTCCCTGCATGCTTCGCAACCAGTATTTAATGTGAGTTTGCTGGTAGGCTTGAATTACACGCTAGCACACTTATCGCCTTGTTAATCTTGCGAAATAAAAGGCTTTGAGTTCCTAAGTGCAACTGCCTGCTCTTTTCCAGCTTAAGACGACATTGCCGGAAGAATGATTGTGCCCCATATCTAACAGCAAGTATTAAGCAAGGCAAGTAGAAAAAAATGCCATGCAGGCAAACCTAAACAAAAGCGGCAGCACAACAAAAAAAATACAAAATAAAATAACACTAAGTCCTTAATTAAGTGGAAACTTCATTTAGCAATGAGATCTAAAAGCAATATACTATACTTCTTCGTCTTGTCGTCATTACCCTGACGGCCTTGAGCTAAGAGTTTTCTCCACTTTCTCCATCCTTTTCTACGAAATACTAGTCAGGGTTTTGGTCTAAATCTTTATTTCAAATAAAAACTTCTTAATCTTCATTGCATTCAACCTATTCACAAAACAGTCTCCAGAAGTTAGGTATCGCCATGCTTTTTTCAGCCTCCTAGTTTTAGTATTGTGAAAATTCCCTGTTTTTCAAGGTTTATTTTTAAGAGAACTCCTTTTTCGAAGAAGCAACTCTTCTTAGATAATCCAGTAACTTTTTCATGAACTTCCTTACAATCTTATCCATGTCTTTCCTTAAAAAGCACTTAAAAAGCGGACATCCCTATGGGCTTCTGATAGCCTAAGAGTTCTGCCACAGGATTTTTGCTCCTATTTATATAACGGGCTGAGCAGCTATGAAACTGAAAAATGATAATATTGCTTTTGCACCCTTTACTTATGGGGTTGTTTCTGTTTGTCTTTTGTGAGTGTAAACTATTGTTAGTCTTAGTCCCCCAGGGACTAACACAATTGCTCAACGATTACGGTTTATTTATTTCTGTTTTAGGTTTAAAAAATAAAGGCTGTCTCTCTAAACATCTTTATATTTTTAGTCCACTTTAAAACCCAATATCTTCGTTGCTTTACTACAATTAAAGGCTATACAAAATAGTGCCAAAAACTTGCAATTATTGAAAAAATTTTCGATATATTTTCAATGAACTATTCTTCTTCTTTACAAGTATTACTTCTTTATTAGTATAAGTGGTACAGCTACCACTGGGTGATTTATAAATTAGTTTTAAAAGCTGTGATAGATGGATGAATTTTAACTGTAGGTTAAGTGTTGTCAAATGGACTTAAATACAAAAAGCATAGTGCATTTGGAAAATTTACACTTCTTCCTAACTTAGAGAATAAAAATTTCCGTTTGCCTTTCCTGATAACATGTAAGTTAAATTGGTGACGTTTACAGCCAAAAACTTTGCTGCCGTTCTAAAAGTAGTGATTATAAAAAAATCTACCGCTGGTTTTGAAAATGCATTCTAATCGACTAGTCTCTGTCAAAAACTTTATTTTTCAAAAAAAGTTTTTTTCAACAGTAGTGGAAAATGTTAATTTCTCTAAAATAAAAAAAAACTAAAATATGATCTAAAGCCAAATTAATAAAAAGAAAATTTTTAAACTTTGCTGCAATGTATTAAAATAAGCTAAGAATGCATGAAAACCTAACAGAGCGAGTTTTTACAACATAAAAAAACACTCATTACAAATGGAAGAACATTTTTGCCCTCAGATGAAACCGTCGGAATTTATATTTCCTTCAAATTGAGAACTAAAATTTTATCCTGGCACTGTCTGCGCGAATATCATTTTTTGTATGATAATTTGAACACTTATTAGTTTGGTAAAATAAGGAACAAATCAAAAAATATAATTAAATAAATTAACTTAAAAAAATTTCGATTTTTACTTTCAGAATACAAGGGCATCCAGTAAGTCAGACGGATGGATGAATATTACAAAGTGGACTCAGAAAGTGATTTTCGGTCCATCGGTATAATTAGGAGGGCATTGAATTTTTGATTTTTATAGGGATCGTGCTGATTAAAATCTATTTAAATAAAAATACCAAATATGGTATATCACCTTTACTGCACGCAAACATACTAAACATTTTACCAAAAAAATTTTTGTTTCTTTTTTTTTTCTTTAGTTATTTGAAAAAGGATAATATAATGAAACAGCTTAACAACAATAGCAGCACATAGCAACAGGAAGAAAAAAATGTAGAAATGAAATAAAAAAAGGTGCTCTCGAGCAAAATATTGTACTTAATTCGATTTGGAACCATACGAAAACTTCGTTAAGTTAAATGTCGACATTGTCACCGCGGTATAGCAATCCCAACCTGACAAGGACATAACGCATGAATGTATATACATATGTATGTGTGCATGTATAGTGACGTACATAGCTGCCATCAATACCAATAGATAAGTTATTTAAAGTGCATATACAAAAAAAATTTCACGTGTTTGTACTTTGGCAATTTGTATATTAAAACATGGTTGAATTTAAGTATTGCGAGTTTTTTTTAATCTACAAAAAGAAATCGTATTTAAGGTCAACTGATATTTCGCTTAAGACACTTTAACATATGTTATTTAAAAATTCTATAATTTTTATAATTTTTTTAATATATTTTATTTGATTATCTTTGAAGTTTCGTTTTGCTACAAGCTTCTGTTTCTAAAGAGTTTAATAAAAGTCTTAGATCAAGCCACAATAATTGAAAATTTCATTATTTTCAGCGGTTGGAAAATTGTAAAAGTAATCAGTATAACCTTTAAAATAAAGTAAAATATTTATCGATTTTTTAAAATAAAACTACAGCTAAGGAAAGCAGTAAAATTAAAAAGAAAAGCTTGTATTGGGACAACAAATAAAAAAAACCAGCCAAGGATTACTTTTATACAATTTTTTTGGAATTCCAGGCGGTATTTTACGATGCCATATAAACATTTTTTGAAGTAAATTCAACCTTTAAAAATTGTACTTTGGCTTTTATGATTTGCCTTAAGAGGAAGACAAAAAAGAAGCAAAAATTGTGCCTAAAAGGAAAAACACAAATACAAGATACAAATGAAGATGCCATAAAAATGTTTGAAGGAATAAATATAAGAATGGGATGAAGGCTGTTAGAGCTATAAAAGTAACATGTATACTAAGTCAAGTACAGTATCAAAGATATCGTGGTTTTTTTGAAGGATCAAAAAAAAATTAAATAAACATCGCAGAATACAAATACATTTGACATACATACTTCCACATATATCTTGCTATAAAAAACCCATTTGTATATTATGTTCTTCTTTTTTATAGGCAGAATTCTGCTGCTGTTTACAAGGCACGTTTGAATTTTGTTACAAGTCGTAAAAAATTGTTTCAAAAAATTTATTTTTCTCCTCAATTTGCCCGTTAAAGAGACTTAAGTCATAAAAATTCTTATTCTAATGCATTGTCGGCTTAAAATTTGATATTGTAAGTTTTTTGGTTTTTTAAGACTTTACGAGTGTTTTTAGCAAAGTACAGATGTCCTTGTTTGCCATTAAAATGTTGACAAATATGATTATGTACTTTAAATGTACCTCGTTGTTATGGCTGATGCTGCACTGTCCAGCATTTTTAATAAAACTAATTTTATTTTTATTATGCACAAGATAATCATTATCTGCAGTTATATCTTGAAAATGTAATAAAAGTATGAAAAAAACGCTTAAATTTAAAATTTAATTTTTATTAAAATCTGCATAAACGTTTAAAAGTTAAAATAACTAAAGTAGAAAAAAGACGCTTATTTTTTCAAAAAAATGTAAAAAACTTCAAACTAATTCCAAATCATGACAAACTGAATCATTTATAATATAATGAAATGTAAAGCAAAGTACTTTATAATTCAGTAAAAAAATAAAAAAGTTATAACTTACATTAATATGTTAAAATAAATTGCATTATATCATTTGGATTTAATAGGATCTCTGAAATATATTTCAGAAAATAAAATAGAAGCTTTTCGTAAATAATCTTTCTTGCAAAAGTATCTATTATAACATAAATAAATTTTCAGAATTTATAGTGGTAGCGATTAAAAATTATATAGATCTACATATTTTTGTATAATAAAATAAAGGCATATACCTTTTAAATCTAATAAAACTACACCAGGCTACAGAATATTAACTTAAAAAATAATTTTATTAACATATCTAATTTGTTAGAGTAGCAGTTATGGGTTTTTCTAATAACTTAATTAATATTAAAGACAATCTATCCGCGTCGGCTTCCCTGCCCCCGTTAGATGGAAATTTAGCTCATACAAAGAGGTAAAGCAAGTAAAAACCCCACCCACCTCCAAAATTTTGTTTATCTCTTTTTAGTTTGCCTTGTACCATGTTCACATATAGACCTTAATTGCGTAATTAGCACATTTGCGCAATTAAGGCCTTAGCTGAGCTCAATTTACCATTCAAGATTTTAATTAATAAGCTGAGCAGTTAGTAGTAAATTGCTTCACAAATAAAGTTAAACTCGAAGTCCAACCCTGGTGATATTTAGTTAGTATAAAAGCTTGAAATTTTTGTTGTTGATTAATTCTAGCTAAAATGACAAAAATGTTTCTATCACACATACGGTATACACAAAGTTAGTATAACATAAACAATTCACCAATATAAGCTGGAAAACATATGTCGTAAATAAAAGTCAGCTGATCAGTTGCTCCTACCTTGTTCAATGTACCTTAAAAATGAAAATAATATTTTTTTTTTGCTGTCATATGCTAATTAAGTAAGCCTAATTAATTATGTGTGAACAAAAAACTGATCTGTTCAATTTACTTTAAATTGGCTCAATGTATGACATATGCTTAAACATGGTAAAGATAAGCTCCGCTTAGATTATATGTATCACCGCTTGTTAAAAAGAAAATAATTTTATATGCGGGTTACCTTTTCCCTTGGGCCGAATCTTAAAATATAAATATAAAATTACTTTAACGAAATTTCTAATAGATAGTCTATGGCCATTTAGTAGCCTAAAAAAATATAAACTTTTCTATTTTATTATATTAGTACACGTTAGCAATATTTTTGTATCTGTAATTTTATACCTGTGACTTAAGCATTACTGGTCACTAAACATAAAATTTAAAAGTAACTGCTACCGCGATATTGTTAGTGTTAATTGTGTAAAAGATATGTAAAAGATATATTTTTTTCTATTCTTGTGAAGTAACTACTAACTGTGGTTTTGTTCCTAGACTTGGTTGATTTGTTGGCAACAACATCGCTAATTCAATTTCCAAACTTTATATAAATTACATTGTGGTTCGTGGAAAAAATTAACTAAAGTAAGCGATTGATTGAAGTTGTTACTTCACATTTGGTATATTATTTAATATAACATAGCTTGTGAAGTTACTATTAATATATTTGGGTTTTCCAGTAAAGTAACTATTGCCTGCGATGTTAATATTTTAATTTATAATTTATTTTAAAGTAAGATATTCGTTTTTAAAATATTACAAACAGCGATATCCGTCAATGTTTATAAATCACTTTCACTGTTCACAGTATTCTTTAAAAATCTATGAATAGCTCAACTCTACCTTATTATATATCAGTTTCTATTGTTCTTACATTTAAAAAGGACGTATTATGCTTTTATACACTGTGTGATAAAACCGAGTTACTGATTAGAATACTGCACTTGGTGCTGCCAATCTAATCTAAGTTATTTGGATACTACTATCTACTGGCAGGATGTTTGATCTACCAGACCTGTGCTGCTGAGCCAAAATTAGTTGAAGTGGTAGTAGCTTCGACTACGAGGCTTAAACGTAGACTTTTGCTGGTATTAAGCGAAAAAAGGCATTTTGACTCTTGGTTCTGACCTATGTTGTGGCCTATGTGAGAGTATCGTGTTGATTGGTCGTTTAGACACAAAACGCGGGAAAAGGTCTGGCTTAGTATGGGGTTGCGTTAGAAACAAAGTCAATGACCCATATATTAAAAAGGGGTTTTGAAGGCCTTTATTCTTCTCCCACGGTATGCTTCGCATTAAAGTGCATGACTCTGAATTAGCAAAAACCGCAAAATGGTATCCACGAGAGCCGTGATTGATTTACTGTATCCACCCTGTGCGAAAAGCAACGTGGATTATTGCCCTCTATTACTCACATACGACAGTAGATAAGATTTTAATGCATAAGAGAGTCTTCAGATATGCTTTCCATTGAAAATAAAAGCCAATGCGTTCGTACGCAGGGTATTAGGAAACTTAAGAGAATAACAGACATAGTAAATAAATATAGTAGGGTTTTTTTCCACCCTGGCCATGTGCAAGGGCAGAAAAACTCCTTTAGTTTGATCGGAATATTTTGCTCATTCCTGGTTAAGTTGGGTAGGGGAGGGATCGAATGTGTCTCTGCAGCATGGTAAGGGCCTGAAACGTTTCCTGGTCGTGTTGTGGAAAGAGATTCAAAATTTATAATGTCGCTGCGCTACTATAAAATGGTTAAGAATAGACAGATGATTCTGCTCAAATACTACGGAATGGGAAAGAAGAAGGTAGCCGATGCCAAGGTAGGGAAAGACCGGTATGTGATTAAGTAATAATATTTCTACACGGACCGGAATCCAAATTTGTGCCACGGAAATTAGAAAGTCCCAATGTTTAACGGTCTGATTGATAGTTTTGACTATTTCGCAAATACACGTGGTACCTTTGGTTATCCTTTTGATTGGTTGTAGGTAGCTAAGGTTTTGTACTGAAGCTTGACTCGTACGACTGTCAGGGTGATTATCTTAAACGGTCTTACATAATGTTAACCTCAATGTTCTGGGAATCAAAAACTTATGAAGGCGATCGGCTGACTACATTTGCAGAAATATTATTTTTTTTCTATTTTGTCCACATATATATGGACAAAACTATTGCAAAAGCAAGAGATTTTTTGTAAAGAAGCATTTTCTGCATACTTAAATGGTGAGATGCCAAAGCACCGGTTTTTGCACTAACTGCTCACTTTGCGCGTTTTTTTTTTGTTTGCTTTCTTATTTTATATCCTTAGTGTCACACTGGATGTGTCGGCAGCTATTCGCTAGATAGTTTCGGAAATCATTTTACTGAGAAAAGTGAAAAATAAATATCTAAGTGTCATATAGCCTACTGGATATCGAGGAGTTTTGGAGTGTAGCCATTTTTCTTTGGATTTTTTAGCTTTGTTTAATTGGCGGCATAGACATCTGTTATGTAAAACTTTTAATTTTTTCACTTTTTCGTTTGGTAGAAGTAAGCTTGTTTTTACTCTGCATTGTGAGGGATGTAATCATTTTACTCGTATTTTGCTTATAGCTCTAACTTTTCAAAATTTTTCTTAGTGGTGGAAAGATGCTGAAATAACATGATTTCTACCTACAGTGACTAGGAAGCGGTGACGGGTGTGATCTGGCAAAGGGTGTATCTTACTGTATAAGTCGTACCTAAGACTTAATTCTACTGAAAACAGTTTTTGTAATAAAGAAAAATATTCTTGCCAAATAAGTAAAAAATACGTAGTAATTATAATAAAAACTAAAATTTTAGTCTGGCAAAGGCTGGACTGCTATTAACTACTTAGTCTTAAAATTTGAATACTTATGGTTAGTTTGCATAAGCGAAGACTCAATAATAAAATACCGGAAAAAAACGTAGCAATTCGCTAACCGCCACCCTAATGTTTTATGTTTGATAGAACACGTAATCAATTGCATAAACGCCTGCTTTGCTTGCACTTTAAATCACTTTTCAATATTCTAATAAAATTTTACGGTTTTTTCATACAAAAACAGCTTTACGGAATACTTTCTAAATAAAAAACAGTCAGTTGCTGTTATAATTTTCTAAGTGCATTAGTTTTGTTACAAACATCCGTAAAAACGCATAATACTCCTGCCGTGTATGCTTTGTGGCTTTAAGAAAGTATTGAAGTATATTTTTTGCAAATAATTTCAAGAATTTAGCACTAAGACAGTATCTTCTTATTTGAGTTATGTTCTTTCTTTATAAGGAATAAAATTATACATAAGAAGTCGTGCTAACAATATCAAGACTTTGTTCAAATTTAGCTTAACAATTGTATACCAAATGCAGAAAACGCTAGAAAATACGTTATTCACAAGGTAAAAATATAATTTAATAAGAACTTTTAAGCTACCAAAATAATCTAAATTTAAAATTTGTTATCCATTTAAACCCCCTCAACCTTTGCTCTTATTTCAAATGTTTAATTCTTATAAAGGGTCCTGCAAGAAAACTCCAACGTTCATATTTTCATTTACAAAACAACCACAAATTAGCACTGACCACAAGCTTATTAAATTTTAATTAAAATATTTTTACTCGACTCTATTTTTCTTTGAAGAAATAAAAGCAAAAGCATCGACTAAAAAAAAATGCTAAGACTTCTCCATTAACCCAAACAAAATTTATTATTAAAAAATTGTTTTTATTGTAAAATGTTTATTAAATCATAAAAAGTAAAAACAATTTCGTTAAATGGAAAAAAACATCTAACAACAATTTAAGTTAATGCTTAAGTAAAGAAAAAATACTTTAGGCTAAAATAGACAAAAAAAAAACAAATAAGAAAGTTATAACCGAAAAACCCGACCATATTATACCCCACACGTTCACTTGTTTATATAAAATGCCACCGTCTAATAAAAAAGAAAAGCAGTGGAAGATAATTTCCTCCTTTAAACATAATTCGCTAAAATAACCATTTGTGAAGGTATTGAATATTAACACTGGAAAGTTCTTCATGACAATAAGCTGTGTGAGGGAAGCTTTACTGCCGGAGAAGAGAGACTTGACTCTCTTCACTAAAATGATGACAACTGGTCGACTGGCAACACCAAAATTTAACAAAAACAATCTGGCAGTGAAGAAACACACAATGTATTTAATAGTACTTAGTAGAGGACAATAAGCTATCATTGAGGCTTAATGTGAAAGAAAGTCTTTACGCCAAATCTTACAGGCTCAATCTACACTACAGCAAGACTGTCTATAATTCGTGGTTGATAAGCTACTGATGGAAAAGGAGGACCCTTGGGCAACCTTCTATCAGCGCAAGTGCCAATGTCTGTCCTCGTGGTATCAACCGGGCAACTTCCAGTTACTGGAAGGCTAAAGGACATGGCTATTTGAAAACAATTTGTCTTGGGCTTAAAAAGATTAGTGGTTGTTAACTTACTAGTCTGGCTTAAGACAGGTTGTCCTTGTTGACGCAGTGTCATGTTACCTTGCCAATCACCGACGCAGCAGTACAAGGTTTAGAGAGTACCAATACCCTATCTGTGCTTAATAGAAATTGGTAGAAATTGACGGAAGTCGATTTCCGAGTCCTATCTGGTACCACGGTAATCAGAATAGCCCCCGTGTGCTTATGTGGTGCATGGTCTGATTATTAGTGAGGTCTCCTTTGGACTGCATGTGGTGGCTGTGGTTATCCTCAAGCGGGGCATTTGAGAACGAAAGTTAATATACTGGGGTTCGTCTTGTGCGGGCCCCAGAATGATCGCGTAAGCGGTCTTATATGAACTTAAGGTACGCAAGAAAGAGTCTTTTAGTTTTGGCGGATATATCCAGGCACTTGAGCAACTGATTAAGTAGGCTAATAGCTAAAAAGGTGTAAGCGTGCTTGGAAGTAGGTGAATAGAGAAAAGGTCTTCGGCTGGGGACGTTAGGATCTAAAACAAAATTCCTTCAGAATAGTAGCAAATATTGAAATGACCAGCACTAACATGTTGAAGCATGTGAGTGATTCGGTCCTGACTGAGAGTGAGAAGATTATGAGCATTAATTAAAGTGGAGTAATTGATTTAAATGAAAACGTATCCTATAAAATTAGCTGGGTGCCGAGTTTGTGGAGGTGCGACAGGATAAATCACAATCGTTTTCGCTTAAGGTTGGGGGCTGTTTCACAAGCGTGTGGAGATGTGTCTTGTCGGGGTGGATCTGTTTTGATTTCAAATGGTGAGGTCAAAACTGGATATGCAATTCGGGTTAAGATAGCCTTACTCCTCAGCAATGGGTCTATTATGGCTTGCACAGAGTCATGGGGGAGAAGCTACCTGGGCGGTCTAGCAAACCATTTGGGATACCAAGTCACAGGCAATATCGTGACGGTGTTAAGTCACCGTCGAATTAAGCCAACCCGGTGTGTGCTCACGTCAGTGACGTGCCGTGAGGTTTTTGTCAAGGTGTTCTCTCCTACTTTTGAACTTTTATATAACGTCTATACTCGGTTTTTCCAGGACCACGACAAGGACGTGATAGACAAAGGTCCCATTTTATTTAATTAATATTTTTTTGTTTTGAGTTTTTTTGTTTTTTGTATTTTTTTTTGTTTTAAGTTTTTTTGATTTTTTATATATTTTTTTTAATTTATGTGCTGTTTCTACAAGCCAATTGAGTAATTGTCTTAGACAATTTATGTGTATTTTGTTATTGTAACACAAACAAAATACACATAAATCGTCCAAGACAATCACTCAATTGGCTTGTAGAAACAGCACATTAATTTATTTTTATTTATTTTTTTGGGTTTTATTTTTTTTTTATAATATTTTTACTTATATGTAAGTTCAATACGCCGAGTTTTTTTTACAAAAGTTTCGATTACTTCATCATAAAAAGAATTTTTTGTTTTTAGGCTTTTAAGAAATTGTTTTTCAATTGAAATAATTGCCAATTCAGACAATCTTTCTTCATGCATTTGGTTTCGTGAATAAGTCTTAATTCTTTTAAGAGCGGAAAAGGATCTTTCTACGGAACTGGTTGATGCAGGAATTGTTAGTATTAATGTGCTCAAATTGAAAATTTCAGAAAAGGTGTCTCTTAAATCTAAATATATTAAGGTTCCAGGAATATCTTTAATAAATATTTCACGGAACTGTAAATGCGAATAATATACAACTAATTCATTTTTGAGTTTAATAAAATCAAAAAACAATCCGTAGGATTTCTGAAGACTTTCGAAAGCTTCATGGGGAAATGCACTTTGGTAATCAATATATCTCTTTGAATTTAATAGCTCCATAAATTTCATATTTTCAAAAGATCTAAACCTGGTATCCATTTGAGTGAATAAAGTATCAATTACTTTATTAAATAAGGACTTGTATCGTAATTGGAAACCATCTGAACTTTCACCCCGCTTGAAAATTGCACAAGCACAGCTTTTTGTCCGACTAAAAAGGTCATCAAACTTTGACTTGTACTCCAATATTTTTTCTTTAGTTATTTTTATGTGTTCAAAACAATATTGAATATCTAATGATTTCGTTTGAAGAATATTAAATAGAATGTCAGTAGATGCAAATATGTCATGAAACGTTTCCAACATGAAAACTGTGTTGAAAGTGCTTAAAAACTGAAGAAATCCTCTAGCTTGAATCGCATCCGCGCCCCAAGTGTCTGGATCATCTATTATCTCCTCAAATAATAATATGAGATCAAGACGGTATGCAAAAACTATATTAACAAGTCGAGATGAATAATTCCATCTCGTGGTAGCAATAGTAGGAAGTCTCCGTTTTAGAACCTGATCAAAAAATTGAGATCTCTTAGTTGAGTGGGAGAAATATGCTGACAATCCGTTCAAAGTGGTAAAAAATATGTTCACTTCTTGAATATAGCTTACTGATTGTGAAAGGACTAGATTTAAAACATGTGCATTGCAGTGTATAAACATAGCACTTGGGAACACCTCTCTAACCTTAGCCTGAGTACCATTTAAATCACTTGACATAACAGGTGCACCATCGTAAGTCTGAGCTATTAGTTTTGCTCCCCAATTCTTACTTTTTATTAAGTCAATAAGCTTTTCAGAAATGGCTTTGGCTGTACGACCATCACTTACATCCAAATACTTATAAAATCTCTCCCTCACAATACCTTTGCAATCAACGTATCTAAAAACGAACGACAATTGGGACTTTTTATTTATATCTGTTGTTTCATCTAACATTGCAGAAACAAACGTAGCTTTGTTAATCTCTATATCAATATTATTTAAAACTACAGTACCAATTGCATTAATCAAGTCATTCTGAATGTGGTTAGAAGTGCCCTTGAAATATTGTGATGAAGATAAATGACGATCTAGTTTGCTGTCATATTTGGCAATTAGGTGCAGTAATTCAATATAATTCCCTCTATTTTCTGATTTCTCAGTTTCATCGTTGGCTCTAAAAGCTAGCTCTTGTGTACCTAAAAAGCATACAGTATCTACAAGTCGTTGAATTACTTGACGGTTTTCTGAAACTTGTTCATTATGTCTTGAAACTGAAATTCGTTTTTGTTCATCAAGTAAAAAATCAACGCGCACATCTCCAAATGTTTTTAAGGATATGCTGTTATTAATATGTGCTTGACTCATTTGATGTTTTGTCATTGCCGATGTTAAATGATTTAAGTCATTATAACCTGCAGTCCAAACACCCTTTTCGCTATTTTTGGCAAAAAGCAAACAGTTCCAACAAAATAACTTATTTATAACGGGACAACCGCATAGCCAAGATTTTTCTTTATAACTAGACACAAAAAAGTGCCTAGTAAAAGTCCGGTTTTTTGAATTAACTGTGCAAGTGAGATTTGGCAAAGGTGGTGTTGGTCTACCTTTTGAAATAAAATTGGATTTTTCTTCAGTTTTTAATTGCGAAAAGGGTTTGTTTAATAAACTCTCAATTACGCAATTACATTCCATTTTAAAATTAACGTCTGCTCTTCGTCAATGTTATTCATAAAATGAAGAATTTATGACTTAAACAACACAAGTTGAAGTTCCTCACACTCACATAACTTCATACACACCATTGTTGCCACCTTTGGCTAAATTAAAAAGTTTTTTTTACTAACACTAAAAATTGGGCATACATAAGAACTTGTATTATTTGTTGTGCAAACGTTTTATGAACTGGGGGTTTTTGTTGTAAATTTAAACATAATTATGTTAAAAAAAACACATGCCTGTATTTATAATAATTATTGTAGGTTTATTAAGGGTTTATTTGGCAATTATTCCATATATATCATTCAAATACCCCTCTAATAGAACTGCAATAGTTATTATGAATACAGCCGATAGACTTGAGCTATTTTTAAATATATTTTTTTTATGTTCTTTATCATTAAAATTGGGTATTTTTCACTTTTGGAAAGTGTAACCTAAGCTGTGGGCTGGCAACAATGATTCACACATTTACTTATTCTTTGCAACACACAACTCAAACATAAAGTTTGAAATAAGAAACAATCAAGCAGGTGCTCACTTACTTAGCGCACCCTCGCTGCATATAAATTGTGGTACTTTTTTTTTTTAATTTTTTGCTTTTCCTTGTTAAATGAGTGCGCTTAAGTTTGAAGAACAACTGAAATACCCGCGGCTTTATTTTCTGTTGTGTTTTCAAAAAAAAAAGAAAAGTTTCAAACCTACAGCAACCAAGCCACTTCGTGCTGGTTAAATTGGCGAACGCTTTACTTGTATAGGTGATCTAAATTTTTTTCATGAAGTGTTTTGTTTCTTTAGTAAATTGGTGCTCTTATATTTGAAGAACAACTAGTAGATTTTAATTGTGTGTTGTTTTCTTTTTATGTTTGCTATCAAACATTTTGCTTTTTTATTATTGTTATTGTCCATATGCAAGATGAAAATAAAATGTTGGTTCAATATACATACATATGTATGTATGTGTGTATACACTTATTTCACTTCCACTTATTTATGTATATATAAATTGTAAAGCCAATAATAAAGAATTCTTAATATTTAATAATTACAAAAAAACCTAAATAGACGTAAATATTTTAGGCTGTGCAGAGAACACCTGAGCACATTAGAAGGAACGTCACTGGCTCACGTAAAGCTTTTCACATCTGTCTATAATTCGTGCTCAATAAAACAACCCTGTGACGTTGTTTTTTTTATTTTAGATTTAGTAGGGAGAGCTTTGCTAAGACGACAGGACTAGTAACTTCATATCAATTGAATCTAAGAGGGAACGGTTGTCCCAGCAGTGGTCTTAAATATAAAGCTGGGCATAAATAAAAACTATACACAAAAACAAACAAAAAATCCTAAATCTTGCCGTAGCGGTGTCAAAAGTGCGGTAAGCACGGATTTTCTTAAACCACTTTTCAGCCTCTTTGAAGCTCAAAAAATTGATTTAAGCATAAATGGGATTAATCCACAAAAAAAAACTATTTTTTTGACCAACGGAGCTTTATTAAGGAAGAAGATTTTCAAATTTTATTTTAATTTTACACATATTTAATATTTATAATTTAAAAGTCCTTCCAGACTTAGAATTCCCAGGTAAATATGTTAAGGGTAGTCAGGTGTCGTACAAAGCTATCCCTGCAAAGCTCTCGTGCTCCTCGATAGTTCAGGGTAAGCTGCGTGCCCAGATAGTGATTGAAATTTTTTGGTTTCGGCACAAAGGGTTATCGAGGTAAATGAAATGGCTGCCGATAGAAAGGGTGATGAATGTTCGAAATCCACTTCAGTTCCACAATAACAGTATTGCTCTTAGGGCCGGATCATAAGCGACTGGCTAATAACCTATTGGTGGTACCTTATTTTTTCCAAAAAAAGTTTAATGGGTCTCTCCGGACAGTATCACTGTAAGCAAGATTGACCACATTACTACGCAATTCTAACGCAATTGATTACTGGCCGAACAAAAAAAGGAAATAGGATACAACATTGACTCCAACGATTTTAAAAAGCTTGAATTTGTGGCAACAAAATAAAAAAAACCTATAAAAGGGAGTCATAATAGACACTGCTTTTTCTAACGATCCAAACGAGCTTTTAATTAAACAAAAAAATATATTTTCAAGCCAGAATGTCATGACATTGAAAAAAGGAAGCCATATAATTCCTGTTTCTTGGCTTGATGCCTTGTCAAAAAACTGCTTAGAATGTGCTGATTTTAATTAAAATATCTTTATAAATGCAATTTGTACTTTGATCACGAAAACACTAAGCCATCTAACAGGATGTGATAAAGTGTTTTTTTTTTTAAGAAGCGCGACCTGTATTTCGTTCATAAGAATGTATGGATATCCATCCGGACGGATACGCATGCTTTAATCTACCTAGAAATTGATTTTGAGTCTTCCGGTATAATAAAAGAGGGGGCGCAGACGTCATTCTTTCCTGCGCAACAAACGCCTGAATAAACGCATAATATGTCTACCACGTAGGATCTGTAGGTGTTAAGCGAATAAAATAAAACACTTAAAGAAGAAGTATACGGTAAGTAATTGTAGAAGAAAAGCAGAAAAAAGAAAGCGCAAGGCGTTGAATTATGGTCAAACACATTGTGGCTTTGTTTTGCTTTAGAGTGGGTTTTCAATCTTTATTAAAGTTAAGAAAGAAAGAAAAAACCTTTTTTTCTCCTTTAATTAAAAAAACTTAATATAACGATGTAAATATATCTTGAGTTGAGCGAGTGAAAGTAAGAAATAAAAATTATAAGTAGACATAACTTTTGCCTTTTACTATGGGAAATGGTAGGGCAAATGTTAAAAGTTAAAGTTAAATGCTGCAACAAAGAAAGATCTGCTTTGAAGTGGTAGTGTTTTTTAAAAGTGGGAAGTAACAAAATATTAAACTTATATTAAAAAAGTAATTAATATATGAATAAAAAAAGGTCTAAAAACGTAAAGAGCATATTTAAACAAACTTTGTTGCAATAAAGTTATGCCTCTTACTTGTAACTCAGATTTTTTAAGCAAAAACAGATTGGAAAACGTAAATGTTTTCAAACAAAATAAATTAGACTGACTATTTATAACTCTTCAAGCAATTTAACAAGAAAAAAATAAACTTAAAGAATTTTAGATTTAATAAATTGCACTTAAAGAAACCGTACTTTGTTTATTTACATGCAATCGTTGAAAAAACTGATTTCTTAAATCTTTAAAAAGTTTTTATTATTCATTGGAAAATTTGTCATTGACCACCACACTTTTTCAGGGTTAAAAGAAATTATTTTATCTTTGTTTCTTTTCATTCACATGTTTATATTAAAAGAAATGTATTAAAAATAATTTATTACATGAACGGAAATATTAAGTTGTGATTTGTTCTGCATGTCGCAGTTCAAGTGACGCCACACTTTTTCAAGCCGCATCTATCTTCAGAAAATAAATAAACATGAAAGTCTGTCTGTTGTTGTAGAAAACAAAAATTGAAAAACTAAATTGTTTGTGGTTGCATAAATCAAAGAAAAGAAGTTCCTTTTTCGGCTTTTCCCTCTACTTTTATTTTTTGTTTTCTTTGTCCTGCGAAGTCTTGTTGCAAAACTAACAAGATGTTGCACTGCCACCTAATACAGAATGTCCCTTTTTCCTACATGTTCTTTGTTTTTCTATATGAGTTTTTTTGTTCTTAGTCTTTTACTAACATTTATAAATTTACCCAGCAAAGTTTTATAAAAGATTATTTATGAGTTTTTATGGTGGAAATTCAGAAAATTTATAAATTGAAATCAAATTAAAAAATAATAAATACAAATTAGCATTAAAAAAAATTATTTAAAACTGTTTAAACTATATATATATATATATTTACATATACATATATATTAAAAACGTAACCAGACTAAAAACCTTAAATTTAAGAACACAATAATGTTTGCTTGGCAGCTCTCAATGTCTTCAGTAGTTGGGCTGCAAGCTTCCAGAAACCTACACATAAACTACGAAAAAGACAACAATTTATTTGTTGTTCGTCTGTGGTTCTCTTGTTTTGTCCTTTTCACCAAAAGCGTTCTTACAATTTTGGTAATTTGTGGCTTGAAGCATGTGCATCTGCCATGTTTTCACATACAAGCTTCCTTATTAAAAAGAAAACAAGAAAACAAAATACAACAGACTTGTGATGTCGGCCGAAGTATGGAAATTCCTTTTCTTAAACACCCTACGGAATTTACTGTTCGCCTATAAATTATTTTTATTATATATAAAAACTTTTAAAATAAGTATACAGAAAACAACTTATTTGATATCTCTGTGCAAATTTAGAAACAAAGTCAGAACAATTTAAAGGAATTTTATTGCGGAATCTTTAACTTTTTATACTGAAAAATAAATGTAGCTGATTATTTTTAAGTAATGCTGAAATATTTCCGGGTACTTTCTTTTCTTTTAGAGATAAAGGAATTATTTCGAAAACCAAAACTAATTTAAAATACGCATCAGAACTGGAAACAAAATTCGTTTAACTCAAAACCGTGTATATTTGTTTAGTTATTAAATAACAAAGCGTGGAAAATTTGGTTTTTTTTTTGGCCGGAAACAAATCTTAAAATAACAATTGCACTAATTCATGTATTTAGTAAAATTATTTAAATTTTTTATTTAAAAAAGCCGTATCTTAATTATTTTTGATTCTAAATAGACAAAGAAGAGCATTGAACGTTAGAGTGGAATTGCGGATTTTATTTTTAAAGTGTATGTCATCCGGATGTCTTCCGTCAAATTAAACACGCTAGTAAGGGAAGTTTTGCCTGTTGACGTGGCCGTTTAGGTGAAAGTGAGATTTTTTGCTCCAATAAATTGGATTTCTTTCAGTTCCTAAACGATTTTATGTTTTAACATATAAAACAGCGAGGCTGTTCTTTAGCGTACTTAAAATCTCGGGGTTTCATGTTAACTCCTTTCAACCTGTTTAATGCATTTGAGAGTCCTTGAAGATTGACTGGGCCCTAGCCGTGGGACATTCATAGTCGAAGCAGTTATGCAGAATCTCTGCACCCACGAACGAATTTAATTTACACTTGGTCCATCATGTATTCGGTAGGTCAGTGGTAAGTGCACGAGTCTACCAGTCAAATGGTTGTAGGTTTGATTCCCCCCAGAGACCCTAGTAAGTCTGCTCCACAGCAAACACGTGATGCTAACTCGACCACTGCGACATTGTGGCCGACAAATCCGCATAATCGATTATTCCAACTGCGCCAAGCTCCTTCCGCACCGTTTATTACTTTTTGAAATAATCGTTTTTAAAAATATGAATTTGCCACCAGACACCCTGTACCTCTGATTCATCATAAGTAATACAAGTAAAACTGTTAACAAATTTTAAATAATATTTGAAATCGAAAAAATTTATATTTATTTTTATTTATTCGGCAAGAGTTAAAAATGATTATGAAATTAAAAATCAGGTACACGTTTTTTTACGTTTTAATAAAAATTGCATGCCCGCCACATTTTCTAAAAAGCATGCTTTTTCTTAAAATTATTATTTTGTAAAATTAAGATGTCAAACGCAATTTTAACAACAAAGTAAAATAATACATGTACTGCTATGACTAAGTTACCGATTGTTGTTGCTAAATAGTCTATTAAAAAACGACTCCAGTTTTAGACATTTTAGAGTCTACTAAAAATTTCAGTAATGAAAAAGCTTCTGGATTAAATAAAATTAAAAATCTTAAAATCTACCCTGCTTAGCACAGATAATAATTGTTTTAACTTTTAATGCCATATTACGGCCTGGAAATTTTTTGCCAAAACGAAAAGCTGTCTTGGTAAAAATTACTCTTTAATGTAAAAAGGAGCCTTTAAAACGAGGGTCTAAGAAGCCTATGATGCCAACTTTGTCGAATTTGTTCGAGAAGTTTCTTAGCAGCATTTCTATTTTCAACTTGGGTTTGGACTGCCACGTATTACCTTCGAACAATCCCACAGGTTAATACAGGTTGTAAGGAAGCGTTCGAGGAGAAGAAATACTGACGTGCGCTTTTTACTTATATATTTCAAGCTTTCGGTTAGGTACGGCATGAATGCTCAGCCAACCTAAAACCAAAGTTGCTGGTGAATCTTTATATCCTTTTCAAAAATAGCATAACCAGCCGACAAGGATTTTCAAGTATCATTAGTTAAATTTAAAATCCTAAACTATGTGGGCCAGAATTTAAATAAGTAGAAAAACATCCGAATCCAAACGCTAGAAAAGTTTACCGACTCTCGATTGTGCACCCTATATTGCTCTTAAATAAAACCCGAAAAAAATAAATCAATCAGTTTAATATTTTTTTAATTTTTTTTAAACTAATATTTGGATCTTCCAACTTAAGCAAATCTAGTAAAACTTTAGGTCGACTTAGGACAATACACCAATTTTTTTCACCAGTTAAGAAAACGCCACACATTTCTTTGTTTTTAAGTTTATTCCCAGAATTTTAATGATTTTATATAAATTTCTTATAGATTTATCTGTTTCACTATCAACAGCCAACGAGTGCTACAACGAGATTATTTTATTTGACTATTTGTTGTATTGAAGACGACCATTCTAGAGCATTTCATTCAGTTGGTGCTGGTGTACAATTGTTTTTATGGGAGATGTTTTAAGCAGCTTTGTGGCATTGCGTCTAGCATTTATCATTTTTATTACTTGTATATACATAAATACAACAGAATTGTTTATTTCTTAATATTTATTTTCTTAAAGAAAAATTTTCATCGTCGCCTTTAAAATGCTTTGTTTTTATTTCATATATCTTTTTGATTCATTTTCTTTTTTCTATTAAAACAAAAAGATTAAGCAACAGCAGAGACAAAATAAATGTGCAGACATAAAACTTGATAAGATGTTCCTGGCATACAAAAAATAAATACAAAGAAAAATTTAAGAACCATGACTGGTTAACAAAAAAATTCCAGTCGCAAAAGTAAAAACTTGAACTTGACTTTATAGTATTTTGGGTGTAAAATTTAATTTTGGTGTTTCGTAAATAGAATTCAGTTGTGTATGTACTTGTTTGAGTTGCACAGGAAGTCGTTTGTGAACTTTGTCTTTCTTTTCTTTTTAAATGATTTTTTTTCCTTCATATCTTTTTTTTAATTTGCTTTTTTCTGAATTTTTATTTTCATGTAGTTCTTCTCATTCTCATTGTACTCTTTTGTGTGGGCAAACAGTATTGCTTTTATATACATTTCATTTCTTGTTTCTTGTTCTTTTCAGTTCCTTCATTCTTAAAGCCGGCAATGAATCTTGTTCATGTATTTTCTTTTTGTTTCGTTTTTCCTTATTTAACGCTGCAATGGAGCGAATAACTGCTTCTTCATATGTATAACTTTTTATGTGCCTAGTGGAAAATGTCTGTCCGTCTGGCTGAAACCAGACATTTTAATATTTACTGTCAAAAGAAAGATTCTATTTAAGTGACCTTATGTTACCATTTATATATTAGGGAATTGATTTCAAGGTTTTATATAGCACACCTCAATAAAATCAATAAAGACTGCTTGTTTGTTAATTGTTCCAGGTCGTAGTTAAAAATAGTGCAAGCGAGTAAAATCAAAGGAAAAATTTTCATCAGGAGTTTTATATTATAAATATATTAAAATGTTTATATATAAGATAGCGGATATTTCGAATCCTTCAGTTTAATCTTTTAGACAAAGAAATCAGTAAAATATCTCCCCTGAACAAAATGAATCGATTTGCGCTTGACCAACGTTGCGATTTATTCAAAATTTAAAAAAAGTTAATAACAACATACTTTCAGATGAAGCTAATTTCAATCTTGGTGGGTATGTTAGTAAGCTTTATTGCCATATTTGGGGCTCAGGAAACCCAAACGTGGTTTTAAGAATCCAATGCAAACTATACAGGGGACTGCTTGCTGCGGCTTGGGGAGCGGAGATTTTACTGGCTCATATTTTATTGGAAATAAGAACAGCTCAACCAATTCGGTCAATGGAGACACCTCTGGCACCGTCATAACCAATTTTTTTGTGTTTGGCTTCAACATAATGGTGCATGCTGCCACAATAGTTTTATTAAGTACAATGTTTGTTGGTTATTTAATTAGCCGAAATGGTTATATTAGTTCTCCGCTAAGAAGCTGATATTTTACACCGACGTGCTATTTTCCATGGAGTGCCGTACAGAAAAGTTTTTTCCGAGCAAACAGAGGCAATTGAGCATTTAAAGACCAACGTTCGTGATGCCATTGCCGACATGGAGCTCCATATACTCAACAATGTGCTCGAAAATCGGTCCGATCGAATGGGCCAGCCACGGCAACTATTTGAGTGAGATAATATTTAATTTCTAACAGGAGAAGTTGTACTTCACAACAAAAAAAAAAAAATTTGGCAAAATTTCACACCGGTTTTGTTTTTATGTATTTTTAAATTTATATTTTTTAATGGCTTAGTCTTTATATACAAATTTGAACAAATTTTTGATTATTATATTGGAACTACAACTAGAATATATTCTATTTTGAAAAAAATTCCGTAAAGTTGTTAACAAATATTTTACTTTCTTCAATTTAACTCACCTTACTATGGCATTTTAATTCTGAAAAAGAGAAAAAATACGAATTTAAAACGGGTTTTAATAATTTTTTATTTTCAAATATTCTTAAATAACTTCTGCGTTAAATAAACATTGCGGATGAGGAATATTAATTACTCATACGCATCCAATTATTTCCTTAATATACATACATATCGTCATAATTCAAAAAAGCTTTTTTCGGATTTAACGGTGCAGAATTATAAGTAATGTTATGTTTTTTATTGTGTATAAATTTTATCTTTCAATTATTTTTACTATTTGCGTTTGGGGATGCCGCTTGTTTTTTCTAGTAGATGTAAGCAAATCGAAGTTTTCAAACGCTTTGTTTTAGATTTTTTTAAATTGTGACGTTGTCTCAGCAAACGAGCGATATATGTATATAATTGAAACCTTCACACACAAAATCGCATTTCAGCTTTCTTTAGAAATAAACAAAAAACCAACATAATTAAAAAATAAATTAATTAATAAAATGAAACGCATGCACTGCAGTGTTGTCAATTTAAAAATACTGCCATAGATAATTTTATACAACGATTAAAATTACAAGCAAAAAAGCAAAAAGTTAAAATGTGGAAAAAAAATAAATTGAATACATAAATACTTTAAGTGAAATGACAGCGCTTCGCTGGCTGACATTGTACTTGAAAATTTATTATCGTAATTTTACTTTTTCAATAAGTAACACAAATATTTCGTTACCCCCAGGGCACATGAAGACGTATACTTTTCATACTATCATCTCAGTGTTTTTTTTAAATAAAAGGAATAAAAAACATAACTTACGCACTTGACTTTGTAACGTAAATTTATATCACAACAGTGACAAGCCATGGCATGCTCCTGCACAAGCTGTTGCAGCACATCAATTTTAAATTGTTATTTCTGTAATACCTTTGCCATGTATAATAAAACTCAACCGTTTTTGTTTTTCAAGCAATGTCTGTAATAAAAATAATTGCCAAAGGATGCAGTAAAGTCAACTTTATGTACATCTTTTTAAAAAGTCAGTCAATTCTGACACTTCAGTTTTTTGTTTTGCATTATTGTTTCTTTATTACTTAAGCCATTATAATTTATTTTAATATTTACAACAAAGAAAAAGGACACAAAGCTAAAAAGAGTGTGAGCATTTTTTTAATTTGTGAAAGTTATGGGTAATGCATACGGTTTTTTATTTATTCTTGTTTGTTGCTTTAACTAACTTTGCGACTAGGGCTTGGTTTTGCAGTTTTTTCTAAATATAACAAAGCAATAAGATCTATATATGTACTTATAATGTGAATGGGAAGTCGATTAAACGATGCTTTTTTGTCCATCTGTAAAAATCAGGTTTCCAGGGGAAATTCAAATCCTAGGGTTTGGGCATTTACATAATTACTTTAATAATATAAATAAATGTTTGTCTGCAAAAACGGTTAAATTGACCCACTTTTATGCATAGCCAGCCTTAGACAAAAAACTTCATGTAACAAATTAAAACAAAAAATATCTTCCTAAATAATGTTGCCCAAAATATAACAAAAACTTAAAATAATACAATTCTTTTTCTGTTATCAAAAAACGTTAGGAGTAGGCTCTTTTGACTTTTGCCTTATTTCTCGAGAAATAAGAAGAATCATAGACTCGAGCTTGATAGTTATAAGCTCTTTTAACACGAATGAACTTTTTTAAAATTTTCGATGCGTCATCTCGAAACCTTTAACAGATGTCGACTTCCAACCTTCATAAAACAAATTCATTACAATATCTAAATTTTTCAGAAAAAAAGAAACGGATGGAAAATAGCATGGGAAATGCTCGCTCCCTAAAAAATTTTTATGACATTTTGATACGCCATAGTTTCTATAGTTTTACTGCATTTGACCTAAAACCGTATACCTTATGGAAGAAAATTGGCTGAGCCAGAGCTTTGAGGGCGCCATTCCTATATAAATGAAGTAAATGAAAGAATTTTCTAGTAATCTTTAAATTTGAATGCCCATAGATATGTATCAGTTTGTATTAATAACCAATTTTATATAACATGATTATTGCATACATATTTCCCTATATAAGTATCTCAGTATATATAAACCCACTTTTACCACAGAGTATTGCACAATTACCTTAATATCTGTGACATAAGTTTAGAAAAAAAATCTTTTTGAATTGAAGCAGGAAAATAAGTTTTCTTTTAAAATTACAAAAATTATTTGAAACATTTCATTCGCTAGATCTTAGGAACTACAACGAAAGTAAGTAGTTCACGTATGGTACTCAGATATTGAAATAAAACAAGTTGGATAGGAGCAGTGCAAGTGTTAGCCCCAATACAAATGAACCATTTTAAGCTTTGATATGGTAAATCTCAAAATTTAAAAACTTATATATTTAGTTTAAAGTTTCGTAAAGTTATTATTGATCAAAGAAGCAGGATTTATTATTCGGTAATGAAACTTGCTTACGTTGGAAGGAGGGGCAGTGCCCCATAGCTGCATCCCGTGGCACCAATTTCGTTTTTAAATCGATTTTTAATTTAGAGTTTTACAACAGACATAAAATAAAAAGTTTCTACTAATAAGAATTAGAGCTAAGGCCGATTTCAGTTTAATATTGTCGCCTTTGCCTTTATACTTATCTGACTACCATTAAAGTTGACATTTTTAATTATAACTGTGCGGAACAATTCTTTGCGAAGGGTTAATGTTATGTGGCTGAAATTTGCTTTTTATATTCTTGATTATATTGCTTTGACTACTGCTTTGGTAATATGATGTAGTAGTTGGTTCAACTCCCCTAAAGGTATAATAAATATAATATTCGGAATATACCTATATATTAACGAGTGCGCACGGTTTGTTGGCATTCTTACTGTACAAGCAATGTACGAGAGTAAGCCTAGTATACTATCTTCAGGTACAATACAGTCAAGATCGCAGCCAGCTTTAGTTCAAGAATTTTTTCGTACAGTAAAAGAAAAATTATTTTCTTTGCTATGAAAGACAGCTCCAAAAGCGTTTTGTAACTGATTTTATTAAAACCTGGAGCTCTTTTAGCATTAAAGTTATAAATAGCGTCCATGAAAACTAGCATTTGGATTTATAATTTAATAGGTAGAGGGTTTCTCATCATTGGAAAAAACTGTTTTGCATTTAGTTGAGCTAAGTAAAAGAAGAACGTTCAGCTGCTTAAGGCCTGTAAGCCAATTGATATCTTCCGGAATTTTTAAACCAACTTACGCATGAGAGAAAATTCCTAATAACCGAATGATCGTTTGGTCATTTTTACCCGATCTTTTTGAAGGAGTGAGCTTTCACCCAGTATTTTTACATCTATTCGAAATTTTAACTACGAGCTTTAAGGCAAGCAAATGTGCAGGATGACAGGGAGGTAGAATGGAGTAACCAGATATTGTTTGAAAAAGCAGTTTCTGTTTCAGGACCAACATTTGTTGACGCTTTGAGAACTTCAATCGATATACTTTTATAGTTGTTAATAACACATAAAGGCAAAAAAACAAAATTTTCATGGTCTTGTTTTGGTTTTAATTTTTTTAATAACTGAGAAACTTTGCTTTTTCTTTACCAAACTGTTTCAAACAAGTAATTATACAACAAATAATTAATTAATACAGTTTCTTTTTTAAAGAAGGAATAAAACATTTATTTTTTTATTTGCATCATTTAATTTTATGCCGATACTTAATGCAAATTTAAAACTTTAAAAATGCGTAACGAAAGAAATTTTAATATGCCTTTTGATTTACATTTTTATGATTGAACCTTTTAAAAAGAGTTTTAACACCAGCTTTATCCATTGTTCAGTGTAGCAGTGAAGAGGTCCTTTAGTTATAAAATCGCCAACTACGAGGAAACAGAAGCCATGTATTTTTTATGTTACACAATTTCCAGAAATTATAAATAACGATGTCATTGTAAATCATTTTACGTTTTTTTTTACTCACCTACACCAGAGAAGACCGAAAAGCAACATACAACAATTACTTTATATAGTACGCAGTTCTTTTTTTAATAATATTTCAGATGCAGACGCACAATCAGCAAAAATAAAATTTCCAAATTATCTTCATGTAAGAGTGTTTGTTTAGTGCAAGTTGTTTCTGCCAAGCCAGCAAAATTGGACAACATCTGTACGTCATCCAATAGAAACATCTGCCCAATTGGCAGAATTCTTAACGAATCCTATCAGGTTTCTGATCAAAAAACATAAGAAGAGGTTGACACGAAATCTGTCAGATACTTCGCAAGAAATTCTTAGCCGATGTATCTAATACAAGACAATTCTGGCAAAGAATCGAATAAAAATCTGTTGAAAAAACTAATTGTTTCGTAGGTATTCGTAATTTAAAACGGGGTTTAGGTATTTTGTAAATTTGTTGTGTACCTTTTTTATATTTGATTGCTTTTCAATCATTGTTTGCACGCACAACCCCGTGATTATGTTTTGTGAAAGATGATGTCCCTTTTGCTGGAAGTGAAAAAAGTAATTTATCACAAGATAAGAAAAGAGAAACAGCGAACTAATAACCAAAACAACAAAAAAACACAAGTAGATAAAGAAGAATAGACAAAAATAGGCGATCAAAAATATTTTTTTAAGAAATACGTTAGATATCCGTATAACTCAATTCAGATTTTTACCAGATTAGTATGTTTCTTACAAACATTGTCGGTCAAGTTTGCATGCTGGGTTGGCACTGACAATGAAGTTTATTTTTAATACAAAAAATACAAAACAACATAGCACATACATAATTAAATGAGTAAATTTAACAATGAATTTTGACACATTCAGCATTGTTAACAATATAAACAAGTCCTGGCATCATGAGCTGATTCCCAATATTATGCTGCCAAATAAAAAAACACATCAGGCAAAGGTGAACGCATAAATAACTGTTCATACCCTTCACATAAGAACAAGGGTATATATCAGTTTGTAATTCCGTTTGTAATTTCTTTATTCTCCATTTGCGACCCCAAAAAGGTTATATATATGCTGGATCCTTATAGATTGGGAAGTCAATATAGCCAAGACAACCCCCGACGCTGAACGGAGTGGTTCTGACTTTATCGGATAGTGCAAAATATATAGGAGTCATTCTAGACAGTCAGCTGTCCTAAAGGCCAAAAGGCCAAACGTAGAGGCGAGAGCAGCGAAGGCGCAGGCCGCGATGTACACTGAAAAAATTATTACTGTAAAATCAACTGGAAATCTACTTAAAATAACTGGATATTCATTTAAAAACCGTCCAACAATATATTCATTAAAATTAACAAAATATTTCATTTAAATTCAGACATCAAAAAATTAACTGACATTTTCGTCTAAAATTAACTAGATTTTCTGTCATTTGCAGCAAAACACAAAGTATCAGAAAAAAATAACAAAATTATATATTAATAAAAAGTAACTGACAAAATTAACTTCAACTGAAAATCAGTATTTTTGTTTAGCTGAAGCTTTGAATAACCCTTCAATTCAGTTAAAAAAAATATTGTATTCAAATTTAACTGTTTTTTCATTTAAAAACAACTTTACGGAATACTTCCTAAATAACTTACAGTCAGTTACTGTAATAATTTTTTGAGTGTATGTGTGCAAACGCGCCATTGGTAGGACCTAGGGGATTCAGTCCCCGTAATATAAACTGGCTCTACAAGACGGTAATAGAACCGGTTCTCCTTTATGGAGCCATGGCCTGGTGGAAGGCTATGGACTCTGTCAAGAATCGTTTGCGTATTGAGAGAGCGAAGCGCAGTGCGGCGATTTTGATAACAGGCGCAATAAGGACGACTAGATGACTTTTGACCCTACTCAACTGGCTTCCAGCGGACCTTCTAGCGAACACCGCGATAAGGCTGCATGCTGTGGGGGGATGGAAGCACAGGACATGAGGCCACACGAGTATTATCGTGACTGTCAATTTTGTTCCCGATCTGATTAACTACTGCACACCAGAACCTTTTCTCTCCAGGAAATTCTCCTTCGTTGTTTCGGAGGGAGGGGCAGTTGAATTGATCTCCTCAGGACCTGTCGATCTGGAGATATACACGGATGGGTCTAAGGACAGAACTAGTGTTGGGGGAGGCATATACATTATACAGGCAGTAGTCCGGATTTCATTTAAACTCCGGACGAATGCAGTGTTCTGCAGGCTGAATTGTCGGCGATAGGCAAGGCGGCTAACTGGCTACGGTATTACAGGATATTCGGCAGGAATATCGAGATCTTCACTGACAGCCGTGCTGCAAGCAGGTACATTACTGATGTATATTCTACATCACAACTAGTTCGCAAATGCCGGGCACCCTTAAACTGGATGGGGATGCATTCTAACATCACCTTAGCGTGGGTGAAGGGACATGGGACCAATGCGGGTATTTGTGCTGATAATGCACTTGCCAGAAATGGTGCTGGATTGGATGATCGGGCAATTGACCACTTTTGTGGCATCCCCCTCTCCTCTTGCAAATTTCGCGTGGATGAATATTCTTGGAGAATTGCAGAGGCTAGAAGGTCTGATGAACCCAGATGTGGAACTACTCCGATAACCTAGCAGAGGATAGATCCGGGCCGTTCCAGGTCTCTCCTTGATCTGGATAGGCGGAGTATAAGTTACAGAGTGGCCGCAATCACCGGCCACTGTCAATTTGGCACCCATGCCGAAAGATTTGGACTGTCTTGGAACGACTTCTGTAGAAGCTGTCAAGACAAAAAGGAGGCTGAGAGCATACAGCACCTTTTGTGCTTTTTTTCCGGCATTGAAGGAAATTCAGACCAGGCACTTTGGTATCGGCAGAATTGACAGTTTGACGAAAATTGCCAACGTTGGCCATCGTTGGCCTAACCAACCTGGCGTCCTTTATCAGGGATAGCGGTTGGTTCGAGGACAGTGACCAATACGGGGCGACTACCGCTGACCATACACAATAACTCTCTATATTTATTTCTATCTGATCCAATTTAATCTAATCTATCTTTTTCTTTTTCTTTCCCAGGTATCAAAAGGGACCGAGGAAAGCGACTCAAGTGGGCACTACATTTGCTTCATCACCTCCGCAACCGCCTGTTCTACCTAACCTTACATAGTTGAACATACTGATATATACCCTTATCACTTATGTGAAGGGTATACGTATTGCATGCCTGTGTGGTTGTATTTTTCAGGTGTTATATAGTTTAAACTTTATTGTACAAAATACCACCTAGCCTTAGCAACAGTGCTTAAATCTAATAAAATTTAAGTATATTAATATGTTTTTTATTTGAATTTTCTTTGTTGTGCTTATAAAATTTTTAACAGTCTGGTTGTTTGCTCATATTTTGTGAATGTAACTAACAGTCACACGGCATGAATATAAACAACATCCTTGTTTTTTTAACTGCCTTAAGGCCAAGCTGCATATGAAAAATATTTAAAATTTTTTAAATGAAATTAATATGGATTTTTTTCACGAATTTTAAAAATATTTTGTGGTTTTAATATCAAAGTTTTTTAAAAAGAAATGAAATGAAAAAAAATTAAAAATAAATATTTAAAATTTAAAAAAAGTAAGAAATTGAAAATCTTGTGCTTTATGAACATTTTCTCGAGAAATATTGATTGTTTTTTATTTTTTGTTTTGTTTAAAGTTTTAAATTATTTAGAGTCAATAAATAGCAATTATTGTTTTAATGAATTCACAGATAAGTATAGTCATATATTTAAAAATAGTAACTTCAGAATGACTTCCTGAGTCGATTTAAGAATGTCTGTCCAGTCGTTCGTCTGGCTAGGGACCCAAGTGTTCTTTTAAAAACGCTACAGCTGAAAAATTTGAAGATATTACGATGATATTTGGTACAGATAAGTTTTTAGCCCCCATACAAATATCCTACCGAAATAAGCATTTTGGGCTTCAAGTGACTCGAACATTACTTCACATTCTTAAAATCTTTAGAATTGCTTTGCCACCAACTATTATACTGAATAAAAATATTATGTTGATTTTCCATAAAGCCCCTTTACAAATATGGTAGAGCTTGACTGACTTTAACTTTCTTTCTTGTTTTAAAATTGATTTTTAACTATTTTAAAATTATTTTGGATATAATTGAGTCTAAAAAATTAACACAAGCCGCATCTATAATATTAGTTGTATAGTTTCAACAAACTACATGTCATAGTTTTTTTGTACTTAAAATATTCTATTGAAAATACTAAAAATCCAATAATATATCTTAGTAAGCAATTCATTTTAAAGTAATTAGTTCTTGCAACTTTCTGACTGTAAGTTTTCTTACTAATTACTATAAACAGCTTAAATATTAGTTATATTCTATTAAAGTGGCAACTTAACCCAATGAGTATTAATTAAAAACACTTGAATACATGCTGCATGTGTATGTATGTATTTTATTGCAATTAAGTAGTGAAATCCAGGAAAAAACTACTTGATTACTTGCTCTTGATGACTATGTCCACATGAAGGATCTCAACTAATACAATCAACATCCTTTCTATCTTTTCCGGTTAAAAGCATGCATGAATTACGATGTTTACGGCTAAAGTATTTCGCCGTTTCATTTCCACTAATGGCAGCAGCAAAATATATCGTCAACATCATTCTCATTATCATCAAACTGTTATCCACCAAGGAAAGTGCTGTTACAAACAAGGCACCACAACGTGTAAAAACTGGACACTAGAACGAATGAACGAACTCCCATTTCCGGTGTTAATGAACTAAACATCCTGTTTAACTGATGGTGTTGTTGTTATTCTTATGATGATAACAACGGTTTTCAGATTAACTAAGTATTGAACGTTAGTAGCACAATCGACAAGACAATAAAAAGAGAAACACGAGAAAAAATGAATTAAAAATAGAATAAAATAAAATCATGAAAACTTTGTTCCGCCATAGAAAAATTGCAAAAAAGAAAAAAAGTAAAAAAAGCGCACAAAAATGTTTAACGAAGCATAGTTAACAAAATGAAATAAGACAAAAAAAAGGAGGAGGAAATAATGAAAAAAAGATAATAAAATTGCACATGACGACTTAACTATATTGAAAATAACAATAGAAAAAAATTATTCAAATGCACTGAATTAAAAAACTTTTAGTATTTTTCCTCTAAATATTATCTCTAATTAGAAAATCTTTAAAATTTATTAAACTTTAAAAATTAAGTAAAACTTCAAAAGATGAGTATTTTTATTAAAAACTTATGACGAAAATTTATTTTCGTGGCACCAACCGAGAGAAATGTATTTTTAACCCCTTTAAAACTTCTCATCAGCACTCTTTGTTTGGTACTTGGGTGCTGGTAGAAAACGTCTTCTATTCGAGTTAAAACGAAATTCACGGACTGCTATTTGATTAACTCCAGGCAACACCTTTTTAAATTTTGTTTATTATTCTAACTTTCTGATAATTATAATTTTTGCCATATTTTGATTGAAATTAGGGCAGTTCTGTGGACGGTGTTTTAGAATATCCAGTCATCTGCTCTAGCCTCTACTTTGTGGCGACTTTTTTCCTTATTTTTTAAACAAAAAACTTTACAAAATTGAGCGCTTCCTTTATTTAAAAAAAACTCACCATCAAAATACCTTACAAAAACTTTAAAATATAGCGTATCAAACATTCTCTTGAAATTTTTCATTATAAGGAGACTGCTCATTCTCATATCCAATTTTTTTTTTCTAAATTATAGACATTGTTATTCAGCTACTTTTGAAGGTCACAGAATTTATAGTTTCCGAGATATTGTGCATTAAAAGTTTCATAAGAATAGTTCACTTGTATGGGGGCCCTTTTTTACAAATACTTTTGGTATGACAAATAAAATCGGTCGCTTTTATAGTTTCTGCGATATTTGTGAGTACGTTATTTTTTTCTACAGTAAATTTCTATAATTTTGAAGCACTGTTTTTGCATGAAATTTTATGAGATCTCATCTTTAACTTGCTACATAGAACCGTTAACAATATTTGATATTTTCAGCTCCCTTCCATATTATAATTTTTAATATTGTGCTTAAAAACATACCCAAAATTAGGAAGACAGAAACTTTTGATGTTCTAGACATTAAAACCCCCGTTTCGATTTTCGTTGTATGGAACACGTTTTCTTGTGCCGACAGAGAAATAAAGTAAAAGCTACTGAGCACAAAAAAATAAATCTTAAGCCTAGTACGGATTTTCGTTAGTTAAGTACAATTTATTTTGTACGAATTTCTTGCTTTTAGCCACAATTAGGCCAAAAAAAGATTGATTTAAGTTTGAAACCGTACTTGATGTTAGCCCTAAAAATAAATACTTAAGCGAATTGATTTAACGGAATCGATCCAGGTATGAAAACTATTTTTTTTGACAAACGAAGCCTTATAGAAAGAGAAGAGTCAGTTGTTGTTTTTTTTTTTAATTTAATAAATATTTAATATTTTTTTGAAATAAAAATTTTTTTTCTACTTGCCGTAGCTGGAAGGAACTCTTAGAACTGCAACACCAGTGCGCTACTATATAGGCTACCAAGACACTTTGGTTTTTAAATGTTAAAATATATTTAAGAACAACAAGTTCTAGATTTTTTGATGTAATCGAGACACCTGAGTACGGATCGTATCTTAAGATTTTAAATACGATTTTGAATAAATTAATTTTAGAATGCGTTTTTTCTTTCTGTGGACTACTGATCTTTTTACACCCTTCACATAGTTATATAATCATATGTCCGCTTATCATTTCGTTTGTACTTTCTGCAATATTCAGTTGTTACCCGCATTAAGTACATTTTTCTAAATTCTTAGAGAGTGGGAAGTCGATTTAGCCATATCCGACTTTTAAAATCAAGTTTCAAATCTGGTGCAAAATGTTAGATGTCAAACTATTAGAAATGTTTCTGGGCAGATTTCAAAGTTTTCAAATTCTGCAAAATCGGTTCACTATGGACCAATCTATAGACGAAATTCTAAAATAACCCATTTTTTACTGGGTTGGAGCAGGAAGAACCCCATATAACGTCTCCAAAACTGAAACAGTTATCAACTTTAAATTTGCTTTGGAGTAAATGTAGTAAAACAAATCTAACTTTAAAAAACGATACAAAGGAATATTAATTTAAAACCAAAATCTCGAAAACTGTAAGAGCTTTCGTCTTCAACACTGCTTAAAATTAATTGTTATCTTATTGAATATTTTATACGCTTTTAATCGCGAAAAAAATTAAGTATATATGCAAAGAAAGGGAACAGGAGCCGTTTCTACATTTTTATTTCTTTTATGCGCTTCATCTTCATTTCCATTGTTTCTAACTTTCTCTACAAGCAGCATGAACAGACCGGGTATGTGGGTCCACAATGCTTCTATTTCTGTTCTACCTAGTTATTTTCCACAGCTACATTAATAATATAACAAAAAAAATCTTCCATATTTTTTATATAGACTACGCGCCAATGAAAAAATTTATACAATATACATACATATGAACATATATTCACTTTATTTATTTTCACAAAATTTTGTACTTATTTTACTTTTTTCAGTTTATTAGTATTTATTTAAAAACGTAACGTATCATTATTATAAAATGTATTCAAATAAGAAAATTGCATCGGCTGCATTAAACATATCAATTTTTATGCCTAAATAAATTCATGAACTTCAAATGAAAATATTACGCTTCTCGCTTTATAAGCCCCACTAATGTTTTGCCTTTATAACAAACATCCTGTCATTATGAATGCATGCACACGTATAATCCTTAATATACTATATGTATGTCATATATATAAATAAATACAAATTTGTTTGAATATATGAATATTTATTGAATGTACGCCGGCTAATGCATTCGTTACTTTTCATTACGTTGCTTGGATGTCTGCCGAATTTAATGTTTAATAAAAATAACAATCTTCGTAAGTTTTTTTATTCATTTTCATTTTTAAAATGGAAAACTCAATGCGAATACAACAAAGCAAAATCAAACATACAAACAGTATTATTTAAGAAAATAAAAAAATGTAAGGGAAAAACGTAATAGAAATCTGACATAATCAAAATGTATTGCAATTGTATTTAAGAAAACACAACAGTTCGCGTTTTATAACTATGGGCTTAGGGTGAAAACCGCCCTCTTTCCAGCTGAGTTAATCCAACGATTTGTCACCCACAAAAATTGCAATAAGGTGCACAGTGATTAAAGATGTTGTTTTTGTAAGCAAATTGTTCCTAAACTTTTCTTTTTTTATAAAAATAACCAATTTTTTTTTTTAAATTTTCAAAAGATTTTAAAATTTTTTTAAACATTCGTAGTTATATTTCGTTGTAAAAAAATAAAGACGTCGTGGTATTTAATCTTGCAAACGTGTTAAGTTTTATTTATACCATTCGTTTTACTTTTAAATTTCCAGTTTATAACTAGTCTCATTGAAGACCTTAAAATGTATTAGTTTAACACTAAGTATATTAAATATGAATTTTTTTTCTACACAGATTTAAACAAATATCCCCAAACAGTTTGTAAAAAAGAACTTAAGCGTAAGAAGGTTTATTCATTGCACAGGAAACCTTACATCATTGAGACCGCTTTATAAATGAAATATTCCAATGTTTAAACTGAATTGTGGGTATTAAGCAGCCATATAAAAGGACATTCAAGATAAACACTAAAACCCTCACCAAAACAAAAGTAACATTTCGCTCATGTTAATAGTTTCTGTATCAGAGCTTTTAAGAAAATTCCGGACATCATTTAGTCATCATCAATCATTGCCAGCCCGTTATTAGTGTGGATCTACGAAATAAATGCGGGTAAATTTATAGTCTAAGCAATAAATAGACCGGACCTAAAGAGTCCGGTCTATCATAAGTTCCGAAAATCTAGTCTGATCATAGCAGGGAACCTATACTTAACCGAAAAAGCATAAAATTGTATCATGATAATGCTTTGACACATATAGCAACGGATTAAAGTTTCGATTGATGCAGAATACTTTCCGTCTGCAATACGTTTCGCTTCAGGAAGATGTATTCGCAATTAGTTTGGTTCATTCTTGAGCTTAATATAAGAGAACATCTTTGGTGCGGATCCCATTTATTACCAAATATTTCGAAAAAGGTCACAGTTAATTGTAGTCAACACCCTAAATAAACTTTTATGTTTAAAATTAAAATTTAAGTGTCGTATCCAAAACAAATTTTAAATTTAACATATGTACATAGGTTTTTTAACGATATTTTTGTACAAAATCTGTATTTGAAATCTTCTCTAAACCTAAAAAGTCAAGTTATTAAAAAAACTAATCGATAGTTTGATCAAAACCAAAATTTCTAAAATCGATTAATTATTTGATCGACTAAAATCGAAACATTTATAAATGGATACTATACTGAATAGCATACAAGATACTCGTTTACAGTTATTTTAGGATATACAAAATCAGTTGACATCACGGTCTTAAAGTTTTAAATACGCTTTTGAAACAGTCTTATTCTCGCACTTGTATTAACACATCAAATCGAAGCTATACTTATACTAGGAGTCGTTAAGGTTGCCCTTTAAATCAATATTATCAAAATGGAATTGGTATCTGATGTTAAAGGCTTTACATATTTGGGTAGTCTTCTACCAACCAATAGACGAAACAGCTAAATAGAACAGCTGCATAAACACCTTAGCTTATTAACGAGGTTTCTTTTTAAGAGAAAGTTTCTGTTACGCCAATATTTCATTCATAAACTAGCATGTCGTTTAACCCGCATTTGCCCAATTGCGATTAATATTTCTTACATTAACATATTACCTTCATAGGTATACGACTTATCGTAAGCAAGGCTACCAGATGCATGGCAGTCAAGTCTCAGGATGATGACCAGTACTCACGATAAATTCTGACTGCCAGTTATACTCTCGACAGAAACCGGCTGTCGAAAATAAACCCAGGATCCCATAGCACACCTGTAGTGTTTACCAACTTGCTGATGACTGAAAAATAATTTAAAATATAAACACAACAAAATCAAGCAAAACTTATGCATAAAAAACCTGCTAATCTTGGTTGTCATCTGAATAATGTTGGATGGAAAAAACATATGACAAGAAAAATATGAAAAAAAGTAAAATTAGAAAAAGTGTTCCAACCAAGTGATATGTAGTAAATTATATCTAACTTAAAAAAAATGGTTAAATATATAATTTTATATAAGAAAAAAATTCTTCAATTCAATAACTTTGAATTGAATTTAAAACATGACAAGTCATTGGCGCCATCTAAACTAACAGTTCGACCGAACATATCCAATCCAGTACGCCTGTAAGCGGGTGTTTATTTTTACATCAAGCGACTAGGTACATAACTGTGTTCTTTATTAAACGAACTGAGATTTCTGAAACGAATTATAAATAACTGGAAACCTTTTTTAGAAACCATGCAATCGTAAAATGAAGTATTTGTTAGGACTGCTATCCGTCCATTTTCTTCGGGCGATTTTTTCCTAGGGCGCCCGGGGCAGTCTTTTACTTTTTCTGCAAATGTAAGGAGCTGTACTACTTTAACAATATCTTAAAAAATTTTAATTGCATCCTAGATTTAAGGATAATTAGTTTATTTTCTTTGCCCACTGTGCTTCACAAGCGTTAAAAAAATCATACAACATTGCAGCTACAAAAAGACATCAAAAGAAGGAGGACGATTATTTAGTTAATGCCAACACTAGCAGTAACAGTATTGTGTAGTGGTTGTTCTGCGTCAATCGCACATTTTATTAAGATGCTGATTGTGTGCAATGTTGTGTTAAAGAAAACAAAGCTGGAACGACAAACAAGAGGATTAAGTAACAAAATAAGAAGCTATACGTTATCAATAGAAACAAAATAACGACAACGACAACATTCTACTATTTTACCACTTTCCCCCAAAGTAACAAAAATACACAATTAAACAGAAAAGGTGGATAAGGAAACAGCAAGTGCACAACATGAATTTTTAGAGAAAGTACATAACCCCCTGGCATGCAAAGTGAGGGTGTTAATAATAACAATAATGTTTAACAGTGATTGAGTAACGATTTTTATTTTTATTATTTTTTTCGTCTTTTCAGTGGCTTGTGACACATGCTGTGTTAATGCGGTCGGTCTTATTATACACACAAACACAGCCATCGAAACAGATTGCCTTACAATTTCACTCGTACAATGATAAAGTGTAAATTACAATTTATGTTATTGGAAATACGGGTTCGGGGAAGAAATGGCTTAAACGCAAAGCGTTAAAAAACGACTTTATTTATTGTAATTTATTGCAACGAAAAAGGCGTGTTAAAACATGCATATGCAGTGTGTCAGCAAAAGATATTTATGCTATAAATGCAAAAATGTAAAAAACAACCTTTATTTGGCCAACATCAAAGATTTCTAATAAGTGATAGAAATAATTGATTGCTGTTATAACCATTAAAAAAAATTGTTGTTTTCCCCAGATACAAGCCAGTCTACACCTCATCTTTTTACTTGCTGTCATTCTAGGTTTAAATATTACCTACAACAGAGCAGACAATTTAAAAGGATTTTAAAATCCTTTTCGAGAAAAAAGCACAACAAAAATAATCATATGTCATTCTTGAATGACAGCAATTAATCTATAAATTAATGCCAATGTTGCATGCATTCAATGGTATTTAACGGTCAATACAAGCTGCCTACCAGGAGCAACTCTCTTTCCACTTGATGTTTAGTCGACCAACCGTACTTTCTAAACAGACATGGACTATAATTTTAGCCGTAACAATTACTTTTCGCGTATCATTGTTGCAACGTGCATGCGGTAAGCAAGGGTGACTCAAATTTGTTTACAAGCATTTTCTGTTTTTTTCTGCTGATGTTGCTTCCCAAAAACAAAAAATTTAAATAGAAGAAGAAGCACCTTACTACTGCAGTTAAATGGTGCAAAAACTAAGGATTAACAACATACATATCTCTACCAAACCATATTCAAATAGTATCAGCAGCAAAAAAACATTTTCACAAATAACAAATATTTAGATCAACGATGCTCAACAAGAGAAGATGATTTTTTAAAATGTGTGGGTAATAGTTTCACCGTGTTTATTATCTTAAAAAATGCAATATTAACCTGTTTTTTTGCTGTTACTTTGCTTTTGTTTTGCTCTATTTGTTATGGTTTTTGGTGTGAACTCGTATTGTGTACATTTGAAACAGTGTTAGGCATATTGTCACGTATGCATTGAAAGCATTCGAAATTTCAAACAGATTTAGATGAACAAGGTGAAAAATTTCGCTCGCTTGTTGAATAACACTAACAACAATATGGCATTAATATATTATTTGAACATTATCTGAAACTGCACATATACAAAAAACAAACGTAATAGTATTAGTTGCCTACCACTGTTTTAAAACCCGATCAGTGTTCGTCCCTCGGAAACACTCTTGGCTAACATTGATTTAGATATTTTTTTACAAAATAAAAAAATTGTGCAGACATACACAGACAAAAAATTACATACAGCACGCAGACGCATTTTGCAAAATGACACATGTCTAATCGCCATCATTTGTCACAACGCCAACAAAAGGCATATTATAGCAGCACCAACAGCAAAGCATTCTTTCTAAAATTTAGTATCAGAACTTTTAGTTGTATGTTGTTATAGGATGAAGCAAATGACACTTTGCACTAGAATAAAAGTATTTGCAATCATACGAAATAGCCAACCGGTGTTTATTGTCGGCACCAACAAAAGTCACAAAATATTCTGCACTCATGAACCCAAGTTATTATTAACAAGAAACAAAAATAATGTTTTTTATTGTTTCGAAACATGCATTTAGTGTTAGTTACTTGGAAATTGTCAAATTTAATTATGGAACGAGTAAATTGCATATTTATTGCGACTGTGAATTGTATTTTATCATTTTATATGAAACAAGTGTCATGACAAATGGAAATGTTTAAGATTTAAGATAAAACATTTATGTGTCGTTAAATAAAACTTAAATTTTAAAAGAGGTAAGGGTAGGGTGAAGTGTTTATATTAAGGCTTGTGTTAGCTAAGTCTAGCAATTTATACTAAGTTGGTCATATATAACAACCCATGTGGCTTATTGGCCGAGCTAATGATGGATTTTCAAAAAACACCTTGGCCTTCTGCGCTTATTCTCCAATTACTCACGTTGAGATTGAAAAGGTTTACCTGAACTTAATTTTTCCAAAGGAGATTCATTTGTCCTCTTTTAATTTCTTTCTCGGGATTATATTCGCATGCCTTCTTGGCTGGAGCATCTCCATTCATTTTCACAGCATTTTCGGGCTAGCGCATTTTACTACATCGATGTCGTCAAATAGCTCATACAGGTCTTGGCTAGAACGATTCGAATATTCCTCACCTATGCAGAGTGGTCCATATATCTTTTTTCTATCAAACATTTTAGGGATATCTTCTTCAGCTGGCAAAATTTACCATGCCTCGCGCTGTTAAGCAGTAGTGATAAAATAAGTGTATTTAATAGCGTAAGCCTTATCTGCCGAAATAGGGCCCGGTTGTGAAATTGTTTGCTAAGTCCGAAATAAAATCTGTTGACAGAAACCAATTATTAAATCTATATTCAAGCTGAAGTCTTTCGCTTTAGTTAAAACTTTTCTGAGGTACACGAATTTCTCTACTACCTCGAAGTTGAAGCTGCCAACGTTCATGGATTTTCACAATCTGGTAGATTCTCCATTAGTTTAAATCATCAACTAACTCTTGTCTTCATAAGCTGCTTAACCAATTTTTGTCGACTCCTTTTTATATTGGCAAGCGCAGCAGTGACATCTCGCAATGAACATCAATCTCACACCGTTATCGGTCGTATGCTCGTAAAGTCTGAACTTTCCAACTTTGTGTTCAAAGATTTAATGTTACAGTTTCGGTAAACTCCAGTTGATTTTTTAAAGGGAATTAATAAAAAAACCTGTGACTAGGTTTATTGCTCTTTAAAATAAATGATTTCTTAAATGAAATAGATATAACTTCATATCTTAATAAAGCAATAAGTAATAAGTAATATATACAAGGCCTTAAATTTATAGGTTAAAGCTATAACATACGATTCTTATTTGTATTGTAATATAACCCATTAAATTGTGTTTGATTTTTCATTCAATCAGCTTAGCCGAGCCACCACAAGAAATTTTTTGGAATCGTTTGTATCACGAAGTGTATAACAATTTAATTTAAAATTGCTTAAGAATGAATTTTTATCAACTTTCTGGTCAGCTACATATTATTTAAGTTTTTTTGTGTTGCTGGTTGCCACTTACGTTTTAAAAATTAAAAAAATTTAAAAAATTAATTCAGGCAGCTTTGGGCGTTTAGGATTGGCCTGCAGTACAGTAGACTGCATTTTTTTTATTTCTTGGATTATGATTTTATTAGCGTTTTGTTTCACATCCTAAGCCGAAATGTGCTTTAAAGCTTACCGAATTACGTTTTGTAACTACTTAGCTTAAAAATTTCAAGATTCATCATAAGTTATACCATATTGGTTTTCATGCGCAGTAGCTCTGCGTACATTTTTTTGGAACTTTTTATATGACTTTAAGTAGAACGGCTTCTTTCTTTTGGAGAGTATTTTGTCCAGATGGACAGTTGGAGGTTAATACGTTTTTATGTGTTTATATTATGTTCGACTGACATGGGTATTTACAAGAAAAATTTTGTTAACTTGTTTATAATACCTTTGTCCGTCTTTAAGAATGAATTTTCTGAAGTGCCTACAAGCCGCTAACTAACATAAAACTGCCAGAAATTTATATGACCTGTTACTAATTAAAAATCTAATACAATCGGCAAACTCATTAGTGCTATTTTTTGTGCCTAAATTAATAAATATTATGTTGTGGTTGCCTATATCTTCATTAAGAATTCTAGGATCACTGAGTTATTAATTATAATAATTATTTGTTTATTAATTTTTTTGCACTTAAAACCAGAATTGCTTTTATCTTCAATACTCTTCATAGGTGCATTTAAAAAACCTAAATAAATGAGAGCATTAATTTGTATTTACACTTTCACCAAATAGTTCTATGCAAATATTTAAAATATATTTTTTCTTTAATAATATGCATAATTAACAACTTTTTGAGATTTTAAAAACATAAATTAAATTTATGCGCGTGAAAGTTTACTTGAAATGAATTAATGCAGACTCTTGTACACACATTTAAACTTTCGAAAAACATATTCAAATTTATTTAATAAATCCAAAAAAAAGACAAATACGAAACCAGGGTAGACATTTAAGCAATAAAGAAGCAAGAAATACATTAATGAAAAAAAGTTCGATTAAAAACATTGCAACCTGATAGAGAAAAAGAGTTGTAGGAGAGAAAGGCTAAACAAATTTACAACATCTGCAATTTGCCAGGCGTCTGGCAATTTGACAAGAACTTTACCGCATTTTGTGTTGCTTTCTTTAATTTGTTTTTTTTTCCACTTTTATTTGCAGTTGCGATTAAGCTGTTTAAGCTTTTTTTCTTCTTTCAAATTTTATTTTTTTTTTGTTGTCTGTGTTTGGTTGATGTTTTGCCTTTTGCACTTGTTTCAGCGTGTACAAGTGTTTTAAATGAATGAAAGTGACATTTTGTAATTTTTTTATGAATACGTTTGGCAAAGAAAGAAATAGAAAAATAATTCAAAATTATAACATCTGTATTATACGGACCGTATAGAAGTCGTGTTTTTATTTTCATCTTGTTTTATAAATTTAAGTATAAACAAGTAAGAGCGCTATATTCGGCTGTGCCGAATCTTATATACCCTGCACATTGGTCTTTGAATATACCGAACCGAGTAATTTTGTACTGCAAATAATATAACAAAAAACCTTGTGCGTGTTTTAAGGCCCATAGAAAAAATAACAAAATTTTAACGTTCGTATGAATAATAGAAATAGATGAAGAAGATTTGAGGTCGAAAGTTTTTAAAGTTTTCGACATTATCCATATTTTAAGGTTAATGAAACTTATTAAATGTTCTAGTCCCGCCGCTCTTCTCCAACTTTTTTTCCAAAATGTATGAATTATTTGATTATTACTTTTTGTAGAATATTCGAAGTCGATAGCTGTAATAGTTTTCCAGAAGAAGCGTATGGAAAATTTTATGAAAATTGTTAATTTGTATGGGAGCTACCCCTTCTTCACCCCGCATCCGAAAATTTTTTTTCTTTAAAGCGTAGGCCTTGTGTTCCAATTACTTTTTGTAGAACATTTGATGTGGATATCTGTTATAGTTTCCGAGATATAGCGTATCGAATATTTTATAATAATTGTTAATTTGTATGGGAGCTACCCCTTTTTTTGCCCCCACTCAAAAAATTTTTTCTCTACAGCGTAGGCATTCTTGCCAAATTACTTTTTGTAGATCATTTTATTTCGATATCGTTTATAGTTTCCGAGATATAGCGTATCGAATATTTTATAATAATTGTCGATTTGTATGGGAGCTACCCCTTTTTCTGCCCCCACTCAAAAACTTTTTTCTTTAAGGTGTAGGTCTTTGCGTACAATTATTTTTTGTAGAACATTTTAAGTCGATAGCTGTTATAGCTTACGAGATATAGTGCATAAAATATTTCACCAAATTTGTGCAATTGTAGGAAAAATACCCCTTCCCCTGGTCCAATCTGAAAAAATTTTTTATATTATTTAGGCTCCTTTTTTAGGAGTATCCGTGCCAAGTTTTGTGGCAAGAGTGACTATATTTACTGAGATATATAGGGATATATGCACGGATTTTGTCCTAAAAAAAATGGGTTACTCTGGGTTTCCGCTTATATCTCGGTCAATAGTGAATCGATTTTGCTGATTTTAAATAGCGATTGTCTCCAGGATATTTCTATTAGTTTGACACCATTACCTAGTCTGTATCTTTTTATTTGACTCCGGAAACTTGATTTCAACAGACGGACAGACGGGCATCACTAAATCGGCTTCCCTATCTATAAGGATCCAGAATATATATATACTTTATGGGGTCGCAAATGAATAATAAAGAAATTACAAACGGAGTGACAAAGTAATATATATCCCATTAACTATGTGAAGGGTATAAAAATAAAATTAAGTCTCGCAAATCTGGCTGCTTTGTGGTTGTCATATATAAAATTATAATTTTTGTTCTTTTATTTAGCATTTATAAAACGTTTATTTTTAAGTTTGATAGTGGAGGGCTTAATTAAAACTTCTACAAATTTAACCAAATGACATATAACAATTTATTTTGTTTCAAAAACTGTACTGCACAAAATTGAATTGCATGTAATGCAAAATTAATTAAACTTCAAGTACAAAAATTGCACAACTACAAAATGGCTTGTACCCAATTAATATGACGTGACTTTTAGTTTCCTTTTTCTTTAAAAAAGTTTGGGGAACAAATTTATAGAGTGTACAAATTAAAGAATAAAAAAATATACACAAATTAGTATATATGTAAATATTCTTTTATATATGTATTATGTTTGCAATAAAGCTGAGAATTAAATGGCATTAAACATTTTTAATGTATTTCTTTCTTGTTTCGAAACTTTAACCAAAAATTCAGGAATCAAAAAAAATATTTACGAATTTTTAATGAAAAAAACTTGTTAAAGGAAATATCGAAAAGTCAAGTAAAGGACTCCATTTTGAGGGTATTAAAATATATTTTCAGAAATCAAATGCTTTTTAAATTTTAATTTTTTGCTCAAAATATTATAATTATAATAAAATTTTATAAAAGTGAAAAAAAAATATTTATTGCGGCCGATAAAATTTCAAAAAATAATAATTATTTTTGGTAAAAAATAAAAATCACCAAATATTATTTATTTCCAAAAATTATAAATTAGAAAAAAACATAATTAATTCAAACAATATTTTAGTTTTAATTTTTTGTTATTATATATTAAAACCATATATAAACTGTACGCGATAAAAACCAATTTTAAAAACAAAACTATTTTACTAAAAAAATTGCGATGTTATGTCTCTAAGTGCCAATAACTTTGTTTTGGTCCTTTTATGGTACTTTTTAACCAATAAAGATAAAAGCTTTGCTCAAATCTCAAGTCTAAGAGAAAAAATATTTTTTTATATTTGTTCGATACTTCTTAGAAGTTCTGAACCAACAGAAAAACTTACTAACTCAAATTATGATTAAAACGTTTTAAAGGATAACGATTACTATTTTGTTTGAAACTATCTAATCTAAGGAATATATAAGGGCAAAAATTATATTTTGGTGTTAATAAAGATAGAAATTAAATCCAAGCTTCGTTGAGTAGACTCAATTGAGGCTCAAAACGGTCTTTGCAGGCAAAACTTACTTTTTGACGCCCTTAGATACTTTAGATTTTTTTAGATATAAAGAAAACTGTATTTATTTAGGTTGATCGTCAAGAAGTAAACAGAAACCAATAATTTTCATTTTTAAACTTTTGTGCATATTTTAGGACCATAAGTCCAAGAAATTAATAGACCATTGACTTTCATGGAGGTCGAACATGAAACAAACAAACAACAAGACTATTGACAGATGTCGCAAATTAATAAAATGGGGAAAAAGTATTTTTACGTATATGGTCCTTTTTGCTTTTTTTGAGATTACGATTATGGAAGTCAGAAATAAACTGAGTAACAAAAAGAACTTAAACCATATCTTTAGTTTTTTTTAGAGATTATTAGTCTAGAAGCCTGAAATTAAAAAGGAATTGACCGACCCAAATTGAGGCGATAAGGTTTCTGAGAAACTTGTTTTGAATATTGTATTATATCTTTGGTCCTTTCTTTATAAATTTGTCTAGCAATGTAAAATTCAGCGCTCAAAGCCCGAAATTGAGGACGGATGTCGACAAATGCACAAAAAAAACAAAAGTAAAAAATATTGTTATTTTTTGAGAAAGTTTCTAAAATCAAAAATTTAAAAAGCACTTGATTTTCACAAAATCTACTTTAATTCAATGAAGATCACGTACTTCACTTAAATTTTCGATTTTCCTTGTACATTAATTCAAAATTCGAAAACAGTGTTTGTAACGCCCAAAAATAATGGTCTAAAACTCAACTTTTGGTATGGTATTTGATATAGCCCCCAATAAAATGTCCTCCCGGAATAGGCATTTTGGTCTACTACTGACTCGAATATTACTCTTTCTTCACAAAATTGTCCACACATTTTTATCTGTATGCCACACACTATTATACTGAATACAAATGTTGGTGTTCGACTTAATATGATTTAGCTGGTGAAGGTAAGTCAACTCCGATGGGCCAGGTTTTGGTATCAGACTATCAGAAATATACTTGGGCGGATATCTTGTTTAAGCTTGCACCATTTATTTCTAGTTAAAAATCAGTACGCTTTTTAGTATTTTTGTAAAAAAATATTTGCTTTTTTTAAGAGTTTTTAGACGAAGGTCTTCAAATTATAAACATTGACTTAAAATCACTTTTTGAGTCTAATAAGGGATGTCATTCGTTCTTCTTGGTGTGAATATATTCTTGTAATCAAAGAACAGGTTGCATGGTTATTAAATATATTTAAAAGAAATATCAAAACTCACACCAATTTATGAAATAAAAAATTGCCAAAACTTTTATTGTGCTTTAAAAAAGACCGCTTAACATTAATCAGGGGCTGAAAGTAACACCGTGCAACAACAAAAATATTAAAGTCTCGATTTTGCTAACAAACGGTAGTAAAACCCTATACTCATTTTGGCAAAATTGATGACTCTTTTGCTTTTTATAAGCCACAAAAGTTTTAAAAAAATAGTGTCTTCAGTTTTTGCTCAAAAGCTGATTCAGATTTAGCTATAACGCCAATTTTTTTTTAACAGTATTGTATCTAAGACACCATTGAATAAAAACTTGTACATTTAATAAAAAAGACTTCCTTTTCCGTGACTTTTAAAATCAGCCTGCACTTTAGGGTTTAATTACCATTGAATATATTTATACTGTAACGCATATCTCATTTATTCTTTTTTAATTTTTTTGTTGCAAATTTTTATTTTCTTAAAAGTTTAATTCTTAAATTAGCCTCAAAAAATCAGTACAAATAGTACTATTTTTAAGAAATCAGTGCGTTTAAGGATACACAAATAATCAGAACACCAAAACGGAATTAGTACGTGTAAATAGACACCTTTTTTATCAAATGGTTTTTGAAATTTTATTTAAATAGATTGAAGTAAAAAATCCTACAGTAGAAAGGGAAACTTATATACTCTCAATTAAAAATGTATAAAAAAATCATGGACATCTTATATTTAAATGATTATATCACACATTTGCATTAAGTACTCTGTTTTAAAAATTATTATAACTGAACTTTGGAGTAGCAGGTAATTTTCCTACAGAAATTAAAAATGCTTGTATTGTATCTCGATATATTTTTACTTGTCTTCTAATTGCATATTTTGTAAAAGTATTTATTTTCAAGATTACTCAAGTATGTTAAGAAATGTTTCTTTATATTAAGCATGAAGAACTTGCAATCATATAAATATTTAAAACAACTGTTTTGTATAGTTCATTACATAATTTGTATTTTTATACCCACACTACAAACATACATATGTGGTAAAGGTATTATGCGATTATGCAGCTGCTTGCAACAGCCCTTTGCTACTAATTCTTAAACTGAATCTTTTAAGCCGTTCGTTCCATATAAGTTCTTATCTCCAAAAGAAATTTCTCTACAAGGCGTTTACCCGAATATATATTTTAACCCTTAATTTGTACCGGTATTAATTCACAAATTGGCTTAAATTATTTTTACACAAAAAAATATTTGGCCAAATTTCGCAACATTAGATCAATAGTTTACCATGGGTCGTACATCCACTCATCATAGTCACCTTAGCCTGCAAACAGTTATTGCACTTGTTTGTACTAAATATTAATTAAATTGTGGTTCAGAGTATAATATGGTCGGGCTTGACAGGCATTTTTTTTACTTCTTTGTAAATGTCAAATTACATTTTATTTAGAAGTTAAGTTTCCCCTAAAATGTTGCCATAGACTTACTTATTAAAACGAGACGGGATAATGAATCTTATCAAAATTACAGGCATAAATATTAACAAAGAATAACGAGACACCAGCAAATATTTGTCTGCATTTTCGCACAACTTAAACTTCCTTTATGCATAAGCATCTTGTCTCATTTAATTATATAAGAACGTATGCACGTTTATGATATATTTGCATATATTTACTAACAGCATATATGCAATAAGATAAAATGCAACCAATGTTGCTGCTGCTGTCGTCTGCTGTTGAATATAAATTAGTAGTGATCATAATTTGTATCTGTCGACATGTTGTTATATTCATAAAATATAATTATGATTTACAAAAGTAATGATCTATAAAATAATTAAGGTTTTAGTTATATGGTAAACGGTAGTCAATAAAATAAAAGAGTGAATGACTAATAGTCTTAGGGTGTGATTTAAGTATTAAAATTTATCATTGACATATGGGGGAAAATAAAGCAAATTGTTGCGATTTAATAAATTTGCAAATAAAAGGAGTATTTTATGTTAAGCACATGGTGCAGGAAAATTAAAAAAAAATACATATTTTTAGTTTCAAAAATATTTGCTTAATAAAGGTTTATGTTCTACAATACACAATACATGGGCTGTAAATTAGCCAATTATAAAATGAATTGTAAATGCTGTTAAGACTCTGAGAATGTAGGGAGTCTTTTGTTAAAATTTTCATCAGCGACAAAGCCTTAGTCTACCTACAAGAAAATCTTTTAAGTCGGGTTTGGGTTTTGTTCGATCAAATAATTTATCGATTTTGGAATTTAAGTTTTGGTCAGATCAAAGAATTACTTATCTTTTTTTAATTTTTAAACCTATATTTACCATTATTTATTCTTATATATAGCTTAAATTCAAATTATGGTTCGCAAGCCCCTAAAATGGTAACAAATTGAACTTCTTCAAAAATAGGCCGTTTTTACAGTAGGCTCCATTTGTAAATGAAAAACGAAAATTTTGACAATTAAAAACAAAACAGCTGTTAACCAGCTGCGTGAACAAGTATACCTTGTTCTTTGTACCATGGGTCAGATAATCGATTAGGTGTTTTTAACAACTCGAGTAACTCGGATTACTCAAAGGGTTTCGCGTCTCCTACAATTTGTTCGAATTTTAGTTTTTTTTTCAACATTTGTACACTTTAAATTTGTTTAAGATATTAACCATTTATTAAGAAATATGTGGGCTCCGTCATAAAAGAACTCCTCACTTTGTTAGGTCAAGAACAAATCAAGCTAATTTTGAACACCCTGCTCTGAAGTAAGGCTTACTTCATATAGAGCATTCTTCGTCATATAACACAACTAGTTGGGCGTGGTAAATTATCCCAACAAAGCAGGCGCTGCAAATCGGGACCAAGCATTATTATGATACAAAAATACAGTTTATTAACTGGCTAAAAATTTCGAGGCAATGACAGCTTGAAGTAAATTAGTTTCATTAGGTACAGGTTCCCTGTGATCGGATCAAATTTTTGCAGCTTTTAAAAAATATGATTTTTTTGGTTACACCAAATATACAGTGCTACCTTATTGTCAAAGTTATTTGAAATTGATATCGATTTAGCTGCTTATTTAGGTTAAGCATAGGATCACTTACATTCTGGGTTGTCGTTATTGGTCCCCTTTGTTGATATATAACGATCTAGTGCAAAAATGATCTGCTTCTATGAAGCATTTTGGATCTAAGAAAAGGCTACCATGGTCTTCCAAGGTAAAAGCTTCGCTTTGCATGGTACCCGATTTCCCTACTTTTAGATCAATTCAGCTCCGCGTAACCATTTTTAAAATGTTGCTCGAGTAGTTTTCAATGATTAAGCAAGCTCTTTCGATTATAGACTTATAATTACCTAACAGCATTTTTTTAGTAATTATTTTTAACGAGAGGCAGCTGGAGCTAAAATAATTAGAAAACACAAGTAGAATTTAAAATGTAATTAATAAAGTTCGAGTAGTCAATTATTCCACGTATATTGTTCCAGTTATTCTTTAATCGAAATTAGTAATTTTTTACTTGAGCGAATAATCGACTTAAAATTGCTCGATTGTTCGAGCGATTATTGTTCAAAAGGATACTCTACTGCCTACACTAAATAAAAACTGGGCAAATTTAGTAAATATAAAGGCTTACAGCCATGATTAAAAATCTTTCCCTCGGCATGACCAGAGTCCTCGCGTCGCCCTGGTCTGTTGCGTGTCTTGTTGGAGAAAAGAACTAAGTCTTTGTTTGAAGCAGAAATGGGACCCTGACCAGCCCTCTTTAGCTGTGCTGCAGCTAAGGACTTAAGTAAGTCTCTAGAAAACTTTTATAATCACGTGTTATGCCACATAGTTCACAAAAGCTAATCCTGGTTATTGTTAAGCTTTATATCCTTGTCATATGACTGATACGCAACTTCAAATAATAAGATGGTCAGTTTCTGCTAAGTACTTCAACCTAAATTAAACGGAATATACAGGTATATGTTCTTTACAAAAACTTACTCACGACATTTTATGACTGATAAGAGCCCTATATATATAGTGCCACAGGAATCGGTTAGCTCCGTGCTATAATGTCTGATTGCTGGTATCTAATGCCTTAATATAAAAGTAAATGTTGGAACTATTCACCAGTCACATTTCCATCCACTAAAAGTGAAAGTCTGGCGTTCAATTTGGTCAGGAGGAATCATCGGACCTTACTTTTTTGAAACTAAAAACGGCATAACGGTAACTCAGTGGGAAGCGATGTTGGGATATGATTGAAAACTTTTTAATAGCACAACTGCATGCTTTGGGCCTGGTAATTATGTGGTATCAACAAGACGGTGCCACATCTCATATAGCCAGGATCACAATAGAATTAATGGAGACCACTTTCCACAACAAGTTATTTCAGGTCGCCTGATTTGACTGCTCCGGACTTCTTTCTGTAGAAATATTTGAAAAAAAAGTTTTATGCAAAGAAGCCAGAAACGCTGGAGTAACTCAAACAAAATATTTGTGATAAAATTAAGGAAATACCGGTGTGAAAATGTAATAAAAAATGTGATCAGAAGAGCAAGCATTTGTGGGGCTAACAGAGACGGATATTTACCTGATATTGTATTTTATACATAATTGCCGACATTATATGAAATATATATCAGTATAAGATCTATTCTCTTTCATTTTGACAAAAATTATATAAAAACAAAGTTGTATACCTTGCCGGCGGACTCCCGTATAATATGGTGAGGATTGACCGACTATAGATTTCTTACTTCGTTTAACTCCAACTGTGAACTATGCATTTAAAACAGTAACATCCCAAAGTTTTTAAATTACATTTTTGTTAAATACGAAATCTAAACACTTTCATCCGACTCTTTTCGAGTGCTTCTCTTTTAATGCAAAAAATACCACTTGCACACCTTAAAGGTTTTTGTATTTCACACATTTATGCCGAGACACACATACACAAACGTCTACACCTTCTGATAGATGCATCATATAAATCTGCTATTTCAATTTGAAATTTGTAATCACATAACAAGTTTTTAGTCAAATATTTACTTAAATGTTGAATGTTTAATGTTAAACTTGAATAATTTATCTCATTTCAAATACGAAATTAGTATAAATGAATTTTTAAAAATACGAGTATTATAGGAAACCCACATAACTACTATACTAGTGATCAAGTGCAGATAGAAGTTTAGGCAAATGTGTGTTTGTAGTTTATATATATGTTGGCAACATGTTGAAAATAAACTTTTACATTTGGAGTTGGTGCATAGAATATGTTCATGAAAAAGAGCTGTTGGGTGCGTGAAAACATCATGGTACCCATCATCGTCACGAACATGGTGTTATTTGCTAAAATTTTCTATTTGCATTTGATGGACGTGCAACTCATCAGCAACAGGAAACAACAACTAACACCCACATACGTAAATGTTAAACTCCAAATTATATGTATGTATGTTGTCTAAAACCACTTCACACAGATATCCATATCGAACAACATACACCCATAATATGTTCAGATGTATATGATATTTAAAGTTATTGCAATTGCTTTGTATGCAGATGGTTTCGTTTTTCTTTTCACGTTTTAATTTGTAAAAGTGTAAAAATACTTTAAAATTTAATTATTTAAAAACTTCAACAATAACACGTTTAGCTTCTTTTTTATTTTTTTTTTGTGCCTTAAACTAAGAGGCTAAACGTTAGAGTTTTTTGTCTTGATCCAAATGTCTGTTTGTATGGTGTAAAAGTAACCAAACTCATGTTTTTATTTCTAAAAATTAATTAAATACCCTCTTGTTTTTTCAACTTGTTTGATAGTTAAGGAATTTTTATATAGAGAAACTGTTTTCAAAAGGAATTTCAATTAATAACAACAAGAAAAATTTAAGCAATAAAAGTTTTAGCAACAGTTAAACTTCTTGGAATATGCTAAAAAATAAAAAAATTTTAAACAATTTAACTCAACAAAGTTCATGTTACCAAAATCAGGCATTTGAGGTTCGTTTTATCACTAGATAATACCATGTTCACACATAGACCTTAATTGCGTATTTAACACACTTATGCAATTAAGGCCTTAATTTGACTCAATTTACAATATAATATTTAAATTAATAAATTGAACAATAAGAAGTAAATTGCTTCACCAAATGAGTTAAACTCGAAGTGCAACCCTGCTGATTTAATAAGAACTGTGTTTAGTTAGTATAAAAGCTTGAAAACTTTTAATATGTATACCATGGTGGAATAATAAGATGACCTCGTCCCTACAACAATGGTTTACAGAATATTTTTCCATAATAAATTTGCACGCCGCTTTTTGGCGACTGCCAAATATGAACTGTTAAGACTAATGTTTGCCAAATAGCAGCAAAACAAAGAAGTATACCTTGCCGGCGGACACCCTGTAAACAAATTTGTTTCGTATTTGATTTGAATTTATTTATAAAGAGTTTAAAATGATTACATTCTCAATAAAGGGCTCTTATTTTTTAACATTTTTATAAAAATGCTACACACGCCACATCTTCCAAGAGGGGGATTCTTAAGAAAAAATAGTATTAATTACGACCAAAAACATTTGTAGTCACCATACAAATCAAAAAAGTTACGCCTGTTCCCCAGGAATTTTTGCCTTAACAGGATCTTTAAGCAAAAATTCTCTAAAATTTAACTTTTTAAGGTCACACCCGTTACAGTCTTCAAAATTTCAATCACATTCTCCCTGTGTCTGCTTACTATTTAATAAATGTATAAAAACAAACCGTTTTCTAAAATCATAGCCTGTTAATTTATATATATATAACTGGCTGAATTTGTATAGCCGTGATATATCTTTCCCTTTTTTTACTTTTGACCACCGAGATTTCGGCATATATGTATGTGCAGAAATTTTCATAAACATCGGTATAGCACAAGTATTGTATGATATGCTTAATTTTGATAGGCGTGCACTCGCAACTTTGTTGCATTAAAAATTTTTTACGTTAGAAGTCAATATGCGCAACATACATATACATATATGCGTAAAAATTTCGCTGCTAGAAGCCTTGTATAAGCATTTAAAATTGAAAAAAATCGGTTTGGTAAAAGTACCAGTATAAAGAGTTTAGTTTTTGTGAATGTGGTTCTACTCTATTTCTGCCTCGGAAGTTTTGAACGTGGATTGCGTAACAAGAAAAAGATTAAACTTACACCATATTATATCCTTCACATAAGTGATAAGGATATATATAAGTTTGTCATTCCGTTTGTTATTTCTTTGTTATCCATTTGCGACCCCAAAAAGTGCATATATTCTGAATAAGGAAGTCAATTTAGACATGTCCGCCTGTCCGTCCATCTGTCTGTCCTTGTTATGGTTGCAATAAACTTTTTGAAGCTCCTTGATGTCGCATAGATCCGCAGCTGGTATCAAACTATCAGAAATATCTGCAAAAAAAATGCTATTGGAATGCAAAAAAATCAATCGATAAATGAACGAGATATAAGCCAAAAACCATAACAAGCTCTGCCTATTTCTCTTAAATTTTTACATAAAAACCTTTACAACTGCCCCGGAGGTGCCCCGTACATTGTGCAATGTCAGACCGATTTCAAATAATTTTTTTCCAGGAACATTTTTTTGGAACACACTTGCACCTTTTCCCCCGCTAGAAGGGTTGCCATAAAGAGTTTCATTTTTTTCATTTTTTTTAATCGCTAACACGGCTTGGAGGGTTTTCCTACAAAGGAAAAAGATAAGACCGATCCCAATAACTTTGTCCTTCCAAACATTTTTGTGCAACATACTTATCCTCTATCTCCAGCCCGTAACATGGTTGCCATACAAAATTTAAAAAAATATTGGGTAAAAACCCCCACAGCTTCTCCGGAGTTGCCCCTTGAGGAATAAAATGTATGACAGACCCCCATTAGTTTTTCCTCTCAAACGTTTTCCTAGAGTATACATACCCCCTATCTCCATCACCTAAGGTGGTTGCCTTACAAAATTTAAAAAAAGTCCCTAAAAAATTTTAAAATAAGTTACGGTAAAAACCCCTACAGCTGCCCTATACACCCTAAGAGTGTAAAAATATGACACCGGCCCCTACTTAAAAATTAAAAAATATTTCATAAATAAAAAAAACGGATAAAAATAAAGAAAATTTTCGTGGTTGCGAAATTCCAATGGGAAAGGTATTTAAGATTCAGCACAACCGAATATATCGGTTCTACTTGTTTCAATTATATATAGAGATTTTCGAGACCTATCAATCGCAATTTCATTTTTTTTCCTGATTAGTTTCAATGGTTACAAAAAGTACCAAAATTAATTTTTTACACTTTTTTCGAACCTTTAAGACTAAAACAATTGTTGTACTTCTTCGACGATTTTCGAGGTTTTTTTATATTTATTGGTTAAAAATTATCAAAAAAGTAAAATAATATAATTTTTACTCTTTTTTAACCCACGTTTTTAATCTTTAGAGTAAAATGTCAAAAAAGTACCAAAAATATACCTATATTTTTCGACGTATGTCGAATGCAATTTCAACTACGTTTACATCTTCATTGGTTTAGCATTTACAGAATGGATCAAGGCGGTATCAATTTTACTAAGTTTTACCAGACAGGGATCCGTTTATTTTTTTAAGCAAAATAAAATGTTTGTTTTAAGTAAAAAATTTAATAAAACTAACTAATACAGAAAATACAGAAAAAAACAAAACTTTTGTTAAAATTTTCATTGTCATTGCAGTCTTTGCCATTTCATTTAAGAGGCTTTTAGATAAATAATAGAAAAGATTTAAATTTCAATTTTTTTTATCGCTTTTTTAATATCCTTTTTAAAATTTACATTTCAAAGACATACATACTAACTACTCCCTGTAGGAATAAAAGGTTTAATATTCAACAATGAACTTTCTCTAATTGTCTCCCAGGTCGCACACATACGCAATCATTCAAACAGATTACTCCCCACATACGCATACCACTAACATACACATACATGATAAGGTGACATTTGTGACAAATTAAAAATAAAGTGTCAAACCTATTGTGTGTACAAAAGCAAGAATAAAATAAAAAATAAACTATACAAACACAATTACATAAAATACTTTAAGCCCTGCAATACTAGGAATGCGTCTACATACTGCTAAATAGTTGATATAAAGGTAGTTTCACATGGGATGTACTTTACATATGATTTGTAAAATTCTCCACTGCAAAGTTAAAACAGATCGTTTAAAAGCATTGAAACATTGCTTTTGTTAATAAATATGTATGTAAAATTCATATGCCAAATTTGTCAGCTGTTATTAGAAACAGAACTAACAAAACCAAGTTCCTTATTCTGATTTAAAAGTTATGTTAGACCTAATGGCATGTGTAAATGTAAAAGCAAAAACAACAACCAATCTGTAAAATAAAAGTTTTGTCAGACATGTGCAAATACATATAGACATAAATATGAAAAGCATCATATTAAGTACATTCCATGTAAAAGCACCTTTAAGCGTCACCAGTAGTAACCAAATTGCAGCAGATATTTATAATTGTTTGGAAAGTATTAAAGCAATTTCATCAAATATTTTTTAAAATATTTTCCGGTAAGGATACTAAGTAAAGCTACTAAAACTACAGGGTTCATACAAAAACCATAAAGAATGAAAGATAATGGAAGTTAACAAGTGAAAATGAAAATATAAATGAAAAATTTACACAAGGGCAATGGGTGCTTTTATCTCTTGCACTCCATATTAAAGGGAATATTAAAGGAATGTATGCATGTCAACTGGGAAAAGTAGAAAGGGTATATGTATGTATTTGTATGTTAGTTAGTTTTTATGTTTGTGTGCTTAATAGGCATACACATTATTTATTTATTATTTGTAATAAAAATTCCTTTTATAAAAAAAAACAAAGCCTACAATTTATAAGGTAATGAAAACTTGTATAGGAAACCCTATAAAAATTTAAACAATATGGGAAAATAAGCAATTATAGAGTAAAATTTTTTAATGCTACTTTTTATTTTTTAATTCTTAGCAACAATGAGAACTAATGGCTCTAAAAAATGTTAAACTGCGTACACAGAAAAAATTATTCCTGTATTTTTTTCAATCAACGCACTTATTAAAATACCAAAACAGAAGTCAAGTCGTCGCATTCGATTTGAATCGAAATTTACTCAATCGATCCAGTTGCCAATGATTTTATGTAATTACAATTTTTTAATTTCGATTCGAACCGAATGCTGCAGCTTGGCCCCTTGTTTTAACAAATAATTTAATTATCCCAATAAAATAAAAAATTTTTTATAGAAATTTAATCAAAGCAATGATGCTTATTTAAAAAGTCTTTAAAAACACAATCATTTTGCATAGACATTTTGTAGTGTAACGCTTTTGTACCCTTGTTTTTGCAAGTATGCCACACATTTTATGTTGAATATACAAAAATAAAAAACAAACATAAACGTTAATATAAACAAGAATTTAGACAACGAGAATCCAATGTCTCTGTAGTTCAGTTATTATAGTCTCAGCCTGACTACCATAAGGTGCCGGGTTCAATGCTTGACTTGGTCAATACATTTTTCTACTTTCATTTTATTTTTTAATATTATTTTTTTTTTATTTCGTTTTTGAAGCCAAATCTATCACGTTTTTTTGGATGGGCAACACTACTCGAGTCACTACCTTGTCACAGCTAAGATACGAGAGCGATTACGGGGCTTAGGACACGCACAAGCGATTGCACGCAGGAAAGTAGATGTCGAACTGCTAGCACAACAAAATGCCAACGTCTATCTTACTCGCTTAAAACAACTGCTCTAAGAATGCCTTCCTTGTTCCGATATCTGCGCCCATTGGCAGCATATTGTCAACCCCATGAAAATGCAGCGAATACCGCGCTAGGCTACCAGAAACCTCATAAAAAACCGATGGTATGACGAGTGTTGTCGCAGAAAAAAATGCAGTATACCACATACGCTGGAGTGGTATCGGGAGAAAAAAAAAGGTAAAAAATGAAAAGATGTTAGTCCTTCTCAGTAATAATAGAATAAAATTCTTAAATTAAGATCGTATTTTTTTCTTCTGTGTAGCCGCTATGAGATGATTGGACTATTTTTTCAAAAATTATCAAGGCCAGGAAACGAATGTGAACGACGTATGATTACGGAATTCTTTTTGCCAAACCTGCGAGGTCATTTATCGTACTCCTTATACAAGTGGTTTTAAGAGGATGGGGCGACCGCACACACAGCCAGAGCTTCGATGAATTTTCTTCGGCAAAATTTTTCTCAAAAAACTGATCAGTTGCTTTAAGGACATCCCACCAAAGGCGACGACCTAACTTCCATGGATTTTTTATAGGTCTACCTCAAAGAGAGGGTTTAAAATGATTAGCCCCTAATCTCTTGTGGTTTTAAAGGAAAATACTCGTCAAGAAATCAGCTAAATTGAACCAAGTTAACTCCAGCGTGTGACGCAGAACACAAGGCTCCGTTTTTAATAGTGTTTTCTACTCGACGGAAGACATCTTGATGACATACTCTTAAAAAAAATAAGATACGCATTTCCATTCTTTCGTTCAATGCTCCTAATAAAACTTTGTTTGAAAATATAAATCTGCCACCAGGCTTCCTGTACTTGGTAAGGACTTCTAATGGTGGTTATTGTGGTTAAGTCGTATGAAGATATGTACGTCTAACGGGCCTGAACGTCAAAAAGTTTATTTACGCCGAAATTAATGATATCTGAATTTTTTTGTGTTTAGCCGGCTAATATGTTGGTTGTTTATGTAAAATAACGTTTATCAAGGCAGATATTTGTTGCTTAGACATAACACTCTAAGTGACCACTCTTTAAATTGTGTGGGGTGTTTCCTTAGGATAATTTTTACCATATCTAAGGCACTTCTACCTATAATAGATGTCATACCAAATTAATGACACATATTAATTTAGGGTTTTGGGAAAAAACGGCTAATGCCGTTTACGTTCCCTGAATGAAAGGAAAACAAAACTATACTTACCCAATTTAATTTTACTTTTAATATCGTTCCCATAATCAAAAAAATATATATATACAAAAATGCTAAGCCAAATCGTCGCATTCGATTCTAGTCGAAATTTAAAAATTCTTATTTTCCTATATTAAAAAAGCATTAACAGCTCGATCGATCGGGTGAAACTTTGAATCGAATCGAATGCGACGGTTTGGCCCCTGCTTTTTTAATATTTTTAATATTTTGCAACCATATTATACGACATAGAGGCATATTTACTTGCATAAATATGTAAATATATATTTTCTTAGTTTATTTGTTTTAAATATTTTACTATCTATAAAAAAATTTTCTAAGCATACTTCCCCCATCTTGGTAGATGTTTTTAAGTGTTCACTTTCTCGTCTTTATTAAATAGTAAATTGCTTTAAAAGCACCAGTGTGTGTTAAAAAAAAATAAGCTTTCTCTACTTTCCTAGTACCTTCTTTTTAAAGCTGCTGCTATTACCTTTCACCTTTGGCATCACAACATTGGACATTTATAGATGTAAGGATATGTGTAACCCAGTTGGCCAAAATCGTCGAAGATGACAATGAACATATGTATATATAAAAATATCTCCAAGACTTATCGCAGTTTTAAATTATGCCTTTTTAATTGTCTACAATGATGATGCAGAAGCTATCTTATCAACAGCATGATGTCATTGACCTCTTAATTAATAAATAAATTAACGACAAGATGAGAAATTAAATTTTGCTTAGCAAATTGTTTTACTTCTTCTTTACATGTTCTTTTTGACTAGTTCAGACATTTTTTTTACTCGAAAGATAACTTGAAGGCGTGGTCAATGGGGTGTAGCTTTAAACTCATTCCTCTTGCGGGCTGCCTCCGTTGCGTATTTCAATCAATATCAGCAACAACGACAAAATAGACAGCAAGAAAAGCAACGATTACTTATTTAAATCAAGCGATTAAATGTTGTTTACTCTCGCATGCGACATTTTCAATTAGGTTTTCAATTAAATACGTACTTTTCTATGCCTTAATGTATGCTTTAGCTAGTTTGTCAGTGTTTGTTGGAAATGTAATATTTACCTTGTATCTTCAAAGTATATTTTTGTATAGTTAATAACGTAATTACTTATTTGCAATATATATAAGGCAGTGATCGACACGCGTGTGGGTTTTCTCTGAGAATTTAAGGGAGGAAAAATAAAAAAATTGAGCCAGACGACCAGTGTAACCAGTTGGGATTTTCAAAATGTTTAAAAGACAAATTTTTAAATTGCATTTAATACTTAGTTTAACTTATATCTGCGGGAGTCATTTTCGTTATAAAAATAATTAAAAGCAAAAAAAGTAATAAGCTAAACAATAAAAGTGTCAAAGGTTTTATCCGCAAAAATGTTGCCAATGTACAGTAAATACCTATGATATTATGCAAAACTAAGTAGTATTGCACAATTATTTCGCACTTCTGAACATTTTTTTTAACATAACTGGCTTAATTTTCAATATTACATTTTAAAACTTTTTCAATATTTTAATAATATTTTAATTTTGTAACGGACGAACGGAGTTTCTATTCCAACGAAAACCAATTGCTACCTTTTGAACCGGCTGTGCTTAGGGTATTGGGGTGGAGATCTTGTTTCCAAGAATAGATCCACGCTACAATAAATTTAAAAGATAGATATAGGTAGCAAACTACTAGGTGTATTGATACTAATGAACTAAAAAAATAAAAAAAAATAACGTCCCGTGGAGAATAACATAGGAGTGAGGTGATATTACTCCTAAGTGCTCTAAACCCTCTCTACCATTGCTATCTTTGCACAATCTAATCTTTAAGATAGCCCAACTTCCTAAGCCTATGGCTTGACGAATTTGCTTTTGTTTGCAGAATTGATGCTTGTTTTATTTGCTGCCTCAATAGATTTCCAACAGTTGCCACTTGGTACTATTACGCCAAACAAATTAATTGGTATGGACTGATGAGAGAGGCTGGTGTTCTCAAAAAACCGACGTACATATATTTATATATATATGTATAATGATTTTGAGTTTGCTTCCAATTTAAAATTTAGCGTACAATGCCATGGGTTTTCTAAGCAAAACAAAATAATCTTCAGTTTTTCCGATTAAACAAATTTGCTCTCATTCGCCCGAAATCAATTCTATTTCTTTCCAAATTTTTCAAAACTCAATTTTTTCCCGACAACAAAATTTTGGTATCTACAATTTAGAAATAAATTTTAATATTCAAGTCAAACTAACCCAGTAAATGTTCGCATTACTCAAACGACTAGACCTCACAATTTTTAACTGTGGTCACCCCTAGTGCCACGAAAGACAAATAATTACGCTGTAAAACAGACAACCAACACAATCAAAACATAAGTATGTATACATGTGCCGATCACTGTCTACAAAGCTGAAGGTATAATTATTGTTTGCGTAAATGAATGTGATATTCATTTTAGTATTATTTAAAGTAAACAAAGTCTAAAAATTATAAGTCTTTTATAATGTAATTTTAATAGATAAACATACTTATGTACTATTTTCCTAAACATGTTTAAATTATGTGTGTGGCAATTTAAGGTAATTAAATATTTTGCAAGCTTAATAACATCAACTTCAGATATTTAATAATAATATACTTTAAAATTATGAAATAGCATACATATTCTTTTAATTAAATTAGCGGGACCCTTCCCCATTGATCTTTACTGAGACAAAGATATTAACAAATGACAGAAGAAGAATTTCATCGTCCCATATCAGAAAAAAAGAAATTCCTTTTTTTCCCAAAAGTCAATTAATTTACATCAAAAGGATATGTAAAACTCACTGACAATAGGTAAAAACTGCTCTTGTCTTGCAATATAAGATTCGTTGCCCTCCAATAAGCAGTATCTTAGTGGTGTTTTTTACAATGACCTCTGTAACCATCTGTGTCCGTCGTAGACCACTAAAATCCTCAATGCGTGATTAGGGTGTCATGCGTTTGTGTCGGAGACCCACCTTCAATTATACCGATCGACTTATAGTACGTTTCCATTATAAGCAAATTAAGTAATTCTGAGGAAATCATTTCGAAGTGTTTCCATTACGTTGTAAGTAATTTTATGTTCGAATTCAATCTGACACGTATATCAGGTGGCCTCGGTTATTCAGCTAAAACCGGTGTTTCGTTATTAAAATATCAAATTTTGTTTATGTTTATGTATTTGATTCTTTTTTACAAACAACAACTGAAGTTTTCAAAAAAAAAGCTTAAAAGGAGGAAAAAGAATTTGTGAGTTTTTGTTATTTGTCTTGACATTCTTATAACAAATTAAGTTGTTTTTGTAGAACTACTCCCACCTGATGCATGCTCCTTGCAATCAGCTGTCATTTTTTCGGATTTGTTACTCACCAATAATGGATTCCCCAAAGTTGCATTTGTATAAATAGCCTCCGCGCAGTGTTGCACAGACAAATTTCGAAATAATCTTGAGCAAATCAAGTCATTTGAGATGATTTGCTCATATGAAAAATATATGGGAAATCATGTAGCAAATTACTTAATTTGAGCAAATTAAATGATTTGGCGCAAATCACGTAGATGGAAACGTAGTATTAGAATCACCCCCTGAGTCTATTATTTAAGCATGCCTATTTTTCCGTCTGTCCGGCTGGGCGTCTATGTATTTTTGTAAGCCTATTAAAAGTGGCGATATTTGGTTTATTTTCCCAAAAATCACTCATAGAAAAGTCCTTGCGGCTATAACTGCCTTAAATATTGCTCCATTTTGGAACTTGTTTTCGATATTACACCCCCAACTACCAAACTGATTCTAAGTATGATCGGTCTATTTTTTGTATGAAAAACGACGTCTAGAGCTCTGCACACAAAAAACTACAAAAAAAATTTTTCAAACAAATTCTTGTTCAAAATAATTTTTTTTTTAGTCAATTTATTTAATAGTCTCTAATAATATTTTTATTTGATTTTTAAATCAAACAAAATTTTCGCCTAGACAAATAAAATATTTAACCAGCTCAGCAAAATTTTTTAACAGAAACTAAAATTCTTGCAAAATTGTTTGTCTAAATTTACAACTTTCGTTGTAGGTCCTCAGCCAGACAAAATATTTACTGATTCTCTGAAATTTGTTACTGATTCTACAACTCAGTTTTTTCTGTGTGCATTAAAATAAAACAATAATTTAAATTTCAATATTTCCTGATTTGGTACAAACTTGTGCTGATAATTTTCTAATTATCGTTTTTAAATTTTGTGGTTTTCAATAAAATACTTGCATTCGTGATAAAATTTAAAATGTGTGCGCTCTAGATTATGAAATGTACACACACAAAATTGTCTACTATATGTACATAAGTTAAGCTAAAAATAAAATAAAAAACCTTATTCATTACTGATATTACAATATCTAAGAACACACGCATGCAAACAATGCTTTAGGTTATTGGTTTTTTTAATACTTCTATTGGAGGAATTGCAACGAATGCTTAAACATATTCAAGGACATGGGTATTTAGAAGTGTTGATGGTAAAAAAATTGTGCTTATCCAGTTCTACGCAGAATGTCGATGATTTCATATTGCTGCTGTAAGTATAGCGTTACAAAGTCTGCTGCCATTAAACGTACACACAAAAAACTACAAAAAAAATTTTTCAAACAAATTCTTGTTCAAAATAATTTATTTTTTTAGTCAATTTATTTAATAGTCTCTAATAATATTTTTATTTGATTTTTAAATCAAACAAAATTTTCGCCTAGACAAATAAAATATTTAACCAGCTCAGCAAAATTTTTTAACAGAAACTAAAATTCTTGCAAAATTGTTTGTCTAAATTTACAACTTTCGTTGTAGGTCCTCAGCCAGACAAAATATTTACTGATTCTCTGAAATTTGTTACTGATTCTACAACTCAGTTTTTTCTGTGTAAGATGTCAGTTATTGTAGGCGATGTTTATAGCAAAGAGTACTGATGATAATAGTCCGTAGCTGGTTTCGAAACATTTAATAAAACTCAACTAAAGTAAAAATTATAATAAGCCATATTTGTCAAAATTAGTTACTTTGAACATTTTTGTAAGTTATTTTAAAGCATTAAATCGGAGAATTTTATTTTAATTTTGAAACCACAACTCCTGCTCGTTTCTGGCATTATAACATTAAAAACGAGTGTTAAATTAAGTAATTTAATTTTCTGAAAATTAATTTTTTAGTGTTTGAGCTATATTGTTGACTAGCAAACCCGATGCGCTTCGCTACCCCCATTAGATTAATTGATGGTAAAGGAAGGGATACAAAAAAATAACAAATTTTTTTTAACATTTTTGTACAAAGGTTTAACACAAAACTACACTTATGGTTTTTTTTAACTGATTTCTCTTTTTATTGTATATAAGCAAAAGCATTCACATACAGCGTGTGTGTGTATGTTTGTAAATTGCTCTTTTACTTGATTTTTATCCCATTATAAGCTCTATTTAGTAATACTTTGGCTATTGCACAAAATTTTGAGACTAAATGTATCATCCTCTATTTAAAAAAAAAATAATTTTGCATGCTTCGATCATAAAAATATTTGACTCAAATAGAAAATTAATTAATTGAATAACTTTCACAAAGCTTTAAGCAGATAGCGATTATAGTTCTCGAGATATGTCATCAAGTCCATTTAATTTGTATGGGAGGTACTACGCCCACTTAAGGTAAAAAAGTAAAATATAGCCTATGTCCGTTTAGAATGCAAAAAAATAACATTGGCGAAAAAATCATCCAAATCGGTTAGGTAGTTCCGGAGAAAAATTAAGACATACAAAAAAACTTTTCCTCTTTATTATTAGTATAGATTAACATGAATATCTTGTTGGAAGGTTTTTAGTGCATATCCTGTTACGTTAACAATAATTATACTTAAATAACTTTTTGAGTGTAGAGATAAGAGTTCACAGAAAAAATTTACGACAAACTTACTGTCATTTTAACAGCCAAATTGCAAATACAATTATTTTATTGTTGAGTTGGCACTTAAAACTAAAATTGTTAATACAATAAACATTTTTGTTAAAAGCCATCGTAATTAATTATTTTCTAAGTTTTAAAAAGCAATGAAAAACTTGAAAATAACATTCGAGAACATAAAAATAGCAAAAATTGTAATAATTAAAGTTATAGTTTTTTTGTAATTACTTGATATCTGTTGAACTTTTCTTCTGTTTATCTACTGAATCGGAGCTTGATTTTGTTAAGCAAATATTTGACAAATTTTGGTTTTGGTCAAATATCGATTAAGTTTTTTTAAACTTACAATTTTAACATTTAATTAAAATTCAAAAATTTTTCAAAGCTTTAGATTTTATTTGAAAACATTTAGTCAAAATTTGTGTAATCAAGTTATTGACCATTATAAGCTGTGTCCTCTTGCTATATATTTTACAATATTTAAATTTTGCACCAAAAGTACTCTTCATCTTTTGAGGCACAACACGATTAACAACAATTTTAATATTCTGTAAAACGTAATCTAGAGAAAGCAATTCGTATCAGTCAGAACAACGTGTGGCCGAGCGTTGTTAAAATTCATATTTGGCGTTTTCAGCCAATGCTAGTTTCAAAACGTATTAGTTGCATTTAGTACAGATTCAATGTAATGGTCTGGCCAGATTTCCATAGTTTATGATAAATTTAACGCTTTTAGTCTCACCAAATACATATCGTTACCCGTGAGTATTTAACCTTGGTGTTGATTAAGCTGATTGGTGGAGCTTTAAGTACATGAGAGTTTTCGTAATTAATTCATCTTTTATCTATGTATTAACGTTCAACATTTTGGGCATAAAAAGTTGTTGATTAAGGTGTTTCAACTTCCCTTTGTTTTTCTGATTTTAGACGAGTTCTACTACTTGGAATTAAAATTATTTCCGAAGAACTTTTAATGATTTTGCAAGCTTTGATTGTGTTTGAAATTTTCAGGAATATTTCTGATAGATTTCTGAATTGCAGATTGATCCGTAGAACATTATCTGTCTTTAAAAGGCTGATTTTAACAGACATTAGTACATATGACTTATTCGGCTTTCCTAACAATAGCAATGCCAATGGCCAATATATGTGCACATGGTCTTATCATCCAAAAATTAGTTTGAAAAAAGTATTTTATATTTAGCATAAAAAGCAGGGCTAGTTAAAAACACGTTAGTTGAATTTAGTACAGGTTCCCTGTAATGGTCTAGCCAGATTTCCGTAGTTTATAATAAATTAAACACTTTTAGTCCCTCAAATACATATCATTGCCCTTGAATATTTGACCTTGGTGTCGTATCAGCTGACTGGTGGTGCTTTAAAGACGATCAGTTACATTAGAGTTATTTTAATAAATCCATTTTTAATTACAGGTACACCCAAAAATAAGTTTGAAGCAATTATTTAATAGACTTCTGATCACATAATAAGCATACAAATCAAGAAGAGCTTAAAGTGAAATAACTATTATTCGAGTAGACGATTAATTGACGTACATTGCTTGACTTATTCTTCAATGAAAATATGCAATTTTTCTAAGTGGAGCGAATAATTGACTAAAAACTGTACGACTTATTTTTCGAGTAGATATTTTAATAAGGATATAATGGGTTTTTGCTTATATTAACTTCGGTTGTGAACTAATCTTGCTGTCCTTAAAAAACAATCTGTCCAGGAATATTTCTGATAATTTAACATCAAATCATATCCGTAGGACTTAATTTGGCTCAGGAAATTTAATATTAACTACTCGGCATATAAACGTGGTTCAATCTTCCAAAATGGTTCAAAGCACGTACACGTTATGGTGGAAATTACAAACAGAAGTGTGAAAAAAGTTTTATTCCTAGTGATAGAATATAACTTAAGGTGCTTATAGTCATTGTAGTATGTTTCAGGACGACACTAAAGCGCTGAAATCATCAGTTAAGAAAATAAATTCACGAACGTAAAGAATTTGTCCAACTTATTAAAGATAATTTGCAATTGCTCTACCTAAAGAAATTAAAAATGTTTAAATGTATTTTCAATTTCTTACAACAAACCTTAAAGTGAACTGTAAAGAGTAGTCAATTGCCTCAAACGTTTTCGCATGCGTTTGTATTGTTTTTATCTATGGCTTAAACAAACGTATGTACAAATGTTTGTTTGTTAGAAAGCATGCGGCAGACATTTTTGTTTACGATCATGATTGTTTATGTACACATCTAATTCTGGTGGACAATCATCCAGTTAAAGTACCGACGCTTTGGTCTTGTTTCTAACTCTTTGCCCAACGGTGGACAACAAATGCTTTGTTTGTGATCTTTGTACGAGTTTATTTCTTTTAATTTAAACATTTTCATTACATTTCTGCAGAAGAAAGGCAAGAAGAAAAATATAAGAATAAAAGACAGTACCACTTTGTGAAGTTTTTGATATCTTTATAGAAAGCAAATGAAAATTGGAATTACTTCGATGCCAAATATAAACACAAACGAGCCTTATATCAAGTATGACCAAAATTGTTATAAACAATTGTTCAGTTATAAACATTAAGCCATAAGCAAATGTAAACTAACAAACCAGTGGAGAGACAGATACCCATATGTACATATGTAACTTTGTATGTAATAACATGGCAATATAATTAAGACATTGGCAATGTTACTACTTTCAACAAACAATAAAAGAAAGAGCTACAGACAAAGAGTCATACATTTAAAAAGCAAAGGAATTGCAAGTAAGTAATGTTTGTTTTATAAAAGTGGCAAGATAATTTTTTTTCCATGTTTCATTTTAAGTTTCTGCAAAACAAAGTTAAACAATCAAAAGCGTAGGTGTTTTGTATCTCCATACTTACAAGTTAGCATCTGGATCTCTGCTAAAACCGTTATTTGACCTTTTTTTTATGGAAAATTTTCATATGGTGGTCTTTTTCTGTTACCAATCAGCTCTTTTGTTCCAAACCAATATGCTTAAGTACAGACTCTAATGCACATTTCATAGGGCTTGGCCTTTATCTTAAACTTACCATCGATCTTTTTTCTTACTTAACTTGTTCCTAAAGTAAAACATCATTATTATTTCTTACAGCGCCATCTCTGTAAGGCTTAAGCAACACCAACGCATTTGCATCCATCATTTGTCAATGTTAAGTTTTTAGATTTATAATGTAGATCAGTTGAATGAATATTTGCATCTTAATCTTGATTGATTTTTTCTCTATTAAAAAAAATTAATTTCCTTCTTCTGTAGTAAAATGTATTGCTTGCAGGGATTTCCAATTTTTTAACTTTTATACCTTTACATTTTATGTTTATTATAATTAATATTTGCTTATGTAGAAAATCACTGTGCACTAAAAACTCATACGATATTTATTTTTAAAAGGTGTGTCATATTGTTTGAGATATTTTGATAACTTTTCTGTAGTCAACGACAAGCAAATGCACTTATTGAGTTTTTTTTTGTTTAGTTAAGGTGATGTAAATGTACTGATAAGACTTAATAAAAAAAACGAATTTGCTAAGGTAGTATCAGTATTGCAGTGATTCTTTGTACTTTTGAATTCAAATTTCCAGTTAAACAGAAAACTTATTATTGACAAAGATTTACAAAACATTTTGTATGTCACCGTTGCCTGACAAAAGGTCGTCAGTAATAAACTTTAAAGAGAACCTTTAAGGCTTTTGGACGAAAGATTCGAAATACCGGATCGTCAACTAAGAGCGTCAGTTCTGATCACCGAAACGAAAAAGTACACGGTATGGAAATGTCTCATGCAATAATTCAATTATTTCACAGGATGTATGACCGTAGGCACCGTCTTGTTGAAACTACATATTTGCCATATCAATGCCATCTAATTTCATCAAAATGAACTGTATTATTTTATCGCGATATAGAGCACCAGCTACAGTCACTGCTTGATCAGCCTCATTTCAGAAAGGTTTGATGTAATTATGCCTTCAGCCAAAATTAACATTTATCAGAGTAATACGTTGTTGATGCGTTTGTAAAAATGTGCTTCATCGCCTAAAATCAGCATCCAATTGGTTGATTTTTATTAATAATTGTGAGTACACGCTGTTAAAAGCCTCTTCAATTTTGCAGTTCTTGTGCACGACACAGAATTGAGGCTCCTAGATTGGTACTAAAGCTCTCACACATTGCTTCAATATTGATTTTTGAACGGCAACCAAAGTATTTGGCGTCTCCAATGGATTCCGTCTCTTAAAGTTTGTTAATAAATCCGACCAAATGTTGTATGGAATGTTTGTACTGCGCCGCCAGAACTCTTAAATTTTCCAAGTTCTTACGTAGCGTAAATATCTGGATAATACCTACCAGGAAAAGATTTACAGTTACCACCCCTTCATCGATTACAACTTCCTAACGTTTTTAGGCCGAATGGTTTTAACCTGGCAAAGCTTAAACCAGTCTGGGCCCCGCCTTTATCTCAACTGTACACACTGACCTCCCCGTTGTGTCACCTTGGGTAGCTGCCTTAATTACTCATTAAATATATTGAGCTTAAAGTTTCGCCCGTTCACCTATAAAAACGATAAAATTTGGTCGAGGGATCGATTATAGCCCTCCCTTGTAATAACTTGTGTACTATGAAAAAACGAAGAACAAGATTGACTGACCCCTCTAATCACTCACGCAAACGTTTGATGGACCATGATTTACGAATCTGCACTAGGAACTCTTTATAAAGAACGTACAGTGAGCACACTGGCTGAAGTTCTTAAAAAGTACAAGGCCGGTATTACTGCCTTACACGAAGTACAATGGAGTGGAAAAGGTGTTACAAATACAACAAAGGGCGACGCGCTTTATTGTAAATGCCATGAAACAAGACATGAGACTCAAACATCTTGTTTCCAGCATTACTCCGGTGAATGACATGCTAGCCGCAATTCTTATTAAAGCCAATTTCTTCAACATCAGTCTCATCTGCGCCCATGCACCGACGAACAGATCAAAGATGTATTTTACGAGCGTCTAGAGAGAGTATATTACCGCTGCCCCGGCCATGATATTAAAATCGTCCTGTGGGCCAAAAGAAGTGATCCGATGTTGTTTGCGATGCGTTTGGTAGTGGACAGGTAGCAGTTGATGCACGGAATGGACCTTGTCTGGGAACATGTGCAGGTGTTTGACTAAAATTCGTCTTATGGATGACCGGCTCATGGCTAATTGCGAGTCATAGGACCTGGTCGATGTTTCTGGTGACAACTCGACATTCTCGCTAACAGCGGTGATGTTCTGTCCTTACAAAAGAAGCTAAGTGAGGCAAATCGTCAATTGAAAATATATAAATACTAAATGTTATTTAATAATAAGACCACACACAATCTCTTTATCCCTCTGCATATGTACATATGTAATTGCCACAATAAGACAACAACATAAGAAAAACAGTGATGTTGTTAAGACGAAGAAGAATAAGTCAACCTTTAAGATGTAAAAATGAGGGGCAAGCAGCGTTGATAGTTCGTAAAAAAATCGTATAAGCAAAATTAATATATAACAAAAAAAATTTTTTAATAAATTCTTATTGTTTTAGGTATGTACATATGTATGTACAACTATGCAAATAAATTCAACTGATATAAGAAGCCGTTAAATGCAGGTGATGACAAAACTCCTGCCTGCTGGTTTTGTAAGTGATGTCAACGTTTTTGAATTAAACGAAACGACATAATTTTACACTAAGAAAAGGCATAGAGTTTTTAGTATGCAGAAGACTAAAAAAATCTTGACAACTGTCATGTTATGAAAAGAATTTAATTATGTTCGTTTTTTAGCTTCTGTTCTCTATCTTAATAGTAAAGCATTTGCCTTTGTTCTCTACTTCTAATGATGTTGAAAATACGATAAGGATTTTTTACACGTTAATTCGCTTGACTTAAAAATGATTTTAATATAAAGATACACGATTTTATTTTAAAAAGTAAAGATATTTAAGCGAAAATTCTTTCGAAAGAAATTTATAAAAAAGAGGTTTTAACTATTGTTTAAATTTAAACATGTTTTTAAAAAATATTCTTTTTTTGCAGTTAAATTCTTTATAGCTTATGATGTGATTGTTTATGTTCTAGCAAACTTACCAACATACTAACATACTTGTAAATGTTAGTTTACATTCGGTTATATATGTACGTAAGTGTGTGTATGTGTGGTTGTGCATACTCTTGAATTAGAAGTTATCTTTTGGTTTTAAGGTTTTTTCGAGGTGGCGATAACTATCAGTTATGATGTCGTCGATGACAATGGTGTTACAACCAAAGCAACAAAAACTACATCTTAAACAATAACAACAACAAAAGCTTTATTATTTTAAAACATTAACTGCAGATTTTACTACGAGGGCTTTTAGAGAAATTACGTATTAAAATACAAACGTGCTGTTTTTTCGAATATTTATTAGGTTGTTTGCATCCTAAACGCATTTAAAAAAAATTTTGAGAAAATATATAAAATTAAAAACTTTTTACCTTTATTTGTTATTTTTCAAGTTTCTTTTGCTGTTAACAACATTTTGTTTTACTTTTTTCTGCCTTCTCTGCTGATGATCATGGCTAAACGCATCACAGATAAATATCCATACACATCACAATCGAAAAATGTTTTAAGAACATATATTAGTGATTGCAACCAAATAGATTGCAAAAAAAAATAATCAAAAACCGATTCCTAATACATTTACTACCAACTACCCCTAACTAAACTAATAGTGTCTAAGGATTACATTTCTATCATTTACCAAAATGTTCGCGGCTTAAGAACTAAACTTTCATCCTTATATATAGAGAGCTTTAATATCGATCATCATGTGTTAGTATTTACCGAAACTTGGCTCAATGATAACTTCTTAAATTCTGAGATTCTATGTAATAAGTTCAATATTTATCGCCGGGATCGTGGTAGCAGAACTACTGGTGGTGGCGTCCTTATTGCAGTTTCTCGTAATTTATCATCTGAACTTATCGAAATGGACTCATCGTATGATATCGAATTTATAGCTGTTTTGTTAAAACTTAATTGTAAAAGAATATTTGTAACCTGTTCATATATTCCGCCGTCCTCTCCGCCAATTGTATACACTTATCATGCTGAGGCTTTAAGCTCTATTTCTCGTTCTGCTTGTAGTGCGGACTCCGTTTTTGTCTTTGGTGATTTTAACTTACCGTCAATAGCTTGGAAATATCTCCCGGATGATAAATATTTTATTCAAACGAGGCAGAATTCGAACTACGACGACTTCTTTAATATCTTACATGATATGTGCCTGTTCCAAATCAATGGGATTGCTAACGATTACTCTAAAACTTTAGATTTAATTTTTGTTAACGACGTTGCTGATTGTTTTGTTAGACGCTCATCCCCCATTACAACGCCGGAAGATTGTTACCACCCTACAATTGAATTAGTGTCATCCATTCCATTTAAATCTGAAAATCAGTTGATGGATAAAAGTGAAAAGGTTTTTGTTTTCAAGCATACCAATTATAACATGTTAAACCAACTTATTATTGATACAAACTGGACCGACATATTATCATGTTATACCGATGTAAATCAAATGTGTAATGCATTCTACAAAAAGGTTTACTCATTTATAAATTTATGTGTCCCAAAACAAATTCCCAAACAATTATCTGGTCCTCCATGGAATAGTAAACAACTGGCCCATGCAAAGAACAAAAAGAATAAATACTATAATAAATTTAAACGATCCGGATCCCATGTTGACTATCTCAGGTACTCCGTGAGTCGGGCTGTATACTCATCACTCAACAAATCTTGTTATGATAACTATATAAATAAAATTAAATATAACTTTAAACGTAATCCAAAATCATTTTTTAAATTTGTTAATTCTAAGAAAAAAACTACAGGATTCCCCTCTTCTATGAGGTTTCAGCAAATTGAATCCAGTGATGATGCCATTATAAGCAATTTATTTGCAGATTTTTTCTCAACAACTTATTCGGATTCAACTTATACTGATTCTGAAATTTACCGATATAAAATAGCAGCAAATCAGACAATATCTATTCCATTTATTGATATTTGTAAAATCTCTATGGAGTTAAAGGATCTGAAATTTTCATTTAACTTCGGCCCTGATAAGATTCCTAGCAATATTTTAATCAACTGTGCTGATGCTATTGCTATTCCCCTATCAATTGTTTTTAACACATCAATAGAATCCGGTAAATTCCCTGACATTTGGAAGGAGTCTCTTATTATTCCTTTGTATAAATCAGGAAATAAATCTGATGTTGCAAATTATCGTGGTATTGCAAAATTATGCATTATACCTAAATTATTTGAAAAAATCATAACGGAATACTTATCTTACCAAGTTTCGAATTTAATGTCACCGTATCAGCATGGATTTCAAAAACGATGCTCTACTATGACAAACCTTTTAGAGCTTACAGCATCTATATATAGTGGATTTCTTCAACAACAACAGACTGATGTTATCTATACCGATTTTAGCAAAGCTTTTGATAAAGTCAATCACGTGCTACTTAAATTGAAGTTACGCTTAATGGGGTTTTCAGATGTCAGTATCAATTGGATTTATTCGTATTTAACTAACAGAAAGCAAACCGTACTATTTAAAAACACCTGTTCTAAAAGTATTGATGTGTTATCTGGTGTACCACAGGGAAGTCACCTTGGACCCCTCCTGTTTTCGTTGTTCATTAATGACTTACCTTGTGCTATTCAATATTCCGGCATTTTGATGTATGCAGATGATGTCAAGGTTTTTCTAAGTTATCGTCAAGTATCTGATCAACAGCGTCTTCAAGAGGACCTAAACTCGTTATACACGTGGTGCAAGTCAAACCTGATGGATCTTAATTTCAAAAAATGTAAATATATGCGTTTCGTAAGAAGAAATCCGGTTCGTGCAAACTATAATATTAATGGTTATCAGCTAGAATTTGTTGATAACTTCATGGATCTTGGAATTTTACTTGATTCAAAACTCAATTTCATCTCACACATAACTATGACTGTCAATAAAGCCAGAGGTGTTCTTGGTTTTGTAAAGCGCTGGGCTAAAGAGTTTAATGATCCTTATATTACTAAAAGTTTGTACTGTGCGCTAGTAAGGCCTATTTTGGAGTATGGATCTATAATATGGGACCCTATGTATACAAAATATTCCGACGCTATTGAATCCGTCCAAAAGCAGTTTCTGCTTTTTTGTCTCCGTGGATTAAACTTCAACCCGATGAATTTACCTTCTTATTCAGCTAGACTCTCTCTTATTAAGCTGCCAACTCTAAAAAGTCGTAGAATTATGCTCAACATATCGTGTATTTTTAACATTATTACTGGTGAGATGGGATCTAGCTTTTTAGTCAATAAAATTTCGTTTAATGTTCCTCAACGTCCATCACGTAGCTTTACCCTCCTAATGGTTCCTTTTTCTAGAGTTAATTATTCTGAAATTAACCCCTTTGTAAGAATGGGCAAACAGTTTAACAAATATTATAAATTTATAGATTTTTCTTTAACTTCTAATGAAATTAAGAACAAATTAATAATCTCTTTAAATTCATAACTTGTTAAATATAAATTTTCTGTTTCCCATATTGTATTAAACGTTTTATGTAAATCTGTATGAAACTATTCATGTATATATGTATATATTTAATTTTAAATTGTCTGTAAGGAATTATTTCCATAGACAAATTAAATAAAAAAAAAAAAAAAAAAAAAAACAGTGTGCACTATAGGAAAGTAATAATATTTTTTTTCCGTTGTATGATAAGTCATAAATATATATGTATGTACTCGTATGCATGTTTGCAAGATTAAAAATATTTGTCCCTCAAAGTTAACTGCATGTGGAACAGTAGGAAGTATATTTGGCTTTATTATGTCCACTGCTCATAGACACTCTTCTGCACCTGGATTGTTACTTATAAACTATAAAATAAAAGGATACTTTTAAGTAGTTGTTGTTTGAAATCTAAGCTTATATTGAAAATAAAAAAAAAATTAAAAAAACTGTAGTTTTAAGAAGATAATAACGTTTTGAAGCTGCATTATACTTTTCAGCTCACTTCCTACTCTAAGATATCAAGCATTGCGTTATTAAAAATGTTGTTGCTGTTGTTATTTACGATGTTGCAAGCGGTACATGTTTGTTACATATGTATGTTTGCTGTGACTAGACACCATCTTTTGTGGCATTGAATAGTGCACCCAAGGGACACATCCATTATTGGCTGCCATGTGAACTTTTACAAACATTTAGAGTTTTTTTTTACTTTTTTTTTTCTTTTTATTCCTTTTATTGTTCATATTATGTAACACTGCAAGTACATACTGCCTTTCGCTTAGAAAAAAACTTTTTTTCTTCAACTTCTAAGCAAACCAAAATTTAAGATTTCACTGTGGTGATAGTGACAAAATGTGTTGCTTTAACATTTTGCTTTTGGTTTTTTTTTAAATTTCTAGTGTTTGGTCTATTCAGTTTGTTTAAAGAGGAGAAGTAAAGTAGAATGCTAAGAAAAAAGCAACAGCTTAGTATCTTAAATGGCAGCAGTGCTTTTGTTTTAATGGACGATGTGCTGAAGTTCATGAAAGTCGTGTATGAAGTTCGCAAGACCTTCTTTGGCTTAGAATTTTCTAAGGAAGTTTTTGTTTTTTAAAAAAATCTAAAGAATTCTTATATTCAGCGTTTAGTTAAACCGAATTTGTTGCACCTTTAAAAAATAATTACGCTGTTGGAAAAATTGTTGGAAATCTATCGAGTGGCGGAATCTTATGTACTCTTCACACTTTTTTTTAATGCTTATAAAGAATTTTCAGTCCTTTTTATCTAATGCTAATATCTAGGTTCGTCAAAAGATTTGCCGCTTTCATTCAAGATGGGCCTTAGCCAATTGGTTCGTGGTCGTATTATTTATCGGGACCCTGGCGGACTTCACTCCAGTGTAGCATGCCAAAATAGGGCTTTCTGAGTATGTTATCAAGTTAGTTATATTTGCGCCTTTTAATTTGGGTGTTGGTGCCTTACTGCCTTGTTAGTTGGAGAAGGTTTTCATTTCAAATTGGCCTCGCCCCTCAGGCCTTAAGTATATTGCAAAGGCATAAGTACCTGTGTTTTTCATCACCGACTGCCATGTTCTAGAGCCGTGAAGTAGCACAAACTTGACGTAAGAGATATTTCATATCAGCGCCAAATGTTGGGTAGCAGCGTCACTAACTTATTCTATTGTATATAGTTTACCTTGAAAGATGATATGTGAAATAATATAATCGTCTACGGTTTAGTTTAAAAAACAACTGATACGTAGTCCTACTGACGTGGCTGTATTACACAAATACTCGATTTTTTCCTGAATAAGATTTCTGTTTGAAGCAAGTACTGGCAAACAGAACTATTTCGTTAGCACAATCTAGGTCTTTAGGATGTTTATTGGCCCTCCACATAAATTCTTGGCTCCTAAAAACAACTGGTTTTTGTATGCAGTCCTTATTTGACACCGATTTGTGTGGTAGAAGTATCGCAAGCATTACCGCCGTGGACGACTCTCGCTGAGGCTTCTCCATATTTGATAATTTTTTCGGAACTACAATGCTTTAAGGGACAAACATATTGCATTCCAATCGTTTATCAAAAAACATTTAATACCAGGAAGAGCATAATATGTTAAATGTTATATTTGTGGCGTTGCTTTATGAACACTCACAAGCTGTTTATGTTGCCAACACCTGAGCTTTTGGCTTGAAAGCCCTTTTCTCGTTTGGCGTCCAATTGCCATGGCAATGCGGTTCTAAAATACCTTTTTGAATATTGCGAAAACTGCGGGTACAAGCACAATACCAGCCTAGATGTTATACTCTTTTTTCATTTGACTTTTTTTGGATGTGTACAAGTGAGCTTTGTCTCCAATCCTGTGGAATGGCTGTCGAAATCCATATTTCAGTAAAGAGACTTAAAAATATCTGCGAAAACATCGAGATTAACTTTGTAAAGCTCTGCAGGAACGTTATTAATAGCGTACGCTCTGTCGTTTTTTGGTTGCAAAACAAATTTTACCATCTCCTCTTTGGGAAAGCTGCTATATACGTTTATATGCGTGTGCGTTTGAAAGAAAATAGAGTTGATGTATCGTGTTAAATTGGCCGTAAGCTCGAAAATTGCTCTTTTGAATAAGTAAAGATTCTGCCCTTTCTTCCCCTGATATGGGCAGCACTGAGAGTATGTTTATTTGTGGACCTTTGTTCATCATTGATGGCATCTAATAACTGACGTCTCTCCTCAATAATGAGCCGGAAATCCCATGACAACCAAACTTAGTTTTTACGTGGCGATAAATTTCTTAGTATTGTCGTTTAATGAAACTTTGATAGAGTTCTAGTGCTCATCTATATCTGGGACTTTATAACAAGTTCTTTTATTTTCTGTACTCTTGTTTAAAATGGCGTTAGCAAAATGCTCACGTGTATTGTCGCATTTTAATCTAGCAACATTATATGTTTTTTGGCGAGAACTGTGTCCTTCACATAAGTCTCTTTTTAGCCCCGATTTGAGTTGTTTTTAAATTGGAAATATTCCTCCCTTTTTCGACTGTCAACAACAACACAACTGACGTCGACTTGCAAATAAAATTACATACTGTTAAATTTTTTCTTGTTGGTAATTAGTTACTCGAAAATATAGTTAACATGCTGAGTAGGTCTTTCAATTCGATTCGATGTGTGTGTTCGGATCTCCTGATCAGCTGTCAAAATTTTAATTTTAATTTGAAAGTTGAAAGAAAATTTTTAAATTCAGTTTATTAAGTGTGTGGCCAAAAATAAATTAAATTCAATAAACTCAATTGACAATTGAATTGAAATGTGTAGGGGGTGCATAACAAGGAAATAATTATGCCATTCAAAACATTAAAAAAATACTTCTAAAGTTGTACTTCTAGTGTTACAAGAAACCTATATTATTTGTTTCCACCTAACATAGTGTAGGACACATTCAAATAGAAGAGTCTCTTTTTTCATTTTATTGCAGTAAAATGAAAATTAAAACAAAAATAAAAAAAAACGCCACGCTTGTGTTAAAAAATTTCGTTTAACATTGATTGTTTTAAGATTTTAGCAATTGTTGCTTTAAAGCTTACAATTGTAGGTTTTAAACGTGTTGTAAGTGTGATTTTGGCTATGTTTGCAACACCTTATATGTAAGAAAGTATCGACGAAAGAATTAAATCCTGTGTGTGACTATTAACACTTCTTTTTTTCGCGTTTAATTCCATTTTTATCTTGTGGTCTATTGAAGGGTATAATTGTATGCCATGCTCAATGATGCGCTTAGCTTAAAAGCGAGCAAAGAGCACGTGTACCCTCTGACCGCTTTTGTACGACCATACAGAGTGATGCCAACTCTTGCATCATAAAAAGCTTTGGGAGCACATACAAATAGGGTAAAAAGGGTTAAAATGCAAAAATTGTGAGAAATAAGCATTAATCTAAATATTCCTTCCCTGCAAAAGATATTGGGCCACATTGCCCATTTTAGTTGAAATGGACTAGTTACGACATGGTCTAATAAATTGTAGTGAACGACCATGTCATTACCAAATGAAAACTTGTTGATAAGGGACAGGTATTCGTGTCTTAACGATCGCATATTTAGTAGCCGCAGTTATAAAACAAGTCCTCTATGGTGTACCATAGAGTAGTTTTGAAACTACTCCGATGTATTGCAGACATGGGTAAGGTTTTCCAGCCTTGGAACATCATAATGATAAATGGATCAAGTTTTGTACATACAATTTGGTTACTTTTGGTGTGCTCCTTCACCCTTATGCACGGGTCCATACACGCGTGTATGAACTAGTCACATTATCTGCAGGGTTATTATTGATTATAAGTAACGAAAAAATAATAAGACCTTGATTTTTATGTTGAGACCGGTTGATTTTTCTTAAAATAAAACATACAGAAGCATACTATAACACTGGCAACAGCGTTAAACCCTTAAAAGTTTCGGAAAATCAGTGGACCCCCAAAACATGGTGTCATCAGTTTTTGTTTAAAATCTCCATTTAATAAATATTTACATTTTATGATTAAAATTGTTCATGGATTTTTTTATTTATACATTTTTTATTCAAAAAAAAATTAAAAAATTTCTTTTTGCCAATATACAACACTAAAGTCCAGAAAAAAAAATTTGAAACCTAAAAATAATACCCGCCTAATACCCGCTTTTTAAAAACAAGTATTTAATAAAACTTCGGGTATTGCATAAGCAAAAAAGCATTTAAAATACCCAAAAATCATTTAAATGGCATCACTGACCATACATTCATATATACATACTTGTATTACTTATAGTTTAGAAATTGCTGATTCTTGTAGCATCTTCTTCAAAGAATATAATGTTAGATTTTCTTATTTTGTTGCTGAATTTTTTTGTTTCAACTCTTTTTTATTTTCATCTTTGTCTAAATGCAATAATTGCTTAGTAATGCTTAGCTTATTGTTTAACAGCTTCTAAAAGCCTTTACTTTGTATAGTTTTTGCTTGCTTTTGTAGAATAACATTTTGTTTGCTGCCACAAAAAAAGGTATTTAATTGGGCAGTACTCTTCCACCAACAATAACAACTAGTTATAACTGACTAATGAAACATTTAAAGTATTGTTATCTTGTCTTTAAATCGTGTTAAAACCTTAAACAAAAAACTTTTATGCTTTTATATGTTTTTCTTTACAAAAAAATCTTTTTTTTTTCCTACAGAACAACAAGCCAAGAAAAAAATTATTATTAGAAATTATTATTAGTGTAAAGTTTAAATAGGTAAGTCAATTTTTGTGTTCAGCACAAGAGTTATTGGTTAAATTTTAGTCATGTAAAGGGAAAAATAATAATTATCTTTAAATTACATTTTTATTAAGTGTAAGAGAAGTAAAAAAGCTAAAGATGAAGCTATTGTTGACCACAAATGCTTGTAAACATAATGATTTTACAAATTGATAACATCAGCCAAATGACTTTAGCAAATTAGGGCTCCATAATGACAATTTCACAATGTCTATCTATCATACGGTTAATAATAGAAAATATTTATTTGCAAAAACTAAGGAGTTAGATATAGAACCACAAGAAACACGTAAAATGTGAAAGACGGGTTGAAAACTTTTTTTATAGTACGTTTCCATTATAAGCAAATTAAGTAATTTTGAGTAAATCATTTCGAAGTGTTTCCATTACGTTGTAAGTAATTTTATGTTCGAATTCAATCTGACACGTATATCAGGTGGCCTCAGTTATTCAGCTGAAACCGGTGTTTTTTATTAAAATATCAAAGTTTGTTTATGTTTATGTATTTGATTCTTTTTTACAAACAACAACTGTAGTTTTCTAAAAAAAAGCTTAAAAGGAGGAAAAAGAATTTGTGAGTTTTTGTTATCTGTCTTGACATTTCTATGACAAATTAAGTTGTTTTTGTAGAACTGCTCCCACCTGATGCATGCTCCTTGCAATCAGCTGTCATTTTTTCGGATTTGTTACTCACCAATAATGGATTCCCCAAAGTTGCATTTGTAAAAATAGCCTCCGCGCAGTGTTGCACAGACAAATTTCGAAATAATCTTGAGCAAATCAAGTCATTTGAGATGATTTGCTCATATGAAAAATATATGGGAAATCATGTAGCAAATTACTTAGTTTGAGCAAATTAAATGATTTGGCGCAAATCACGTAGATGGAAACGTAGTATTAGAATCACCCCCTGAGTCTATTATTTAAGCATGCCTATTTTTCCGTCTGTCCGGCTGGGCGTCTATGTATTTTTGTAAGCCTATTAAAAGTGGCGATATTTGGTTTATTTTCCCAAAAATCACTCATAGAAAAGTCCTTGCGGCTATAACTGCCTTAAATATTGCTCCATTTTGGAACTTGTTTTCGATATTACACCCCCAACTACCAAACTGATTCTAAGTATGATCGGTCTATTTTTTGTATGAAAAACGACGTCTAGAGCTCTGCACACAAAAAACTACAAAAAAAATTTTTCAAACAAATTCTTGTTCAAAATAATTTTTTTTTTAGTCAATTTATTTAATAGTCTCTAATAATATTTTTATTTGATTTTTAAATCAAACAAAATTTTCGCCTAGACAAATAAAATATTTAACCAGCTCAGCAAAATTTTTTAACAGAAACTAAAATTCTTGCAAAATTGTTTGTCTAAATTTACAACTTTCGTTGTAGGTCCTCAGCCAGACAAAATATTTACTGATTCTCTGAAATTTGTTACTGATTCTACAACTCAGTTTTTTCTGTGTGCATTAAAATAAAACAATAATTTAAATTTCAATATTTCCTGATTTGGTACAAACTTGTGCTGATAATTTTCTAATTATCGTTTTTAAATTTTGTGGTTTTCAATAAAATACTTGCATTCGTGATAAAATTTAAAATGTGTGCGCTCTAGATTATGAAATGTACACACACAAAATTGTCTACTATATGTACATAAGTTAAGCTAAAAATAAAATAAAAAACCTTATTCATTACTGATATTACAATATCTAAGAACACACGCATGCAAACAATGCTTTAGGTTATTGGTTTTTTTAATACTTCTATTGGAGGAATTGCAACGAATGCTTAAACATATTCAAGGACATGGGTATTTAGAAGTGTTGATGGTAAAAAAATTGTGCTTATCCAGTTCTACGCAGAATGTCGATGATTTCATATTGCTGCTGTAAGTATAGCGTTACAAAGTCTGCTGCCATTAAACGTACACACAAAAAACTACAAAAAAAATTTTTCAAACAAATTCTTGTTCAAAATAATTTATTTTTTTAGTCAATTTATTTAATAGTCTCTAATAATATTTTTATTTGATTTTTAAATCAAACAAAATTTTCGCCTAGACAAATAAAATATTTAACCAGCTCAGCAAAATTTTTTAACAGAAACTAAAATTCTTGCAAAATTGTTTGTCTAAATTTACAACTTTCGTTGTAGGTCCTCAGCCAGACAAAATATTTACTGATTCTCTGAAATTTGTTACTGATTCTACAACTCAGTTTTTTCTGTGTAAGATGTCAGTTATTGTAGGCGATGTTTATAGCAAAGAGTACTGATGATAATAGTCCGTAGCTGGTTTCGAAACATTTAATAAAACTCAACTAAAGTAAAAATTATAATAAGCCATATTTGTCAAAATTAGTTACTTTGAACATTTTTGTAAGTTATTTTAAAGCATTAAATCGGAGAATTTTATTTTAATTTTGAAACCACAACTCCTGCTCGTTTCTGGCATTATAACATTAAAAACGAGTGTTAAATTAAGTAATTTAATTTTCTGAAAATTAATTTTTTAGTGTTTGAGCTATATTGTTGACTAGCAAACCCGATGCGCTTCGCTACCCCCATTAGATTAATTGATGGTAAAGGAAGGGATACAAAAAAATAACAAATTTTTTTTAACATTTTTGTACAAAGGTTTAACACAAAACTACACTTATGGTTTTTTTTAACTGATTTCTCTTTTTATTGTATATAAGCAAAAGCATTCACATACAGCGTGTGTGTGTATGTTTGTAAATTGCTCTTTTACTTGATTTTTATCCCATTATAAGCTCTATTTAGTAATACTTTGGCTATTGCACAAAATTTTGAGACTAAATGTATCATCCTCTATTTAAAAAAAAAATAATTTTGCATGCTTCGATCATAAAAATATTTGACTCAAATAGAAAATTAATTAATTGAATAACTTTCACAAAGCTTTAAGCAGATAGCGATTATAGTTCTCGAGATATGTCATCAAGTCCATTTAATTTGTATGGGAGGTACTACGCCCACTTAAGGTAAAAAAGTAAAATATAGCCTATGTCCGTTTAGAATGCAAAAAAATAACATTGGCGAAAAAATCATCCAAATCGGTTAGGTAGTTCCGGAGAAAAATTAAGACATACAAAAAAACTTTTCCTCTTTATTATTAGTATAGATTAACATGAATATCTTGTTGGAAGGTTTTTAGTGCATATCCTGTTACGTTAACAATAATTATACTTAAATAACTTTTTGAGTGTAGAGATAAGAGTTCACAGAAAAAATTTACGACAAACTTACTGTCATTTTAACAGCCAAATTGCAAATACAATTATTTTATTGTTGAGTTGGCACTTAAAACTAAAATTGTTAATACAATAAACATTTTTGTTAAAAGCCATCGTAATTAATTATTTTCTAAGTTTTAAAAAGCAATGAAAAACTTGAAAATAACATTCGAGAACATAAAAATAGCAAAAATTGTAATAATTAAAGTTATAGTTTTTTTGTAATTACTTGATATCTGTTGAACTTTTCTTCTGTTTATCTACTGAATCGGAGCTTGATTTTGTTAAGCAAATATTTGACAAATTTTGGTTTTGGTCAAATATCGATTAAGTTTTTTTAAACTTACAATTTTAACATTTAATTAAAATTCAAAAATTTTTCAAAGCTTTAGATTTTATTTGAAAACATTTAGTCAAAATTTGTGTAATCAAGTTATTGACCATTATAAGCTGTGTCCTCTTGCTATATATTTTACAATATTTAAATTTTGCACCAAAAGTACTCTTCATCTTTTGAGGCACAACACGATTAACAACAATTTTAATATTCTGTAAAACGTAATCTAGAGAAAGCAATTCGTATCAGTCAGAACAACGTGTGGCCGAGCGTTGTTAAAATTCATATTTGGCGTTTTCAGCCAATGCTAGTTTCAAAACGTATTAGTTGCATTTAGTACAGATTCAATGTAATGGTCTGGCCAGATTTCCATAGTTTATGATAAATTTAACGCTTTTAGTCTCACCAAATACATATCGTTACCCGTGAGTATTTAACCTTGGTGTTGATTAAGCTGATTGGTGGAGCTTTAAGTACATGAGAGTTTTCGTAATTAATTCATCTTTTATCTATGTATTAACGTTCAACATTTTGGGCATAAAAAGTTGTTGATTAAGGTGTTTCAACTTCCCTTTGTTTTTCTGATTTTAGACGAGTTCTACTACTTGGAATTAAAATTATTTCCGAAGAACTTTTAATGATTTTGCAAGCTTTGATTGTGTTTGAAATTTTCAGGAATATTTCTGATAGATTTCTGAATTGCAGATTGATCCGTAGAACATTATCTGTCTTTAAAAGGCTGATTTTAACAGACATTAGTACATATGACTTATTCGGCTTTCCTAACAATAGCAATGCCAATGGCCAATATATGTGCACATGGTCTTATCATCCAAAAATTAGTTTGAAAAAAGTATTTTATATTTAGCATAAAAAGCAGGGCTAGTTAAAAACACGTTAGTTGAATTTAGTACAGGTTCCCTGTAATGGTCTAGCCAGATTTCCGTAGTTTATAATAAATTAAACACTTTTAGTCCCTCAAATACATATCATTGCCCTTGAATATTTGACCTTGGTGTCGTATCAGCTGACTGGTGGTGCTTTAAAGACGATCAGTTACATTAGAGTTATTTTAATAAATCCATTTTTAATTACAGGTACACCCAAAAATAAGTTTGAAGCAATTATTTAATAGACTTCTGATCACATAATAAGCATACAAATCAAGAAGAGCTTAAAGTGAAATAACTATTATTCGAGTAGACGATTAATTGACGTACATTGCTTGACTTATTCTTCAATGAAAATATGCAATTTTTCTAAGTGGAGCGAATAATTGACTAAAAACTGTACGACTTATTTTTCGAGTAGATATTTTAATAAGGATATAATGGGTTTTTGCTTATATTAACTTCGGTTGTGAACTAATCTTGCTGTCCTTAAAAAACAATCTGTCCAGGAATATTTCTGATAATTTAACATCAAATCATATCCGTAGGACTTAATTTGGCTCAGGAAATTTAATATTAACTACTCGGCATATAAACGTGGTTCAATCTTCCAAAATGGTTCAAAGCACGTACACGTTATGGTGGAAATTACAAACAGAAGTGTGAAAAAAGTTTTATTCCTAGTGATAGAATATAACTTAAGGTGCTTATAGTCATTGTAGTATGTTTCAGGACGACACTAAAGCGCTGAAATCATCAGTTAAGAAAATAAATTCACGAACGTAAAGAATTTGTCCAACTTATTAAAGATAATTTGCAATTGCTCTACCTAAAGAAATTAAAAATGTTTAAATGTATTTTCAATTTCTTACAACAAACCTTAAAGTGAACTGTAAAGAGTAGTCAATTGCCTCAAACGTTTTCGCATGCGTTTGTATTGTTTTTATCTATGGCTTAAACAAACGTATGTACAAATGTTTGTTTGTTAGAAAGCATGCGGCAGACATTTTTGTTTACGATCATGATTGTTTATGTACACATCTAATTCTGGTGGACAATCATCCAGTTAAAGTACCGACGCTTTGGTCTTGTTTCTAACTCTTTGCCCAACGGTGGACAACAAATGCTTTGTTTGTGATCTTTGTACGAGTTTATTTCTTTTAATTTAAACATTTTCATTACATTTCTGCAGAAGAAAGGCAAGAAGAAAAATATAAGAATAAAAGACAGTACCACTTTGTGAAGTTTTTGATATCTTTATAGAAAGCAAATGAAAATTGGAATTACTTCGATGCCAAATATAAACACAAACGAGCCTTATATCAAGTATGACCAAAATTGTTATAAACAATTGTTCAGTTATAAACATTAAGCCATAAGCAAATGTAAACTAACAAACCAGTGGAGAGACAGATACCCATATGTACATATGTAACTTTGTATGTAATAACATGGCAATATAATTAAGACATTGGCAATGTTACTACTTTCAACAAACAATAAAAGAAAGAGCTACAGACAAAGAGTCATACATTTAAAAAGCAAAGGAATTGCAAGTAAGTAATGTTTGTTTTATAAAAGTGGCAAGATAATTTTTTTTCCATGTTTCATTTTAAGTTTCTGCAAAACAAAGTTAAACAATCAAAAGCGTAGGTGTTTTGTATCTCCATACTTACAAGTTAGCATCTGGATCTCTGCTAAAACCGTTATTTGACCTTTTTTTTATGGAAAATTTTCATATGGTGGTCTTTTTCTGTTACCAATCAGCTCTTTTGTTCCAAACCAATATGCTTAAGTACAGACTCTAATGCACATTTCATAGGGCTTGGCCTTTATCTTAAACTTACCATCGATCTTTTTTCTTACTTAACTTGTTCCTAAAGTAAAACATCATTATTATTTCTTACAGCGCCATCTCTGTAAGGCTTAAGCAACACCAACGCATTTGCATCCATCATTTGTCAATGTTAAGTTTTTAGATTTATAATGTAGATCAGTTGAATGAATATTTGCATCTTAATCTTGATTGATTTTTTCTCTATTAAAAAAAATTAATTTCCTTCTTCTGTAGTAAAATGTATTGCTTGCAGGGATTTCCAATTTTTTAACTTTTATACCTTTACATTTTATGTTTATTATAATTAATATTTGCTTATGTAGAAAATCACTGTGCACTAAAAACTCATACGATATTTATTTTTAAAAGGTGTGTCATATTGTTTGAGATATTTTGATAACTTTTCTGTAGTCAACGACAAGCAAATGCACTTATTGAGTTTTTTTTTGTTTAGTTAAGGTGATGTAAATGTACTGATAAGACTTAATAAAAAAAACGAATTTGCTAAGGTAGTATCAGTATTGCAGTGATTCTTTGTACTTTTGAATTCAAATTTCCAGTTAAACAGAAAACTTATTATTGACAAAGATTTACAAAACATTTTGTATGTCACCGTTGCCTGACAAAAGGTCGTCAGTAATAAACTTTAAAGAGAACCTTTAAGGCTTTTGGACGAAAGATTCGAAATACCGGATCGTCAACTAAGAGCGTCAGTTCTGATCACCGAAACGAAAAAGTACACGGTATGGAAATGTCTCATGCAATAATTCAATTATTTCACAGGATGTATGACCGTAGGCACCGTCTTGTTGAAACTACATATTTGCCATATCAATGCCATCTAATTTCATCAAAATGAACTGTATTATTTTATCGCGATATAGAGCACCAGCTACAGTCACTGCTTGATCAGCCTCATTTCAGAAAGGTTTGATGTAATTATGCCTTCAGCCAAAATTAACATTTATCAGAGTAATACGTTGTTGATGCGTTTGTAAAAATGTGCTTCATCGCCTAAAATCAGCATCCAATTGGTTGATTTTTATTAATAATTGTGAGTACACGCTGTTAAAAGCCTCTTCAATTTTGCAGTTCTTGTGCACGACACAGAATTGAGGCTCCTAGATTGGTACTAAAGCTCTCACACATTGCTTCAATATTGATTTTTGAACGGCAACCAAAGTATTTGGCGTCTCCAATGGATTCCGTCTCTTAAAGTTTGTTAATAAATCCGACCAAATGTTGTATGGAATGTTTGTACTGCGCCGCCAGAACTCTTAAATTTTCCAAGTTCTTACGTAGCGTAAATATCTGGATAATACCTACCAGGAAAAGATTTACAGTTACCACCCCTTCATCGATTACAACTTCCTAACGTTTTTAGGCCGAATGGTTTTAACCTGGCAAAGCTTAAACCAGTCTGGGCCCCGCCTTTATCTCAACTGTACACACTGACCTCCCCGTTGTGTCACCTTGGGTAGCTGCCTTAATTACTCATTAAATATATTGAGCTTAAAGTTTCGCCCGTTCACCTATAAAAACGATAAAATTTGGTCGAGGGATCGATTATAGCCCTCCCTTGTAATAACTTGTGTACTATGAAAAAACGAAGAACAAGATTGACTGACCCCTCTAATCACTCACGCAAACGTTTGATGGACCATGATTTACGAATCTGCACTAGGAACTCTTTATAAAGAACGTACAGTGAGCACACTGGCTGAAGTTCTTAAAAAGTACAAGGCCGGTATTACTGCCTTACACGAAGTACAATGGAGTGGAAAAGGTGTTACAAATACAACAAAGGGCGACGCGCTTTATTGTAAATGCCATGAAACAAGACATGAGACTCAAACATCTTGTTTCCAGCATTACTCCGGTGAATGACATGCTAGCCGCAATTCTTATTAAAGCCAATTTCTTCAACATCAGTCTCATCTGCGCCCATGCACCGACGAACAGATCAAAGATGTATTTTACGAGCGTCTAGAGAGAGTATATTACCGCTGCCCCGGCCATGATATTAAAATCGTCCTGTGGGCCAAAAGAAGTGATCCGATGTTGTTTGCGATGCGTTTGGTAGTGGACAGGTAGCAGTTGATGCACGGAATGGACCTTGTCTGGGAACATGTGCAGGTGTTTGACTAAAATTCGTCTTATGGATGACCGGCTCATGGCTAATTGCGAGTCATAGGACCTGGTCGATGTTTCTGGTGACAACTCGACATTCTCGCTAACAGCGGTGATGTTCTGTCCTTACAAAAGAAGCTAAGTGAGGCAAATCGTCAATTGAAAATATATAAATACTAAATGTTATTTAATAATAAGACCACACACAATCTCTTTATCCCTCTGCATATGTACATATGTAATTGCCACAATAAGACAACAACATAAGAAAAACAGTGATGTTGTTAAGACGAAGAAGAATAAGTCAACCTTTAAGATGTAAAAATGAGGGGCAAGCAGCGTTGATAGTTCGTAAAAAAATCGTATAAGCAAAATTAATATATAACAAAAAAAATTTTTTAATAAATTCTTATTGTTTTAGGTATGTACATATGTATGTACAACTATGCAAATAAATTCAACTGATATAAGAAGCCGTTAAATGCAGGTGATGACAAAACTCCTGCCTGCTGGTTTTGTAAGTGATGTCAACGTTTTTGAATTAAACGAAACGACATAATTTTACACTAAGAAAAGGCATAGAGTTTTTAGTATGCAGAAGACTAAAAAAATCTTGACAACTGTCATGTTATGAAAAGAATTTAATTATGTTCGTTTTTTAGCTTCTGTTCTCTATCTTAATAGTAAAGCATTTGCCTTTGTTCTCTACTTCTAATGATGTTGAAAATACGATAAGGATTTTTTACACGTTAATTCGCTTGACTTAAAAATGATTTTAATATAAAGATACACGATTTTATTTTAAAAAGTAAAGATATTTAAGCGAAAATTCTTTCGAAAGAAATTTATAAAAAAGAGGTTTTAACTATTGTTTAAATTTAAACATGTTTTTAAAAAATATTCTTTTTTTGCAGTTAAATTCTTTATAGCTTATGATGTGATTGTTTATGTTCTAGCAAACTTACCAACATACTAACATACTTGTAAATGTTAGTTTACATTCGGTTATATATGTACGTAAGTGTGTGTATGTGTGGTTGTGCATACTCTTGAATTAGAAGTTATCTTTTGGTTTTAAGGTTTTTTCGAGGTGGCGATAACTATCAGTTATGATGTCGTCGATGACAATGGTGTTACAACCAAAGCAACAAAAACTACATCTTAAACAATAACAACAACAAAAGCTTTATTATTTTAAAACATTAACTGCAGATTTTACTACGAGGGCTTTTAGAGAAATTACGTATTAAAATACAAACGTGCTGTTTTTTCGAATATTTATTAGGTTGTTTGCATCCTAAACGCATTTAAAAAAAATTTTGAGAAAATATATAAAATTAAAAACTTTTTACCTTTATTTGTTATTTTTCAAGTTTCTTTTGCTGTTAACAACATTTTGTTTTACTTTTTTCTGCCTTCTCTGCTGATGATCATGGCTAAACGCATCACAGATAAATATCCATACACATCACAATCGAAAAATGTTTTAAGAACATATATTAGTGATTGCAACCAAATAGATTGCAAAAAAAAATAATCAAAAACCGATTCCTAATACATTTACTACCAACTACCCCTAACTAAACTAATAGTGTCTAAGGATTACATTTCTATCATTTACCAAAATGTTCGCGGCTTAAGAACTAAACTTTCATCCTTATATATAGAGAGCTTTAATATCGATCATCATGTGTTAGTATTTACCGAAACTTGGCTCAATGATAACTTCTTAAATTCTGAGATTCTATGTAATAAGTTCAATATTTATCGCCGGGATCGTGGTAGCAGAACTACTGGTGGTGGCGTCCTTATTGCAGTTTCTCGTAATTTATCATCTGAACTTATCGAAATGGACTCATCGTATGATATCGAATTTATAGCTGTTTTGTTAAAACTTAATTGTAAAAGAATATTTGTAACCTGTTCATATATTCCGCCGTCCTCTCCGCCAATTGTATACACTTATCATGCTGAGGCTTTAAGCTCTATTTCTCGTTCTGCTTGTAGTGCGGACTCCGTTTTTGTCTTTGGTGATTTTAACTTACCGTCAATAGCTTGGAAATATCTCCCGGATGATAAATATTTTATTCAAACGAGGCAGAATTCGAACTACGACGACTTCTTTAATATCTTACATGATATGTGCCTGTTCCAAATCAATGGGATTGCTAACGATTACTCTAAAACTTTAGATTTAATTTTTGTTAACGACGTTGCTGATTGTTTTAAAGGAAATACAAATTTTGTGTGTATATTAGTTTAAAGGGGGGGTTTTTTTTTGCTGTAAAACACAAAAAAAATTCATTTTTTAAATTTAACGTTTAATTAAATTTCGACCTTAATTTGGGTAAATAACCGGTAATTTCATATTTTGTAGACTTATAATTGCAAATATGAAAAAAGTACCAAAAATTTGAAAAATTACTTGCTGTCCACTTAGTAGTCTTACGATTCCTTGATTTCATGTTTAAAAACTCTTAGTCCAAAAAAATGCAAAACGTACAAAAAATTGTGAAAAAATACAATTTTTTACCCTTTTTCTAAAAAAATTCACAATCATATTCTTATAATTTCGAGACGTCACGAGCCCAATATAAATTATGTTTCTATCATTATAGGTTTAGGTGTTACCATAAAGTAATCAAGATAGACTTTTTACCCATTTTGAAACCTTTTTTACTCTAAAGTTCAAAGTTGCAAAAATGGGAAAATTGCATTAATATTTCTTCGAGGCTTGTCGAATGCAATTCGTATTTCATTTATATCTTTATTCATTTAGAAGAAACAAATTGGACAAAGGCGCTATCAAAATTTACTTTTATTTATATTTTACCAGTTATGGTTCAAAATTTCGAAACACGCGTCCGTTTATCTTTTTAGTAGATTACAAAACTTTTTTGTTTCTACCATTTCGAATTCCCTGAAATCTTGAAATCGTAGTGGTAATATATATTGAGAGAAAAAATTTCAAGTCTCTAGCAATACGCGCTTGGGCTGTACGGTAATGAGTGAGTCAGTCAGTCATTACCGTTTTTCCTTTACATACTGATGGTGGAAACAAATTTTAAAAGATTATTTTGAAAAATTTTGCTTACAGAAATTTTTGTTGTACTTACTTAGATAGGTTCGAATTTCAAATTATAACACTTTTTTTTAATAAAAATAAAATTATATTGAATCGGCTGGGACTCGAACTAGGACTGCTGGTGGGGTACGCGAGCGCTCTAACTACTGAAGCACGCAATCATATTTAAAGCAGACCTCATTTGTTACTATAATTATTAATTGAATAAACATTACACTAAAAGTAAAAAAATATTGTAAGAACTGAAAAAAATGCTTTTCCAATCAAACCCACAATAAGTATAACTCTAGGTACATAAAAAACAAAGAAAAAATAAAATGTTAAATAAAAAAGAACTATTAACTCAGTCTAGCATCGAACCATCTGGATGCTAGGATGAGGCTCTACCACTAGACCAGCGAGCCATGTGAATCTCGAAATTGAAATTCTTTTTTATGACAGCGTTCGTGGTCTTTTTTATTTTTGTACTCTTAGTATAAAAGCATATTTGTTTGCGTTCAGTTTACAAATAACCCTAAGACGTTAATTGGGACAATTAATTTTTTAATTAAAATCTTAGAATTTGTTTAATTAATGTGTTAATTGAAAAAAATATGTTGATAATTTTTTCTGCCTACCATCCACGGAAGGCGAATTCATACACAGTGAACGCAGGTCAAACACAAATATGGCATTATTAAAAAAACACAAATTATTTGTATATGGCATCATTAAAAAAAACACAAATTATTTGCAAAAGAAAAAAGTGAATAAAACTAATTTTACTGATCTGTCGAGACCACCTTCTCTATGAATTCGCCTTGCATCCACCATGATAAAAAGTTATTCAACCCAACTAACAACATAACTTATACCGTAACACTTATGAACCATTGTAAAACTTTGCCCTTACCCGAAATCATGAACAAATTTAAAGCTGCCCAAAATAACATAATACCTACCACAGTTCGTTCAAATAATTTAAAACTACCCTCATACAGACAACCGCAAATAAGAGCGGAACTTGCATATCTAAAAAATTGGCAGCCAGTGTGGTACCAAATTAAAAAGGAAAAAAATTACCAAAAAAAATCCAAAATATGACAATTTTTTTATTAAAAATGATTATACAATGATATTACAACAAAGAAATACATGATTTAAATTTTGCTCCAAAAATTTAAACAAATAACCGACGAAATAGTGCTACGAAAAACTTCCAATTTTGACTTTAATAAATTAAGCTGGCTCTCCTATTTATTATTTGTTTACTAGAGTCTTGCAAATGCCAACATTTTGTTCATACATGTCGCTGTTAAAAATTTAATGCTATGATATGTTATGCCTTTTCAAACATCATGTTATGTTGTGTTGTGCTAAATCAAACCAATGTCTTGGCATGTTATTTTAAAAAGCATGCCAAGACACTTTTTTACCCAACTTGGCTGCGTAGAATGTTGATTTATTTATTTGTATGACGTTCTGCGTTTAATGCTCACTCGTTAAAGTAGATTAATATTATCAAAAGTATTATATTTTCTTAATTTTCTAAATCAAGGAGGATAAAAAAGTATATTATAAATTAAATAATTTTATTAAATATTTTTTTGGGAATTTTTACATATAGTATGCTTTTGAGTTAAAATTTTGTATCTAAATAAGATTTTGCTTTAATAATGATAATAATAATCTTAGACGGTTTCATTATACACATAAATATAATTTTGACAAAATATATGTATACATTTTGTATACAATTTAAAATAGGTATATAAACTAAATTCTGATTTTAAGATTGCAAAATGTTTTGTAAAGAAGAAAAAAAATCTAATGAAGAATTGAGCAATTATAATAAAAAAAATAACAAACTAAAGTAAAATATTGGTCCAAAAGAATTATATAAAGGTATACAAAATATTACAGTTCATCAAAGTAATGCTTGTATATCAAATGATATTTAATTAAAATTTATGTATAATTTTAAAAAGTAGATTTGTAGTACTTCTCTGTAATTTTTCGTTTCCGTTACAAAAAAAAAAAAACAATAACAAATTTGACCAATTCTACCCTTTTTTTTATCTTAAATTGCAATTTTTTCCACAGTTTTGAAAAATAATAAAAATTTATAGGTATAACTAATAAGAAAAACAATTAATTAACAAGTAATTTTAAGTATAATTTATTAATATTTAAATAAATATATACATATGTATGTATTTTTAATAAAAAAATCCCTTATTTTTATTTTGCTTTGTTAGGATTTAATTAATAAATACTCCTTAAGTATTATTATAGTATCATTGCAGTCAAACAGATCAACATTAGAAAAAGTAATAGTATAGTGTGTTGTCTTACTATGATATAAATATATATGTATAATTTTTTATTTATTTAAATTGTATTAAAATATTGATTTCTTCATAAATCATATCTATGAAAAATCTTATCAAAATAAATATTTGGATAAATTATAAGGAAATGCCAGTATACATTGAGTTTTTATACCTTCAGTTTTAATAAATATTTTAAAAGTTATTAAATTGTAAAATATAGATAAACATCTGTATATTCATAAAAATTTATGTACAAATATTTATATACATACATACATTTTTAATTTTAAATTTCTACGATTGTTTACTTTAAACCGCGCTCTTTTTCTTTGTGATGCATGCAAAACACATTTCTTTCAAAATAACGTGAAATAACATAGTGTCTTTTTTAAAAGACATCATGCTTTTTTCATGTTGTTGTGTGCCTTCGCATGTCATACCGAAAATGTATAAAAGGCAGAAGACAACATGGTACTTGCATGATGTCATACTTGCTGCCATGTTCTTCATGTTAACATATGCATGGCTTTATTGTTTACATATAGTTTTATGCTAAATTGGCTTTTCAAAGCTCTGTCAAAATCGAATTTTCCAATTTCAAAGCGTTGCTGCCGCAGCATTTTATACAATTTCTATGGGAACGAGAATTTTTGACAGGTAGAAAACGTCTGCCGCTCTTGTAAGTTTGTATGATAAGTACTACCTTAACATTTAAAACTAACTTTATGTTTAAGTAATTATTGTTTTGTTTAGTTTTTATTGTAAAAACAAAAGCATATTTGCTTAAATAAACTGCAAATTAATAACGAAGATAACGTTGATGCTGATAAGGATGCCATTTTGCATTATGACGTTGATTACCATAATGTATTTTAACCACTAAGACCACAGAAAACATTATAAAAGTGTATCGGAATTGTAATTATTGCATGAATAACATGTTTTATAATTACACTTTTCTCTTATATCCCACTCTTAACCGAATTATTGTTGTTATTTGTCATTATTTTGTATTTAATATTTACAGACAAATATTGCAGTGCAATAATGATGTGCACAAACAACAGCAGAAACATTAACGAAAATAAAGCATTAACGCTTCATTTGCAGACAACCGACCAGTCAACCACTAAACCAACCAACAACTCATTTGCATTGTTGTACACAGAAAAAACTGAGTTGTAGAATCAGTAACAAATTTCAGAGAATCAGTAAATATTTTGTCTGGCTGAGGACCTACAACGAAAGTTGTAAATTTAGACAAACAATTTTGCAAGAATTTTAGTTTCTGTTAAAAAATTTTGCTGAGCTGGTTAAATATTTTATTTGTCTAGGCGAAAATTTTGTTTGATTTAAAAATCAAATAAAAATATTATTAGAGACTATTAAATAAATTGACTAAAAAAATAAATTATTTTGAACAAGAATTTGTTTGAAAAATTTTTTTTGTAGTTTTTTGTGTGTATTCAGAAAGGAAAACGGAATTTATTGAACTTATAAAACCACGCAAAATCTAGAGATTATATTTATTTTGTTTATATTTTTACATCTACATAAAGTTACATGTTATCCAAAAAAGAAAACGGAATTTCTTTGTTGTAAATTGAATAATCTTATTGTCTACATAAAATAAAATAAAAATGTTCAGAAAAAATACTAACAAAATTAAATATTTTTTTTTGTTGGGCACCAATGATATTTGCTTGGCTTTTTCATGAAAAACATTTGAAAAAATTAATTCCAACTGAAAATCATTTTATCAAAACGCGTTGAATCTCGGAAAATATTACATCTGATCAATGATAGTTCTAGTATGATGTCTTCATTAAAGAAATACAGTTAGATAGTAGTTAGAACAGCGTAAACCCTCATGAAAACTGACTAAATTCATAAGGTTTAAAGGGCGCTAGATTTCGTAAATTATTTCATCTCGAAATTGCTTCAATGTTATTTTGTGTCGTTTTTTACACTTTAAAAGAAATTTAGCTAAATTAAATTATTGGATAAAAAGAGTTAGAGCTCTTACTACACTATGCTTTTTGTGGTAAAATCTTTTTGGCAACACTTGACTACCAGTGAAGCTTTTATCTATTAGATGGAATGAAACATTTTTAGTTTAATTTAATATTTTAGTTTACCTTAGTTCTACTATAATTTTGCTTAATTGTTTTTATATAAATTTCGTTTTATCCTTTTGTTTAATAAAAACATTCGTTAATTTTATTCTAATAATTATTATGAAGTTTTGAAATGCTTTTTTGGTCACTGTTTAAAACACTTACGTATTTAACACAAATGTAAACACAATTTCTTTCTTAAATCCGCTTAACTACAGCAATTTGCAATTCAATTACATCATTTTCTGTTCTTAGTTTAGTTGCAGCAAATGTTGCCTAAAGCTTATAAAATTTCATTGTAATGTTTTAACAATATATTCTCGATCCAGGGTCGTAATTCCGGTACTCGTGAGTAAATGCCAGGCTTATAAGGTAGAGCACAACCAACACCCCAAGAAACAATGCCAATGAGCTTACCATTGGCTACTAGAGGACCGCCCGAGTCCATTTGACAAGCATCTACTCCGCCTCGCTTAAAGCCCGCGCATAGCATGCGCTTAGTAATGACACCACCAAAGTGGCGATTGCAGGTTGATTGTTTAACAATGGGTACATGGGCCACCATTAAGTACTCGGCCAAGTCTCTGCTATTTACATCGGTAAAACCCCATCCAAGGACAGTAGCATAACTACCATCCTTAATCTTGTCTTTTGGTCCAGCCAGTTTTATCGCTTTTATATTTGGACTAAAATTAAATGAGCCTCGAATTCTAACCAGGCCTACATCGTAGTCTTGAGTAATGCTGGACCATTTTTCGTGATAATAAATAGATTTCGCATCATATACTTCACCCTCTCTTATGGCTCGTGACCTATCACCGACATGCACTTTCACACTGGAAGCTGTTGCATGCAATAAACAATGCGCAGCTGTCACCACTGTACGTTCGTTTATTATTGATCCACCACAAATATGAGAAGGACCAGAAATCGTGTCTCTAAGCAGCGAAGCTACAAATGGATAATCTTCCAAGGCCACCTGACCACCAATAATTCTCGGCTGCAATTCAGTTGATTTAGTTTTTGCCCCACTAACAACGCATAAAACCAAAAGGCTACAACCAAAAACTAGACAATGATTTTTAAGCAACGACACGTACATTATTTAACCATCGACTGGTGAATGTCAAGCTCAAATTGTATTTCAACCTCAAACTTTTTACAGTTTTTAGCCGATTAGAAAGGCAGTTAAAAAATGTCAAACTGATAAGAATTCATTGCTGTGAACAATGATTTATTAATATCTAATTGTTTTAAAATGAGTTGGAAAAAATTAAAAGAGATAGTTATTATATTTCATTCTTTATGTTTTTGCTTTTAAAATAACACAAATATTTATTTTGGTTGTCAATTTCTTTTTGAAGGTCTTTTTCAGTTTCTTATCAGCTAAAGTAAAAAAGTTGAAAGTTTTTTAGCATTAAGAGTAGGGGGTGAAAAAGAAACACACTTTTTTTCGCTGATTTACAGAGTTAAAAAATGTTAAATGCTAATTTTTTAATAAAAAAATTCTTTATGCAAAACTCTACTTAATTATACCATTCACATAGTGATAAGGGTATATATCAGTTCGTGATTCCATTTGTAATTTTTTTACTATCCATTTGCGACCCCATAAAGTATATATATTCTGAATCCTTATAGATAGGGAAGTCTGTCCGTTTCCGGAGTCAAATAAAAAGATACAGACCAGTTATTGGTGTCAAATTGTTAGAAATATCCCGCAGCCAATCGCTATTTAAAATCAGCAAAATCGGTTCACTATTGACCGAGATATAAGCGAAAACCCAAAACAACCCATTTTTTTAGGAAAAAATCCGTGCATATATCCCTATATATCTCAGTAAATATAGTCATTCTTGCCACGGATACTCCTAAAGCAGGGACCTAAATAACGAAAAATTTTTTTTCAGATAGGACCAGGGGAAGTGGTATTTTTCCTACAATATCACAAATTTGGTGAAATACTTTATGCGCTATATCTCGGAAACTAAAACACCTATCGACTTGAAATCTTTTACAAAAAGTAATTGTACAATAAGACCTACACTATAAAGAAAAAACTTTTTGAGTGGGGGCAAAAAAAGGGGTAGCTCTCGTACAAATTAACGATTTTTATGAAATTTTCAATACGCTATATCTCGGAAACTATAACAGATATCGAAATCAAATGTTCTACAAAAAGTAATTGGACAACAAGGCCTACGCTTCAAAAAAAAAATTTTTTTGGGTGGGGGTGAAGAAGGGGTAGCTCCCATACAAATTAACAATTTTTATAAAATTTTCGATACGCTACTTTTGAAAAACTATTACAGCTATCGACTTCGAATATTCTACAAAAAGTAATAATCAAATAATTCATACATTTTTGAGAAATAGTTGGAGAGGAGCAGGGGGACTAGAACATCCCATAACATTTAACAAGTTTTATTAACCTTTAAATATGAATAATGTCGAAAACTTTTGAAACTCTCGACCTCAAACCTTCTTCATCTATTTCTATTATTCATACGAACGTTAAAATTTTGTATAGTTTTCTATGAACAACACAATTTTTAAAATATTATTTAGGATTTAATCCCAATTTTCTTGTTAATTAAATCCTAAATAATATTTTAAATATTGTGTTGTTTAACAACAAGGTTTTGTTTTCGGTAGCCCCTTAATACATTTAGTAATAACCAATGGTTATTCAAATGTAAGGGGAAAAAGAAAATCAAAACAAGCGAAAATGGTTTGTTGGACTCTTAAAAAAACTTGAACGTTTTGGTTTTCTTATAGTAATTCTCATTTTGTTTAATGAGGTTATTATATAAAGACAGAAAATATTCATGAGTTTTTTAAGAATTTGGGTGGTTGAAGTCTACTGATGATTTGGTGTAAGAACCAATGAAATGCATATAGACAAACTTAACCGACAACAAACCCTATAAGTTTTCTATGAACTTTAAAACTCGCATAAGGTTTTTTATTATATTATTTGCCGTACAAAATTACTCGGTATATTTAAAGACCAATGTGAAAGGTATATAAGATTCGGCACAGCCGAATATAGCGCTCTTACTCGTTTTTTTTTTAATAAGTAAAAAAAGTTTTGTCAAACAAATCAGAACCTATTTTTTCCTTCGTCAAAACTTATTGCTGAAAAATAAGCTGGAAACTAATGAAAATCCGCTCGCTCGAAACATCTTGCAACATAGTGGACTCGTCTGAAAGGAAGGCATACTACTGCGCATAGATAAAACCATTGAAATTAATTAATTTTATTATGAGGACTTAAATTTTAGGCTAGAACTGGCTAGACTTATATTAATTACTTGGCTTTAAGATTTAAATACATATTGTTGTTAGTTCGTATAAGCGACGATTCAATAGTATTAAAAAATATGCAAAAACAACTCATTACGCCCACACAACATTCATGGTAAGGGTATTATGTGTTTGTGCAAATGCTTGTAATGCCCAAAAATATTATTCTTATACCTTATTTTAATTACACCAATCGACTCCAATCACTTACTTAGTAGACTTAAGCATACCTGTACGTCCATATATTCTTGTGATCAGTGTTTCAGAATGATGATTTTATCATATTCTTAATGATTTTTTGTCACAAATGGTTATTTTTCATTTTAAAAATTTATGATTTTTTATATTTAGTTTTTAAAAGTATTTATAAATACAACAATATAACTTTTATCAGCAATTAATTTTTTTTTCTTGAATTTAAATTACGGGTCGCATTTAGTAACACATTTTAACCAAATTTAGCCCAGATACGATTTTTGACATAGAAACGAAGCCTATTGTATTGATGTACCTATACGTTCATCCTTTGAATATTACTTTACCTTCGCAAATGGTGCATAAGATTAAGTCTTTATTAAGCCAATTGTTAAAAGAAATATGGTTGTAATCATCCCGTAATCTGCTATTGGTCCTAAACAAGTTCTTCTTTCCGAAATCAGACTCAATCGCGTAACCTGGGAATTATGTGCTGTCTTTGTTTTAGTTGTTTACAACAACAAAATACATATTATTCGTACCCAGACGATCACTACTCGGCTTCCAAGAACAGCACATTTATATCGGTATAGGCACTAAATCTTGCTAGGACAGTTTTCACAAAACGAGCGAGTTTTCATGCTGTTTTGTTTCCCCTTTCCTTTTCCGAACTTGCGTGTATAAACTAGTCCAAAAAGGAGGAGGTCTGTTCCAAAAGTAATGCATATCTATGCTAAAAACATGGTCCATTTAACCTTGTCCTAGGGCTGGACCACCTCACCGGTATTTGCATTACAACGGTGCACATAGGGGTATTTTTCCATTCTAGCCGGACATTACTTTTTATATTTTACAATAAAGCTTCTTAAAGATTACTGAGAGCTCCTAGATTGATGAAACTTAGCAGAAACATGTATTGTAGGCATTTAAAGATTAAAAAAATAATAAAAATCGAACCAAGGGGGGAAAAGTTCCCCTTAGAAGAACTAATACCACCTCTGAAATATAAAAATTTTTTTTAAGTTTTCAAAACTATTGTTATGCAAATGAAACCTTTAACGTAAGAGAAAGCTAAAAAAATCTACACTTGGACAGTGTCGTCCTCTCCCCTTTCGTGGGCGGCGGCATAAAGTAAAACTTGCAAAAATTATTTATATAATTAAAATAATGGAAAACTTACGCCCAAATACTATAAAAGTTAAATTTATCTAAAAATAAGAAATTTATGTATAACAATAACTTATTTACAGAAGTAACAATTAATTTAAGGTTCACACAATTTTCTTTCTAAAAATCGCAAATTCTCCTCAACAGATTTATCTTTACATTCATGTACTTCATATTTGTAATAACTCTAATCTTTTATAAGCTTTTTCCATTTTACGCTCGTAGTTTTAAAAGTGTTCTGAAAACAATATCGTGCAATAACCACAATATATATTATATACACTAACAAAATAAGTATGTACTTGAAGCACAGATTTGCTTCTCTTTAAAAAATAATTTTTTAAACAATTTTTGAAGGTTTTGAAGGCAGGTACATTTATTTTTTTGCATAAAATAGCGTTATTAGGAAAGTTGTCGCACAGGGATTACCAGTTTAAGGGCGGGTAAAAACTACTGCCTCGCACATTCCTTTTTATACATGCAATGTCACTGTAAAACCCAATTTAACCTGTTAAAAATTAATATCAACTTACCTGTAATAATTTAAATAAAAAACATTAAAAAACAATAAATTATCAAAACGTTTTATGACCCACAAAAAAGTTTCTTACTCATATGTAAACACACAAGATGAGAAAAAACAGAAAAAAGTGAAATTTTCAAAAATTCGCCAAAAAATGGCGCAAAAACGCGCAAAGTTTTCTTTTTTCGTCTAAAAGTAGAGATTTCAGGTTTTATTGTGATGAAAAAGATTTTTTGGATTTCAAAAACCTTTTGATTTTATTTTTTTTAATCAAAAAGTGAACAAAAAAACCTCTTTTTTTAATTTCAAAGGAATTTTTTTTAAATAAAACTTAAAATAAAAAATAAAAAAAAAATTAATAAGGTAGTTGCTTATATAATCTTTCGCAGAGAAAAAAAAATCAATGTAAAATCTTTTTTTGTTTAGCTAGAAAAAAATATATTGTAAACCTCTCAAAACCATCGAAAGCTAATAAGTTGCGGGCAAATTTACTTAACTTTCCTGACTTTGACCTCTCAAAACGACAAATTTTGAGCAAAAGATTTAAAAATTCACTATCCGATACAGAATTTTGTTATCTGTCAAGCTGCGCACTTATATTTTTACATTTCTTAAATTTCCATATTGGCTTAATGTCCGGCTAGATTGGCAAAATACCCTTATGTGCGGCGTAGCTTCAAATTTGCTCTATAGTATCCCATAGGGGACTACGAAAACTCAAAATGCGATCGTGAAGAAATGAACACCTGTCGCTTAACTACAAGTTTTTTTTGTTAATGACATGGCCCATTACTGCAAAACATAATACCACGTTGTAACTGCTCCATTTCAACTTAAATCAACCATGTGGTCCATTAATTTTGCTTAGTATTAGGTTATAAAAATACATGCAACAAATAATAATAACTATTGTAATCATCATGCAAATATCATTTTTTATTAACACGTCAGTAAAATTTTTTTGGAATTAAAATATATATTTACGATCGAGTGATTTCTTTAAATGAAAACATAAGTTAAGAATATTTTTTATTTTCTGTTCGATTTTTTATGATAAAGATGTTAAAGTTAAAAACATATTTCATAATTTTTAGCAACATATTTTTCATCGCACAAATAGATACATATACACAATAAAACATTGACACACATCGAAGTGTTCTAGTTTTATTTTATTATCGTTTTGAGCGGATGATAACACCAACTGTTGTTACATATAAACTCGAAAAAAATTTTGTTTTTATACAACGATAAGAAATATTGAAAACATGCATTTGCCTACACTTAAAGAAATTGTTAATCCAATATTTTCTATATACATACAATATTTTAATTTCATCTCATATTTTCAAAATTTGTAAGCTAAATATTTGTAATCTAATAAATAGAATAATATGGTCTGAAAGTAATGAAGGGGTTTAAGTAATATTATCGTTTGAAAAAAATATTAACATACACCAACATAACTCGCAAAGGGCTTAGGGTCGATAGATATCCAAGATCGGTTTACTACGAATTGAGATGCAAGCACTATAATACAAATGCCCAGTTTTATTATGGACAAAATCTATACATGAGGAGTCACAAAACAAAACATGCTTTTTTCAATTTTTTAGCAAAATGCTTATAAGAAAAATCTTATTTTTATAATATTTCTTCCTTTATCATAAAAAAATTTGGTTTAAAAAATTAGTGCAGAGCTAAACGTGATTTTTTATAGGTTAGGATAGGTAGAACAGGCGGCTCTGGAAAACGTGAAAGAATGTGTTGCAGCCTATTTGGATGCGTTTTTTTTGGGCCCTTTTTGATAACTGAGCAAAAAAAGATAGAAGGAAAAGAGACATTAAATTAGATTAAATTGACCTGAGTAAGAAAATATAGGTGAAAAAAGAGAATTAATGTACATGGCCTGAATAGTCGGCCGTATTAGTTCCTGTCCCCAAACCAACCGCTCTCCCCTCAGGTTCAAGGGTACCCGACATTCGCAGACTAGTTGTGATGTAAATTATACATTAGTAATGGACCTAATGACGGCTGTCTGATTGATTATCCTCCTGGGAGGACCGGGTCCTACCTCAGCGGTAAGGTCCTTAGCCCAACTTAACCACGATCTGTGAAGGTAGCGGACCGCCTGATAGCGGCTACTTATCGTTGTTGTTGTCTGCGACTTTCTTCAGCCGCATGTGAAGTTTCTTGGGTCTCACACATCACCTGCTGTAATTGCCAAAACAGCAGGGGCTTGGGCAGCTTTGAAAGTGCTTGCAACGATGGGCAGAGGCACATCATTACCTGTGGGTGTACTGTCATCCGAGGATTTAGTAGATTTGAAGCTAGTGGCCAATTTGTGTTTACCAGACTAACTATCCGCAATTTTTGTTTGTTTATGGATCTTGTTTTTTATCAAAAATGAATGTAAAGAGAGGACCATCTACGCAGTGACGGCGTACACGTATTGAGCAACTTAAATTACAACCGGCACTTGCTATAGCATCGAAAGTGATTACAACTTGGAACTAGTTCTCTTTTACCACTAACAAACCATTCAGGTTCCCAACGTTTCGTCCACAACCTTAACCTTACAAAAGGGTTAGTTTTGGCCCGCGTGATAGCAGAATATGTGAAAGAATACGGCACACTATACACTACTCTGTTTACATTACACTTTAGGTTAGGGTTAGGTAGAACAGGCAGCTGCGGAAGTGTTAAAATAACAGTTGTGCAGCCCACTTGAGTCCGTTTTCTCGGTCTCTTTGTGATACCTGGGGTACATTACACTTTAACATAACATAAGATTTTTTTACAACAATTTGTTTGTTTTTTTTTTTTTTTCATTATAATCTAAAAAAATTCTATTTTGATAACAAAAAGATGAAAGATATATAAGATATGAAAGATATATAAGATTCGGCACTGCCGAATATAACTTTTTTTTTAAAAATTTTTGTTTTGTATACTTGTTTAAAATGTGTTGCATACAAACAAAAACAAATGCACCAAAGCGCTAAACTACAAAATTCCAATGCAAAGTTATTGATTTTTTAAATAAGTTGTAAAAAAGCATCATCGTTTGCATTTACTTAAAAAAAATACTAAATAATTTATTGTGGCAGTTAAATTTTTAATTAGAAAGGGTATACCTTTTAATTAATGCGTTAATTGAAAAAAAAGATAAGCGAATGATTTCGTCTGTGTAACACAAATTTCTACATAAAATTTAGGCAGGTTCTAAGTTGTTTAAAACAAATAACTTAAATAAAATTGAAAACTTTACTTTGTTTCACTTGTACTTATTCTTTCACTTGAAAGTCGAAGTAGTAAGATAAGACATCGTTCAAAATATTTGACTCAAAAAATCGAAACCAGTCTAATAAAACAAATGTTAACGTAAAGACACTCTTTGTTAATTTTTTTGATGTTTTTTCTGGTTATAAGTGGTGCTACATAATGAACGACAAGGATCTGACATATTTTTTTTTGCAGCTACGGCAGTGGTAGAGGCAACAGTTTTATATAGACGGTAAGTTCAGGCAAGTACGAAAGTTTAATAAAAATATATTTTTCCTAAATATTAAAGCTTTTGAATGGCTAGTAAATGATTAAAAGTCAGACAATTAAAATTTTTCTAACTTTTCTTTAATAGTTGACATAATGTGAAGGACACACAGCCATTCAAATTTTTTGTTTTGAATGAGTCGTGTATAAAGCAAAAAAACACACACACTCTCATTTAGTTTTAAATTTTTGTCTTTTTACATATGTATATATTTTAAATTCAATCAATGTAAATATTTTCATGTGTTATGTAAAGAAAGTTTTAAAATTTTTAAAGTATTTTTCAATTCAGCAGAAACATAATTTATAAATATATTTAAAGGCCTTAACTGAAATATGTACATATTTTTGCTGTAATAATAATTCAATGCCACATATAAAGGTTTTATGGCATTTTTTTACATTTTTATTAAACATAAAACATAACCCATAAATGTTTAACTATGCCCAGTTTATTTATGATATTTAATCAGAACAAAAATCATAAAACTTACATTTCCTCAAAGTTTATTCAAGCAATTTAATGCCCAAGACCATCAGCCTTAACTACCAAAGAATACAATTTCTAGAAATCATCAGTTTATTGCAAATTTGTTGTGGTTGACAGCGACAGACAGTAAGAATTAAGATAGAAAAAAGCAAAAGAAACCAAAAATATATAATCTATTCGTTTATTGGCAAAAGAGAGGATTATGAACTACAATCACGTTCGCCTATAAACTTCTTAATTACACAAAGTTTAACCAAAAATTACAACTTTCTTGTTTAATAATAAAATAGCCGTTGAGGGATGTTGGCAAATAAAAGTTTTTGGAAAAAATTTGCAAAAAAAAAAATTGAATCAATATTTAATGTAGAGAAAAACAAAATTTCGCAAAAAAAAAAGGAATTGTGATGAAATATTGATGGATTTTCTTCAAGTTAAGTAAAATACAACTACCAAGCATTGCAGAACTTAAAATAAAACCCGAGAGTATTTTTTTGCCAAATGTTTTTGAATAAAGGGTGATTTTTTAAAAGCTATTGGTAAGTTTAAAAAAAACACATAAAATTCAGAAAAATTCATGAAATTTTTATTTGAATCGATAGTATGGTCCATATAATTAATTGTTTGAAGATTATTTCATGCAAATGTTGACCTTGACTGCGCTTAGTCCAATTTTGACATACTCTTTCCAACATTTCGGCTGGTATCTCACGAATAAATGCTTCAATGTTGTCTTCCATTGCGTCAATTGAAGCGGGCTTGTCTGCATAGACATGAGCTTTAACACAGCCCCACAAAAAATAGTCTTAAGGTCTTAAATCGCATGATCTAGGCGGCCAATTGACCGATCCCAAACGTAAAATAAAATGTTTACTGAGCTCGTCTCCCAATAAGTCCATTGTTGTGCGTGCTGTGTGGCATGTGGCACCGTCTTGTTGAAACCACATGTCATGCAAGTCAAGCTCTTGCATTTTGGGGAAAAAAAGTTGGATATCATCTCATGGTAGCGCTCACCATTCACAGTTACGTTACGATTCGCATCATCTTTGAAGAAGTTCAGTCTTATGATGCCACCAGCCCATTTACCGCACCAAACTGTCACTTTTTCTGGATGCATTGGTAGCTCTTGCAATGCTTCTGGCTGATATTCCCTCCAAAATCGACAAATCTGCTTATTTACGTACCCATTGAGCCAAAAATGAGCTTCGTCGCTGTACTCAATTTTTCGGTAAAAAAGTTGCGGTAGGTCGTTCGGCTTCAACTCTTGCGCCAGCTGTATTTTCAAAGGCATCACACCTAAATTCTTCCGCAAAATTTTCCACGTTGTTGAGTAATTGAAGGCCAATTGCTTCGAACGGCGACGAATCGATAATTGATGGTCATCATTAACACTGGCCGATACAACTGCGGTATTTTCTTCAGTTCACACTCTACGTAAGCGTGTTGGTGGTTTGATTTCCAACAATGTAAATTTGGTGCCAAATTTAGTCACCATAGCCCGAATAGCCGCTTCAGTGGGTCGATTAAACTGACCATAAAATGGAAGAAGCGCGTGATGAACTTTCTTAACAAAGAACGCATTTTGATAATAAAATTCTATAATTTGCAAGCGTTGTTCATTTTTAAGACGATTCATGGTTATATTATAGACCAAACTGAAGATGTTTGACAGTGAAACAAAACACGGAACGTGCGTCAGCTGTTTCACCCAGTGTTGCCAAAAAGATAATAGCTAAAAAAATCACCCTTTATTTTGGTTTTGACAGCACATATGCAACTATTTCCGAATTTTTAGGGAGCGGATATTTTTCCAAATTTTTCTCATACGCCTAGCATTGAAATGGGGATTAATATCAGTGGCTTAATCGTTGCATTCGATCCCTATCAAAGTTTTACACAATTAATCTGGTAGTGAATGCTTTAGTATTAAAGTTCTAATAAGAATTTTTTAATTTCGATTCAAATCCAATGCGGCGATTTGGCCCCAGCTTGTCACCTCTATTGAAATTTCTATAGTATTCATTTGCGGTTACATAAAGCACATATACTTATATATTCTAGATAGGGAAGTCGATAAAGTCATACTTGTCTGTCCATCTGAGCGGGGCGAAATAAATTCGGACGGAAGGCGTTTCGGTACTAAACTATTAGATAGATTGTAACGCAGAACGATTTTTAAAACTAAAGGAACAGTTTAATACGGAACGAGATATTAGCAAAAAATTAAAATAAACCAACTATTTTACCAAATTTATTTACTAAGCTCTATGTCGTCAGTTTAAAGGCAAGACCACGTCAGTATAATGTTTAAAATTTTACAGGAGAACCAAAAATATTTTCTAATATACAAATACTGTTCTTGTAAATCGTTTCTTGTTGTCGCCGTTGATCCAAGTTTTGTTTGTAACATTTTAAAAATGTATTGTCATGTGTCTTTTAAAATAATATTACGGAATGTAAATAATAATTGTTTTCGAATTTTCAATGAAAAAAATCATGAACCATGAAACATCGGAAAGTCAAGCGAAGTACTAGATTTCTTGAAAATCAAATACTTTTTAAATTAAAATTTTTGTCAAAAAATTAATAATTATTTCTTGATTTTTATTTATTTTTTGCAGAAAAAATTGTTATTATTTTAAATAACATAAAAATCAAAAAATAACGATTACCGTTAGCATAAAAGACTTAAAATAAATATTTAAAATAATAATTATTTCTGCCCAAGAAAATAAAAACCAAATAGTAATTATTATTTCTTAAAAAAAAATAAAAATCAAAAATAAGTAATTATCTCTGACAAAATTTTTTAAAATCAAAATATAACTAAATTTGTTTTGAGATTTATTTTTGGCATAATTATTACGGTCAAATATGTTGAAAGATCGATTTGGGATTTATTTTTTAGTAACGTGGTTTTGCATTGTATCTAACGATATCTAATAAAACATAGCCGCTTTTGTCACAAGGCTTATCAAAAATACTTTTTAAGGCAACAAGCTAAATCTGGGAAACTACAACAGAGAAGTTTCAGTATAATTCGAAGACTTTGAAAGAAAATTGGTTGGATAAAAACAAGGGGGCGGGCGGTCGCCCAAATACATACAAACAATTTTGTGCGCTTTATCTCGGAAACTATAACAACTGTCGACTTCAGTTGGTTTACAATAGACAATCGTATAACGATGCTTCAATTAGAAAAAAGTAGCTGGATAGGACCAGGAGGAGTAAAAGTCCCCAAACGAATGAACCATTTTTAGAAAATTTTTTATATTAAAATAAGTAATCGAACAACGATGTCTAAATTTTAGAAAAAAATAGTTGGATAGGAGCAGGGGAAACTGTTGCCCCAAATAAATGAAAAATTTTTTGAAATGTTTGATACGCATTATTTCGGAAACTATGACAGCTATTGACTTAAAATTTCGTACAAAAAGTAATGGTACAACAGTGCTTACATTTTACTTGGGTACACAAAAAGACCAATGTAAGGCGTATAAAAGATTCGGCACAGCCAAATATAGAGCTTTTACCTTTTTTCATAAAGTAAGCTTTTTTTTTAATAATTTAGGTAATCGAAATCTGAAAAGTGTTTAATAAGGGAAGAAATCAATATTTCTCAGCCTGTACAATTTAAAAAATATAATTATTTTGGTGAGAGATGCAAATTTAAACATTTGCTTGCTTGATCCAATCATGTTGGTAATTAAAACCATATTTTAGTTTTATTTTAATTGGGCGTGGAGGTGAAGGTTAGAGAAGTATAAGAAAAGAATAAAGATAAAAAGAAACAAGGACTCTTCCTTCAGTTGAAAACAAAACATTAACAAGTTTTTTAGCAGATAACGTGCAATTATTTTTAAGTTAGTCACGACTCTATGGTATCCGGCGTGAAATATCGTAGGCCTCGCTGAAAACACTGAAAAATGGCTAATTAAAGGTTGTATTAATTTAATGTCTTCCCTTCTCTGCGACCATCATTATATATTCTTACCGTTGCCCCACATAGTTCTTGTAATCCTTCATAATGCTTCATAATTTCATTGTATTTTATTGGTATTTTTTGGTCTTAAGTCTACTGGTTTAAGCTTTCTATAAAAAGTAGCCACAATTTAACATACAACAAGTTCTATAAGGTCATTATTTATGATCTAACAGTGTTCCATGTTGGGTTAGGTTATTTAGCCCTTAATTTGCTTGGAGCCAGAGATATCCTTTTGTGATTGCTGTGCTTATAGGTCTGTATTGTAGTAAAATATTAAAACGTCTCCTTTTCAAATTAGGATCTTCAAAGAGGGATCCCAGCTTTGCTTATGCTTCATCTTTAGGTGATGAAATAATGTTTCTTTGCACATGTATTCTGGGGTCCTTTTTAAATCCAGTATTCTGGAAAAGTAAATAAAGTACTAGAATAACTTCTAAAGATTTTAAAAAACTAACCAAAGACTATCAGCACATTTTAAAAAATCATCGCAGATGGTGTGATGTTTTGACACTCTACCAAATTATTTTTCCTAAATAAGCAATCGCTTCCGCAACTTTGGTCTCACATTTTATCACAAACTAACGTTCAGCGAAGACGCTCAGTTCTGCTTTAACGAATTTTTTATTAAACAATATTTTTACATACATAAAGTGAGAACAATTTACATCTAGGAGGGAGTATTGTGACACCCTCGCTGTCCTAAAATCAATCTCACAACAACAAAAAAAGCTATGCACGCTAAATTTTGCATATCCTAATTGGCCTTTTCCAAAGCCTTTTATCAAAGCATTTAACTATACCAAGAACTATTAGCTATCAAACAATAATAGTTATTGCTTTTCATTATTTAGAACTTTCTAATATGTCACTTTACATTTGCAACCAGTAGGTACAGGGCTAGCAAAGCTAACTGTGTAAATTTAGTAAATTATAGAAGTATATATTAGGATGTTTTAAAAAATTACACTTTCATAAATTTATTTAGGATTTAATCCCAATTGTTTGGTATATTTATGGGGTTTGTTGTTGGTTAAGTTTGTCTATATGTATTTTATTGGTTCTTACCAGAGTTCGAAATTGCTCACTCACTTCTCATTCGTGAGAACGAGTGTGAGCGCTGTGTTTACTACAGCAATTTTTCATTAATGAATGAGTTTTTAAAAAACATTTTGTGCCTTCTCACTCTCGAGTGAGAAAAAAAAAATTTTTTTTTCACCAGTCATAAGTGAGAAGTGAAAAGAAAAATTTACTTTTTTTTTCACGAACATAAATGAAAAGCATCAAATTCGAGTACTTCTCATAAGTGAGAAATCATAAATGAATTTTTTCGCGAAGCATTCATAAATGTGTACACATAAAATTTTTTGGTCATGTTACTGGTGCTGCCATATGTAAAATTTTGTCGCATAATTTTTGAAATGCTTAAAAAAAGTAGGAATAATTTTTTATTTAAACATGTTTTTAATAAATTAAAAACTGTTATACGTTGTGGTTCTTAACTACTTTTTTTAATTTTCTTGCTTTCATAATAAAATATTTGCATTTATTTAACTTCATTTCATTTAAATTTTTCAATGAATCCGATTTAATGATTTTAGTAATAAAAATATGCGGTTAAGGTTTTACAAAAATGGGAAGCATTACTCCAATGACAAACAAAAGCATCGTCACCATCACTTTCATCATTACTTTGTATATCTTGTTTGTGAAGTAGTTTGTAATGTCTTTCACTAAGTTCCTTTTTGCACGATTCTATTAAGCAAATACTTTTTTTGAAGATGCATCGTACAACAGATATTTTTCAAAATTAAATTGTCTTTTAGGCACTGATTGTTATTCACTTCACGCTATTTAAAATCCAAATAAGGTTCTTTTACATATATTTAATGTTGATATTGCAAAAAAAATAAAGCTGTTACACACACTCATGCAAATTTTAAAAGGATTGAAAAAAATTGCATTCCGCTTTACCACCATTAGAGATAATTGTTCATCATTTCATTTTGTTTGGGATTTTACACTAATTTGAAAGGTATTTTATACCTGCCTGTCCGTTATCCTTTTAGGTATTAGGTATATTGTTACAAAAAATTGTGGTGGTTATTATACAATACACACGCAAATCTTTTTATGTACAACAATTTGAAACTTTATCTTTCAGGTCAATTAAATAGAACCTAAGAGTTTGAAGGAGTTCTATTTGCAAAAGTAAGATAAATTAAAAAAAGAGCAGTTACGACCTTGAACATAATACACAAGAAATACTTTTTATTTATCAGAAAACGTCAATTAAAAATTTAGGAAAATAGTTCAAAAATATTTTTAAAGATTGCTATGAAAATTTGTGTCAGTGAAGACTATAAAATTTCTAAAAAATCACAACATAAAATATAATGTATTATTTAAGTTTCTTAACAAAAACAATTTTTGTTATAAATATGCCTTTTTTACAATAAATACTGCTAAAAGTAATCCTTTATATTAATATTTATTTATTATTTATTTTATTAGCAAAATAAAAAAAATGTATGTAAATGCAAGAATTTTTTTACTCTTATTGGGAGTACAAATTTCACACGCTTAAAAAATTATTTTCCGGCAACTCTGTTACAAAGCGTGAAAAATATTAAAGCAACACTCGCGCTCATAAAAGAATGAATCGAAAGTGAAAAGAAGAAATTTCTCATTCATTTGTGAGTGAGAAATAAAATTTGGTTTTTATTTTTCATTTGTGATTTGTGAGCGTGAAAAAAAAAACGACTAACTTCTCATAAGTGAGTGAGGGTTGGCAAAAATTTTTTCACGCTCTTTTATGAACGTGAGAAGAAAAATTTTTTTTTAGGATTTTTCGCTCTCGAGATTTTTCATGAATGGTGTTTTTTTATCGCTCACTCTTGAAAAAATTTGTACTCTGGTTCTTACACCAAATCATAAGTACACTTTAACCCAAATTCTTAAAAAACTCATGAATATTTTCTGTCTTAATATAATAACCTCAATAAACAAATTGAGAATTACTATAAGCAAACCAAAAACAGCTATTCGCTGTTTTGATTTTCTTTTTTTTTTTAATAATTTTTACAAATTTCCAAGAGCTATCTGATACCGCTCGGTTAAATAAAAAATTTTGTTAAAAAGTAATACTTAAAAAAGTTTATTTTTAATCAAAGATAATTAGTATATCTAAAGACCCTTAAATAGAGGAGGTGCGTACAAAACTTATGTTAAGCAAACAACTATAATAGGAATTATTATTTAGTCATGCCAAACGAGCAAATTTTAATACAGCTCCATAAAATGAAATAACTACTATCTGCTTCACTATAACCAATTTTATCAATAATAAATTCCCTTCTAACTTAACATAAACCACATATACATTAAAGTACTTTAAATTCAAACAATACATTAGCATTTGCCTTTAATATTTAAATATTTTTGTTAAGCAAAAAAAATGAATTACTAGATTTCCCATTTTCATTTACTAAACCAATAATAGAAATTGTGGTTTAAAATTGAATTTTGTTGCGACAATTTTCTATTAAATTCCCTTTTGCAACTAACTCCTTTTCTTCTTTGTACGCCCACAACCAATGATGGTAATCAAATAACCTGAATTGAATAATAAGAAAATTGTAAAATCATACGCAGATTTTCTTTAAAAAAAGTATAATAATGTCAAACCAGAAAAGCATCCAATAACTCATTCGCATTGACACCCAATATCGAATGGGAATAAAAGTAATAAAAAAACAAAACTGAAAAATAAAATTATTATTATCATCCTCAATTCAACTATGGTACTTCAACTGTCAGGCATAACAATTCTTTAAAAATAAAAAAAAAATTAAATTTATAATAAATTCAAAAACAGGGCGGTGGTGGCAAGATGGGCTAGGTGGCATGTATTATATATGCAAAGATAGGTGGTATCTACATCATCATCATATGGCGTTAAGCATACATGACAACTGACGTTTCCCCAAATGTTTTCAAGCTTCCTTTGACTTGTATAAATATTTGTACGTATGTGTTATTGTAGATGTTTGAGAGTATGTGACGTTGTAGATAATGCAAATATTGAATAATTTACGTTAAATAAAAAAATAACAAAATTTACCTCTATACACAAACAGAAGTACCTTCATATGTATTCAAATATTCATACATACATACATATATATTTACATATATACGCCAAAAGTTAACTACCAAATAAAATTTGGTTTTTTATCAAAAACTTCAATTTTATGTAAAAAAAAACACAAGGCATTGACAAAAGAGTCGCAGCGAAAAAAAAAATAAGTCAACCTGCTAAAATAAAAAATTTAACATATAAATTGACTTTTTACATGCAGATCAGCTCGATATCGAATAACAAAACACATTTCATATTCATTTTGAATCTTTAATTTTCATCCTCTTCTACTCATCCTTATTCGCGGTAACATTACAGACTCACCCTCATGGTAACATCTTTTATTGCATTCTATTAATGGAAATAAAATATTATTTTTTCTTTAAAATTTTTAACTTTTTTTCTTATTAAATATCACACGGTTTTTAGCAATTTAATCTGCTAACGCTGGCAGGGAAATAATATTACTGATAAGTACAGAAAATAATATTTAAAAAAGCAAAAAATTCGTTTAATTACATATATTAGTGCACCAGCTACAAAAGAGTTTAAATTTATTATTTTACTCTATAGTGATTCGTAGTAAAAGCAAATCACTCTTTCTAATAAAATAATTACGAATACTGGGAGCATATAACGGCATTTGATTCGAAATTCTTTTTGATCGATCGAGTTGTTAATGCTTTTAATATAGAAATTCTAATAAGAATTTTAAAATTTCGATTTGAATCGAATGTCGTAATTGGCCCCTTCTCATATTGTTTAAGACAAATGATTAAAATTGGCTTTAACTGTTTTTTACACCCACATTACATTTAATACATTCATAAATGAGGAATTAGCTTTTGTAAGTGCCATTAGTTAAAGATACGGATTAAGTCAGAATCACTTTTTGAGTCGACTAGATGATGTTCGTCAATCAAACCGCCCATCCATCTGAAAAAAAGTTTTTTAAGGGAATCAAACCTATTAAAACTGGTGATGATTAACCTTTCAAAGGATCCTCCCTTGGTGTTTGAAATATAAAATACTAACAAAATTAAGTGATAAAATTGCATTTTTATAATCAGGGCTGGAGCTGCAGTATTTTTTCTGGGAATTAGGTATCAAGAAGTCCTTTAAACTTTCTAAACACTGCAGTGCATTCTAAGGTGAACATATTTATTGATAGTCAAGCGGCGATTAGAACAGTCCCCGTGAACCCTACTGTCTCCGTAATTGATTTGGCGTGCCAAGAATCAAATACAGGGGAATTGAGGGGAATAAGATGGCAAAGCAAGAAGTCTATTTGTCAGTGGCAAGAGCAACGGACGTTCGTGTTTCACTTTAGCTAAGAATATAGGTTCTGTGGTGGGGGACAGAGCCACGAAGTTCTGGGTAAATACCACTTCGTGTAGAGTATCTAGGATTATAAGGGGACCTTATGACCCGAGGGCAACGAGGTTGTTTGTCTTTGCAAAGAAGCGGTTCTAGACTTCTAGTGTGGATGATAACAGGTCACTGTTGGACAGCGTTTTATCTTAAAAGAGCAGGGCAACGGGCCAGTAATGATTGTAAATACTCTGTGTCACTGTTTAGCGCTCGTGCGCTCCAGAGCCAACTGTCTTGGCTCTTATTTATTCCAACACCGGGATGTAATATATGGGGCTGGTAAGATATGGTTTCTGGCTTTTGCCAAGAGAATGTGGAGTATCCTGGAGTTTATTACATCAAGTTAGTGAAACTTGTTATTGTTTTTTCTTATCTGGTAACACTAAAGATTTAAATAGACTATGTGGGGTCCTTCGGACCAGCAAGTTAAACTTTACCTTACCTAACCTAGTCTTCTTGTCTAAAAACCATCAACAAGACATTGTGTCATACAATTTATACTCACGCCCTTCCACATTTCTCTTCTTTCTGCGGAACAGACGTGTTTCCTCTCTTTTTTTCTTCCAATATTTTTCTTTCACAAGACGTGTTGCTACTGACTGCAACGTTGCCCTGTATGCCACATTCTTCACTTCAGTATCATTATGTCGCTGCTGGTCGTACCAGGGTTCTTTGGAGGAAGTTTTTGTTACACAAGTATGGATATGGCGGTTTTCCCAATGGAGTTGGCAATGATTTACTATTGTGCTGCAACATTTGTGGGACAAGAAGTGCTTTCTTCAAATAATTGGGTAAGTCAAGCGAAGTAAGACATTGCTGTTTATCGTGCCTGCAGCATTCCGAGGTCAAGCTCCCGTGCTATGTCATATCTTATTTTTCACGCCACATGCAGATGGGTACGAACCTTTGCTGCAACAAGGTAAGTGATCCGAATCAATGTTCGCTCTTTGCATCGATCACACAATTAACACACTGGATGATTGCCCTCTGTTTATCGCAATATGATCAATCTGGTTTCTTGTGTGTTTTCAGCTTTCTGACAGCCACGTTGCCTTATATATATCAAAATGTCGAAAACTAGTGCTGCTAACTACCATATTTCTTGACGCGGGGAAGTCTACTGACCTAATTCCATTATCGCACGTTCCCTAGTTGAGGCTTAATTTTCCGACTGCTAAACAAAATACATTTTCCCTTTCTATTTGTGCTTTAAAATCTCCTTAAACAATTAAAATATCATGAGCGGGGCAGCGGTCATATTCTCTCTCTAGGCGCTCGTAAAATATATCTTTGGTCTTTTCGCCCCGGTTGGGGCAAGGGCACAGATAAGACTGATGTTCAAGAATTTTGCTTTTATAGGAATCGTCGCTAGTCTCTCATCCGGGGGTCGCCAGCATTAGAGGGGCCGTTGTTCTTCGTTTTTTCATAATATGAAAGATTTTACAAGGGTGGGTTACTCAACGCCTCAACCAAATTTCCTCGTTCTTATTGGTGAACGCACGGTAGACAGCAACCCCAGGTAATACCACGGGGAGGTCAGCGTCAATAGCTAAGACAAAGGACCAAGATTGGTCTGGGCTTTTCCAGCCTAAAGCCAATCAGAGGCGTTACTTTGCATTCAACTTCTGCTACGTCACCCTACACAACAATATACATTTTTACTTTTTATGTTGCACTTGCACTTGCTTTTTTTAGTATTATAATATAGTAATTTCAATAATACTTAATAAGGGCACTTATTAATGTGATAAATAAACTATGATCAATTTAATTAAGCTTTTGAAAAACAAAAAAGAAAAATAATATTAATGGAAAAGTACATATATGACGTAAAAGAACAACGACGTCTATTAGTTTCTAAAGTCATCTAAGCACATTATAGCCACTCCTAAATTCTTTTCGATAATTTTTGCCATTAGCTTAAGCTCGCTCATACATGTTATGATTGGGCCTTTGGCTTAGAGGGCATTAAAAGTTAGCCTTGTCGATAGGACCCCAACAAACCAAAAATATATAGAAATAGCTTCTAACAAGCTTGTTACTATATATATGCCTTAACCCAAGGTGCTCTGATGTCAAAGGCGGCATACTTTACGTTTGTTGGCTTGTGTGTTTGTTTGTATTTCCTTAAATCTTACCCTGTCGGACTTATATAAGCAACTTCAAAAATAACTCACTTAAAGTAATTTGTTTATAAATAACTACAAAGCTGAATGCAAAGTAATCTAAGAAACCCCAAAATAAAACCACATACACATATTCTGTTAAGTGGTGTGTTTTTTACATATTATATTGTTTTTCGTTTTGGTGTACTTTAGGTAGGTTTATTTTTCCAATTTTTATATGTACGCGTAGTTGTGGGCAAATGTTAAAAGTAAAATCTTGGGAGCATTTGTTCGAATCCGACGAGTCACACGTTCGGGAAGGTAAGTTTAGATTTAATTATTAATATACTATTTACTTAAAACTATTTTATTTTTTCTAAATAAAAAGAGTTAAAGATATAAAAATTTAAAGTAGTAAAATTATTCTTTTTTCTTATTTTTAAAACATAAAACATAAGCATTTTCTCTAATTTTGCAGCTTGAGTTTAAATGTTACGCCATAAAATATAACATTTTATTACACGAATTTTTTTATGAAAAAAAATCTATATCTTCTCCTTCTTCAATTTTTCGGTAAATTATTTAATATTTTTGCTGCCATTTTGTTTAAAAGTTTACGGTAATTGTATTTTATTATCAAAAACTTTTTGAAAAGGCGCAGAAAATACGATACACAGACAGACTCACACTTATACACAAACTTTGAAACCAAATCACACATTTGTCAATTACACAATATCCTTCCTTAATGCAATTTACCGTCTTTTGACCCAATTGTCCACTGACAATTTCACAATCAATCGGTTTAGAATGGTAGATAGAAAATAAAAATTATGACAGAAAAACGTTTAAACTTTTTATCAATAAATAGTTTCAGAACAAAAGTGCACACAGAGAAAAAATATGTTTAAAGATTAAGAAAAATTTATTTTGTTTTATTTATTGAAGGGAACATTAATATTATTTAAAATAGATTAAAAAAAAATTGTTTCTTGGCAATAAAAAGTCAAAACAAAAATTAAAATATTGGGCGGTTATTATGGGGGCTGCGACCCGAAAATTTTTTTTAGACAGTAAGTTTATTCTAAGCAAAAATAACTCTTTAGGAGTTTTAAAATTAAAAAATGTTACAGTTTTCAAGACGTATTCAAAATTGCTGAACTTATGTATTATTAAGGCATAACTTACTATTCCCTTTGCTTCTAAAAAAACATATTTCCCCCAAACTATATATCAAAACTTTCTTAAAGTCTTCATACCAAATCTGTTAGTAACTGTTTTTATAGTTAATGCGGCAAGTTGGGATAGTTACAGGTAATGTTTTTGAAAACATTATTTGTCTCAAGTTTTTCCTTAGTTTTAGTCCATATTTAGCCTATCTTGCCGATTAAAATAGCCCTTATCTTAGGGTTATTTTTTAAGTTTTACAACAAAACGGACCGGGCTGTTTTAACTTGGCGCCGAAGACTTGATACCAACAAAAAGGTTTGGTAAGACAAGACTCCTGGCTAAGAGTGTGTGTAACGCCCTGTATTTAATTACATGTAATTAGAATGGCAGATTGTCGTTTCTTTTTGTCTGGTAACACTAAGGGTTCAACGTGTATATGTGGGGTCTTCAGGTCCAGCCAATTCAACATAATTTAGCCTAGCCCAAAAAAAAATGGACAGATGGACATGGCTAATATAATTTCCCCATCTAAGGAATTGGTGGACTATACATGGGAATGACAAATTTATGTGCATATAGACTAATCATAATTAAACATAACTGGGCATGATCACGACAGACATATTGTTTTTCCGCGCAATCAAATTTACTTGGCGCAAGCATATATGAATTATTTTTTTTTAAATTGAACGAGTTTTTGTTACGATAATCAAGTTTATGATAACATTTTAACATTGACTACGGCTTATAAAATTTCTAAAATGATTGCCTGCAAATTATGGTATGATATAAAAACTTGTTTTATCAAACAAATATTAATTTGTTCGCTAAAATAGTATAATATTTGTAGTATTTAAACCTACAACAAATCAAATAATGATGAAAAAATTTAACTGTGAGCTTTCAGTATATAAGAAATTATATAAATAAATTCGTCATTCAAAATACATATGAAAAAAAGCAAATTGTCATAGACAATACTATTTGAATTGGCATATACAAGTGACAAAAAAAGGATATGCGAAATAAATTATAAACTAATATATCAAAAAAACGTATGTGCATTAAATACACATATTTTAAACAAACAATAAAGCAAACTGCTTATACTTTTTGTTTTTTTTTTGTAAATTCATTACGTTAAAAATTTCAACAAATATTTTAATAATGAATTGCAACATACATTTTGAAAATTTTTGTAAACATACATATATTTGATTCTGAAGTAATCATATTATGATTTCGATGCAGTTATGCTTGACTGTAAATTATTTTATGATGAAAAGAACATCCGTCACGTTCGTTACCAAACAAATTATTTTCTTAAATATATTTTAAAATAAAAAATCTTCAAAATCACCAAGTAAAAATGTTTATCATAATTTTCGTTTCATTCTAAATTAGGTATTAAATGCAAAAAAGAATCAATCATAAATAGATAATTAAAACCCTAATTTAATATCTAAAAGTGTTTTTTAATTTAGTATTTCATAGCACTTTTATTACACTATGGTAACATAATCAGCCTTATTAAGAGTGTCGTTGGCGTATTTCGACAGTAATCGTAGTCGTTGGCGTTTTTTATATTTTTCGGTACCAAGTAAAATTAACGAAAACGACATTTTTGTAATAGAACAAAAAACACAGAATGCTTCAAAATTCTTACAGTTTTAGTACATTTTGTGTAACCCTGTTGTATAAACTGTCAAAAAATCAATTGTTGGCGGTGATAAAAATAACAATAAAAATACAAATTATTAATAATACAAACTATTTTTTTATTTAAAATGTTAAGTGTTGCTACATTTTCGTCATCTGAGGATGAAGAAGAGTATACTACTTCTGAGTATAATGCTATGCGAAGGGAGTTACGGCAAAAGTCAAACATATTTGCCATGCCAAACTCCGAGTAAGTAAATAATTATACTTAATGTATTTTAATTTAATTTAAGTTTTGTTAGATACTTTAGACTTAATAAGGATGCTTTTAAGTATGTCCTTGAAAAAATTACGCCTAAATTAATGCAGCCAATAAGGTCAACATGTTTGCCAAACATTTTGAAGCTAGCTGCAACAATGCGAATTCTAGCTGAAGGAAGTTACCAAAAGGGTGCTGGCAATGACTACAACATCAGTATAAGCCAATCTTCTGTAAGCAATGTGTTTCATGAGTGCATAGATGTTATGTTTAAAGAGCTTTGCCAAAAATGGATTACGTTTCCAAAAGAAGAAAATGAAAAATATGAGATTAAAGAATATTTTTACAAAAAAACTGGGTTTCCTGGTGTTATTGGCTGCATTGATGGAACGCATATAAGCATTATATCACCAAAAAAGGAAGAACAATTTAAATACAGAAATAGAAAAGGCTTTTTCAGCCTTAATGCAACTGTGGTAAGCTTTAAATTTTAAAATTTTAAAAAGTATATATAAAAAGTATATTCTTACTAGGTGTGTGATCATAAATTGAGAATTAGATATTTATCGTCTTATCATCAGGGATCTGTTCACGACTCCTTAGTATGGAACATTAGCGACTTAAAGCAGTTTTTAAAAGAAAAATATGACAATGGCGAAAGAAATACTTGGTTATTAGGTAAACAATTTTAAATTGTGCTTCCAGAAGTTACATTGAGTTTTTTTTTGTATTTTAAATTTTTTAATAAAAACTTTTTTTTAAGGTGACGCAGGTTACCCATTAGAAAAGTTTTTGATAACGCCATTTAGATCACCCGAAGAAGGCTCTCGGGAATGCCGTTTTAACGATATACATGCAAAAACCAGGAATATAGTTGAAAGGACAATTGGCGTTTTGAAAAACAGATTCCGGTGCATACTAGGCGCCAAGCAGCTGCACTACACACCGGATATGGCCGCAAAAATTACAGCTGTTTGTGCATCTCTACATAACATATGCGTTTATTTTAAAGCCGAGTTACCTGAAATTGAAGAAGCTGGTGAAATAATTTCAACAGATTCTGTAGTAAGTGATGATTCCAGCGCATCAAACATAAGATCCTCAATAATGCAATCATTAAATATTTAATTCATTTTCATTTATTTTTTTTTACGTTTTTCAATAAAAAATAGTAAAAGTAACATAAAATAAACTTCATTTGTTTAACTACTTAACAAAAAGATTTATAAAATTAATTTAAATATGTACATACATTTAACATTTAGTGATTTAAATAAAACAGAATATTTTATTTCATATTATAATAAGAAATCGAAAAGCTTCACTTTTTTAACGTTGTATTCCATTTTTTAGTTCTTCCAATTCAATTCGTCTTTTTTCAATTTCTATTTCTTCTTTTCTAAGTTCTAAAAGTTGTCTTCTATAATCTTTCTTACTTTTTAATGCCTCCTTGTAAAGTTCGAGTTTTTCTTTTTTACTTTTTAATAGTTCCTTATGAATTTTTATTTTATCTTCGTTAAGCTGAAAGTTCTTACGTGCGTACCTTTTGATTTCGTTTAAAGATTGACACACTTCTGTATACAATGATGTTTGTACTTTTAGCTGTTCATCTAAGAGATCATTTTTTGATGTTTTTTTTAATTGGGCTTTCTTATTTAAAATTGAAAAACTTTGTGCTCTTGGAAATTCATAATTTTGGGCTGATTTTTCTGTTGAGTTTAGTGCTTGTACATGATCAAGGATATTGTTGTTTTGTGCAGTGGGTTGTTTGGACGTTTTTTGTGTCGAATATGAGCACGTTGGTTCTTCGTGCTCTATGATTCCCTCATCCATTATATTTTGTGCTCTATTCAAATCGTTTTCTACGTTAATGGGCCGAATACCTATTGAAGGACCAGGTGGGTAAACAATGGTATTTAACTGTAATAAACTCGCGGCAGCTTCTTCTGTAGGTGATAGGATGAACTGTTTAAATGGACCACCTCCGGTAGCATGGCATTCAGATTTATTGTGAATCAACTTTTTTTTTATTTTAAACTTGTAGTCAGCCCAAACTTTTATCCAGCCTTCACTTGTACGAGTTGGTGGTCCTAAAACATTGAGTTCAGCTGCAATTTTGCTCCATTCTTCTTTAACGTTTACTTTTTGAGTTCCACTTGTATATCCTTTTGCCAAATTTGGATTCTGTTCCAGCAGTTCTACCATCCTGGTGAACTGGTTCGTGTTTGTTATTTTTGATCTTAATTTTATAAAAACAATTAAATAAAAGAGTAAAAATATTTGTTTTGGTTATATTTTTTAGAATAAAAGGTACTTACTTTTTGTTTAAATCCATTTTTAATTGTTTTTAATTTATTTTTTTTATATGTCGTTAGCAAAAACCTTAACGATGAATTTTAAAGCATTTGACATTTATTGACGACATTCGTGGTAACGAAAATTGTAATAGAATTACAAAAAGTGTTGCATTCTGTCGTTTTTCGACAAACATGGTACCATTCACACAAAAAGAATAATTTTCGACACAAAAACGATTCGACAACGACACTCTTAATAAGGCTGAATATCATGTTATGATTGCATAAGATTATACAATGACTGCACACAAAAAATAACAGAGGTTATATTAACTAAGTTTCGTTAGTTAAATTCTTTTTGGACGAACAGAAAAAACTAAGTTTTACTAAGTCAAATAGATGATTTCAAATCGCATTTTACAAAAAATTGAAGTAAGTGTTACTAAGCGAATAAGTTATAGTCTTCAGAATTATTATTTACTGTTAGTTTATTTATTTAGTTTCCAATAGTAAAAAAGTCTTAGAAAACGAAAGTACATTAAAAAAATATATAAAATAATTTCATAACAAATTTTGAATTTGGTTTAGAGATTAGCTAAATTAAAAAACGAAAGATTTTGCTAAAGTTATTAGGGAAGTTTACTTTGCTATCGTTGTTAGTTTTACAAAGTTTGTAAGTAATTTTGACTAATATTTTAGTTGATTTTTCGAACTAGGAACCAACTTAAATTTAAGGTATATTACTACCATTCTACCCTTTTTAGTTGAATCTATGCTATGTTTTAAGGAAATATAACCTATAGAATTTTTTGTCAGTATTATTAATAATAATATCAAAAAAAGGGTGGATTTCGGGTTTTGTTAAAGTCAACTTGAAACTTTTCTATAATTAGTTCTTCTTTACCTTACTCATTTTTAGAATAACATGTGACAAAAAATTTTGTACAAAATAATTTTGTCATATTTTGAAAACATAATGCTGTAAAAGAAAGTTTACAACCCTTTATTGACACTATATGTTAAGCTACCTATTTGACATTTTCAAAATATTTTCTTATATATTGCGTACTGACCAAAAACTTTCGAGTTATCTGCAACTTTCTTCAAAATCAACGTATTTAAACGATTCATTCTGCTTGTTATAGAATATAGTCTATAAAATAGGCCTGCATATGTAAACAAATTTTTAAAGTTCTTACATTTATTTGTTTTTAATTTTGGGCTCCTTCAGCACACTATGCACCACCTAATATATTTATATAAAAATGTAAGTGTTGAAATAAAAACGTATTTGTAATTAAGATTAATTGTTGAATTACCATTTTGACTCTACAGAAATATATGTTATCAATTAAAAAGATAATAACAAAAAATTTCAGAAATCTGTTTTTAATTCAACTATTAATCAAGTCAATCAACAATGTAATCAACTTAAGTTTTATTTTAAACTGGATTTTTTTTCTTCTTTGTTGTATCAAATCATAGTTTAAAAAAAAACTTCAATAAGATTCCATGCAATTCCTCTCAGTGTATTAGCAACTATAAAACTTTCAAGTTTTAATTTTTCCCCTTCTCTTAATGTTAAGCCAAAAACAAATATAATAAAAGTAAAAGAATAACTTTATAAACTTGACAAAGTATTATATTTTATCTGCGGTTTTGCAGCCACAAGCACAAATTCAATTCATATAATAAATACGAATATAAAACTATGAGCAGTTGAGACTTCATAGAGACAATTCGAAAGGGAATAAAAGAAAAACTTACTTCAGTGTAAGTGTTGAAAATTCCATTGAATGCGGAGGCCTCCTGATACATGTAAAAACCATTTAAAATTTCATTTGAATGCAACAAAAGCCGCTTGAGTTCGTTCATAAATTTGCAATTACGATTTTCCATTGTGATGAGTTTTGAGCGGATACAAGCTAAAACTGCACATCCGACGTAAAATAATACAAAAGAAATTTCAAAAAAATTAATGTTTTAAGTATTGTATTTGATAAAGGATGAATGATGGAATTGAAGGAGTCAATCATCGTATAAATGTGTGTAAAGAGACCAAATGTGGATGTGATGGAGCAACATCATAGCAGCAGAGTTGTAAGTTGGTTATAAATTTTATTATTTTATGTACAGCAATACAGTTTTGCATGCCAACAAGCGGCACAAAATATGTGAAATGTTGGCTAACGTTGGCCGATAATGCCATGTCGTCTCATAAAACTTCCATAGAAAACTAGTCAAGAAGAAAATTTCTGTTTGTATGTGATTATGTCTACATATATTTGCATTGTGTGAAAACTCTACAATGACGTTAAGTAAGCAAAAAAGCATAAACTAAATTCTTAAATAGAGAAAAATGCAATTGGGTGACAAAAAGGCTTTTTATTCTTTATATCTACAGATATGTGAATGCAATTTCTTATTTTGTTTTCTTAAAAGGATTTTCCAAGATGTGAACTGCTGTAACACCTTTTTCGAATGAAGTGTCCATATTAATGATATTGTTGTTGTTGTTATTTTATTTCAGTGACACTTATGATAAGGGAGAAGTTTTTGTCTGAACATAGTTTGTCCTGTAGTTGTAAAATTCAATAATTTATCAAACCCATTTATTGTGGCAGTTCTGGCACTTGAATATTCAAGTATTTTATTATATTCATGCTGATTACTAAACCGCACAATGACATCAATTGCAATTGCAAACTAACGTCCAAAGGGAGCACAACAGAAAAAGATTATAAAATATCTGGGTCAGTGGACACTAAAAAGAATAAATTATAATTCTAAATAAAATTATTGGTCATTAGTGATTAGGAATTGTGCGGTTTCCTCTTGTATATGAGGTCAAAGGATAATTTAAAATATTGAAATATATAAAGGAAAAAAATAATGTTTTAAATTGCAAGCAAAAAGCAAAGATTAATTTTGCTGAAATGCAATGTTTAGAAAACTTATTGGGGTTAACATGATTTCTGGGGCTGTTCCTTTTTATGGGTCGTAGGGTAATTAAATTACCGATATTTTCAGCAATTAGAGAACGTTTTTAGTCAAAAAAGACTTACGAACACATAGCTATGTCTCGATAATATTGTTTTTTGCAACTAATGCTGTGAAATTTAATTTTCGGGTCTTATATGGGAGCTGTGGTAAAATGTGAACTAAACACAATTACAGCCTTATTTTGAAAGAGTAACAAAGTTCTCCCATTACCAATTAGCATTCAGGCAACTTTTTTTTGGAACAAGTATATTATTTCATAAAAAAGAGGTGAAAAAAATTTTTTTGAAATTATTTACATACATATATGCATTAGGTGTTGTTATAATTGGGCTTAATATGTTTTTTTTGGTAAGTTTTTTAATCAGACTTTATTCAAAGATGCTTTTTTTCTTGTTCAATGTAAGGTAGAGAAGAACTTATAAACAAAAAAATCAGTAAAAATCTATAATGAGCTAAGTCTATACACTTTTTTGGTACCATTTTTATTACTACAAAAGCTTAAAAGTGAAATATTTTAAGAAAAGAAAAACAACATTAAAGAGTTTTGATACATGGTTGTCTTTATATAAAAGAGTACGTGAACCTATCTACCTATTGGCCGCACCGTTTGCATCTTTTTCTAAATGATTTATATATTCATTTAAATATTTATAAAGGCATAGTTAAATCGACTCACTTAGTGATTCTGGGTCAAGCATTTTAACTAGAGGTGGGTTTTTACTACGCTACAAAAGGTTTCATAAGAGTTCTCGAATGAGACATACACAGAAAGAAACCCCGCTTTCTAAAATCAGGAATTTTATTCTTGAATTTATCTAAAATCGTTCTTCAAATTTTTTCGTACTTACATTTTCTTAAATCAAGCCTTTGCGGATTGCTTCAATAAATTAAGCAGAACAAAACTTGTAATTATTTTACATTTAAAAACAAAGTGTTTTCGTGGCCTAGAGGTAACGCGCTTGTGCTGCAGGGCGGAAAATTCCTGGTTCAAATCTCAGCTATGGTTAGTACAAAAATTAAATTTTTAAATAAAACATTTTAAGTGTCTATAAAACAAAAATTAAATATAAAACTCTTCTTCTATAATAAAGCTCCAAAAGACAAAAAAATCACACTTCATTTGCGGATTAATCCCGTTTACGGCTTAAATCAATCTTTTATTTACTTGCATTAAGCACGGTTTCGAGCTTGAATCAATCCTTTTTTTGGATTAATTGTGGCTAAAAATAAGATATTCGTGCTAAAAAAATCGTACTTGAAGTAAAGTTTAAGAAAAACCGCAGTCGCGGTACTTTTGACACCGCTATGGCTTGATTTAAGTTAACTTAGATTATTTTTGTGTGTATGTACATACGTATATGGTGTAAGAATTGAATTTAAAAAGTACAACAAACTTTTCTCGCGACTGTTACAACGTAAAACCATATAGCTTTTTATGAAGGGGGCTTACCATTTTCATGAAAGATTTAACGCTTTAAGATTGTAAACTTATTTTAAAAGAATTTAATTGGAATGGTATGAGAATGAACCGGTAGAATTTCCAAAAATGTCTTGACAATATTAACATTCTATTTCTAAAGGAATATATTTTAAAATTTATTTTTGCCTCACTGTGGGAATTTTTACCATTTCCGACCTTTATAAGTGGCAATATAAAATTTAAAGTAACTAATTTTTGTTACTTAGTTGCTCTACGACCTTTATATAAATCAGCAGTCCTTCACTTTATATTTCCAGAGTTGATATCTTGAAAATTGCAAATATAATAACCAAAAATGTAAAAAGTACTTTTGGTCTGCAATGTTACCTTTTAAGCTGTTTCTGGGTCAATGTCCTCAATTTTACTTATCTAGACTCATATTATTTAATAAACACAACAAAATACCAAATATATAAAAAAAATACTTTTTGTCTTCCGACCAATATGCAGATAATTAGCCCCCAATTTTACATTTCTAAGCACATAATTTTTAAAAAAATAAAAAAGGTACCAAACAGTTTTTTCTTTTTATATTTTTATTATATAATCTTCGGTAATGCGAACTAACAATAATTATTCAAATCTGAAAACTAAGTAACTAAGTCCAGCCAATGCCAGACTCGCCTTCTTTTCAGGCGAGTGTGTCCACTATGTTGCAAGATGTTTTGAGCGAGCGAATTTTGATGTGTTTTCAACTTATTTGCCAAAAAGTAAAAAAAAAATATTTTCTGTCCACCTAAATTGGCTTACGACTGTTATATGAGTAAAAAGTCCTCAACCTTATATTTCTAAGCCTTAAAAAAGCAAAAAATACAAAATATGTAAAAGAGTACTTTTTGTGCACTTAGCTGACTTCCGACCTCAATATCGTTCAATAGTTCTAAATTTTATAAACATATCTAGACCTAAAGACAAAAAAAGGCAAAATGGCATAAAAAATGTGAAACAATATTTTCTGTTTGCTTAGATAACTTCCGACCTCAATATGGGTCAATAATTCTAAATTTCATATATGCAGTGCGGAAACGAAAACGGGTCAATAGTGCCTAATTTCTACGCTCATCACCTTTAATGAGCAAACAAATGAAAAAAAAAAGTTGAGAACATCATTTTTGTTCCCTTAGTTGATGTCTAATATTTTAAGTTTAAAAGTTTTACATTATTTCTATCTTCCATTATAATTTTAGTTATCATGCATTCGGAAAAACCCCTTAAAACGAGAGCAATTCCTTATTATCAAGATGCGATGCATTATCGAAGAGGCTCTGTGGGCAACCGCCGGCTTATAGTCGGCTAAGACCCGACTTTATGTCTTAAGAGATAAAAATATGTATGTATATCTACTTCGATCTATATACACATCGTGTAGAAATAAATGTTAAGTTCTTAGGACGAAAGCAAATACATACATAACTCAGGTCATCAAAATGCTAAGTTATACTGGACTTATTATACCAGGATTGCACGATGAAATTTTTTATGACATAACTAGAAATTTTTTGTTTGTAAACGAAAGATATGGAAAAGAAGGCTTTTCAGTACCCACATTGTCTACATATAACATGTAAGTACCTACATAAACAATTCCATCGTGTAAATGTTGTATTAGAGTGACAAATGTTTACTTCTAATTTTTGATGAAACATAAAACATATGGTGGATGCTGTGAAAAATTTGGTAAAAACAATTTATTTCTAAAAATTTCCAAAAATTATTCAGGTTTCGATCACAATTTGAAAAATTTTTTATTTTAATATTATAATCTAAAGTAACATTGTGCAAATCTTTTGACGATTAATTTTTTCAGGAAAATATTACTCTTGCAATAATTTTTAAAAATTCTTTTATTTTGTTTTTTCACGATAATTTGTTTGTAGCTTAGGGTTCTAAACTAATTTGAATAAAATTCGTCTTCCTTGTTATGCAATTTTTTTCTCTTTTTGGCTAAAATAAAAATTTACATAAAATTTTGGTAAATTTGTAAAAATAATAAAAAGCAAAAAGGTTTTCAAGGGATGTTTTCTAAAATCATGTTTCCTATGCGTGGTGAATCGCAGCTTTTGTATTAAAAAAAGAAGTTTGAGGCAACATAATATATATTTAACCCGCAATCAAAAAGCCATCACCATCTTTATCTTTTACGAAATCATCAAATTCAAAGTAAAAACCCTAAAGAAATAATAAAAAAAAAATTTTCAAAATTAAAATTTTTCTTGTAATAATTTTTTACAATTCAGACAAAAGCAAAATTGACCTCTTAAGCGAAGCATTTGGTAATGTCTTTTAAAACTTAACAAAAAAATTAAAAAGAAATGTAGAAAGTTTTTAAAAGCAGAACAAAACGTTGTTTGAAAAAAATTAAACTTTGTTATTTTAACGAAACAAATAGGAAGAAATAACAAAACAATTTTTTTTCTGGTCATTCCTTAAGAAAAAAGTGTTTCTAAGAAATGTCTGAGAGGTTCGAAGAAGTTTCCTTTTTTTCAAACACAAAATATATTTTTGCTTTTTTACTTTGTTGTTTTGGGCTATAAAAATGGTCGAATGCAGTCAAAGTTTTACTTCAAAAGTTTTTTAGCGTCGTGAAAAGAAAAAAAAACTACTTTTTTCTGCTTTGCAGAACGATAAATCTTTTATATTTTTAAGAAAAACAGAAGGCAAGGATTTTACGAAAAATATAAAAGACCATTTGTGACTAATATGTAGTCAGACGCAAACAGTTTGCGGAAAAAACATTTTCGCATATTAATTCACGTTTTCATATTTATAGAAGGTGGGCTAAAAAAATTAGCCAATTGGAAGACGCTCTTATTTTTGCAAATGGCGACCAATGTCAAATCTGTTTTCACATTTATAAACTAGAAAGATGTTGAATACAAGTGAGCAAGCCATGAAGCGATACACTCCTAAAAAACGCGTAATAATCGTATCTATTTTTTTGTATAACAATTCGTCTGTGTTGTTGGCTCAGAGCGAGTTTCCTCGCCAACAGCTTTCCTGCTGTTGACGAGGATGTCGAGGTGTCACCAGAAACACCTTCCATACGCCATGCCTCGCAATTAGCAATTAGCCTGCGCATGTTTCCATACAAAGTACAGTCCGTGCATCAGCTGCTGCTTGTCGACCGCTGAACGCGTGTAACCTGCACCTAAGCCATCCTCAATTTCGAGGCCGAAGTGGACCATTTGTGACCAAAATCATAATGAGCAATGAGGCTCATTTCCATCTTAGCGGCTACGTGAATAAGCAAAATTATCACTTCTGGCGCACCAAGAATTCACGACTCATCGGGTAATTTTTTGTCGGTCACGCCACTGGTCAAACGAAAATAGTGGACGGGTACGCGCTTTATATTTTTTTCTACCGCAATTAAACGAAGTAAGACTGGAGGACATGTAATTCCAACAAGACGTAGCAGCGGCACACACTGCGGGAGTAACAACTGATATTCTGAAAGCTGCGTTTCCGGGTCGCCTCCTCTCTCATTTTGACGATTCCCATTGGCACGCAAGATCGCCCATCCCAACCTCTCCAGACTTTTTTTGTGGGGTTTTTTGAAATCCCGTGCTTGCGGTAACAAGCCTTAGACCCTTGAAGCCCTCAAGGACAACATTCGGCACGAGTGCGAGAGTCTGTCGCCTGAAGTTCTTGTTGAAGTGATGAAAAATTCCATAAAGCGAGCCCGAAGAGCAATCAATTGCGACGGCGCCTATTTGGCCGATATCATCATAAAGTTCTAGATGTTTAAATACACATAATAAAAAAACAGAATTAAAGTTTTTCATTTAGCAAAAAATGAAAGCCAATCAGCATCGGATGACTTCTTTTGGCACCCCTTGTATTTAAACCAAAGAGTCGACAAAGAAATTTAATTCTATTTATCACTTTTAAATAAAATTAACTAAAGTTGTGTTTGAGTTAAGAACTATGTCTATGTAAGTTGCTATTAGTGTTTATAAATAATGCTCTGGCCTACTTACACTAATAGGGAAATTAGAAACTTCCAATTATTTTGGAAATCTTTAAATCAAAGAAAAAAATGATTTAGGGTTTTTTGATGGAAACATATGTTAAGCTAAAAAGATGTTGTAGGAGTAATTCAGCTCAAACGGTGTCCTGGTAGACCAGTGGTAAGTGCACGAGTCTACTAGTCTGGGGGTTGTGGGATCGATTTTTTTTTTTTATCCTTCTCTTAATTTCTTCCTTTCTTCCATCACCACACTTTTTATCTGTCTCTCCAGTTAGTAAAAAGGGACCGGAGCGGACCCAAGTGAGCTGTATCCTTTCCTTAAACGGCTGCCTGTTATACCTAACCTAAAAAGGCTTATACATAAATTTGTAACCCTTAAAATATTTTCTTTCGAACTAAAATACTTAATAATCTGCCAGGATTAAGAAAATAACGGTAGTGGGTAGTCACATAATTGTTATTGTGTTTGATTCTCAAATAAAAAAGTTCAACCTTTTCAATACAGCCAGAAATTTTCAAAAATAACCAGGACATTTTTTATAACTGATTCAAGTTTAAAACTTTAAGTGTTCCACCCTTTATATGATCATTTTTTAACATTTTTAGCATAAAAAATTTCTTAGATTGTTGATATTTGGTATAATACACCAATCATGCGTGGATAGGGAATTAAGTGTTTGTGTAAAGGCTTAGAAACGTTATCAGCCTCCTTAGTTTACATCGATTGAAATAAAATCGCTTTTGCAATTGATCACATGATTTCCGTTAGCTTGGTTGCTATTTATGTATTTTTTGTGACCAAAGTATATTTAGTATATTGGAAAATAATTTGATAAGATTTGGCATTAGTAAAACTTTTTGTTATTGCGACCAAGACTAGTGATAATCGGTCAACTATTTTACGATGTCCCTGCTATAAATGCCTAAAAGATTTTTTTTCGCCACAAATATCATACTTAATTTAGCTGTAACTGTTTATATTTACCTTAACTCCAAAGTCTTACTCCTGAAACTCATACTTTGCCGCATAAACTACATACTTAAGGCTATCGAAATATACATACTTGCGCATGCCTTGATCTTTTTAAATGCCAATATTAATGAAATTGGTCCCTAAATGACCCTATTCTAAATCAATGGAAGAACTACATTTGGTTCAAGTAACTTCCATATCTAAACACTTTTTTTTAGAGAAATAAAATAATAAAATTTTACTTTAAGCCATCCTGTGATGTTTTCCTTTTCGTTAGTCTTCAAATGAAAATTGCAGCCAAAATATTTCCTAAATGAAACCATAACTAAAATTTCTGTAATATATGTAAGTCTCCTGCTCAATAGTTATTGAAATTTCAATTAAAATCTATTCATATTCTTTGAAAAAAGACTATTCACTTCTTAATATTGGAACTAAAAAAAAACTTTTAGCTGATTTTAAATCCAATGTAAACATTTTTTTTTTTAAATGAAAAGCCATTTACTATTTAATGTTTCTTTGTTTAGCTCTTCATGTGTCCTTATTAGTGTTTTTCTTCTTAATTTCTTTTTACCATTTCTTAAGAAATTAAATTTATAGTCGTCTTCTTCTTCTCCTCGGCATATCTAATGCACGTCTTAATACAACTCTCAGACATTTCCATTTTAAGTTCGTATTTTTTTCGTACTTTTCATTTGTGTTCATTTTAGTAATTTAAAATTTTTAACAATTTAATGATTTTTATTACATCCGCTAATGGCACATTTAAGCCAACATTTTGGCGGTAAATAAATGTTTAAAGTTTTATGTCTTAACATTTTCATACTGTTTGGATGAAAAGTAAATACTCTGCAAAGAAAAGCGCTTACAAAATGATTTGCCATGTTAAGAAAGAAAAAAGTTTTAAAAACAACAATAACAAATTTAAAAGGGACAAGAAGGGAAAACATTCCAAATAAAGGGAAAGATTTTTTGGGGCAAAAGTAAAGAAAATAGGGAAAACTTTGCGATGATGTGCGACTCTTAAATCAGTAGGTTGAAAATTCATTTTTAATCTTCTTTTTATTTTTGATTGGGGGCTAAATTAAAAGCAAAGAAAGTTTTAATAAAATTAGTGAATAAGAAAATAAACCAAAAACTTGAAGAAGAAAAATTAATAAAAAAAATCTAAAATCATTTTAGGTGCTGATTGATGAATGGCCTGCCAACCATTATTGATCATTAATTAAATTTTTAGCTTTTAGTTTAAAAAAGTTCCTTTAAAAAGGCAAAAAAAATAATATTTTATGAATATTTTAACATTTTATTTATGACCTTTTTTTACTTTTGTAATTATAACAAGTTTTCTTTGTTCTTTCTTTTTCTATTTACATTTCAGTACAGAAAAAAAGGAAGAAAAGTTAAATAAAAAGAATAATAATTTTAAGAAAAAAGGAACAACTAAAAAGTAATTAATATTTATTTAAACTGTAATTAAAGAAAGAATAAAGAAAATAAATGAAAAACCCTCATCATCAATTTATAAGTTTGCAAATGTAAAAAATAGAAAAAAATGCAGTCAATTGTATTATACAATGTTAATGAGGATAATAAAGGTCCTTACTTTGCCTTTCTAATGACGGCATAAATTTTCGTTTCAATTCTAATTAATATTCAAAGATGTCAATTAGAAGAAAAGTTTTGTTTAAAGCAATGACAACTTAAATATGTGTAAAAGGACAATATTTTTTGGTTAAGTGAGGTAAGTTTGAAAACAGGATACCTAGAAGACAGGCCTTAAATTATGCTTGTTGTGCGCTCCTTGCAATACTTGCGTTCGAATTTCTAATTCCACAATTTTTAAATCATCCATATCTGGCATACTTAACACCTGGAAAAACTACCTTGCTTAGTTCAGGTCTCTTATGTTTTATATTTTTCCTAGTATTACCTTCATTCAAGTCGCTACGGAAAGTTTGTCCCCACAACTTCGGCTTTTTTAAATATTTTCTTTATCAGTATGTTAAAGAAGTTGCACCATAATCTGTCACCCTGTTGTAGTGGTAAATGATTAGGCGAAGTCGCTTTGTGTTTTTTTTTGAGACATCGAATCATTATACAAAGACGCATTAATTTTCAGAGATCTTATACGCCATAGGTGCAATGGTCGAGTTGTATGCCACTTTTTTAGATTATGTGATGTCTTAGCAACCCATGCCATACAATTGGTTCTTCGGCCGCTTTCTGTAACCAATTTTTTTTCGCAGCCTTTGTCATTAAGCCAAGTATATTTTGCCATTACCTGCTGATAAGGAGTATTGTTGAATAGACTGAGGTGCAACAATTTCGTGGAGTAGGCCCTGGCTCTCAGTTGTGAACTCAGCCTTTCATCATATAGCTTGTTTTGTAGCTTTCATGCTTTGCTTCACTTAGCTTAGCCTTTGCTAATACAAGGTAGTAATCCGAAAGTATTTTCGCAGTTCAGAACGTCCGTACGCCCAATACCCTGAATGCAGAGAAGTCAAAGGCTTTGCGGGATGAATTAATTATATGTTAGCAAAAAATATTTTTGCAATAAAATGGAAATGAAATGAAGAAATGTATGTCTTCTGTCTATCGCAAAACGAAAGATTTGATTCTTTGTTTTTCGTCAGGTGACAGCCATAATTCCTTATGAGTTTTTGAATTTTGAAATCCTATTAACCATATTTCTAGCGGCGCCAAAATTGGTCAACCTGATTTCATTATCAGAATTTTCGTCTTGAAAGCTGAGATAACCGACGCTGTTTGACATTTAAGTCCCTCAGAATAATATCAATGCCATTGCCGGTGCAGCGGTCGTAAGTCTACTTTTAGCGCTCGTAAAGTAAAAACAGATAAGGCAGATGTAGAAGAACTTGCCCGTGATGTCGATTGTAACTTAGCCGTTCAACTTTGTGTGTAAAGCCGGCTACCAGGTGGTGTATTTGCGTGATTACAGTTAATCGGCTTCCGAGTTGGTGCTTTTTTCATGGCAGCTGTTATAGATGTCACAGTTTTTAATTTTATTAATGTATATTTTGGATGACGCTGATGTCGGCCTTGTTTTCTTCGAAGACACCACAGTCCAAGTTTGTGTCCCTTAATCATATTCCTTCTTACGTTTACGGTAATCACCAACATTATTTTTCGAACGTTTTTTTGTAAGTTTTTTTAGTAACCCAACTGTACTACGTCTTAAACTGGGGAAAGGTTTTGCCACCTTTGCGCTAGCTGTTGCCTTGGCGGTTTCGAAGACACCGCTGCCCAGGGGCAACTACGTGGATTTTTGTGAGACTTCCTGAGAGAGACTACTTAAGATGCAGTTAATTTGGATCGCACTGTTTTACCAAAGTTTGTTAGCTGCTAGGTCTATTAAAAGATAGATAGACATTAGAGATGAGCAATATTTCTGGACCTGTGATTTAATGCCTGTAACTCGAAAACCACTGCAGTGACATAAAATGAGAGGTAACTGTTAACTGCAATGTTGTTACTTCATATTAGTAATGCTATTAAGTGAAGCGTCTTTGTTTAAAAATTATATCAAACTTCAAACATAGTCACCGTCTTAAATAACAATGAATTTCAAATAACGTTCGCTTTGCACTGTGTTTTTCTAAAAATCACGAGATCAAATCTTTTCCTTAGTTACCTGCCAGAGTTTATTTGCTGCACTTGTTGGTTAAAATATAGACTAAAGATAATTTTTTTAAGAAAACATGTTATAAAAAATAAGATATTATTTAAACTAGAAAACTATTAGATATGACCTCTGATGATTATATCATACACCAACCTAATTCCTATAAACTTATTTGAACTATAAAACAAGTATTTCAATTATCTTTAATATTAAAAATCTTTAATAATAAAATAAGCAATTATCTAAAATAACCATCCATTATATAAAGAAAATTAAAACTTTAACATACGAAGCACACATCCCCACATATATTTTCATTTAATATTCACTTTCATTCACCCCAAAACGTATGATTATTTTCTCTTTCGTTCACTACGTACATATCAAAAATTAGAAAATTCTTCAAGTTATGAGGCTAATAAATGTAGGTAAGTAAAAAACTCTTAGTACTTTTTCTTCTTTTGTACGTTGAAAGTATTCAAGAAAAAATTAAGTCATTATAAAAAATTTGCACTTGGCAAATGTTTCCTTTCACACAACACCAAACATTATAGAAAATACATAAATTGTTTTCCCTCCTTTTTTAGCGCCCTAAAACTTTGAAAAGTGGGTTAAATACCGATCAGAGTATTAAAATAAGTAATAAAAGCAAAACATGTAATAACACATATTGGAATTTATGAGTACGTTAATGTAAGGGTATTCGATTATTTGTTTTTTTTTTTTTTCAAAAAACGGTTTGTTAAATATTAAATATGAAACACCGGTGTGTTAGGATTTTTAGAATTTCTCCTAAAAGGGATTTTTAATTATTGTGAATGTTAAAAATTTAAAACTCTTAATGTTGGGAAAATGCGGTTTACCTTTCAGGCACAGAGAAAATATTAAAAGAAATACTATTAGACTAATGTATAACAGTTAAATATTTAAACCGTAAACGTAAATTGAGGGACTTAAATTAATTGTATATAACTATTTAATAAAAAAGTTAAAAAGAAGATCTATACAAAGCAATATTATAGAATATTAGACCCCGTTTGTAATTTTCGTTTTGCTTTACACTAGCTTATTTTTTTTTAAAAATTGCTTGAATATAATAACAACTAAGAAGGCTATAGTCGGTCAAGCCTTACCATATTATACCCTACCACATTTGTATGGGGCTCTTTGAAAAAAAAGTGCGATAATGTTTGTGTTCAGTATGATAGTTGGGGGCATAAAGATCAACATAAGTAAAAAAATTTTGTCAAAATTATGGAATATTTAAGTAAGTTATAGCCAAAAATGCCGTATCCTGGAGGACATTTGTACGAGGGCTATATCAGAAAATTGATCGATAGTATTTTTGCTCAATATACTGGTTGGCGGTATAGAGCTAGACACATATGCCAACATTTTTCAAAAGTAAAGTAACATTCGGGTGAGTTATAGCCCAAAGTGCTTTTCAGGGAGGACATTTGTATGGCAGCTGTATCAAACTCATATTTTTGTTAGTGTCATAAAGTAGGACACATATGCGCAATTTTGTCAAAATAGAGTTACATTCGAGTCAGTTATATCCAAAAATTCTTTATTCGGGAGGACAATTTTATGGGGGCTATATCATATAATATACCGACCATATTTTTGTTCGGTATACTAATAAGTAACATATTTAGACATATATGCAAAATTTTGTCAAAATCAGTATCATTCGAGTCAGTTATAGCCCAAAGTGCTTATTCCGGAAAAACATTTGTATAGAGGCTGTACCAAAAAGTTAACTGGGCACCATTACAAATTGTAGGCTTTTTGCCAATATCAGAAGAAATATTTGTGCCACATTTTGATCAAGTTATCTTCAAAATTGTGACCAGTACTTTGTTAACAAGATTACATGGACATTCAGTCGGGCGGATGGACGGATGTAAGGACATGCTTAAATCAACTCAGGAAGTGATTCTGAATGTGGATCGCAGACGATTAATTTTGGGCGCTACAAACATCTGAACAAACGCATAATGCCCCTTTACTTGTAATGCAAATTAATTTACTGATTACTAAGCTCGTGTTGCAGTTGATATTAAATGCCAATGTATGTATGTATGTAAAAAACATTAAAATTAACTATTAAATTGCTTAAAGAAATATTTAAAAAATTTGGTTTCTTCAGACAAAAAACCGGAATTTCGCCACTCGCAAAAAATAGTGTGCAAATAAACAAAAAAATCAGATAAAAACCCGGTTATTCGACTGGCAAAAAAATTTTTGTCTATCACCAGAACAAGTATGTTCACACACACACACATATGCATGTAAATAAATAATATATTTTGACGTTGTGTTTATATTGTTTATGGTTTAATTAAGTTTGTATACAAATATACTTTTATGACTAAGAGTATTAAAAAAACAAAGAAATAAACTAATAATAAGAAATTAAATTAAAATTTGAAGGCGATGACACATTTACAGTACATACTGTGCATGAGTCTTAAATTAATTTGAGTTTAAAATATAAAAAACGAAAAACAAGTATGAAGGTTACAGTCGGTCAAGCCCAATCAATCCTACATCCAAATTGTATGGTGGATTTATGAAAAAATATAAAAAAAAAATGTATTCGGTATGAGAGTTGGTGGCATAAAGGTAAACATGTGTGCAAGATTTTGTAAAGGTGCAGGAATATTCTAGCCATTTATAGCCCAAAATGCTTATTTTAAGAGTAAATTTGTACTCGTATTGGGGCTTTATAAGCAAATAATCCCATCATATTTTTGTTCAGTATACTAGTTAACACTCCCTAGTCGTATTCTTTGAGTTTTGATGCCGTGTGGAAACTTGGATGGCCGGCGTGCTTCTTAAGAAATAGGCCTAACACGATATTATCAAAAAAGAAATTTAAAACGTAAATGGAGGTGAATTGGTCATACTTCAAGAAGACCCGACGACGATTTCACAAAAACTGCAATGCAATGGAATTCAAAAGGCCACCGAAGAGCAGGAAGATCCCGCACGGCATAATCAAGATGTGTAAACCGAGAATAAACTGTTATTTTTCTTTACCGTCGTTTAATTTTTATAACAGACTTTCTTTCACACGAAACTTTACACAAATAAAAAGTAATTTACTAATTTCCTGCAAAACAAATGCATAAAAAGCAAATAAAATATCTACACTAAAAAATTTAAGATTCACACAAATAATAGCAACAAAAAAATCAAAATTTGCGACATACGTACCTATTCTTACAGTTGGCATAATATTATTGGCAAAAACAAAACTAAAAAGGTATCTGTAAATAAAATTTGATAATAGAAAAATAATAAGTTGGCATATGAATATATCTTAGTATGTCCATGCATGCCACATGACACAGTGAGTCATTAATACAAATAAATTTCAACTAAGGAGAGCTCATAAAAAAATTTTATTACATTTTTTTGCCAAAGTTTCCACAATATTATTTGTTAAGTCCTTTGACCGGCTTTTGTTTCCTTTGTTGTGGTTGGCGTTAGATTTACATGTTTTTTTGTTGGTCTCCTTTTATTATTCACACTGAAATAAGCAGACTAATAAATCATGGTGTAAATTACTTCATAAAAACTGTTCAGGTTTTTAACCTCGTCAGTTTATTCATACGTTTAATTCATACTTATTTTTTACTTTATTTTAGTAATGATTTAAGAACGATAAAATATAGTTTAAAAATGCACTGAGAGATTAAAGGTAATTGCAATAACAAAAATGTTTGCTAAAGGGTAGTTATAATGTGAAGGGTGTGATCATTTTGCACACAGTTTTGCTTATAACTTAAACAATTTAAAATTTTAAAAAATCTACGATTTTCAAGGATGGTATGTTTTTAAGCGATTAGAAGTAAACAGATAGTGAAAAAACAAACATACCTTCTGCCACTTTAAGACTTTGACGGAAACCTTGGCTTCAAGATCAATTTGTGTAAAATATTTTTGAGGACGGGCTTTATTTTTTAAGTTTTCATGGTATTTAAATGGGTTTTAATCGTATTTGATATATTATTTTTAAAAAATTATTCTTGCTTGAGGAAAAACTTTTTAGAAAATATAACAGGTCTGTCATTTTCATTAAAGCGTAAAAAAAGAAGAGCGGATTACTTGCTATGTGATCATCTTAGGCTCTTAATCTTAACTCATCAGTTCGCAAAATACAAAAAAATTCAAATCCATTAACTTATATATTTTGCTCTCCCCTTTTCCTATTTTTTTATATTTTTTTCTTAATTTTTTTTTCTAAAAATTACACAGAATATCCAATTAGGCTTTCCATGTATTACGTTACAATAAAACTAAATTATAATAACTGTTATTACTTTGTTAGTCAAGTTAAGATAGGTAGAAAAAGCGTCTACAGAAAACCCCGAAGATCTTGGTGGAGCCAATCTGAATCCATTACTTCTGCTTCTTCCCTTTAAAAAGGGTATTGAAGGACAAAAAAACAACAAAACAAGCTGAACGCCGAAAAAGTCGCTATAGTGGCTATATAGACCTATATCAGCACATCTAGCAGACTGTCCAATATAAAAAGTACCTAGTCCGGGCAAAAGCAGAAGAGGTGTCAAATACTCCTTCTTAATCTAGCAGATTCTAAAGAAGTCGCTAAAGTGCAGTCATATTTTACTGGCGTGGGTGACAAATCGGTTGTAGCGCCCACCGTGTCTCTTAGCCTTCATTTTTGCAGATTAAAAAGGCATTCGGAATGTCTTGGATCAAGCCTGGCTCAGGTTATCCTTGTTCGTGATTCCATCAAGACTTAGCAAATACGTGATTTTATTCATCCATGCGGAATGTCCAGTTTTGCACTTTACCAACAGAAACACTCCCCATAAGCCCATCGTTTTATGTTTCTAGACTAACAGGTCTTTAAGAGGTAATTTTATCGCCTCTCTTTTTGAAATATTGGTGGAGATTTCTTTTGTAGAGAAAAAGTTTCGGTGTGCTGTTGTAGTTAGTTTAACTAGCAAAAAAATTCCACAGTTTAAATAGTGTTTGCGTGACCGCTTGCTATGTGTCTCCATTCGTCCACCACATGTAGCATCCCCGCCGTATTCAGAGCCTGCCTCCTCGTCAGGGAATCCGCTGATTGACAGTTTTTTGTTGCAAAAGCGATCATCGTAGAGTTGATTCCATTACGCTTTTTATTAGAATCGACTAATTGTATATCGTTCTGTAAATATGTAGACGATTCATGACAAAGTCCAAAGCAATTCCATAGAAGGGAATGTAAAAAAGCTGACATTTCAGGGACTGTAGTTTTAAGTAATGCTAATGCACGAAGATTTAAAATCCAATTTTTCTGGTCAAAAATTTAATATTTTAATTTTTATTTTTTATTAAAGTGAATCCAATTAATCGGTGATCTCGAATCACCCATAAATTCTTAAAGTTTAATTAAAACTAATTTATCTTATATTTCAAATTAGAGATCTAAAATGTCGGCTTTTTGTTAAACATTAAAACCTCCGGTGGTCATCCAACCACTGACGGAAAGACTTGTGGACAAACAACTTTATAAAAACGCCAACCAAAATCTAAATCGTATTAAGGAAACAATTTTTTAAAGTGTATAGCAATTGCAGGTTATTTTTAATCGCACATATAATCATGACATGCAAAACTGCTTGTACTCGTACTTGTACATTTATGCACTTAGTAAAATGGAATAAATTTTCAAGAAAAAATGCAGCAAGATATAATATTTACATAAAAATACTTTCAAAGACATGCCATGGTGAAGAAAAACATTAAATTAAATAGCTGGAGATTTTTTTCGTTGCTAAATAGTAAAGAAAAATACTTTTTTAAAAAATTACTTTTAAATAAAAAAAAATTTGAGGGAAATATTTTTCTAAAATTCTGGAAATAACAAAGCTTATCTATTGAGGCAAAATTGAAACATCTGAATCCAAAAGGCGAAGATGGAAAAGGCTATGCGTATGGAACTTTTAACCTGTTTAACGTGTTATAACACTTAAGAATCATTTTTAAATAAAATACTTATACAAAATAAGTTCTTCAAACATTTTTAAAATATCAAAGTTGCTTCACATTTTTCGTTGGTCTCATTGTTTAAAAACAAATTTTACTTGTATTTTGTTGGCTAAAATTTATATTTTAATATATTTTTACTAAGAAGAAATTACTATTTTTTCCATTAATGTTGAAAAAAACTTTATTTGAGGAAGCTAGTTTCTAACCGATACTACAAAAAAAGTTCCGTTTGCCTTTCTGAATAACATGTAGGTACGTTAAATTGGTGATGTTTACTGTCAAAAACACTTCCACTGTTTAAAGAGTAAATGAAAACTCAAAGCTGGTTTCAAACCTGTATTCGACTCGGCTGTAAGCGGAAAAAACTTGGTTATTTAACTAAAATTTTATCAAATCTAAAACAAATTAATATATAAACAAGCCAAAATAATAGAAGGCAAATGTAAGAACTATCCAAAAGATAATTATGAGTGTTTTTTAAAATAACAAGCGAAAATGTTCCTAAATCATTAACAATTATGCATTTTATAACATTTGTTCTTCCCAATCATATTTTTAAGTAAGGCTTTGACATTTCCAATTAATAAAATGGCTTTAAATGTTTAACTTCAAAATTAATCGGCCTTAGAAGTGAAAATCATAATCTTAACTAACAAGCGTGTTTCCAATTACTTTAAACTTTTATAATATTTCTTTATTTCATGTTCTATTTAACTTTCTAAAATACTTAAGGGAGTTACAATTTGACAAAATGTTTAAAACAAAAAACTTTTATAAATAATTAATAAAGATTTACAAAAGGAAATTAAAACAGAAATTCTTGTTAAATAAACTGAGTGAAATACTTAAATTACATCAAATGTTAAACAAATAAAAATTAAAGAAGCAAAAAAAATTAGTTAAGAAGAACTTGACTTTGTATGTAATTTCTGACAAAAAACAAATAATGTTGAAAATTAGTTTCCAAGACAAAGGGGTTGATTGTTGGTTGTTTAACAAATCAAACGATAAAATTTTAAAGCAAAACAAATATTAGAAAAAGTGTGTATGAAATACAAAACAGTTTACTGACGGATAGTGGGAAGAATTTTTTGGGGGTTGAGTCGCTTTTCCTGCAAATCCAAAAGCATTTAAGCAGAAAAGTTGCAGCAAATTAAAAAAAGTTTTTGTTGACTTGTGTTAAATAATATTGTAAAAATTTTAACTTTTTATTAAAATTGTATTTGCCGTCTTGTAAAATTTACAAAAGTAATAAGAAATCCAAAGTTTTGTAATAAAAAGGTCAGCTTGAGGGTTAAGTGTAAATAGTGTGTGTATGTATGTGATGAGAGTCTTAGGTAGAAAAGAACTTTGGGAAAAAAATTTATTGTAAAAAGGTTTTTCTTAGTCTGCTAAAATTTAAATGTCAGCTTTCGTAACATATAATACAATTTGATGTTTACACCTTCACCCTCATTTAAAAATAGGGGTTCACTTGAGTTTGCAATATTTAAAATCACCGTCATTGGGGTATATATGCATTATTCATTTTTTTAAAAAAAAATTCATACATGTTTCGTCCTGAAAAATATTGTTCTTGCTAATATTTTAAATTTTAATCTAAAAATTTTTAATGCAAAGATACCAATTGGCGAAAAATATTAGTTGGGTCAGAGCATGGAATCATAAATTATTTTTTTAAATAACAATTTGTCGAGTTTTGCTCCCACACAAAAAAATTAGTTATATCACGTCCCTCTTTAATTACGAAGTATCCCAGTTTGCGTCCCTTTGCTGGTTTCTGTAATTTTTATTTAAAATGAGAAAAATTGGTTAACGGCCGGCTAATATGTCAAAAAAAATCAGCAGAGGACGGAAAGCTGGACGGCCAACATGGCTGCTCACTGTAGATTAGCTGCTAATAGATTGAATATACAGTCCCCGACAGAGAGCAATAGAATCCGAGGCCGTGTTTTAAAAGGTAAAAAAAGGCTAGTGAAGATAATGTGACGTGGGGAATGGCTTCCGCCTCTAAATAAGGAGGTACTGTCAAGAAAAGCGTAAGTAAGAAAAGAGTAAGTAAGAGTTCCGAATATGTGGTACCTCCAGTCGTAAGTTTACAAGCGTCTGACCCATATTGGGCGGCTACCTGGTCAACGTCTGTTTCCTATAACAGGGGCGGCTGAAACATAAATCCTGGCGGCTGAGCAGGGTTCCAAAAACAACCCAGGTTCACTCCAAGAACTTTATTTTTGGGTTGGAGCGTTTGGCTTGTAAGCCCACTAAGAACCTTCAATAGCTACTCTGCAAAACTAGTAGAACCCTCGTCAGCCCCGGGAGAAAAACAAATACATACAATCCTTCACACTCCTAATTAAATGGTTTTTGCCCAAACTCTGTGGCTCTGACGCTTACAGTAGACCTTATTAGTACTTTCGGTAAAAGTTAATTGAAGCATGAACTTCTATGGTTTTTTCTTAAACAGATTCTTGGCTTTTTCAGTGTGCCAGCTATTTAATTCTCCTTAACACCCGCGTGTCCACACGCTTACACAAACTAGAAGCAGGTGAATATTTTGGCTTGATTATTAAGAGCGTGTTTACCTGTGACTCTCAGTTGTAAAGATCAGAGCAGGATCAATGGCTAATTGAGCGGCTAGAATTCCTGCCTAAAAGTGACTGTGGTCATCAGGAAGTTTGAAGAACATTCTGAAACCTAATTTTTTTAAGAGAATATCACACTTAAAGACGCTAAAGGACTGCTACGTTGGGTGCCAGCTATAGTCACTCGCACATGTCTGCGGCTGAGTCGCTGCTCTTTTGTGGTTTAGTACACAAGTGTTCCATAAGATAGTATAGGTTTAGCGACTGAAACGAGGATGATATGCGCAAGACTCGACATAAGACCCCGTGTTCTGCGTTTAATTTTCCTTCATGTATGGAGCGTATAGTTCATCTCCATCACCTTAAGTCTATGAATACAAAGTTTGCTACCCAGTATCTATTCTAGGCCCATTGTGTATCCCTCTAGTATCAGATTGGTACCATTGTTCTTCTTGGTGAAAAGAAAAAGGTCAATTTTCTTGTTCTTTATATTCAGCCTTCTCATTTCTTGTCCACAGGCTTATCCAGATAGTGTAGCCTTCATCAGAAGGGTTGAATGTACTCAAATGCTTTACAGTTACAATGACTGTTACATTATCCGAAAGAAGTTCGTTAATAGCGAGTGTCTAAAGAAGGGGGAAGGGATCTCATCTTCAATTCCACAGATATATTCCTACACTCCAGAAGCGTAAATATACAACTTGCAACCGGTTTTGCAGTATTTATTTGTATCACGTTATCATGTAAGGTAGTAAGTATCTGCCATAAAAACTTTATCAAATAATTTACAGAAAAAATTATATAAACATACATATGCACATTGTTAACTGATACATATATCACCTTGTTCCTTTTTGTGTTTTCAGGATGATACTCCCTTATCAAAAACGTGCTTATATAATTACATTAATTATAATTTCTGTTGTCTTTGCACCTAGATCGGACGATTTTTTATGAACTCCAGATCTGAGGCAGAACTTAGTTTAATGGAAGCACAGAAGATGGTATTTCCTATACAAATGAAACTGAGCCATTTTTCAGAAAGAATTATAGATTGTTGATTATTATTGATTCACTTCAAGGAAAACGTAGTTGCATTGGGCCACAAGCTTTTTTTGACTTCATCTCTGTTCTGGGACAATTTTATTCTTTATATTTTTGAAATAAATTGGTTGGATCAGTGCTCAAGGGGAGCTTTAACCCTTCAACAAATTTAAAGGAATTGTAAAAGCTCTTACATGCTATGGAAAAAGTAAAATCGTTTTGATTATTTATTTCACAAAAAAATAAATCAAAAAACTTCAAAAATTAAGACTTGAGACTTAAGTCTTATATAACGTTGCTTTGTTTCCTCGTGCATATGAAAACGAGAGCTTGACAACACTTGCTAACAATTGGCCAATTGACAAAATAGAAGAAACGAATGTTCTTAACCTTAATTTTCTTTAAAGTTTGTTTGAAAATTTCTTTTTAACTAATCAATGGTCATTAATATGTGTCCAAATTCCATGTAGCAACTAACTAACCTAGTGTTAAGAGTCAAAATAATTTTTATGCTCTTTTTTATTTTTTGTTTTTTTTTTTTGCTTTCTTTGTTAGATTTATTAGTAACACTTTCTCCTTTTGGCATTTTTCAGTTAAGAGATGCTTTCTCAAGTGATGTTCCTTGGAAAAATAGAAAAACAAAGGGAAAGGAAGTGAACAAAACCATAAGAGTGAACATGCTATGTAGCGAATTATTGAAATTAAAATTGAATATAAATATGGAAAAAATTAGCAAAAACAACAATCTAGGTGAAAACTCTTGGAGCATAAGCCAATGAAGTTTCTGCTTACACAACAAAAGCTAAACTATATTCGTTAAAAAAATTAAAAGGGACTTTTTACAAAATTTAGATTTGAGAGAAGCTTAAAATTTTAACCCATAAGTTCAAAATGATGGATCTGAAAGCTAAATAAATTAAATTTACAAATTTAAGATTCACTATGTGCTGCACCTAACTTTCCACAACCTTGTTAGGTCCTAAGCCGAGATAAGACTGATCTCCAAGCGCCCCGATTTTCTGCAATTTCTTTCCAGTTCCGAATATTTAAGTCAGCAAGCTTGGTTTGGACCTGATGTTTCCAACGGCGCTTCGTTCGTTCCATTTTTCGCATGCCTTGAGGATCATACTCAAAAACTTTTTTATCTGGCTCATTTTTTTCACTCGTACAACATGACCAACCATTGCAATCTTTTCATTCTTATGCGCTTCACTACATCAGTGTTGCAATACAGCTAAAAATTTATGCGATGCCGGTATTCTCCGTTAACACAAATAGGCCTATATATTTTATGAAGAATCAAGTCAAGTATTCATCATTACTATTCTTCCAGCGGAAAACATCTGTATCCCTGTAAAACTAACACATCACATATTGTCCGCTAACTTCGAAGATATCGTCATCATAGAAAAAACATTGCGAACAGTAAATTCCAGCTTTGAAAACTGGAATAACAATAAACTAAAAATGGTCTGGCAATAAATACAGATAAAAACAAGTTGATGGAATCAACGCACAAGACGTTCAGTAGACTTGGGCAGACAGTGGAAGTTCAAAACTACAACTTTAAAATAGTCAATGATTTCATCTACCTCAGCTCCGCGATTAACAAAACAAAGAACATCAGTTTTCAAATAAAAAGAAGAACAATATTGGCCAATAGTTGCTACTTTGAACTAAGTAAGCAGTTTAAAAGCAAAACCACCTCCCGACAGATAAGAATCACTTTATACAAGACATGGATGCTACCCATGTTTATATATGGTTCTGAAGCCTGGGTACTTGCGAAAGCAGATAAGGCAGTGCTTGGAGTTTTTGAAACCGGTACCGTATGAACCCTGAGTTATGTGAGCTTTTTGCCGACATTGAAATAGTCACGCATTTTCAAATTCAACATAGCTAGGCCATGTTGTGTGAATGAATGAAGATGCTCCAGCTAGAATGTCATTTGAATGAAAACTTGGTGACAGGATAACGTAGAAGGGGAAGACTAAAACTCCGATGGAAGGATCAAATGGAGGAAAACATCTAGAAAATTGGTATCAATACTTATATGCTTTTAGAAAAATGTTTTGTTATTCTTAAAGTTTATCACAGTATGAAAAAGTCATTAAAAAGAATTAAATAACAGATTTGATGTTTTTCCTTAGAGTTAATTTCTAACATTTCTTTGCGTAAAAAAAACCTGTTATTGGCCTTAAACTCACAATTTTTTTACCATTATAAATACCATATTTCATTTTTAATTTATTTCAACAAAATATTTCTTGTGGCTTTAATTTTATTAATTGTTTCGAGAAATCATCGTACAAAAAATCTTGTGTTGTCCCCACAAGCTAGTTTTGCTTGACAAGGGTTTTAGTAAATTTTTGATTAAAGTAAAAGTTGGAAAAAAGAAAACATGATTTCTATCCAAAGTTTTCTTTTAACTTCTTATACTCAAAAACATTTCGTTGCTTAAAAAAATTATTTTGCCTAAAATTTCTTCTTTGGTTTAAAAAATTTTACAAATTTTTTCTATTGGTGCAGTTGCAGATTTGTTTTTTTAACTTTTACTACTTTTCCTTTCTCCAGGTTTTCATTGAAATAAAATTATTCTCATCATTTTCAAAAGTTTACTTTTGCAATTTTTTTACACTTTTTTACTCTTTATTTTGTTGTATCCTTTTTAATTTATTAGCTAAAGGTAGGAGCTGTAAAATACTATCCCTTTGAGGATTTGCATAAATTTTCCAATCAACGTCAGCTTGTCTTTCTCAAACAAATTTCGTGCAAGTTTTTACATACTTAAGTACATATAAACTTGATCTTGTTGCCTGTACTTATGTTTATGTGTTAGTTTGTATGTGATTATTTAAATGTATGTGTTTAATTTAACTTTTGTTGTGTTGATAAACAATTTTAATAAAAAATTTATATTCTAGTTTGTTGTACTTTGTTTAAGAAATTACATCAGAGCAAAAAGTTTATTTACATGGGCAGTTCCATTTCAATTTTTGGATAATTATTTTATAACTTTTAAAGTTGTAACTTAAAGAATATATACTTCATAAGTATGGCCTGCTTTAAACGCCTTACTATGTCTAATTTCTACTTGAGGTCTGAGACGGGGGGGATCCTACTAGTCTTAGTCTCAAAGAGTTCTGACTTTGAAAACTTATTAAAATCTTATAAAACACGAAAATTTAGGGCCGTTTTATATGGAATTCTGCATATGCAACTTTTTTTATCTTTTTAACTACTTTCTATTGGGAAATAGGATTAAATTGAAAAATTTTAAATTTTGAAAAAAAGGGTTTCATTTGATTCTATATCAGATACAAATTATTGATTACTTTGGGGCGTTAGAAAAAAGATTGCATTACTTTTCACAAACTGTTTAGCCATTTACAGAATATGAGCAATTTTTTTTAAATCCACAATATATTTTGTATACAATGTAAAACAAAATAAACTGTAGTGTGAGTATGCCCGGTCTTTGCCGAATTTATCTTTTGTACTTTCGTAAATCATGTTCCTTTGTCCATGTGTAGGGATGTCGATGTACTCATGCGATTAAAGTTCAGGCCATCTGTGGTGTCTGATAGCGATCGGTCCGTTTTTTAATGTAGGTCTCACATAAATGTCATCTCGGAATAAGCGTTTAGGGCAAAAGTTGCGGCAAAAATTACTTATTTTCAAAAAGTTTTTCATTAATGTTTCATTTCATTTTCAAATATAATTATATATTAATCATTTCATACAAGTCTAACTCCCAGAGATCACATAAAGATAGACCCATATGTGGAATTATGTTAAAATAAAGCATCAGTTGCATTCTTAATCTCGTAGTGTACGGACGTGTCTACGCGAGTGTAATATTGGTAATAGGTGTATTAGTAATAAGTGGTTAACGAATTTATTAATATACATATATACACAGAATAGTGAGAAAAGAAAAACAACAAACTTAATAATAAATAAAAAAAGCGAACTGTTAATGAGTAACAGTAATCGTAGTGACAGTGGGCCTGAAAGCCGAAATGCTTACATTGTGTTAAGCTCAAGCATTAGCAATGAAAACATCAGAGACCCTGAATATAACAAAAACTACTTGAACGCAAAACTAAAAATAAACAAAGACAATTTAAGTGCAAGTGTGCCTAATTTAAATAAGTGTGCTGAACAAGGGACAATTTTAGCCCAATCCCTTTTCAAAAATTATAAAAAAAATACCGAGGTACCAAACTTATCATTTGCTAAAGGCGGTCCCAGCCCACTTTCTACAGAAGCTCCAAAGGTCCAGGTAGGGATGGACCGCTATATTACAGTTCTTAAACGGGGTAGAAGCCCGAAATCTGTAGAGGTTACCAAGCCAGCAAAATTTTCAAAAGATGAAGAAAAGCCTACTTCATCGCAGAATCGTTTCGCCATATTGCAAGAGGAGAACGATACCCCTGTTGTTGAAAAGAATTCATCTAAGCCTCCTCCAATATATTTGAGAGAAAGAAACTCCAACGATCTTATTAGGTTTTTAGTTGGTTTAATAGGTGAAAATAGCTTTTATGTGTCTAACATAAAACGTGGCAGCATTTATGAAACAAAAATTCAGGTAAATCACGAAAACGCTTACCGCATCACGGTTTCGGAGTTCGAAAAAATTAAGAAAAACTTTTATACTTACCAACTTAAAAACACAAAAGGCCTTCAGGTAGTTATAAAAGGTATTGACTCTAACGTTGACCCGGAAGAGATTAAGGCCAGTTTGTGCAGCAAAGGCTTCAAAGTTAAATCCGTATCGAACATGAGAAACAGAGAAAGGCATCCGCAACCACTATTCCGAGTGGAGCTTGAGCCTGGGGATTTAAAACTGAAGAAAGGTGAAACCCACCCAGTTTACGATTTAAAATATATTTTGCATCGTAGAATTATTGTTGAAGCGCCACATAAGAGATCTGGACCCGTACAGTGTTTAAACTGCCAAGAGTATGGCCACACCAGAACTTATTGTAAGTTGCCTTCTGTTTGCGTTGTGTGTGGGGACCTGCATTCTACGACCAAATGCGACAAACAAAAAGATGATCCTAGGGTGAAGAAATGCAGCAATTGCGGTGGAAACCACATTGCCAACTATAGAGGTTGCCCGGTTTTTGATCTAGTTAAGCGCTCATCTAAGCCTAAAATAGTTTCTCCCCCTACCCAGCAGTTAAATGCACCAAGGGTTACTATGCCCCCTTTAGCACAGCCAACAGCAAGTCATATTTCTTATGCTAATGCATTAAAGTCTAATCAGCCCAATACAAGTAAGCCTAATCAGACCAACACAAGTAAGCCTAATCAGCCTACAGCTCCACAAGAACTGCCAACAAATGAACCAATCGGTCCCAATTTTAGCCGCCTGGAAGCTGTAATTGACAATATGGTCCAACAATTTACGCAGATAATGGCGCAAATGGCCGGCATGATGCAGGAGATGCAGAAAATGCAGTCTGCTCTTCTGCAGGCCATGCTTAAAAGACCATGAACTGCCTCAGGGTTTGTTTCTGGAACGCAAACGGCATCCGCCAACACAAAAACGAGCTCGAATATTTTTTAATACACCATAAAATTGACGTCATGCTGATTTCCGAGACTCATATGACATCTAGGAGCACTTTTAAAATTAGTGGATACAATTTTTATGACTCAAAAGATCCCAGGGATAGATCCTGTGGAGGCTCTGCTATATTAATCAAATCAAGAATTAAGCACCAATGGTTGGGTGGCCTATCTGAATGTTATATGCAAGCAACAAACGTCTGCATTAATGAGTTTTTCAATAACTTACTTATTTCATCAGTTTATTGTCCACCGAGATTCTCCATAACGAAGGATCAGTACAACAGTTTTTACAAATCTCTAGGTCCCCGCTTCATAGCTGCTGGAGACTATAACGCCAAGCACACGTACTGGGGCTCCCGACTAATTAGTCCCAGAGGTCGTGTGTTGTATGATGCCGTGTCTGAAATGGGACTTTATGTTATTTCAACTGGACAACCAACCTACTGGCCAACGGACCACAATAAAATTCCAGACGTAATCGATTTTGGCGTAGCAAAAGGTATCTCCTCGGAGCTTTTTGAGGCTCAAGCCTCCTTGGATTTATCGTCTGACCACTCACCCACAATAATCACTATTTGCAGTCCTCATCAAATAGCAACTAGTGATTTTTTCTTATCTAAAAGGATAAATTGGTTGAAATATAAAAAATACATTAGCGCCCACTGCTCGGAGAACCAACCGCTAAAAACTCCCGGAGACATCGATGATTGTCTAAGCGTCCTAAATGAAAACATTCAAAAAGCCGTTGAACATGCGTCTTCTACCTACCGTCAGGCTAGGTACAACAAAATTTTTTCTGACGATGTGAGAAAGCTTTTATTTGAAAAAAGGAGAGCCCGAAGAGATTGGCAAAAGCATAGATCACCCCAACTTAAAGCTAAGCTGAAAGAATGTACAACCCAACTAAAAAGCTTGCTGGAGGTTCACAGAATAGCATCACTGAAAGAGTACCTGGAAGGTCTAGACGCGACTGCTCAGACAAATTATTCCCTATGGCGATCAGCCAAGCGTCTTAAAAGACCTGTTATTGCAAAACCACCACTGCGTAATCTGAGAGGATCCTGGGCCAGAAATGACGAAGAAAAATGCGATCTGTTTGCAAATCATTTAAAAAACGTGTTCACCCCTAATACATGCAAAGACGTAAGGGAATTACCGCCTGTTGTTGCCAGACGTCCTTTAGAAATACGTTTCCGATTTACAGATGTTGTAGAGGCTATCGCTAACCTAAATAGTAAAAAAGCTCCTGGCGTTGATAAAATCAGCAACAAAATGCTCCTTGAGCTACCTTTCACGGCTAAAAGGATAATTCTTTTTATTTTTAACGCGATAATTCGGCTTGAACATTTCCCGCCTATATGGAAAGTGGCCTTAGTAAAGATGATTCCTAAGCCTGGCAAAGATCCTTCGAAAGTAGAGTCTTATAGGCCTATAAGTTTGTTACCCACAATGTCAAAATTATTCGAAAAATTGCTTAAGAACAAGCTGACTCCGATCCTGAATGAAAACAACTGCATTCCAGATCACCAATTTGGCTTTAGAAGTCAACATAGCACAATCGAACAAACTCACAGACTGGTGCAGGTTATAAGAAAAACCTTTGAGGAAAAGAAGTACTGCTCCGCGCTCTTCATTGATGTCTCTCAAGCTTTCGATAAAGTATGGCACGAAGGCCTTTTAAACAAACTAAAGCTAAACCTTAAAGCTAATATTTTCAACCTATTAAAAAATTACATAACCGGTCGACAATTTATGATCAAAGAGGGAAACCAAACAAGTTCTTCTCAACCAATAGGGGCTGGTGTACCTCAAGGGAGTATACTAGGTCCAGTTCTGTACTTGCTCTACACAGCAGATATGCCAACCAATAGTTTTACACACACGTCGACATTTGCTGATGATACTGCTTTCCTTAGTGTTCATAAAGACCCTAAAGAGGCTTCGAACCAACTGCAACAACACGTAACCCAAATTGAGAAATGGGCAAAGTTATGGGGAATAAAGATAAATGAACAAAAATGCACTCACGTAACTTTTACTTTACGTAAAGAAACGTGCTCCTCAATCACTATTAACAACCACATCGTGCCTCAACGAACTGAGACAAAATATCTTGGTATTCACCTAGACCGCCGCCTCACATGGAAGCCTCACATTGATGCGAAGCTGACTCAAATAAAACTTAAAGCTGCTCAAACCCACTGGCTAATTGGTAGAAACTCTGTGCTACGTCTGGATTGTAAACTTCTACTCTACAACTCGATTTTAAAACCAATTTGGTGCTACGGTATACAACTATGGGGCACTGCTTCCTCCTCCAACATAGAAAAAATACAACGTCGTCAAAACAAAATTCTGAGAATGATAACTGGTGCTCCTTGGTATATTAAAAACAGCAACATCCACAAGGATCTAGAAGTTCCACTAGTAAAAAGCGAAATCCTAAACTATGTGGACAAGTATTTAAATAAGCTGGAAACACATCCAAATCCGCTCGCTCGAAGCATCCTGCAACATAGTGGGCACACCCGCCTAAAAAGAAGGGATACTATTGCTCTTAGATGAAATTTTTGAAATTAGCCATCTTTATTGTGAAAACTTAAATTTTAGTCTGGTACTGACTGGACTAGTATTAATTATTTAGTTTTAAGATTTGAATACTTATTGTTAGTTCGCTTAAGCGAAGATTCAATAATAAAATATATGTTAAAACAAAAAAAAAAAAAAAAAAAATAAAGCAATATTGAAGTCAGTTTTAGGTCAAAATGTTTATTCTGGGTGAAATTCGTATAGGTGCTATATCAAAACTCATATTTGTATTCATTGCCATATTTGGTGGCATTAAACTGGACGGAGTAACATTTGAATCATTTAAAGCCCAAAATGTTTTTTTCCGAGAACAGGGCATTTGTGTTAGGGGTAAATAAAAAACGGAACGATCATATTGTTGTTTAACATACTAGTTGGCGTCGTTAAACTAATCACATAATTTTGAAAAGGTAGAGTTTTAATCGAGTCAGTTACATGTCAGTTACAATGCTTATTCCGAAATAATTAGCAAAATTATTATAAGGACGTTTTCCAGCGACAAAAAATTTACCTGTGCCAAATTTCTTAAAAATATCTTCAAAATTCCGAACTGTACCTTGAACACAAGAATATATGGACACTCAGCCGGACGGACGGATGGGTGGAGGGACGGACATGGTAAAATCGACTTAAAAATGTTTCTGAGTACAGCGTTTCAACTATCTGTACAAACGTATTATACGTAATACCCCTACACACAAAAAATTATCTAAAAAAACTTTACTTAAATCAAGCCATAGCGGTGTCAAAAGTACGGGGAGTACGGTTTTTCTTAAATCAATTATGAAATTTCTTACTCCAAGTAAAATTTTTCAAGTACGAATTTCTTATTTTTAGCCACAATTAAGCCAAAAAAGGATTGATTTAAGTTCGAAACCGTACTTGATGTAAGTCAAAAAAAGATTGATTAAAGCCGTAAACGGGGTTATTTCGAAAATGAAATGTCATTTTTTTGACTTATGGAGCTTTATTAAAGAAGAAGAATTTTATATTTTATTTTTATTTTATAGATACTTGGAATTTATAATTTAAAAATTTCATTTCTTGTACTTACCGAAGCTGAGATTCGAACCAGGGATTTCTGCACTGCAGCACAAGCGCGTTATCTCTAGGCCACCGAGACTTTTTGTTTTCAAATGTAAAATAATATATTAAAACAACAAGCTTTTTTCTGCTTGATTTGTTGAAGCAATCCGAATAGGCATGATTTAAGAAAATGTAAGTAAGGATCGTACTTAAAAATTTCAAGAAAGATTTTGGATAAATTCAGGAATAAAATTCTTGATTTTAGAAAGCGAGTTTTCTTTCTGTGTACTAGAGTATTATTTTAAATGGGGTTCGACTTTTTTCAAGCAAAAAATTAACCGGTTTTTAAACTTTTTTAGTTTTTGCCCGAATAATCGATTAAGCTTTTTTTACAACTCGATTATCTTGAATACAATTGTTAAAATTTTTTTGTGTCAAGCTTAAAAATGCGAAATTTTTTCAAGTATTTGTACAATATAAATTTATTTAAGGTATTTTTACCTTTTTCTATACATACATTGGGCTATTCAAATTTGGTTTGAAACAAGCGTTCTGCGTCTTTCAAAAGAACAAGTGGGCTTGGTAAAACTTCCCAACAATAGTTTTTAGTAGCTCATATCAAATTAGACGCTTTCAGTCCTACAAATACCGATTGATACATTAGCGCTATGATTATGTGACTTAAGTGTTGATTAGCTGGTTGGTCGAGTTTCACATACAATCGCGTACGCTTTAAGTTATGCACTTTTTATTGCATATTTGGTTCAATACTTTTGGTTACTTTCTTTAAAAGCGTTTAAGCAAACTTGGGCATAAAAAAACTTTAAGATTTCTCTTCTTCACCTTGAATTGTTTCCAATTTCCCAGCCTTTATATGAATTCGGCTATTCGTAACTGGATTTAAGTTGTTGCCTAAAAGACTCTAAAACTTTTGTTTTGTTTAATATTTTTAAAAAGAATTTTTTTGATTGATTGGCTCGTTTTATTATGAATGCATTCCTAAAACGTTATTGCTCTTTAAAAAAGTTTATTTTAACAGGCAAAGGTACTTACATCTTTTATTCGGCTTCCCTATCAACAACAATCACAAATTCTGCATATATGTAAGTAAGTATTTTGTCAGATATCCGATGGCTAATATACAAATGAATATGTACTTTTGTTTCACAAAAATTCGTAAAAATTTGTAAAATAGGAAGAATTTTATAGGGTTATGATCACATTATACTTGTTTTTATTATGTTTTCTTAGCAAAAGGCATTAACAAGCTATGCAAGTAGAATTTGATGTAAAATTGATTTTATTCGAGCAGTCGATTAATCGACGTACATTTGTCTAGTTATTCCTATTCGAGCACTTATTGTTCGAGTAGATACTCTAACTCCAATAATGTATGTGGTGTTGGTTTAACAAGGTAAGAACTTCGTTTTGGTACCGCTTAGGTCCATAGATGTAACTACAACTGCGTACGACACGTTTTAAAAAAACTAAAGTTTGTGATTATTCTAAAATATTGACCTAAAACGTAGAAATGCAAACAAAGGGATAAAAATTTACATGTTGAATATAGCTTTCGCAAAACAGTTTTTTAAGATCTCTTTCGATGAGTTTTAGTATATTCTTGTCTGACTCAACGAGTAGTTTCAAATATGACAGTTATTAGGACAAAATGTTTTAACGCACTTTCCTCAAATATCTCTGTTAACTTATTATTTTAGTAAAGCGGTTTGTTTTAGCTCTTTATAATATGTTTCCTGTTTTAGTCTACTAAGTATTTGGAAAAAAAGAAAATAAAAATCACAGCTTTTATAGTTGATATAAATTTTGTTTAATGTTGTCAATTGTGGAAGGGGTGCTTGACTCTCAGCTTATATAAGGAACAGGATATCAAATCAATCGTACAAAATTTTGTGTTTACAGATATAACCGGTTAAAATATATTATATTGGTATTAGAGAAGCCATGCCTTCTTTTTAAAGAAAGTTTGAATCCTGTCTTTCGCATTAATTAAGAGTGGTTAAGGTAGGTGTCCCAGTTTTGAGTTTATGAAACATAAACTACCGAACTTTTTTTATTTTTATCCATTTCTTTTTTTTTTGTAATATATTTCAAATTTTTAAATAGGGGTCGGTGTCATACTTTAACCTCCTTAGGTTGACTACGGGAAAGTCGTAAGTGTTTAACCTTATTTTTTTTAATTTTTATCCCCTTACGGGGTGAAGATAGAGGGTAAGATTATTCTGCGAATATGTTTGGGAAGAGAATTTAATTGGGGTCTGTCGTAAACTTTATTTATCTAAGGGTGACTCTGGGGAAGTTATGGGCGTTTTTATATAAATTTTGTAAATTTTGTATTGAAACGCTCTTAGATAATGAATGTAGGGGGTAAATATGTTCTTGGAAAATGTTTGTAAGGGAAAACTAATGCCGGCACGTAAAACATTTTATTTCTTTTAGGGGTACTGCGGTGAAGTTGTAGGAATTAAACTCAATTTTTTTGTTTTGTACGGCAGCCCTTTTATAGGCTGGAGATAGGGGGTAAGTACGTTCTACAAAACTGTTCTCGGGAAAAAGTTATTGGGGTCGGCATTACACTGGCCCTTGTAGGTGCACCCTGGAAGCTATGGGAGCGAGTTAAAAAAATAAACTTTTAATGGCAACACTGTTAGGGGGTGGATTTAGGGGATAAGTATGTTTCAGAAAAATGTTTATGAGAAAAAATTAATGGGGGCCGGTGCTACATTTCACCTGCTTAGAAGCAACTTCGGTACAGATGTAGAGGTGTTTATGTAAAAATTTTAAGGAAATAAACAGACATACTCAAGGGTTTTGGCTTATAACTCGGCCAGCTATCTAGCGATTTTCCTTTGTTTCAACAGCAATTTGCTCGCAGATATTTCTGATAGTTTGATACTGTTTACGGGTCTCTGCGACATCGGGAGGCTTTAAAAGTTGATTTAAGCCATAACACGGACAGACGGGCAGACCGACATCGCTAAATCGACTTCCCTATATATAAGGTTAAAGAAAATATATAATTTATGGGGTCGCAGATGGATATGAAAAAATTGCAAATGGAATAACAAACTTATTTGTATATACTCTTACCACTTATGTGAAGGGTAAAGATATTGAATGTTTTGTGATAAAAATATTTTTTAATGTTGCAAAAACGTAAATAGAAAAACAAACTATATTTGCAGCAAAAAAACTCTCCAACAAGCGATCCCTATCACTAAAAACATTGTTTTTTCCTTTATTGTGTGTAAACGAGTGAGATGTAGTTAAAAAATTATACAAATCGAAACAAAACAATTCACATTCGGACCAAATACGCGAAATTAATGGAATAACAAAAAATTTTCTTCCTAAGTTTACTTGGGTAGACAAACAGTAGCAAATCTCTGCTCAGTCAAACTAGTCTTAAAAAGAAACTTGTGAAAAAATCGTTAAAATACAGCTTCCCTTAATTGGCTGGAGAAACACAAGTATTTCGTCCCATTGTGAATCTTATCAAATACTTTCTTGCTTGGTTTTGGACTTTTAATTAAACTAAAAACAATTGAGTTGGTTTGCCAAAATGAACATACGAACAAACAAATAACAATTCAAACAAAAATATGGAAAAACTTAAATAAGAAAGAGATAACTTTTAAAATGGGGTCAAAATTGGGATAAATTTATTGTATTTGAGTTGGATAAAATCATATCAAGAATCTCGTTAGGGGAAAATAGTTTGCCGACATTAATTAAAAAAGTTTGTGTAACTGCTAAAGAATTTTTTTTCAAAGAAATAATTGACATATTAATTAAAAAGTCGATTTTTCTTACTTTCTACTTTACAAGTTACAGTTCTCATTCACTTTACAATTAAAGTTGTTTATTTATTTAGTTTTTATATTTAACTTTTGCTCTTATTACAAATACTTAAGGTGTGTGTGATAGTTAATACACAACAGCGCTCAAACTCCAGCTCACATGTAGAAAGCTAAAAACAAAAAACTGATGATTTAAAATAAAAACTTATTATATAAATCGAGCAAATCAGCCACCAACAAGTACTCCAATAAATTTACTTACAGTAACATTAACTTAACCAACAGTCATCATTAAATAGTTTGATAAACGATTGTAAGTGTCTACTTGTACTAGTAGTGTTGAGATGTGCCGAAGCTTACAACCGAAAAAGTTATTTTTGAAATGTATATGATTGGTTATGCTGATGCAGCAGAAACTAAGTTAAAATTAATATTTTTTTGTGTTACTTTTTTTACCGATATTTAAGCACTTTCAATAGTTTAATTGTTAAATCGCTTGGAAGTTATAGCTTAAATTTATTTTAAGTAGTTTTTAAATGATTTTAAAAAAGTTTATGAAAAAATATAAAAGAACAGTATAAAGCGATTTGTTTGCCTAATATTTTTAATGTAAGAATGTGTAAAACGAGCTTTAATACCACCTTAACCACATATTAGAAAAAAATTTTTAAATTTTTGATGAGTTTTTCTTCCTACATTTTATACATACATACATACATTTTATTGTGCTGGTGTCAGAAAAAGAGCTAACGGTAAATAGGACATTTGACTGAAATTTCTCGATATTAACTCTGAGAGAAAATACCTCCTTAGGAAGTTTATTTCACATGGGAACTGTGTGACTTAAAAACGAATTCTCCCTGTAATGCGTGGTGCGATTCACTAACCTGTCGAACACAAAAAGGTGTCTACATCTTGAAAGATGCATATCTTACACAAAGTCAAGGGCTTCCGGGACAAGTTCCTTGATTTCTTAGAGCAAACTCCATTATTATTATTATAACCGTAAAACACATCCTACATTAGGGCGTACAAAAACGTTTTTGTATGCGGTCACATATTTAATTTTTGGTCAGATAAAGGTGCTCTCAATGTTGAGAGGATTCTTCACGCCGTTTCAGAAAACCAAGACACTAAGATATTTCCTACGGCACAAAAAAATCGTGTTCCGTCCAGCGGATATTGCAATAGACTTTCATGCCTAGAACATCAAGAGGTTCTGCCTCTCCAATATTAATACCATTTAATAATACAGACGATGCAGCATGGTTTACTGTACATTTATGTGTCAAAATACAACCTATTCGCACAACTTCAATGGAAGATTTGCATCAGATCAAGGTTAAGTTTATTAATCATACTCTACCTCATAGCTCCACACTTCAAAAAGCTAATCATGTAGTTAAATGACTACTTACAGTTAATTTAAAAGAAATCTCGCATAAGAGGTCAGGCTATTTAGTTCTTTAAGATGAAGAGAAGAACACTTTCTCTTACCCAAGCACCCTTTTAAAGAAAAATAAGACATAAGGCATAGGAAGGAAAAGCTTGTAAGACTAACTACAAGGAAAAAAGTTATTAAAAGAACGAAAAAGAAAAATTAATTTAAATATCTTTGTGAAACCCTTACTCTATTGCCTATTCCAAAGCCATCTGCTCTTCATGATGAAGCCAGTGCTTTTCTCCAGCATGCAGTGGAGTGTGTTATACAAACACTAAGCCATAGAGGCTTTTGTAGTCTTGAAAGGGGACACACAACTTTTTTTTATTGTTTCTGATTCCTTCTAACTTTCACAACTTTACAAAAGTATGCAATGGTAGTATCCCAATTGCTCATGTTAGCTTCATCTAGACAGTCTTCAGCTGAGACCCAAGTCATGCTTCAAAGACCCAATCACTCCACGTCGGTGACTAACCTAGAGCCTGTTGAGCTCAGTCACTCCTATTTAAGGCTCGTAATATTAATAATCTATGTCCCAATGTTCCTAAAATGTTGACCTATAGGTGACCTTGCAATTATCAACTTATACCTGTGGGGAATGTGTGTCAATTGGTCAGCGTACTCATCCTGTTACAAGTAGAAAACCAGAATTGTACGAAAGTTATTGGTCGTGATCGGTTAGAAAAGCTCACATCAAGTAACCGGTTAAAGAAATTAAGTAAAGATAATAAAAATACTGGTCCCTACACACATACATGCATGAATATGCACCCACACACACGTAAATACAAACAAAGTAGCTTGAACAGGATGTAAAACAATTAATGCAAAAGTTGCTTATATAGAAGTGTCCTGTTATCTGCTCTAAAGTATTAGTTTTAAACCAATCGGCCCCTCTAATGGCAACGCAATGTTAAAGTAACAGGTTCCCTTGATATAAAGTGCAAGAACTAAAACTAGTCCATACTCAAAGGAGCCGTTCATGTCATATCAGTCCTCTTCCCCGTAGGGGAGCAAATTTGTAGACAATTTTTTGGGCATCCAACAAGTTCATTATTCTGTTTAAGGGTTTTAAAGCTTTTTAACTATTTTAGACCTGACCCGATTCGTGTTTTTTTGACAAAACAGGGACCTAAATATTCCTTAAGCATATTATACTAGAAAATCTGTTGACGTTTAGGTGGCAGTTTCTCCTCCTAAAGCGATCTTTTATTGGATTATTGTCGGTGTAGTTCTTTCAAAACTGATCTTTTTGACCGTCCTGAATCCTTTTCTATATTAAGATGCTTAAAAACCCATTTATCATAACATTTTTTTATAGCCAGTGTTAAAAATATTCTCAATCTTGACTTTCCTAGTATAATTTAGTTTCTTGCTGCTATTCCTTAAACTCAATACTTATTAGGCACCGTGTAAACATTTTACGAATAATGCCAAGCACAGCACATTTCTAGATCTTAGCTTAAGGTTTCCTCTAACAAAGCTTTTATACCTCCTTTCTAACCGAGCATCAATATGCTTAATAAGTGCCGAAACCGTTATATTATTGCAGTTAAGTACTTCTAGTTGAAAATCTCAGCTTTTATAGATGCGGCAGTAGTACTGTAAAATGTTTTTATCCACCATCTAATACGTTTTTAGTTGTTATATTAATAAAGGGCATCTAAAATTCTTCGCAAACAACACAAATATTTTCTTATCGACTGAATTTCTTTACGTTATTGTTCAATTCAATAAGTGTCTTTGAACTAAATTAAACAGTTTTTAATTTTTAGTTGTTATATTAATAAATCTGCTCGCTCGAAACATCTTACAGCATATACGAAACAGTCGTTTGAAGAGGAGGGATACTGTGGCACTTAGATAAAACCTTTATAAATGTTTTATACTTTAATTTGAAAACTTAAATTTTAGTCTAGCATTGGGTGGATTAACATATATTATTTAGCCTTAAGATTTTAACACTTATTGTTGGTTCGCCAAAGGCGAAGATTCAATATTGAAAATATGAATAAAAAAAAAAATCTAATACGTGCACAGCATCATATGGTCTGAGACTTCTCCTGCAAATCTCAAATTAACAATCCAAACTACAGCTAACAATCACCCAATTGGTAGCGCTGCCAGTACCGGTGCTGTTCCCTGCTTCCTGTTATACCAGACATAGACTTTGGTCCTCATTAGATAAATCTAATACTCGATTCAAAATACGTAACCAGACTTAGCATAAGTCTCTTTCTGCGTCTGCACAAATAATCGGTCCCCTTGTCAGTTTCGGAGCTGACTCCTTTGGTCTGACACTTTTGGATTCAAACTACCATTCCTCTTTCTGTGCGTTAGCTGCAAAGTGTGGGTAATTCCCAAGAGTGGCTACCACGAGGTCGCTGCTAATAGAACAATATGCTATGGATAGAAAGGCCAAGGCGGTATTATTGTGAAAATTGAAAAACTTTTTAACTTTGTATATGATAAATAGCAAACAAGGCTGCAAATAATTTTTCAACCATACTAACAATACGAGAAAAAAAAATACTCTTGCTAAATTCTTCCATTAGGACATTAAAACTTAATGCTGTACACTTGCACTTTAGTGCGGACAAGTTTGTTTTTATATAACAAAGTCAAACATATCTCCTGTGCATTAAAATTTAGTGCGATATTCGCTAGATAAAACTGAAAGTTTGGCACAGAAAGGTATTGAAAAAAATAAAAATTAGAGCAGGAGGAAAACAGAGTCTGTTACAATACCACTGATTTGATGATTTGATTACATGACTTTTATTCTAAGCAGCAATCTTTGGAGACCTCTGTAGTCAACCGTGCGTCCCTTTCAAAAAAAAAGGCTGAAGTAACGGAGTCCATGGCATAATTGCGGGTCCATGAACTTTAAGTAACAAAATGGTTACTTATCCTTTCTGTGAATCAACAAATTCGACTTTACTTATTTAGTTTAATATTTGACGCTGCCAATAACTCGCACTATCTCGGTACGTATTTGGTTTCGAAAGATGCAAGTGTTTCGTTGTTCGGGTGTCGTCAGAATGGTAATTTAAGATCGGGCGGGTTAGTGGATTATCGTGCGTTATAAGCGTGTTAACTACGGGCCCACAGCACATACGTTTGTGCAACGTGTTTGTGTAGATTTATGTACAAACTGATTTAAAAAAATCATGTAAGTTCTTCGTCTATCTACCCTGTTGTTCTTGTATTCTTGTGATTTAGGTGCAGGCCAGATTTTGAAAGATGTTATAATGACATATAGAAATGTGAAATTTTTTGGCTTAGGGTCCAAGCCCTAGGCCTTTAAATGCTTCAAAAATTATTTTATTCCACAGTAACCCAGAGTGTTTCATTCTCATTTGTTAGTCATGATAATAACTGGACAATTGGGGGTCTTAGATTCAACCTGCATACGTTCAAAAATCTCATTTTTGCTAAGACTATTTTACCTACTTGACTTCTCCTTACTAATTTTACAAAAAGAACTAAATGAAACATTTTTTTTGCTTTTTACAACTAATTAAACAATTTTTTTCTATTCTAATATAAATCAGTTTAGCTTGTTGCTTTAATATGACATTAGTTTTGCAAAATAAATAATGTGTTCAAACGAGTTGTTAAGTTGTGTTGTTTAAAAACAAATTCAATAATTTAAAAGCCTATTTAACACCATTTTCCAAAACAAATTTACTGTAATTTTTACGGTTTTGTAACAGTTTTATATCTGGCAAAAAATTTTAAACTACCTTAACAAACATTAACTAAGTGACATAAAAATTTAAAAAAAAACCCAGTTTAACACACGTACATAGTTAGAATATACAGACAAAATACACCTCATTAGTTATCAACAGCAACTAACTATTGAACAAACTTGAAATTAAATAAATAAGTTAGCAACAGCTGCAAAAAATGGGGTTAAATAATTTAAATAATTTGTTTTATTTAATGTGCCACACTAATTTAACATAAAATACAACCCAAAATACTTACAGATGCAAAAGCAAATATTTTCCAACAGATAAACTGTGGCGCGCAGCACCAGCTCACCCAAACATATGTATATTTATGCATCTATTGGGTATAGAAAGGACATTAGGAAAAGAAACAAAAGAGTAAATTGTTACAAAACTTCAAGACACTTCTGACTTTAATTTTAGGTACAATGTAACTAAAGAAATAGCAGTTAGGAAAAATATAGTTTGATAATATATTTATTTGAAGAAATTTCGTAAACGACTCAAATAATAGGTTGGGTAAACCAGGAAAGGATATAGCTCACTTAGGTCCGCTTAATTCGGTCTCTTTGTGTTACCTTGAGAGGCAGATAAAAAGGACGAAGGTAGAAGAAATTTAGAGAAGGATAAAAAATAGGTAAAACAGGATGAAGCAGGCTTACCAGGGTCGCTGATGGAAATCGAATCCACAACCCCCTACCGGGGCACCCCTAGAAACATAAGTAGGACTTCTTTTTATAGTTATCCTTTAACTATTTTCCTCACTTTATATTCCATTTTCAGTTTTGTATGCTTTTCCATTTAATCTACAAGCCACAATGTAAACAATGTAGAATAATGTAGCCGAAACAGAAATAAAAAAGGATAAAATAGAGCAAAGTGGGAGGCTACAAGGTAAACTAAAACTATATAATTTTCCCTTTTTTAGAACATTTGTGCTTTTAAACATAAATAAATTAAAATTAAAACAGAAAGTTGTTACATCAACAGATGCTAAAGCAAACAAAAAAAAATTTAAGGAATTTAACGAGAACACACTTATTTTAAATATTTTAGAATTAAAAGTTTTTGCATTAATTTTCGGGAGTAAAGCAAAATGTAACTAATTAAAAAGTGTTATCCCAAATTTCTAAATAGAAATAATTTAAATAAAAGGTCCAAAATAGAAAATCAAATAAATAAGTTACATACAAACTTTGCAAAATTATTTAGCTTTGAGTAAAAGTATTTGACTTTAATATAAGTGTTTGATAATAAAATAGGGTATTATGAAATAACTCCCAAATGATATAGCTCCCGATACGTTGGGAATCATTTCATTGATTTTATTATGAAATAATTCTAATAAAATTTTGTTGGAAGTAATTTTAGTTTATCAAAGTGTTGGGAGTTATTTCATTTTTGTTTGGAGTTACTTCATTTTACTTAAAGCAAGTGTATATATCAGAACTTTTAAAAAAGATTGAATCATAAAACTAGCTTTAAAAATTTTGTAAAATATAAATTTTTAGAGCTTAAAGTCCAGTTCCCAGCCGAACGCTATAACGAAGTCAGCAAATCGGACAACAAAGTTTATTTTACCTGTGCCAGGCCAAAAGTCGTCTTTTAACAGCACTGTTAACTAGGGGAGAAACTTTACGCTAGTATATAAGATGACAATGAATTAAAAATTTCGGGGTTAAAAAGGCGTTTATGGCTAGCCTTCGGCCGGGTGAAGAAATTAAAACTCTGGTGGATTCGATCCGCTGTCTTTGATGTTGCTTTCCGCCGGGCAAATGACTTTAGGCTCTAGTGATTTTTAAATACCTGCCTGTCTTAATTTAAGCGCTTTGATAAAAAACACAAGCCATTACATCATTCTTGTTCACATCTGAACTTTTCTTATTTACTAGAGCTTACAACTCATTGCCCGGCCGAAGACTACTGCGGAGCCGGCGGATCGAACCCACAAGAGTTTGTCTTTTCTTGCACTTGGCCGAAAGCCGGCTATATGCCTCACATTTTGAAATACCCAAAATCAATTTATTAGCTAAAAATAGAGAGCTTAAAGTTCAAGTATCTGGCCCAAAGGTATAGCAAATCCGGTGGTTCAAGTACACTAGAGTTTATTTTTTCAGCGTTCGGACAGGGGACGGGGGCGCCTGTCCTTTCAATATTTTTTTGGAAATTTTTTTTACCTTAGGTAAAGTGTTTTTAATGGATACTAAACTTTTTGGCATTCTTTATATTTTATTTGGGAGTTATATCTTTTTTTGGTAGTTATTTCTATATTGTTAGGAGCTATTCATTTCTGTTGAGACTTATTTCATTTATAGTATGTATATTAGTTTTGAAATTGGGAGTTATTTATTTTTGTTGTGACTTATTTATTAAGTAAGTTGTTTTACTTTTTTTGGGCTGCTATGAATGATTGGGAGTTATTTAATTTTTAATGTTTGAAGTTATTTAATTTTTTTACGTTGGGAGTTATTTCGTTTTTGTTGGAATTTATTTCATTGGGAGTTATTTTATTTGGGAGTAATTTTATGGTACCATAAAATCATACAATAGAGAAGTCACCAAAGTAAAGGAAAAAAGATTAACAATTTTAAAAGACATATACACAAAAAAAACTAAAAAATGTTTTTAATTACCAAAAGGATTAAATCAAAGAATAAATTGTTTAATTGTGCACGTCTCACCAAAATAATTATATCAATTATCTAAATTGTAAAAACTTAAAAATAGTGATTCTTTAGCCAACTAAATACTTTTGAGATTTTTATAACTGAAATGATTAAGGCTAAAGCTTACTTTAAACATTTGAATTACTTGAAGGAATTAACATATTAAAAGGGAAAAGAATAATACAAATTTTTTGTGCTCGGCTGATTTTTGAACTTTGGCTTCATGTGTGGTGTGTAAGCTGTAACTACTGCACGAAGACACCAGTCTGAAAAAGGAAGGCATTTGTTTTTGCTTGCAGATAACAACTAACAAGTAAGAGCGCTATATTCAGCTGTGTCGAATCTTATATTCCCAGTCTTTTTGCACACCTAGTCATTTGACCAATCCAAGTTAATTTCGGAACTTGTTTTTCTGAGAGCAAAAACTAAAACTGTTGTGCGCCCTTAGGTGGATTAACATTTGTTTTTTTGATACAGATAAAGCTTTTATATAGAACAGTTTATATATCTGAACAAATTAATTGTTTGTTTTACGAAATAGGTTAAAAATGGCTTAGACTTGCACTTAAGCTAAAGCAAATCTATACTCTGTTTGGTGGAAATTTTTCTATTATACAAATTTCTAATTTAATGTAATTTATTAACAGAAACCAAAACTTCATCAACCTATAGCAAAAACAGATATAACAACACATATTAGCAACAACAAAAATTATATGTTTATGTATAAATTAAAGTGTGTGACATTTTACACGGTTCTTGTGTTTACATAAAACCGCAAATTTATTTGTTTATATTAAAAAACACACACATACACACACAATTATATTCTATCTGTAAACTTACCCATACGTATGTAGCATTTACAACCTCCCAAACAATTTCAGTCAAAAAAATACTAAAACGTAACGAAGTGAGGGTTTTAAACAGTGATATAAGTTTGACAATAACATCCAACATGATTACTATTTCGGTGGGTAAAAATTCTAGTTACATTTTACCGTCACAAAACTGTTTATTTAAATAAATATTAAACTATTAAGCTAAATTTTGTGCACTTGTTTGCTTTCTTTTTTGTTAAAACTTTTTTAGCATTTATGTTCTATTTCCATATGGGTTTGGAGTTTTAGAAATAAAAACACACAAAACTTTATCATACACTTTAGTATAGTTTTGTCTAGTAATTGTTTGTCGGTAAACAGCGACAGAAAAGGCGTTCACATCAAAAACTAGGATCAAAAACAACAACGAAAAAACAAAATCGTGTCTAGTAACGTTTGACAATGATGCCTAAACAAACAACATCCACTACACACAAACTAACACAATAAATCCCACATAGTGGACCTGACAGCGTATGAGTATTAAAAAATTACTCATACGTTTATGTTGTGGGTTCAAATGGTTGGTTGAGTTAAATGCCTGAACAAATACATAGACCCCCGTGCACGAAATTGTCGTTTTTAAAAAAATTAAATTTTATTGGAGAGCGCTTTTATTATTTTTTTTCTTTTGGCTGACATCATTGGCACAAAATTTAAAAAAAAAAATTTAAATATTTGGCTGCTTTAAATAAATAAATAATCATTTTTATAGAATTTTTGGTATACAGTGAAAGCCCAGTATAACGAATAAGTCAATTTCAATTTGAATAACCCCATATAACGCACAATCACCGATTTTCTCCCGATTTGGTTAATACTTTAGCAAAGAGGAAAACGAAAAGTAGTTACAATATCTACCGTTAGTTTTCTTATATTTTTTTATTTTGCTAAACAGTCGAGCCTAGCACCTTGGTGTGGACAAAATGAAATGGACTACGTTTTAGAAGTTCGACTCAACGTAAAACTGGGACTTCACTCTATTTCAAAATAATGAAATGTTTGGCACAAACGATATTTTTGCTCACAAAGTTCTGAAGAGTGTTTCAATAAATTTGGTACTTACGATCAATTTAAATATCATTTAGTAATAAAAATGCCCGAAAAAATCAGGATTATTAATTGTGTTAATTTTTTGAAGCGATAAAGAAATTTTATTTTAACTTAAATGTGTATGTTTTTTAATGTGGCGAATTCGTTTTTATTTAAAGTCGTGGGTCGTAGTTCATTGCGATAAAGCAGTAGAACATAGAACATCGCGTCACGGTTTTTACCTAGCATTAAAGTGCGGACGTAAAACAAAGCAAATGGAATAGGTCGTCAACCTAAATTAAATCAGTCAAACAATAAAATAAATTAAACAAAATGTACGTAAAAAATCCGCTACTAGAGCTCTCAAGCTACTTGACATACGAAAAAGTTGAAAGTTACTCAAGCTTCGTATGTTGCGTTAACGAAGACGTTTAAATATAACACAGTTCATAACAAAATATCTTTTTGCTTTTAGATGTTGTCCGAAAAAAGTGACATATGAGGTACGACGGACTTTTTGTGCCACCTTCTTTGGTTCGCCCGATACGGATGATAGCCGGTCATTCACTAGTTGTCAATTTCGTAAGAAAGATTGATTCATGCTTTGTACTGAATCTACTGGTATCATAGTATGTCCCGGACAGAAGTAAAAAAATATAAAAATACACCAACATATATATTAAGGCTTTGTTACGGTTATACTAGCACAACTGTCAAAATACAAGCATAATTGTTTGACAGTTTTCCTATTGTCGCTAATAAGGATATGTATATGTAAACAGTTGAGTATATTTCATCACAGCTGCGCTTTTCATCGTGCTCCATTAATCTATTTTACATTATTATTTATATCATTAACTGTTTAAAATAAACTACTCTTAAGCCATTAATTTTTTGTCTTAGGTACATTTTTGGCAAATATGATAATTTTGACCACCAAGTAAATATCACTGCCACATAAGATAAAATGTACTTACATAACTAAAAAAGTTATCGGTTTAATATTTTATCACCAGATTAACTAACGAATGTAGCACAAATTTGGAATAAAAAGTTGATTTCTCGATATGAGTGGCTGGTAAATAAAGTGCCTTAAATTTTAAATTTTCGGTTAACCTTTAAGGTATTTACATTTTTCAAAATATTTTCCTAATTTTTTGGTCATATATAGGTCGGAAACCGTCTAAGTGGACAAAAAGCTAAAGTTCTTTTTGCATTTTTGAAGATTTTTTATTTTTTTTATAATTCGATCCTTAAGATTATTTTTTTAAGGCTATGAGTCTAGAAATAAAAAAATCTCAGGCCTTTTCAGTCATATATAGACCGGAAGTCAACCAACCACTTTTTTCACATATTTAGCGCTTTTTTGAAATTATGTATGTATGTAAAAATGTTTCTAATTCCAAAAACAAAACGCATTTTAACCGAATTTTCTTAGATCTCGCAGTTAAAATACCATCAGTTTTTACTGCATTTTGAGCTGGACATCGCAAAAATATTAAAATGCTTAAGCCATAAATTATTAAATGCATAATGTAAAGAACTTTTATATATTAAATGTGAAGGAATACTTTTGTTTGTTCTAAAAAATTATCGTTTTTGGCTTTCGCTGTTTTGTTCTGTTTTTAAATAGTTCGTTTTATTTTTTTTTTTAACTTTTACCACCGTTCCAAACAGACAATAGCATAAAAATTGTTCGTTGCCTAAACATAAAATTTTTGGATTTTTTTATTCTAATTTCATCATCAGTACCCTTTGAACTGTAGTAGTGTTTTTGGCTGTAAACATCACATAGTTAACTAACATGTTATCAAGAAAGATAAACGGAATTTTTTTTATTTTGTAAATTAGGACGAAGTTTAATTTAAAAAAAACTGCTTACCTAGCAAGCTAGAAAGTAATATTTGAGATAGAGAAACACTAGTTACTTATTTGCAAATTAGCTAATTATTTTTGTTTGAGTGGTCCCAAAATTCGCGACCCTCTTTTACAAATGTGCTTGCAAAAAACAATCAAATGACTTGTTGCCAAAAATTTACTGAAAATTTAAATAAAAAATTTTGGTATCATAAAATGTTATACAAAGCCTATTTAATGATTCTTATTTTGCATCTATACCTACAAATGTATATAGTAAGGCATTTACAAAAAGGTAATTTTTCTGTTGCAACAACCTCATTATTTTTTAACTTATGAAATAATGACAGCCCATTACATAAATTCACATTAAAAGAACCAGTGAAACGTATAAATATATGCCTAAATCACCAATATACTTCATAAATAAAAATAAATTGATTGAATTATAAAGCACTTTGCTAAGGTGCTCAGTTTAAATTGGTCAGTTATACAACCTGATAGTTACAATAATAAGCGTTTTAAATGGTGTTTAAAGTATAGATCAGCTTTTAACGTTCTACTCAAGTAAACGTGGCTGTCATTTTACAGCAAATACAATAACGATTACAGTTAATTGTAGTAAAACCTTATATTCAGTTTGGCGAGATTGGTGACGGTTTTTTTCTAATTGGTCTAAAAAGTTTCGGATCCCTTAAAAATTGTGTCGTCATTGTTTGTTCAAAGGTTGATCAGATATGATTATATTTAGCAATATTTTACCTAAGACTAAACTAATTATTTATTTTCATATTAAAAAAAAGCAGCTGCCCTCTTTTTTAAGTAAAGGCAAAAATTATTTTTTCATATATTTTTATAACAAGCTTGCAGCAAATCCAAGACCTTTACCTAAAATATTTAGAAAAATTTAAGCCACCATAGAGCCACCATACATTAATACAACCTGAACGTGTGAGATTACTCTAAATAGCTATGAGGGACTGAAAAAATTTTATTTTCACCCATATTATATCAAAGTTAAGTCAAGTTAAAACTTTTTTCAAAATTTTTCAATTTAAAGTTATAGGTTTGATTCTATTATCAAAGGGTAGTTTGACGGGATTGGCAACCATTTTATTTTTGTGGGCCACGAGAATTTCTTACCAAGCTGAGCTAAAGGTTTTACAACCTTTTGATAAGTAAATCATACCTTTACACTATAGGTACGATTTATATATATTTTAATGTGTTGATTTGTTGCATAGTGTAACTAAAACTGCTGTGTAGTTTGTTTTGTCTGGGAACTTTCTTAAATGGTAGCTTCAACTTTTTAGGGTCTTAAAGGTCTAAAGAAGTTCTGATATCTGTTGTTCATTATATGTAAAACCAACATGTAGATGTTTTAAAAATTTTCTTAATAAATTCTATGTTTTATTATTTTATAATCGAATTTTATGCGAAAACATGTCCACCTCAAGCACATACTCACACATGCTCTCAAAGGTATTTCTTATTTCGAAGCAAATCTTCATTAGAGTTCATCCCCATCCATTTGTTACATTAATATTTCTTGTTTGTTGTAATATCCTTTTAAATTATTAGTATTTTTATATTAAAGATATTACTACTTCCAACCTTATGTTCCTTAATGCCTAAAAAATACAATTCTCTCGAGAATTGACAGTGTAAGCCCCGCCTGACCATTTTCAATACGTGTTTGTAAAAAAGCATAGTTTAAAGGGGGGTTTGGGTTGAAAATGTTGTCACAACATACACTTTGCAGCATATGCTGCTTTATTTGTTTGTCTGACTGTCTGTCTGTGAAAATGTCTGTTAGTTTTTTGCTGATATTTGCATATTTGTGGGGTTGTAACAACGAACCAAAATTATTTATGCATGCAGGAATTTTTTATGTATGTTTTCTATATATGTTTTATTTAACAAAAAGTTTAAAATAAAAGTTTGTGTAATTCAACATATACCAAAACATGAATTTTTGTTTTTTTAAAGGTTGACACTTACCATTAAATGTGATGTGGGGTAGATCTGAAATAAGAGAAATTAAAATCAAGATTAGAAAAATAAAAATAAAAATCAAAAACTTTAAGGAGCTGTTAGAATTTTTTTTTTAAATAAGGTGTTACAATAAATATTTAAGAAAACTTAGGTTACACTATCCCGTTAATCTCAATAATTTTTATTTCATTGCAGTAGTAATTTTCTAAAAGTTGTATGCAAGTCAAGGAAGCTTGTAAATTTACCTTATGTCAAATTTTATAGGTCAAAACATTTTTTGGGAATATTTAGATTTGTATGAAAACTAGTTTAGCCACACTTCATTTTGATAGCTGCATATGTACATATGGTATTTATAAGGCTAAAAATGATCTCCTAAAAGAGAACAAATACACTTTACAACAGAAAAAAATATACGCAGATGGGATAGCACAGATACCTTTGTCCGTAAAGAAAAAATAAAATCAATGGGAAACGGTGGGCTTGGATTAATCTCAAAGTTAAATAAAATATAATATTATTCTTTACCGAGCAGATTTTATATAAATGTGTCGTGTTACCCAAACACTCAATAAAATTTTTTTGTGAAAAATCTTATTTTTAAATCAACTTCGAGATAGATCCACACCGACTGCATCCATTTGATTTTATTCTATTTTCTACGGACAAGGGTAAGATGATAAGCTTTACTTAATAAAAAGTTTCTATTTGGTACCACCCACATAATCCCAAAAATCTTCTTAGCTGACAGAGTGACTTAGGTAATGGATAACCGTGTAAAGCTTCTACATTGTCCGGGTCTGACCGTATCGTTCCATGGCCAATAATATGTCCTAGGTATTTCACCTCTTAAAGTACAAATTTGCTTTTCTCAATATATAGAGTCAGATTGAATTTTACGTATTTATGCTGGAAACAATAATGAAATTTATATTCGTGAACTTTGGTTTAGTGAAATAGACAGTTTTGTGGGGATTGATTTAAACTCAAAGGAATTTACGTCACCTGAATATGTAGCATTGATAGAACAACTACAATCGAAACAAAAATACTTACACGATATCAAAATTAAGTATATGCTCATCTATAAAATAGTTAATGATACAGCAGGCAATATAATTCAAGAGGAAACGTCCTGAAAGTTGTGGATTCCAAAAGCACTGACAAACGATTTATCTAAAAGAACACAGGACCACCTGCTGTGTGCACATGGATGGGGGCGTCGGAAAGACTTTACGTCGGCTAAAAGCATTTTATTTTTGGCCGAAAATGGTAATTCAAATCTCTAAATACGTTCTGTTATGCGAAGTTTGTAAGAAAACAAAGGCAGTAACAAAAGTTTAATACCTCCTACGGGGCAGCAGGCTACCACACCACGCGTGTTTCAGAAACTTTTCTTAGATAAATACATTAGGACCTTATCCTCGTTCTTCATCGGGCAATACAGGACTTATAACCGTAATAGACCACTTTTTTAAATTTAATTTTCTTGAACCAATAACAAAATTTACAGCTTCCGTTATTACTGATTTTTTTGAAAGGAGAACCTTTCATATTTTTGGTATTCCAGAATCAATTTACACCGATAATGAGGATAAATTCAGGGAAAATAATTTTAGACAATTTCTTGAATCATACGGTGTTTTTCCTAACTTTACGGCACTTTACTCGCCACAGGCTAATGCCAGTGATTAAGTTAATCGCTAGGTCTTAGCGGCAATTAGAGCTTATATAAAACCGTCACAGAGAGAATGGGACGAGAATATTTCGGCCGTTACTTGTGCCTTTAGAAGTGCCTTTTATTCGAGTACAGAGGTTTCCTTGCATTATATGTTATTTGGAAAGAATATGCTTTTGGACGGTAAATCATACGATCTGTTGCAGAAATTAAGTTTGCTGAATGACTGATGTAAATAAGAAAAGGGACGAAAAACTTTACTTAATTGGACAACGAGCTCAGGTGAATATTAAAAGAGCCTATTAAAGGAACGCTAGCACATATAATCTTCGGTCCCAACCAATATTTTATAATAAGGGGCAGATTGTATTTAGACGATATTTTATTTAGTCGAAGTCCCAAAAAAAATGAAAATGGCAATAGATATACATTTTATCTTTTACTTAGGTATAGCCATAGTTGTGTGTTAAATTTTGAACAAATTACAGGGTTTTGAAAATCTCGGAAAATCAGTGAACCTATCAAGCCGATAAAGATTTGGTTAAAACATCCAAGTTTTTCAATAATGTACCTGAGTCCCTTTTAAATAAATGCTTAAAATTTAATTTCTTAATTAAAATATAGGTGAAAAACTATTGCTTTTTACTTTTTTGAAATATCTTGCAGATAAGCCAAACTTTTTACTTATAAAAAAAAATTGGTAGACACTATAAAATTTAGTAAGCTTTCCATTCCCCTTTTTGTCAACAAACAAAATTATCATGCATTAATAATATCATCATATTAATTGGCCCTAAACTTTTATTATACCCTTCCCATAGTAATATGGGTATACGTCTATCAGTTTGTCATTCCGTTTGTATTTTCTTTATTGTCCATTTATGACCGCATCAAATATATACATACATATACACTGGATCCTTATAGATAGAAGTCCATTTAGCCATATTCGTCTGTCTGTCTGTGTGTATGTTAAAATCAGGTTTCCGGAGTTATTTCCAACACCACGGACCAATTATTGGTGTCGAACTATCAAAAATATCCCTGCAAGACTGGTTCACCACGGATCTAGATATAAGCAAAATACTGCGATTGCCCCAGTTTTTTAGAGCGAAATCCATACAAAAGGTATAACAAATATAACCAGCTGGCAACGCTGTTAAGCACACATATGGATGTGTATAAATACGAATTAAGGCTCTGTATTATATTTGGATGTCGGTATGCATGAACATGTGCTGTTGATTTCGGCACAGGCTTGACTATTCGAACGCAAAGAGAGTGAAAACCATTTTTATAAAAAGAGTTTGTCCGTTTTACTTTACTATCGCTCTTAACACTCTTGCAAGGACAATAAATGTATGTGCATCGCATCATATGTATATATTGTTTTTACCTAACTTTTTTCTGTTTTTTTTAAGAGCCATAGTGTGTGTGTGTTTGTGTTAATATATATTCTAGATCTTTAAAGATAGGAAAGTCGATACAATTGTTCAAATGTTGTAAGTTTTCTGTTTCGGAAACTATGAGAGCTATGCACTTTAAACCCACCACAAATAACTTTAATATTTTCTGTTCGAGAACAACTTTCCTAGATCAGGTGACTGGGTAAACAAAAAAACCAATGTGAAGGGTATATAATATTCGGCACAGCCGAATAAAGCGCTCTTACCTGTTTTCACATCTAGATTATTTTCATATCTAGATTTTACCTAACTTCATGTTAAGTTATAATTTGTTTCGAAATTAATTGACTTAAAATGAACGATATACTCTTAAAATATAGAAAAATTCTATACTCAGTTTGGTGAGATTGGGAAATCAATATTGTTAGGTTTTATTGCACTTTAAACTTCACTAAATAAATATTGTTACATTTTACTGGATTTTTTTCTGGATTTTTAAATCCATTATTTCGAAAAAAGTGAAAAGACATTTTTTTCCATATTAAGAAAAATCCAGGAAAAATGTCTTTTCAATAAAATGTAAAACTATGTGATTTATAAGGACTTACCATGATATAAAGAACCAGGTAGTCTCGTCGGCCCAGCTGATTAGTGCCAAAATGTCAAAATTATGCTCTCCCTGTGAAAATAAATCAACTCACCGTTTTTTTTCTATGAGCTTTTGTTTGACACGTTGGTATTAATTTGTAGTTGTTGCAGGGACGAGATATAATAATAAATAAATATTTTATTTTTATATAAAAGTAGCTTTAGGTAACTTGCCTTTATGAAAACAAGCCATAGTTGTATTCTCAATACTCAGTATCAAGGCAAACCCAAGGCGAATTTAAATTTGTCCTCTGCATTTCCTTTTTGTGTTTGACTAGTAAAATGTCAGAAAAATTATAAATTTTATATAAAATTAAATTTTTATAACGTGAAAATGGTAAATTGATTTTAATCAGCTGGGCTCTAAATATTTCCTGGTTGAGTGTGCCCTGCTCAGTATTATAATTTAAACTTTTAATTAATTTCAACAAAGTCTAATTCAAATTAACTACACTTGGCTTGAAATCCATTAAATACTAGACGTCTGCATGACTATATTCATTTAATTGCCTATACACAACAAAAACAATATTCATTCAAACATTTTTCATTCTATGGGAGATAAATAAAGTTAAACCAGTAACAACACAAGAAAGAATATATTGTGTGTTACACTCACTGATACAAGAAGAACACATTCATTTTACAGTTTTTGTTTTGAATGTGTATAAAACTCACTTGAAAATACAAAAACATAGCAAAGTCTCATTACAGTTAGAGTTTTTATAAAAACATTCAGGTGTTTTTTCGAGTTAATGAATGTTTAACAACAACAAAAACGACAAATTTGCAAACACAAATGAATGCGCTGAATAATAATTTTTTACACCAATCATACAGCAATATTCACACATTCTATTCAGTATTTATTTATATGAATGTATGGGTAACATTTTGTTTTCGGTTGAAGTGGTTTTTAATTTGCTTTTGCTTGTGGGTTCATTCATTTAATTTGTTTAACATTGAATGAAAAACACTATGTTGTTGAAAAACAAACGAATGTATTTAAACGGCATTTATGTGTAGTCACGCAGACCTCTATTAAATACTAGATATCGGGACAATTTTAATTCCACCCCTCTCCCCCCCCATAAAATATTTATATATTCAGTCTTTTGTTTGCTGTAAAATATTTATTTAAGATACAGGTACAAATATACATAGATATTTTAAAATAAATATCTCAAAGGGGCTTACGTTATAAATATATATGAAGCAAATCTTTATCATTTCAACGAAAAACCAGTTCAAGTGGTTTTAAGACCAAAAGTCTTGCAGGAATGTTACCAAGATTTCCATTTTAGTTTTAGGTTTCTCTTTTGCTAAAAACCAATTTTGAAAATACGTCCACAAACCGTCTAAAAAACTCCACAAACATTCGGCCCCAAAAAATGTGGAGAACAGCCAAGAAATTAAGACAATCAAGGTAAGAGCTGAAGCAAGATGGCGTAATTCTATGGCAATGAAATTTAAAATTAATTAAAATCCAAATTAAGTCTTAAAAAATTATTTACCAGAATATTTTTTTAAGTTCGGGTTGGTTTTTGTATAAACTTTTAAGGGTTTTAAAAGTTGTGGGGGCTGCGTGGCATTAAATTTCTGCTGTCTGTTCAGGGATTCATTATAATATTTGTTGGGACCTTCCATTGGTATATATTGCATCGTTTTATTTGTTTTATACTGCCACGGCTGCAACGAGCTGGCAGGTGAAATTGAGAAACAGTCAGTTTGTGTTTCAGTATTAACATTTTCCAATTTTCCCTCTGACATGGCATGCCTTCCATTTAGTGATATTTCATCCTTATCTTTGTTGCTGTTTATAAACTGCATAAGTGAACCTGTTTCCTTATTTCGAGGCGTATAATTTAAACGACATTTCTGTCTAATGGTGCGTTTTAATGGCTAGAATATATAAAAATATATATTTTTTTAAATAATTTTTTTTATAGCTGAGGCTTATGCCTGTATACAACCTTTGATATTTTGTTTAAGCGAAAACTGCTTTTATTTCTTTTATCGTTATTCAGTGTAAACAGTGATGAAGATTGTTCCGAAATTTTTTCCATATTCGTGGCTGAATAACGAGGACTATGTACTGTAAAAGGATTCAAATCTGACCTTGCAATAGTTTCAGTGGCATCTAGGTCAACTATATGTTTTTCACCTGTTGTTGTTACAACAACAGCACGAGGTTTTTCGTTAGTTAGAGGACTGAAATATGAAAACAAAATCAAAACAGTTATAGAATCATGAATACACATATCGCTTGCTCAGTACTACATGGTTGTGTACACAATATCACAAGAAAATATTTTTGGACAAATACAAATGAAAGAAGAGGTCCTGCCATATATGATCCAAAACTCCAACTTATCAATCCAAATCCAATATTATCAACTTAAAATCGAGAGAAGTGTCACATTAAGCCTTGTTAATAAAGCCTTATGCACCATGTATGTAAAGGTGCTTAAGGGTTAATACAGCTCAAGGTGGCAACGTCCTAGTGTAGCGACGTACAAGAAGAAGGAGAAGAAAGCATCAACAATATAGTCGTAAACGTCGGCAAGGCAAGTTGTTCTCATTCCGTGGCAAAGTAAAGTTGGCTAAATTAAAGTTGTATAATCAGTTGTTAAGTTGAAGCTTATTAAAGTCAGTTAAAGTTGTTAATTACCAATTGTTCAATATTACCTACAAAGTCAGTTAAAGTTGTTAATTACCAGTTCTTTAATACTACCTACAAATTCAGTTGTTAAAGTGTTTAGTTACTAAAATAATTTATAATAATATAAGTTATGTATTGTTGGTTTCGGCTTAAGGTCCTTATTATTCGATAAATAAATAAATAAATAGAATAAAAATGTAATTACCATTGTTTGTTATTGTTTTTTCGTTATAATAAATGTAAATTTAATTCTAGACATATTTGTATCCCTGAAGATGACTAACAAAGTTAGTCGAAATATCGGATAAAATAAAATAAAATAAATAAAAAGACAAAAAGAGTTTTTTTCTATTTATTTATTTATTTATCGAATAATAAGGACCTTAAGCCGAAACCAACAATACATAACTTATATATCAAAGAGGTTCACACTACATTAAGAATTTATAATAATATTTAATTTCTTTTCTTTGTAATAATGAATTAAAACCAAACTAATAATAAAATTGAATTAAACTTATCTGTGCAACAATTGCATTAAATAAAAATCTTTACATGTATGTCTTGAAAATAGATACCTACCCTATTGGCCGTATCTTGAAAACATATTTTGAAACGAGTACCACATAAAATCATAAAGAACGTAATAAGGAAAGCTCAATCAAATCTTAAACTTTTAGCAGTCTTGTCGTTTATATACTAAATACATGTAGGAGACTACCATAAAGCCTATGTCATTATTATGTCGTTAATAAGGAGTTAGTCGGCATAATCTTTGGGAACAATGAAAGGGACACATGTGACCAATAACAAATTTAGAAATGCTTTAAAACATTGGGCAAGGATAATATCCTCTATGAAAATATGGCCAACTGAGTACATGCTCATGTAGATATGTAAAGCTATACAGATGTTTTTGTACTTACGAATCTCCTATAAAATTTGTCTTTGATTCCGGAGTCATTGTGTAAGGACTTCGTTGTTCCAAGTAACAAGGGTCACGTTTAGGACTCATTCGCGGTAAATTAATCTCATTTTCCTCATTAACGAAACAACTGGTAGCTTTTTTCTGAGATCTTAAGTGAGAGAAAATGTTGAAAGGAGTGTTAAAATTTAGGGATAAAAGAGAACAAAAAGGCAGATTATGGCAGAACTACTTACTTGGGTTTGTGTTGTGACATTTAAGCTGCGAATTCACCCTTAAATTCAGCAAAATCAGTATCAAGTCAATTTGAAATAATAAAAAAAATGTTTGTTATAAGAATTTAATATCTGATTGACAAATAAATAAAAAATGTTTGAAAGCAAAATTTTCATACTCAGAAAGGAACTTTTGGAAGTGAAACACAAGGTGTACGTTTTAAGAAAACTTAATATGAGGCTTTTGTAATATATTCACCAGGGCAAACTTAACCAGGTTATATTAAGAGCCCAGCTGATTAAAATAAATTTTATATTTTCAAGTTACAAATATCTAATTTTGTATGAAATTTTTAATTTTTCTAAAATTCCACCGTTCAAACTCAACAAGTAAATGCAGAGGGCGCATTTTTCTAATTCGCCCTCTGCCTGTTTCAGTGTATCCTGATCAAGGCGAATTAAACAAATTTTACCTGCGCGTTCCCTTTTTGTGTTTAAGAAAGTGAATGTTAAAAATTAAAATTTCATATAAAATTAATAAATCTGACATTCATTTTCTCAAATATTTATAGTCAGCTGGGCACTTGATATTACCTGCATATGTGTATCCTGCCCAGTATATACTAACAGACGTAGTAAAGAGGAGAATTTAAAACAAATTCTCCCTCTACATTACTTTATTGTTTTTGAGAAATTAAATCCTACACAAATTTTTAGTTTCAAATAAAATTTATAAGTCCTACAACCACTTTCATAAAATTTCAAGACGAATTCATAGTCACCTTGGTTCTTAACACTACCTCTACAATTCTACCCCTAATATACCTTATTGCTATACTGTGTTACCCGTAAAAATTCTATAAACAGTCGATGTCCTTAAACTTTTTTTATTAAATCAGAATTTTAAGACATTATTTTCAACAATCGAATATATTTGCTTTAATATAAATATTATCTCAAACACATCACATCCTTAAAAGGACATTTTTCTGATGACACAAGAACAAAAGAAAACAACAAAGAAAAACAAACACGCACTTATTTAACAATATTATTTGAACTTTTTTTTTTGTTTTATTTTAATTAATTTTAATTAAAAATCATTATACAACACACTTAGCAAACCTTGCAGGCGTAAAATTTTACGTTTGTTTTTTGTTTTTAGCTTAAAGGCCAGAAAATAAAGCTGATGGACATACAACCCTTAGCGGTATTAAAATAAAAAAACGAAACAAATATTTGCACATAAAAGAGGACACAGCAGCAGATGTACATAAAGAGACCCGCATATACATATGTAGGTAATTGCGTTATTTGCATGTGCGTTAAACGTATGTTGCGTCCGTCCATCAGCATATTTGCATACTTTTGTTTTCATAATAAAAAAATGTAAAAACAAAGAGAATATAAAATGACTTTCTTCAATGGGCTCATTGGACAGTAAGCACTAAATTATACGCATACCTTTCTGCAAGTTGCTGCGAGGCTTTTAACGAAACTTTGAATGCATTGATAAATTTCATTAACAGTTGAGGCGATTATATGTTCTTTATAAATTGGCTAGTATTAGATAGACCTTTAAGTTCGGCCTAGCCTTTTCCAAAAACTGCACAAACTAACAATTGCTTAATTTAATTGTGTAATGTATTAATTGAACCTGGATACATTAGGGAAGGTAGATCGTTAAGTAGGGTCCCTTGTGTATGACATAAATAATACCTACTTTTTGTTATATTAAAACAGTAAAACTGCACATTACGGCCCTCATATTTCGTTACGTGGTTGAGTATGCCCTGCAACAGAAGTTGGTAAAATATAACAGTACCAGGACACACTAATACAGGTAGTGTTAAGAACCCAGCTGATTATGAGTTCGACTTGAAATTTTGTAAAAGTACTCTCATTTTCCCTAAAAGTTTAATTGTTTAAAAAAAATAGACCACTTTGTAAAAATGTATGCCAATGAAAGAAAAATATACAAAAAATTGCTTCTTAAGAGCCCATCTGATTAAAATAAATTTGACATTTTCACGTTACAGTACCCTGTTCCAGGGTACACTAAACAAGATAGTGTCATAGCAAATTCAAAAAACTCGCCCTCTGCATTTCTTTTTTGTGTTTGAATGGTGGAATGTCAGAAAAATTAAAAAATTTCATACAAAATTGAATATTTGTAACGTGAAAATGTCAAATTTTTTTTATCAGCTGGGCTCTTGATATTATCTGGTTGAGTGTGCCCTGCACTGTTCTTTTGTTTTATTGCTTAAAATGCTTTATTGTAGAGTTTTTGAGATACCCTGTTAAAAAATTTATCAATCGTCCCAGCTTTTGATATCGTCTTATGATTTGTTTTTAAATTTAAGCAGTTTTGAATTTGAATACGTATTACGTTCAAATCCTGTACCCACTTGTCTGGAGTGGATTAGTTGAACTTGCAGCTCTCCTACAAATGCATACATTTTGTGAAATTTTTTATACACGGACATTTTTGTGTAATTTGAAAATTTTTAAAAAGAAATTGTATATTTGTATTTTTTAAGGATATTCTTATCTACAGTTGAAAGAAATTTTCTCCTTCTTAGCTATGTCAATTTAAATTTAAAGGATGTTTGAAAACATATGAATCCTTAAGGTTTTAAGGATCATATTTTCGGTCTGAATATATTTCATCAATTAATATATGAATAAGATATTTTGTTTTTCTATAATAGCGCCTTTTATTTTTGGCCACACGTTTTATAAAAGCAATACACTCTGTGCTGTCTTTATTAAACCAAACTGTTGTTAATGTTTAGCTGATTTATTTTAAAAAAACAAAAATTCATTCAGTATGGTCAATAGAGCTTGCTACCACAGCGATTCTAATGCGAGTCCTATACTATGCGATCCTGTATAAAACACCCAGGAAAAATATGGTTTTATTCCAATTAAGGTTTTAAAGTATTTGTCTGTATGTTTGTTAGCATAATTTTTCCTATAGTTTTTCTGTTATTCACCGACGATTGTATGTGGCGTATTTTACTTAAACAATTTTTCTCCTTTTCTTTAATTTTTATTTGTTATGTTGCATGCATGCATAAAATACACTTACACAAATATGCGCCCAATGCAAATGTTTGCACATATTTGTGTACGAGCTTTGAATGAAATATTACAATGTACAATAGAAAATACCAGTCGACATTTACTTTACGCTTATGCAAATACCTGCCGATTTCGAAAGTGACCAAATGGCAATGTAAACGCATATTTGAACAAAGCGTTGCATGTCTGTATACAAGTTTGCTTGGGCATGTGTGAGCATTCATGTGTTTCCATATGTGTGTACTAAAGGCCTAAGTACACAAATCTACAATATTTAGCATATCTACTGAATGAATACCGGGCACGCCAGTCACATCACATCACAGCAAGTCATTCATTTAAATATTAACTCTTATACTCAGTCAGTAAGCCGGCCCACAGTGGGGCCAAATGCATGAAAAGTGGCGATTAATTCATAGAAGTCGTAATTTAAAAAAAAAAAATATTTTTTATTAATGGATATTTAAAAATACATAAAAAAAACCAACACTTGAAAAAAAACAGAGTGAAAAAACACATTTTTTAACCCTTTATGGGCCATTTTGTGTTCTGTAAAAAATCCTCTTTTTTCACATTTTTTGCTGTAACTTTGGAACGGTGTGCTATAAATTATTCAATTAAATTGCAAATTAAAGCATACTAAATGTACTTTAAGAAAAATAAGTAATATTTTTAAAATTAATAAGGAATAAATATTTATATGTATTTCTATTAGAAAATTTTTAAATTAAAATCATACCTTTTTTCTCGAAATTTTAAAATTTTGCTCAAAAATGAAACATTTGAAAATCTAATTGTTTTTTTTATTGATAAATAACCATAAACACACTATTTAAAAAAAATTTAATTAAATTCGGTTATTCTATTTTTTTTTTTTTTTTTTTTTTTTAAACAACAATTTTCATTATAATCATTATTACCTTCAATGTTAGTATTTACTTCACATTCAATTTCATAATCATAAATTAATTCGTTACAATAATCTTAATCTTCATCTCCATCTTCATCATTGCTATTTTGATTGCTGGGAAGTACAAGCAACTTCAATGCAGATTTTGGCATTAGCTCTTTTTTCTTTTTAGAACTATTGTTCATGCTTGTTATAAACGGATCTGAACTTAAGAGAAATCTATTAAAGATATCTTCCATTGTTTTTTCTCGACTGCATTTACGGGCAAAATTCTCCCTATAACTTTTAAAATCTTTATTTCTGGCTTCCTGAGACTCTACGGTTAGCTGACCAATTGGCAATGGCGATAATGATATAATTTCAGGCCCATGAATAAAATATTTGTGAAGAGTAGGAGGCATATAGTACCAAGGATATTTTTTCACAAATAGCCTGGCAGTGTTATTAGCGAAGTTTGTAAATTTTTCAATTTTGACCTCAATACCACTAGAAACTACAATTAATATTGTGTGCATATTTTTGATCAACTCTAAATCAATATTAGTAATTTCAGCAAATACTTCTGTATTCTTAAAAAAATGTCTTGCAGTATTCCCGTCTTTAGAGTTACCAAAACCAGGTTTTGGTTGATCAATGATCAATCCCGTTCTCTTTTTAAATTCGCGTTGAATACGACTTTTAGTTTCAGCAATAATTTTTTTTTCTTCGTCACTTCTTGCCTGCCATTTTTGAATTGGAAGTTTATATGCCAAGAGAATAAGACATTCAAAAAATCTTATCCAGCCATGTAGGACAGACAAACCGAACTCCATGAAGTCTACGTTGGAATCTCTAGAAATCATTTGTTCAATATTGTTGAACTCCTTGCTGGTAGCGCCACATATGTAGCACTTTTGTGTGGACTTTGTGTCTGTAATCGCGTTACACACTTTACCGTCAATCATAACGAGAATTAGTTTGTGGTTCACTTTTATCTTTCTTTCTCCAACTGATATCACTGTATCGATAAGAGCATTTTTTTCTGTCTCCACTCTTTCTCTTTTTGTTTTAATACTGTTGACCGTTTCTTTCATAAATTAAATTTTTAATGGCCTGCAAAACCTAGTTGAAGACGGTCGAGGATTATGCCAAATGATTTTGTTTTTACAAACTAATTTTAATGGTACAATTGACGTAATAAATACAGAAGAATCAGATGCATTACTGTCATGAAAGGCTTGTTTGTAAGAACTATGCCCTGACCTTCCGTCAAAGCCCCACTTAATGTATAAAGTAATTTTTTCGATTTCTTCGTTGTCTAACGAATTTAAATCTGCATTTTTAACCGACAAAAGGCGTTCAGTGGTATGATCCAATATTCCTTGTAGGCTAACTTGCGCTGATGTTTCAGAAATTTTCATTTGTTCTCCCTTTGGGTAACATTTTTTCTTAGCTCTTTGGAACAATTTATATGATGGAAATTTCTCAGATGCAACCTTTCGAATAACATTATATTGGTGGCGACTTAGCTTCGCTTCTACCAAAACGGACAGAGCTTCATCCGGAGTTAACTGCTGTGGTGGTACCTGTTCTATACTTTTTCGGTATTTTTTGGCTTTTGTTGGAGATGATATTATTTCCTTAACAATTTTCGACTCATCTATTTTTCCAGCAGCTCTCAAGCTCATTTGTGTGGCGTAAGCCAAAACAGGCAATGAAATTTGATCTCTTATGTCTTTACATTTCTTAACTTTTGTTTTTTCTTTGCACTCTTCAAATGAGAGATCATTGCGACCTCTTTTTTGTTGTGGTTCTGGTGGTGGACTGAATGAGATTGAGGCATCCAGCCAATTCTTATTATTTTTTACAAAAATTTCATTCTTTCTATGACATTTTTGCCACCGAATCTCATAGCTAGAGCAAAAATTATGAAACCTTGTCATAAAATCTACCATATCCGAAGGGTCGACACGTTTTATTACTTCCCATCTCAAAAGTTTAAATTTATCCTGAAGTGATTTAGGTTCTGCACTCCTCATAAAATTATGCAACTCATGACGAGGAATGAAAATTGTTTTGGGACATGTTTCTAAAATTAATAAGATTTCTATTCGTTTAAAATTTGCAAAAAGTAATTCCTTTAACCCTGTACCGAATAATTTACACTTTCACAACACTTTAAATATGTAACATCACATCACAAAACATTGACAGCTAAAACAATAAATAAACGTGTCAGTACCGAATCAATAATACCCTACGGATGGATAGAAATTCTTAAAAATGTATTATCATTATATTAGTAGATTGATATCACCAGCTTAAAACAAAATTAAAACTTTACTCGTATGATGCATGTATATGACCAACAGTTATTATGTAGGACTCAAATAAATGACAATAATAAATAGGGATGGGAGCGTGACCTCCTTCAATTTTTCAAAATAGTGCACTTGTGCCATATACAACTTTCTAATAATTTAAAATTAACAAATGTTTAAGTAAAATTCATTGTAATATCATAAACACATGTAAAATAATTTAATTAGTTTTATTCATAGTAAATAAACCAAATATACGCAATCACGTGAGCATGCGTGAATTAAAGTTACTCACGCCCCCATCTCTAATTAACAACGCATTTTTTAGCTACAATAACAACTACTCGTTATAGTATAGTGACAAAACAAAGTAAAAACAACCTGATGTTTTGTTTTGTTTTTTTTCATATTTGTGGATTTTTAGCATCTTGAGTTATTTCACAAAAACAAGCATAACTCAAAAATCGCAAAAAATCGCAAAAAAATATTTTGGGGCTTATTAGCTGAGATCTGATATTATAACACTATATAGACGATTTTACGCAAGCTCACGAACAAAGTTGTTGAAACTCCATATATAAATCAAATATAGCCCATTTTTGGGCTAATTTTATTTTATTAACATTTAATATTTTTAAAACATTTATTTAAGCAAAAAAACATGTACTATATAGTAAACTACCTGAAGTTGACGGTTCCATTATAAAAATTTAACTTTTAGAAGTATTAATAGAAAAAATTATCAATTGAAATATCAAAATTTTCACTTTTTTTTAATATGCACAAAAAAAATAACAATTATTCAACTTTAAGTGCTCACTTCAACTAAAGCAAACAACTTAAAAGTATAATTTTTGCAATTAGTGATGCAGAATTGTATCCACTTTCACCCGGTACCAAACACGATCATGAATTTTAAAGTTCATATTTTGAATTAATCGCCACTTTTCATTCATTTGGCCCCAATGTGCGGCCTGTGTATTGCGTATGTACTTGCATTAATACATTCAATCAAAGGATTCATTCAAACGAAAATTCACAGCGTTTTTTTTCTTTTTCCTGCTTTTAAGATGGTAGTGGCAATTGGAATAGGATATTGTTGGCTTACTGATGATTGTAATTTGACTTGTACATCCATTTGTCTTTGTGTGCGTATACAAAGAGAGGTATTTTAAAATGAAATTTTTCTCTATTTTTGACATGAAGGAGTTCAATTAAAAAAACCCATCGTTCAAGCATCAAATACCGCAAACAGTAAGCTTCACCGTAACACTGTTAAATACAAGTGTTTCTGTTAACAAGTAATGCTATAAAGTGAGACTTTTTATATAAATTTAATGAATTTATATTTCCAATTAAAAGTATGTATTTTTATTGAAAAATATTTAATTTTAAAATTTGTAAGGCTGGACCGAATTGTATGATTATCCTTTTGGCCATTTACTACAATCGCCTTCTGTTCTTCCATGCGTTACCATATAAAACGATAACGTCCGGTTTTTTATGACTTCAATAGCTTTTTATGCTCATTGCACTTACAAATTTACTTTTCTGTCTTTTTCAATTGCATTTTTTATTTTCCAGTAATTTTTTCTACCATTGTATATACCTGGAAGTATATTTTAAAGCTTTTTAAGATTTGGGATAAAGTTATTATGCCCAGAAAAAGTTACAGCATTAAATGGCCCTCCAGTCGACCACTGAGACACTAAAAAGGTGCGTAATGGGTCATATGATGCGTTAATGTTAAATTCTCTTGTTATTTCTGTCACTGCCCTGCAGGATTTCAACTTTAACCTCTTTTGTTGATGTTTCTTCTGAAGTTAAGTACTTTTAGTTTTAGTTAGTAGTGCAATTGAAAACAGTAATTCTTGGTATAAAAGGCAGTTCGTACTAAAAATTAAATGTAACACTTTTTCCAAGTTTTATATTTACTATATATTCTAATGTCCTAAGAAGTATAAGAAACGGTAGTTTTCTAACCTTCTATTTCCCTAAATAAATGCTTAGTAAACTATATTTAAATTAGCAATTAACCCGTTAATGTGGAGGAGCAGTTTTAAGCATTTAATAAAAAATTAACCTCTAATTTTTTATCTTTAAAATATGCATAATGCACACAAAAATATTAGAAAGTAGTTGTTAACCTACCTTATTTTAAAATAATCTCAAAGCCATCAGAAATGTAAAAAAGTACTTTTTGTCCACTTTGATAACTTCTGGCCCTAATCAAAACTATGCAAAATGACAAAAAATTTTATAAAGGGACGTTTATCCATTTTTCTGACTTTTGAACTCAATCTGGGTCAATAATAAAATAATTTTATATATCTAGGGTCATAATCTCAATACAAGCAAAAAAGCTACAAAGATGTGAAATACAACTTTTTGCCTACTTAATAGACGACTTTACTCTAAACCAAAAGTCGTTTATTTATATTTGTAGTCTAATTACTCCAAAAAAGTATCAAAAATGCGAAATATACAATTTTTGCCTACTAAGTGCACTTTTGGCCTTAATCGGTACTCAAAGCCATTTCTTTCATATCTATACACTCAAAAAGTGCAAGCAAGTAACGAAAACAAATTTGTACCCTTTTTGCTAAGGCTCAGGGGCCGAAATTCAAAAAGTATCAAGAAATATTTATATATTTTAAACACCTGTCGAGCTTAATTCGCGATAGGTTTTTTGATTGGTTTTCTTTCTGCCCCTTCAAACCAAAAATTAAAACAAGAAAAAACGTGTTGTTTCTTAACCTATCGAGCGCAATTTAAAATATGTTTCTATCGTTATTGGCCTAAAAGTTACAAAAAAAACTTAAAAACTTCATATATAACCTGTAACATTTTTGTCTACCCTTTAAGGAAAAAAACTATAAACACTATTCGAAACTTTTTTAAATCTGTCAAAACACAATTATGTGAATCTTTTTATGAAATATGTTTCCATCTTTATTGCTTTAGAAATTACACAAAATACTTTAAAAGTAGGAATATGTAATAAGTATATTTTTGATCTCCACTTACAGCAACACACAAAAAACTACAAAAAAAAATTTTCAAACAAATTCTTGTTAAAAATAATTTATTTTTTTAGTCAATTTATTTAATAGTCTCTAATAATATTTTTATTTGATTTTTAAATCAAACAAAATTTTCGCCTAGACAAATAAAATATTTAACCAGCTCAGCAAAATTTTTTAACCGAAACTAAAATTCTTGCAAAATTGTTTGTCTAAATTTACAACTTTCGTTGTAGGTCCTCAGCCAGACAAAATATTTACTGATTCTCTGAAATTTGTTACTGATTCTACAACTCAGTTTTTTCTGTGAAATATTTTTTAAAAAGTACCAAAAACATAAAAATATTTGTCGCGACCTTTCGAACGCATTTTGAATTATTTTTCTATTTTTGTTGGTTCAGATGTTTTAAAGTGCCTAGAAAGCACCAATATACAATTTGTGCCATTTTTTCAACACTTTGAGCTCCAAGTTAAAAAAGCACACAAGCATACTTATATTTTATTCAAACAAATCGAATGCATTCTGTATTATATCTCTACCGTTATTGGTTTAGAAGTTAAAAAAAATGCCTTAAAACCACCAACATATAATTTGTACCCTTTTTTCCCCTTAAAGGTACTAAATTTAAAAAAAGTATCAAAACGATTTTTCAAGACCTTTCAAATACAATTTGAACTATGCTTTAGCTTTATTTGTTTTGAAGTTACAAAAGGTACACTGCGGGAAATGGGTGTCAATTGGTTGGCGTACTCGTCCTGTTACAGGTACAAAACATAAATTGGAACAAAGTTATTGGTCGTGATCGGTTAAAAAGGCACACATCAAGTTACCGGTTAAAAGGTGGTAAAAAGGTTAGGGGAAAAATAGAAATACTGGTCCATACACATAAACATTCATCTGTTTTTACACACACACGCGTAAATACAAACAAGGAAGACTGAACAGGATCTTAAGTAATTAATGCAAAATTTGCTAATATAGGATTGGCCTGTAACCCGCTCTGAGGCGTTAGTTGTGAACCGATTGCCCCCTCCAATGATAACGCAATGTAAAAGTGACAGGTTCTCTTCATATAAAGTGCAAGAACTAGAACCAGTCCATACCCTAAGGAACCGTTCACGTCAATAGTCTTGTGTCAGTCCACTTCTCTGTTGAGTAGCTTTAGCCAAAGGGGTATCTCAATGCATTTCTATGGGATTGTTGACTTGTTAGGAAAATTTGAGAGCAGGGAAACCGCTTCTTACTCCGCCCAAGTATATAAGAAAGAGGCAGATAAACTTTCAACCAAGCGCACCTTTGTAAACTACCGCTTTGTGGTCTATTATTTAAACAGTTGCAGAAACACCATTTAAACTTGAATTTTTTTTGGGAAAAACTTTAAGTCACTGACGAGCAAATGCCTATTTTTGCATATAAACCTACAAATGTAATTAGTGAGACCTTTACCTTTAGGTAACTTTTCTGTTGCAACAACATAGCTATTTTGTAACCTATGAAATAATGGGAGCCCATTATACAATTTCAAATTGTAAGAATCAGTGAGATGCATAAAAATATGCCTTCAAATATGATACTTTTACGGCATACGCATATATCTACTAATGTTAATACAAAGGCAATTAGGTTACTTTGTAAACTATCATATAATGAGAGCCCATTGCACAAACTTAAAAGATTTTATTGGCAAGGCCTGTAGTCAAATAAGTATAAATCGCATACACTGCGGTCAACTGCAAAGTGAAAGACTTTATTAGAAGTTTGATATAGAAAATCATTAAGGACGGAGCATTGCGGTGCCACTGAACTAATTTTGAAAGAGATCTCTTCTATCACATTGATCGCACTATTGATCTTTTTTTCTTTTTTATATATGGAGTTTGACAAGTCGGCTCAAATTATTTCCCCACCCTGTTGTCAAACTCCATTTAAAAAAAAGAAAAAAGCAGGGGAAATAACAATTCTCTTCCGGCCGAGATCACCTGGTAATTAAGTTCACAATGCAGATAACTAAAGCATATAGATAATACCTCATTGCTGACGCCTCAGCGTAGTAGATCATTTATTTAAACTAGTTTGGATTTACTGGTGTTGAGATTTCATAAGCTTTTTTTTTAACTTCACGGGCTCGAAAGTATATGTCTGGCATAGTCCCAGATACTCTTTTAAGGCCAAAAAGTGGTTGGTTAATTTTCAGTTTAGAAGTATTGCCAATATGTTCACACTTTTTTTTTAATTTATGTATGGGACTAGCTTTGACTTAAATTTTATTAATTCAGTTAGGTTAAAATATTTATTTTGCTACTTAGAGATTTGAAATTATATATGACATGAGTATATTACATTTGTTTCCTTGATATATTTTCATCTGTCTTACAGTTATTTATTTTAATTATGCGGTGTTTTTTGTAGCTCCAGCTAAATACTTTCGTCTAAATTATAACGGTTATTTAAATCTTTCTATATGAAATTTTGCCTTAAAAAATGTTTGTTATTTATTAAATATTTATTTTGTCTACTTGTACGTTTTCCCGCTAATCTCTAACTTCTTTTCTTTTTACGACTAAAGTCTACACAAAACTTTATATATTTAGCATTAATAGTGGTTTTACCTACACAGAAAAAACTGAGTTGTAGAATCAGTAACAAATTTCAGAGAATCAGTTAATATTTTGTCTGGCTGAGGACCTACAACAAAAGTTGTAAATTTAGACAAACAATTTTGCAAGAATTTTAGTTTCTGTTAAAAAATTTTGCTGAGCTGGTTAAATAGTTTATTTGTCTAGGCGAAAATTTTGTTTGATTTAAAAATCAAATAAAAATATTATTAGAGACTATTAAATAAATTGACTAAAAAAATAAATTATTTTGAACAAGAATTTGTTTGAAAAATTTTTTTTGTAGTTTTTTGTGTGTACACTTCTTGTATAATGACAATGGGTTTTACTATTAAATGATTGTTGCCTGAAGAATATCGTTGCATGAATAGCAAGAAAGACAACGGTCTATATTTGCCATTTGGCTATGGTCCAAGAATATGTTAAGGTTTTGTATTGCAACCACATTAACACACATACTGGCGTATTCAATGCTTAAAACATTATATTCTTATAATAAAAAGTTTTTCCTCTTTCTCTTTTTGCAGCAGGGGTTAGTCTGGTAGTAACTAAATGGCTAAAGTAACCATTTGTCTGCTTAAGCCTATTTCAGTGGCTGATATGGTGGCATATTCCTTAATATAAAAATGGTGGTAAAAAAGTGAATCTTATTAAATGTGTAATTAGAAAAGATTTAAAAAATATTGTAATGAAAGTAATAGCATTTTTTATCTCGCTCTACTTAGCACAATTTTAAATAAAGGATAAGAAAGCATTTTTTAATAAAAGCAACATCTTAAAAAAGACATAAAAATAAAACTAAGCCAATTAAAGGTTTGTGGGGTGGCATACATTGGGAAAAATTTATTGCCTTTAATACTTAAGCCATTTATCACCGCTTTAGATCTTTGAATAAAAAATTTAAAAAATTAATACATAAAATCCTTGTCAATCAAAAATTATTTAAAAAATGTTAATGGATTTATTTTTATTTTCTATTGATTTTCCTACTAAGAAATTGAATTTGCATTAGTGGAACAAAAAATCATGCAATTTCAAAACGAACCGAGCAAATACCTTCAATCTTAAATAAACATGTTTCTCATCTAATCATAATAAGTATTTGAATTTCAAAGCAATATTACCCACCAACTCCTATTAAATTCAGCCTCATTTTCATACAAAATAGTACTATGCATGCTGTTAATGCTTACAAAATATGTTAAATGAAATATAACCCCTATTCCCCCCAATCATAGATATTAATAAATGTGTTTAGATTGATTACTTCTCTTCACAAATGAAAGCAAATGTTTGTAAAACTAAAGGAAAGTGAAAACGTGAAACGTGAAAAAGTTGGTAACATAAGTGCCAATAATATAGAAAATGCCGCAACATACTCAAACACATAACGACACATCTCATATGTATGTTTGTTTAGATCAATTAAATGAATGTAGGCAACCGATAAATTTGGTAAAAGGTAAAATCCCGCAAAAAATTTCTTTCAACGACTCACGATATCAAGCACAGTCATAGAATTAAAAAGTAAACATACATGTATGCAAATTACGTTGACTGGGAACTTAAAAAATGTAAAGAAAATAAAAGCTGCTCAGAATGGTATTTAAAAGAGTAGATTCACTATGTGCCAGTATTACCTCTCACTAATAACATTATCCTGGATGTTTTTGCTTCAACCATTTTGACGTTAATGGTTGGAGACCTCAAAATTCGTACGCATTTAAAACGCAAATCATGTATTTTGTAAAATTTTTTGTTTCTTATATACGAGCAAGGGAAATACCGTGACTCCGATGAAAGAATTAAGTAGAGGAAGATATTTCGAAACCCGGTGCCAGAAATTGGAGAAGAAGCGCAATAGATAAAAGCGCGCTTGAAACCGGTTCTACTTTCGGCTAGTGGAACAAACGTTCTATAATAGCCATCTAAATAAGTATATATGAGTATAATTTCTATTCCTTTTATTTTTATTAGATTAAGATTTTTAGGGAACGCGACATTACTAACGTGACAGAATTATCCATCCCATATGAATTAATATTAATTTAAAATTTGTTATCGCTAAAGTGCATTTTATGACTGTCATTTCATTTTATATTTTTTAATTCACATATTCATGTATATATTAGGTATCTACCATAGTATAAGGAGAAGTTAGTAATATTAATAAATAAAAACTACAGGGATTAAGTTGATCATATATCAAATGTTTAGCACAGATGAGTTAACATAATTTGTTAATACCTGAAAAACCGGGTTTTCCTTAGATTTTTCGTTATTTGTAAATCAATAGAGACACAAATATTAATCAAATTTCCAGCGACAGATCTCGAAAGAAATGAATATGGTTTTGATACTTTTTTTTAATTTTTGGCTACAAGGGGTAAAAGTTACATACTGGTACTCTTTTTAACTTATGAACCAAACAAAAAAGAAACAGTTTTAATTGAGTTCAAATGGTCTTGAGATGATATTTTGAAATTTTGTTCCACTAAGGGTCCAAAAAGGTTAAACATTTTAGTACTTTTAAGGTTCTTTTTGGAATTTCTTGTGTTTTTACTATTGAACTATGAAATGAGAGTCAACTATTAAGATAAAAGTATCCTCTTCCATATTTGGTACTTTTTGATATTTTTTATAGTATGGTTCTATAAAAAAAAAATTAGAGGCCATTGACCCGATTTAACGTCAAAAGTCTTGAGTGGAAAGTCTGTACTTTCTTCACATTCTTTGTTTTTAGGTTTTATTTAATTTTGTTGAATCATAAGTCTGCAAAGATGAAAGTGATGACTATTAGCCCAAGTGAAGGTTGAAAGTCATATGACATCTAGAAGCGTCTTCAAAGTATCGGGTTATACGCTTTACAATATAAAAATTTTAGAGATAGATCTTGTGGTGGCTCCATTTAATGGGTAACCTCCCTGAGCCACAAAGGTATTCAAGTAACTAGTATCCCTACCGAATAAATTTCTGTAGTCAACTTCTTCAGGTCCTGGCTTTAAAGCTGTTATAGTGACCATAATGTCTAGCATACGTACAAGGTATCCTGTCTAATTATCTCTCAGTCATGGCTAGGTATGAACAACTAATTTATTGGTCATCATGCCAAAATAAAATTACAGATTTTATTTAAGCGTAACGAAAGTTAGAAGCATTTAGCGACAAACTAACAAAGGGGTGTAACATGCATCTTTCCCATAGCATTACACCATATATAAACGATTTTTTTTCAGATGTGGAACAGTTTTTATTTAAGAAAAGAAAGGAACCGAGAATATTAAAAAAGATCGCCCTAACTTTAAACTAAGCTAAAGGAATATATAAACTGACTCCGAAATTTGCTCGATGTACAAACTATCTCTTCAATCTTAGCAGAGCCGATATCGCAAGACCTCCACTACATAACTAAGGAGGACTTCTACAAGATATGATAATAATAATATGCTCATTTCCCATATCACGATTTTGTTCCAAACTTTTGTCCTGTCATAGGTATATTTTCGCACGTTAATTCTAAGCAACCTGAAACCTAAAACTGAAATCGGCTCCAATTTTGTACTTCGTCTCGTTTGTAAATATTTGTTCCACAACTTGGTTTTGAAACTATCTTGGTGGTTTTGAAGAAAATACTGAGTCACTGTTTCTAATAACACTGAGGTCTAAGTAATGTATGAAAGAAACATATTCCTTTACAACCTGATGAAACACATCTTTGAAATGGCATTGAATTTCGTGTCAATAAATTCAAATGATAGTGAGGGGGAGTGTGACTATGTGTTTGTGTGAATAATTTGAATTTTTTTATTGAAAAAAGGGAAAATTTTCTTTTCAAGCCACACAAATTTCAAATAATGACAGTTAATAGAGAAAAATTTTGGCGTTCAAAACTCTACTGCAACGACTGTTATTATGTTGAACACACATTAAAACATACACATTTTATCTCACATTGAGTTTCAAAGAGGCTTTTCTTCTTTTAATATTTTTACCGCATAATGCGAAAACCCAGTCAGTACTTTGTCACTTGTGGTTGATGAGTTTACTGAAACAGATTGATTTTATTGAAATTCTTCTTTTTGTTGTCGCTAATATTTTGTTTCCTTATGAAACTCATTATACAAGTGGGGTTTTTGTCAAAATCTCTATTAGGCACGCACGCCTTTATACACAAAAGGGCATACATATTTGCACACAATTTGATTAATAATTACAATATTTATTTAGAAGACATAGAAGTACTTGGCAGACAAAACAGCTCTCTAATGCTATTTAAAAATCACTTTTACCGCTTTTCACTCATATGTAGGTGAGTAAATACATTAATTAAGGTATTAAAAGTAAAAAGGAGGCAACATTGTTTAATATTAATAATAAGATACTTAAGTTTTTTTGAAAAGAAGGTTGAAACGAAAATATGAGGATGAAGAATGAAACAAGTAAGAGCATTAAATACGACTATGCCGAATATAATGTACTCTTCCGAAATATGCACAATATTATTGAATTTTTTTCTTGTAGTTTTAAATTATAAGTGTAGGTGGTATATCAATGCATAACAAGTGTGATATTCTTTCATAGACATAACGTGTAGCGTATGTATTGAAACTACTTACCTCCCCCTTTAACAAAATAAATTTCTGTCTGGAGTACATGCATTCATTTTGCAATAAAAATTAAGGTAGTCTCTGGCTTTTTCCTACATATATCTCGGTATGTAGTCAACCGTTCTAGCTGATTTTAAAAAGAGACTGTCTATATATATTTATGATAGCTTGATATCAATACCCGCTCTGTAAGCCTGATTTAAGCAGACACATATGGATAAATCGACTTCTCCATCTTAAAAAATCCAGAAATTTTTAAAACTCTTTTTGGTTTTTGAGTCTTCATTATAGTGAACTATCAGTAAATATTTAAATCCAAAAAAAACTAATTTTTATAAGTTCACCTAGGGCCTGTCTTATATTTAAATTTTCATATAAGAGCACACATCTTTTATGATGGTTTAATCTAAGGCCAAGAGTGTTCCTCCTCTACAAGCCAGTGCACCCGCTACGTTGTAAGAGCAAGCAGACTTAAATATATTTTCAACTTGTTAATATAATTGTTTATATTTAACTAGTGGAACTTTTTGATCCTTGTGGATGCTGCGGTTTTTATTATACCAAGAAGCACAAACTATCATTCGTAGAATTTTGTTTTCACTACATTCAATAATTCCATACTATAGCACCATATTGATTTGAAAATCAAGGTTTAGGGGAAAAGCTACACACAAAAAACTACAAAAAAAATTTTTCAAACAAATTCTTGTTCAAAATAATTTATTTTTTTAGTCAATTTATTTAATAGTCTCTAATAATATTTTTATTTGATTTTTAAATCAAACAAAATTTTCGCCTAGACAAATAAAATATTTAACCAGCTCAGCAAAATTTTTTAACAGAAACTAAAATTCTTGCAAAATTGTTTGTCTAAATTTACAACTTTCGTTGTAGGTCCTCAGCCAGACAAAATATTTACTGATTCTCTGAAATTTGTTACTGATTCTACAACTCAGTTTTTTCTGTGTACAGATTAGAGACGCAGCCCATGCAAACAAAAAATAATTTAAGTAAACTTTACTTAAATCAAGCCATAGCAGTGTCAAAAGTACGGTGAGTACGGTTTTTCTTTAACCAAGTACGAAATATCTTACTTCAAGTACAGTCGTTAAGGGTTTTACGCGACACCTGCCATGCGGGCAATAATTCACGGTGCTCTCAACACTTGGTGAAAACAAAGCGTCTCTGTGTAGCCATAACAGACCCCTTGGTGAGGAGTTGGGCTATCTAAACCCAAATTGCGTCTCTAGTTTTGATCTCGCTTCTTCATAATAAAAACAGATCCGCGCCGACCAGACACATCTCCAAACGCTTGTGAAACAGCACCCAACCTTAAGCAAAAAAGATTATGATTAGCATCTGTTAGAAGGAACTCTTTTCATTTAGACTTTCATCAATGCTTCATAATCTTCTCACCGCCAATCAGGACCGAGTCACGCACATGCTTCAACATGCCAACGACAGCTATTTCATTATTTGCTACTACTCCGACGGGATCTTATTTTTGATCCTAGGGTCCTCAGCTGTAGCCAGTTTCCGTATTCACCCACTTCCAAACACACTTACACTTTTTCAGCTATTAGCCTACTTCAACAGTTGCTCATATGCCTGGGTAGACCCGCCAAAACTAGAGACTCTATCTTGAGAGCCTTAAGTTCATATAAGACCGTTTACGCGGTCACTCTGGGGCCCGTACAGGACGGACTCCAGCATATCAACCTTCGGTCTCAGTTGCCCCGCTTGGGGATAACCACAGCCACCACGTGAACTCCCAAAGGAGACCTCACCATTAATCAGTTCATGCACTGGTAAGCACATGGGGCCAACTGATTCCCGTGGTACCAGATAGGACTTTGGTCAGCCTCGGAAATCTGCTCCTTCCAGTACCTGGAAGTTACCCGGTTGATACCACGAGGAGGTTGATTTAGGCACTTGTGCTGATAGAAGGTTGCTTCTTTCTTCCATCACATAACTTATCAACTAGAAGTACAATTTTTTTAGTACGAATTTCTTAATTTTAGCCACAATTAATCCAAAAAGGATTGATTTAAGTTCGGAACCGTACTTGATGTAAGCCAAAAAAAAAGAGTGATTTAAGCCGTAAACGGGATTAATTCAAAAATGAAATGTCATTTTTTGACTTATGGAGCTTTATTAAAGAAGATGAGTTTTATATTTTATTTTCATTTTGTAGATACTTAATACTTTTAATTAAAAAATTTTATTTTTTGTACTTACCGTAGCTAAGATTCGAACCAGAAAGTTTTCGAACTGCAGCACAAGCGCTTCATCTAGGCCACCGAGACACTTTGTTTTCAAATGTTAAATAATATATTTAAAAAACAAGTTTTTTTTTGCTTGATTTGTTAAAGCAATCCAAATAGGCTTGACTTAAGAAAATGTAAGTACGGATTGTACTTAAAAATTTCAAGAATATTTTGGATAAATTTAAGAATAAAATTCTTGATTTTAGAACGTGGCTTTTTTTTTTGTGTGTTTGCATTTTTGTTTATTTATTTTTGTTTCCAATAACTTTTCGCATTTCTCTACTAGAGTTATATGACGCTGCAGTTGGTTCGAGCCCTCTTTCGAATCTTCATAAGTACTGAGAAAGCAATGTCATTAGCATATAACGAGGTGTGTGACTATTGGTTGTCATGTCTGCTGTGCAAATCAAGTAGAGGGGGCATATTACGGCATTCTATTTGAATCGAAATTCTGCTCGATCGATCGAGTTGTCAATGCTTTTAATATAGAAATTGTAATAAGAATTTTAAAATTTCGAATCGAATGCCATAATTTGCCCCAGAGTTGGCTCTAGAATACTGCCTTAAGCCCCAAACTAGTTAACAGAAGACAACCTTGATCATAAACTTTCAGTCACTTATGTTCTTTCCAAAAGGTTTTAGATATTTACAGGCAAATTTGACTTAAGTTTGGTAAACAGTCATTCATGGCTTAATTTATTGAATATTTGAGAGATATCCTTAAACAGCCCAGAGCAATATTTCTTCTTCTTATTCCCTTTTCTTTTAATATATTCCAACTTTTAGGCTAACTCGATGGAACTATGTTGTCGTCTTAATCTAAACTAATGATAAGGAATGCAGCTGTATCATTTTATATCGAAGAGAGCTAGTTTTAAAGCAATTTTTCTAACTAATTCGACATAGGTAGTTGGTAAAACACTTATAGGCCTGTAAGACTCTACATTTGAATGTTTCTTTCTAGGCTTAGAACTTATTTAAATAAATATTAGAAGTAAAAAAATGATACCAGTTGCTGTGAAAGGTAGCTCTAGAAGTACATATTTTCTTACCGAATCTTTTAAATTCAGGGCTTATATAGAATTTAAATTAATAATAGCCTGTAAGAGACATCCAGAAACTGAAGTCGTTTTTTTAAAGGTGGTCTGGCAACAACAGTTGGTAATTCACTCATTGTAGTACATGCACGAATCAGGGAATCTAAACCGTTACCGCTGGTTTATTCGGCTTTTGTCGTTTCAAAGAATGATTGCCATAGAGAATAATTTATCTGAGGAGTCGAGCGAAGACCTTCGAGGTATGTATTTCCTGTTATTATTCTGTATGCCTCCAGCAAATTTAAAAGCTTATTGTACCTTCTTTTAGCCTAGTTTTGAGCTGGAGCTTGTTCTGCTAATTTTTTTCGGGTTATTCTTTTTAGACAATGATGTTCTACATTAGCAGAAAAAACTTTATTGTATTTAGTTTGGCAGTAGGTAAAAGAAGCATGCTCGGGGTTTTTTCAACTTGTTCATTAAGTCCTCTTAGACAGACATCAATATCTTCCCGAGTCATTAATAATAGGTCTCGCGAGTAATATGCGCTGATGTGTTTTTTTAACCTGAGTCATTTCACAATTTAGATAAGAAAAAATCATTAGTTACGATTTGCTGAGGACTGTAATTGATGACTATTGTAGGCGAGTGTTGAGAATTTAGATCGAGGGAGCCTCAAACTTCAAAAAGTTCCGGAAATCAATGACGTCTGAAATTTTACTTTAGCTAGTTAAAATCCTATTTAGTACTATACCAGATACGGTAATACAAACCTTGCGACCTCTTTGGCTAATGAGATAGAAGTCTCAATAGTATTCTTAGCCCTGCAATTGCCAGAAGCTATAAATCGGGGACCTAAAGAGGGTTGGACAACACGAATATTAATATAAGGTTTAGAAAGACCATCCATCTTTGATTCCTAATTTGATAAATATAGCAACTATAAAATCTATTTCTGTGTTTGTTAGTTTAACCAATTATTTCAAAGGCGCTTCTAGATGCCATATGAAATAAACATAAGAATCTTGTGTTGCGCATGAAGTTTGCATTTCAGAAATAATTTTGGGGCAGTTCGAGGCATATTTTTGGCACAGCTAGCATCATGCTTGTCATAGTCGCTGTGAATTAATTCATTATTTTCACCATATTCGGAATTAGTCCTTTCAGAAGAATAAAATTGAAGTCGGTTGGTTCGTATGCCGGCAACTTTTAAGATGATTGTTTTTAAAAAAAATATTACATCAATGCAATAAAATATAAAACATACAAAAATATACATAATTCAATAAATTACAAATAAATGTGGCCACTAAATTTAAATTTTGTTGAACCAAGAGTATTGATACATACTCCTGAGAAATGCTCCGTTTTACAATGACATCTCTTAAATATTAATATTTTCATGAAGGATTAAAACCCACTACATTTATGTGTTTAAATATTTATTCAATTATATATCCTCTTTGGTTGGTTCAATTTGTTTTCTATTGTTTTAATTAAAGTAAACCACAAAGTGAAGTTGACCATTTTAATCTACAAACTTATAAAGTAAAACAAAAAGCCGTACCCCCATATATGTGCATACATATGGATATATGTAGTTGTACTTCATGGTCATAATTAAAAATAATAATAAATGCAATCATTGAACCAGAAAATTGCAAACAAAATCTTTATCAACTACTTTGATCTTTTACCGAGTTTCTTAGAGTAAAAGCGTTTAAAAATATAAAAGAAAATATACCGGTTGGTAGAGGGTGAATAGCAAGCGACTCAGTAATTGAAAGGGGATGCTCTGGTGGGAGTGTAGGGTTGGCAGAACGTACATACTTGATAAGGTTAGTTAGGTCACTTCTAAATGAGCACACACATTCATACGTACATATGTATAAATGAATGTGTACGCACAATAAAGAAGTACTAAAATTATACTTTTACTTACTTGCCACAATTCATATAATCCTCTCAATGCATTTAATTTTTATAATGAAAAGTGTCACTTTACAAGAGAGCACATAAGCAAAAGCGGTTAAGTGAAAAAAGGCTAATCTTTAAGTACAAGTTTAACATTATTGCAAATAAAATCTGTAAACATTTTTTCTTTTTGCTTTTCAGGGGGAAATAATAAAGAGTAGAACATAAGAAGTAGGAAAAAAATTAATTATTAGCTTCAATTACAAGTGGAAGACAACAAGGGACTTAAGTATTTGTATGCATACGAACAAACAAACAAACGCACTTACCAACTCACCCACCCTGCCACAAAGGAGTGTTAATATGTCCTGCTGTTAAGATGCATGCCACTCTTTTTTTCTTCCTATCAAAGACTTACGCAATTATTTTTGCTGCAAGTCTAAGTACATATCGAGACACATCATGTTTATTTGTCCTAGAGTTAAGTCAAAGAAAAAAGAAAAAGGAAGCCGAGGACGAATAAAAATGTATTTTACTGATATTCTCGGTTAAATGAGGGTTAAATGCGTAGAAAATTCTATTAAAGCAGTTAAAGATTTTAAACGTTTTGTTTTAATTCCAAGCAATTGTAGTTATTAAAATGTATGTAAATGTGTATGTGTGTGTGTCTGTCGAGCAATATTTATATGGAAAAAGGGAGAAATGAAACATATTTACTTTTAATTTGTTCCTTATTTAAGTATAGCATTTTTTTTTTTCTTCTTATCTTTATTGCTTTTTCTACGGTCTTATAACAATTTGTAGTGTTTACCGAAGCAGAAGATAATTTAATGTTAAAATCTTTGTTGCAAAAGTGTATTTTTGTAAATTACTTTTAATACCTTTTTTTATTTTTATGTATAATTGGAACAATAGAATGAATTAAAATGAAATTAATTTATTTTATTTTGCTTTGGGTCATTCAAATTATATTTAAACAATGTTTAAATGGACAATGGCAGCAGATGTTTATTTGAAGCCTAAAGTTAACAGTCATATTTAGAACTATTCAGAACTAACTGTAAGAAAATGTTGACTTTTGCAAACTTTTTTAATATTAAACCAAATATTTTTTACCATTTTTGATTTCGTAGTTAATCAATTTCACTGTTTATAAAATGTACATTGGACCCGTATTCGATTAGAATAGAAATTTTGAAATTTAGTATAGGAACTAAGCTCATTGACAGCGTGATCGATCGAGTAAAATTTCGATTCGAATCAAATGTGACGACTTGGTCTCTGCTTCGGTATATTTGTGAGAGTCTAACAAAAAACGTGGCCCGAAGGATTTGATTTAGTAAACTTCGATTTTCTTTTAGCTTCTCTCAAAAAAAATTTAACTGCGGTAAACACAAAAACTGAATAAGGAAAATTGACGATTTCCACAGATATAAAAAATCGGTTAACCGGGAGGAGAAAACCGGTTTCTTAAAAACCGAAAATATAGCCCAAAACCGGTTTTTCGGTTAATTGGTTAACCGATGTTGACAACACTAATAATAACGCACTATACAGTGTTGATATTTGTAGAAGTAATTAATTTTGTTTAAGGTAAACGTTTTTTTATTCATACATTTTAATATGGTGTGAAATTCATATACAAAATAAAAACCTTGATACCAAATCGTCGCATTCGAATCAATATTGAACAATTCGATCGAGTAAATTTTGATTCGAATCGAATGCGGCGGTTCTTCCCCTGAATAAACCTCAATTTATTTTTTAAAGTAATTAAAATATGCTTTTAAAAAATTTTGTAGAAAATTGTTTTACAAATTTAAAAATAATAGTTTATAAACATAATCAATACGATTGCAATAAAAAACAAAACAAAATGCAGAACTAATTTGTTTAAATTTTTATTTTGTTTAAAACTCCTAAGATTTTAGCCATGAGGAGAATTTGTGTCAGTTGCCCTTAAATGTGTTATCGGTTTAAAAAAACATCAAAGCAATACACTGTGACAAATAATTAGAAAATTGGTGTTATATCTCTTTTTAATAATATATTAAAGTTAAAACGGTTTCTATAATTAAAAAAAACAACCACGTTTTTAAATGTTACTACTTCACATACATTTATTTATTTAACATTTAAAAATTAAAACATACTATTACAAATTGCACTAAAAAATTTAAAAAATCCAACTAATTACTACAAAACTGCAAGCAATATTTACACATACATACGTACATAAGTAACACTATAATAGTTACTTAAATGTTTTACCGTAACAGAAAAACAAATTAAAAAGTTGTGATAAAATTATATTTTTTACCGACATTAAGACCAACCATCATAGTACACTTCAAACTTCCCTTTTGCTATCCACTGCAGCTTAAAACGATTTTATAACAAACTTCAACAAACTTATGTAAGTACCTTTTAAAACAACAACAACAATATTATTAGCTGCACAAAATTATTTAAGAAAAAAGAAAAATAGAAAAACAATAAAAAGTTATTCGATCATTTTTAGTGACAGTTTTATAGAGTTTTGATCGATTTATGTGGCTTAGTTGCAATAAAAAAAGTTGTAGAAAACTGTTACTCAAATATCAATTAAATAAAATAGAAGTGTGCAAAGAAAATTGAAATGAAGTTTTTAAGATATATTTAAAAAAATCAGAAAATTATCTATTATATGAAGAAGGGTTGTATGTATGTATGTATGTGTGCATACTGATCAGAGCTAAATACCAGAAATTTATAACACGTGTTAAGCTTTCCATGTTTGTTTAAATACATATGAATTTTTAAAAATTCCGCCCGTAAAGGGATAAAAAGGGGACAAATCTGTAACCTACTATCTTCTAAAGTATATAAGATTGAGACATATTTTAAAAAGTTATGCGTTTTCCTTAAAAAATAAACAGACAGGTATCTGGAGTTTTTTTTAAATTTTGGTCCGAAAGGGCGAAAAAAGGAGTTAAAATTATATTTTGGTACTTTTTGTTACTTTTAAACCAATAAAGATAGAAACATTATTCAAATTGCGTTCGATAGGTCTTAAAAAAATATGGTTACGTTTTTCGTCCTTTTTTTTTTTATTTTGGACCCAAGGGGGAGAAAAAGGTTAAACATATAGTTTGATTTTTTTAGGGATTTTTTGTAACTTTTAAGCCAAAAAAGATAGAACATAATTCAAATTGGGTGCGACAGGCTTAAAAAAATTGAGTACGTTTTTTGGGTCCTTTTTTATTTACTGGACCCTAAGGGGAAAAAAGGGTTAAATTTATGTTTTAGTACTTTATGTAATTTTAAAACCAATTAAGATATAAACATAATTTAAATAGCATTCGTCAGGTTACCAAAATATGTTGATATGTTTTTGGTACATTTAAGCACTAAAGAGCTAGAGCTTTATTTTGGTACTTTTAAGAAATAATTTTTGCTAACGTAAGTTTTTTGAATATACCCAAAACTATAAACCTGGAAAATTACCAATTTTTATATGTTTATCAAATATGTTAATTAAATGTGGGGCAACCAGTAAATTTAAAAATATTTAAATGTTTTTCTTTACATATTTGGTAATTTTATTATGATTGGGGTAGCAAAGCACACCGGGGCTTAGCTAGTACATTAATATATACATACTATGTGCCATATGACAATACATACCTATGTCCAAGCAAACAAGAAACTTGTTTTTATATTTGTTTATCCGCATCCATAATACATGTTTAACAGCGTTGCTAGTTTTCATTTGTTACATGCTGTTAATTGCTGAGCAATCGCAGTATTTTGCCTATATCTAGGTCCGTGGTGAACTTGTCTTGATCATTTTAAATATCGATCATCTCAGAAATATTTGTAAAAGTTTGACACCAATATCTGGTCCGTAGTGCTTAAATTGAATCCGGAAACTTAATTTCAACAGACGTACAGAGTGACAGACGGGCATGGCTATATCGGCTTCCCTATCAATAAAGATCCAGAATATACATACTTTATGGGCTCGCAAATGGATAATAAAGAAATTACAAACGGAATGACAAACTGATATATGTATACCCAAATCACTTATGTGAAAAGTATAAAAATATAAAAAAAAACCATTAAAACAATCACAAGGCAGGTAACCACAATATAAAACCAATAATTTTTTTTTTAATTTCAATGTATATACATATGTATGCTACCTTTCCTGATTTTTGAAATCAATGCAATAAATGTTCAACTATAAAAAACAGCAAAGCTTACAATTTTTATGTTACCTTCAAAATTCTTAAATGTAAAAACCGTTTGCACTTTATTCCACCTTCTTTCTTTATGTGCTTAAAAAGCAAAGTTTATGTTCAATTTAAAATTACATGATCACTATTACAAATTTCTTGGTCGAACGTTTAGTAACAGAAACCCAATAAACTAGTGAGGAAATGTGTGTGAAACATGTTTCCACTTTGCAGAATATAAACGCTGACTTTTACTTACAAAAATTTAAAGCCATTGTATTCATGTGCATGAGTGCTTGTAATGGGGAGTTTTCCTATTAAAATGAAGATTTTAGGATGGGAAAGTAAAGTTTATTTTTAACATAATTTGGGTGACATATAAAATTAGATTTTTATAGAGTTGGGCAGGTACTTAATTGTTTGTGTTGTTATTCAATTTAAAATTGTTCTGTTAGAAAGATTTAAGATAAAATCTTGCTTATCGTACTTGCTTTAAAATTGATATATTTAAGATTATATTCAACTGTTGGCGGATATGAAAGACTGCGTTATATTAAATGTTTTTGCTTATGAGCGTCTGCACAACTAATACAGGTCTCAATTCCCTAACTGCTTGGTATTTCTAAATTATACTTTTCGTTGTTTTGTCTATATTTTAAATATTTGTGTTTTAAAATATATCTACTAAAACTTTTAAAATGTGAAGCCATTTTATAACAAAATTTCAAATAATGGGCCAACATATCGTTGGATCCTTTCTAGTTTGCCCACAAAATAAAAATGTTTTGGCACATTTTTAGAAGAAATTCACGAAATAATTTTATAAAAAAAATTGTGAAATACGACAAAACAGTATCATCCAACCACATAAAAAACCCCGTTACTGTAGTTTTCAACGGTTAAGTTACCGTGTTGTCGTGTGGTTTTAAAAATAATGACTTTATTAGCTTAAGTTTGTCCAGTATTTGTATAAGTGTGTATGTATGTATGCGTTTCTATGTAAGTGCCAAATAACGAGGTGCCAATCAAGGGAGTGGTTCATGCATGCATGCTTAAGTTGCTTTAATGTTGCTAAATTTCTTTATGCAAGTTTCCTTTCATGGGTTTCGGAAATTGTTACTTTTATATCCGGTCAAATGTAAGAACCTCTATAAATAAATTTTTTTATAGTAAGGAATAATACAAAGGAAATTATTTACTAAAACCTTAAAACTAAACTTAATTAAAATTGCATAGTTTAATGCATGCAAGTTTTAAATTTAATAAATTTCGGCTTTAAAATACAACCAATAATTAATTAAGAAATAAAACTCAAAATCAGGAAAAGCTATTAAATTAATTTAGACGTACAAATCTTTATAAATTTGGTTAATCTTTAATTGGAGTATAATATCATGTTACAAATGAACAATTTTGTTCATTTCAACTTATCTTACTTACTGATATTACTTTTTTAAACATAGTCTTAGGAAAATATCATAAGACCGGCTATAAAATACTCTACACCTCGATAAGGAAATTTATAAGACTCTGCTTCTTTTAAATAAAATTTTTGAAAAAGTACTTTTTCCTTTGAAACTATGCATAAAAGATAAAAAACCAACATTTATAAAAACTATTTTTGTTAAAAACTATTTTGGAAATCAAAAGGTGGGATTTAAATGATATAAAAATTTGTATGATGATAAAGTAATATTTGGGACAGTCATAGGGAACAAAGTTTATTATGAGATTACATGCCGAAACTTGCTTATCGCATCTTCGCAAAATATTTGTTGGGAAATTGCATTTGAAGTTTAAATAATCAACATTAAAAAAAGGTTTTAGAAAAATATTCCGGTTATTTTGTTAGACAAAGTGCACAAAGTTATAAGGTAATCCTTAAAATTTAAAAGTTTTTTTTAGCTGTGGAAATAGTATTAAAATTTTTGTGTATACGTCACATTTTAATGAAATTTCCTTCATTTATGGGACATTCGATAAAATAAAATTATAAAAACTGCTGTAGTCTTAAACCCCTCACAATATTGATAGGATTATATCTACGCTATATTGTCATTTGCGATTTATTTGGATTTTCTTAAGCGAAGTAGAGATTTTATAAGCCAAGTACAATTTATCAGGCACGAGCTTCTTATATTTAGCTATATTGAAGCCAAAAAAGAATTGTTTTATAGTTTCCTAAATGTATCGCATAAAAATGTTTAAAAAAATGATGAAATTTTAAAGGTTTTTCCTGCTCTTATCCCATAAACGCTTTCTCCCATTAAGCAGTTTTTAAAGTATTCGTGCCAAGAGTTGTCATAACAGTGACTATATTTACAGAAATATATAGTGAAATATGCATGGATTTTTCCTAAAAAAAATAGGTTAACCTAGGCTATATCTTGTATCTCGCCCCGTAGTAAAGTTGGCTTTGCTAATTTCAAACAACGTTCGGCCTAGAAATATGTCAGTGTAACACATAAGGAGTCTGTCGCATTTGATATGGCTTAATCAAACGAAAAGAAATATCCCGCTAACAATCGCTATTTAAAATCAGCCAAATCGGTTCGCTATTGACGGAGATATAAGCGAAAACCCAAAGTAACCCATTTTTTTAGGACAAAATCCTTGCATATATCCCTATATATCTCAGTAAATATAGCCACTCTTGCTCCAAAATTTGGTACGAATACTCACAAAGTATGGACCTAAATAATGGCAAAACTTTTTTCAGATAGGATCAGGGGGAGTGGTATTTTTCCTACAATTGCACAAATTTAGTGAAATACTTTATGCGCTATATCTTGGAAACTATAACAGCTATCGACTTCAAACGTTCTACAAAAAGGATTGGACAACAAAACCTACGCTGTGAAGAAAAATTTTTTTGGGTGGGGGAGTGAACAAAGGGTTAGCTCCCATACAAATTAACAATTTTTATGAAATTTTCGATATGCTAAATCTCGGAAACTATAACAGAAATTGACTTCAAATGTTCTGCAAAAAGTAACAGGATAATAAGACCTACATTCGAAAAAAAGATTTTTTTTGGCAGGAGCAGGGGAAGGGATAGCTCTAATACAAACTAACAATTTTTATGAAATTTTCAATACGCCACATCTGGGAAACTATATCAACTATCGAATAATTTAAACATTTTGGAAAAAAGTTGGAGAGGAGCAGGGGGACTAGAACATCCCATAAAAACTAACAGCTTTTATTAACCTTTTAATATGAATAATGTCGAAAATTTTTTAAAGTTTTCTATTTGCAGTACAAAAAACCTCGGCTGGGTATATAAAAAGACCAATCTGAAGGGTATATAAGATTCGGCAAGGCCGAATATAGCGCTCTTACTTGTTTTTTTTTTATTTTTACGACCATGAACTACAGCGTTGCTAATGCTTACTTTGCTAATATTTGATTGCCTTTTGTAGAAAAACATCCTTTTTTACTACAAATTTTTTAAGCTCTTTCTTTCCACATGTATACATACTTATGTATAGTATATGTACGTACATAAAAAAACTACTAGAAATTTCAAGGATTTTGTTTTAAGAGTACCCAGAGAGTAAAATTGTTCGACATATGTGTGACATCCACATCTGTTAATTGGCAGAGCTTTTGCCAAATTCTATCAGATTTCTGACTGCGTAACATACTTATGAAGTGGTTGACAAGAAATCTGTAAGACACATCGTGGGAAGTTCGTAGCCGACCTGTCTAAAGAAATCTGAGAAAATTCTGATAAAGAATCGAATAAAAATCTGAAAAAAACAAAATGTTTTTTACTCATAGTTGTTTTTATTTTTAAAACAAATTTTTATGCGTTATTTGAATAAAAATATGTTAAAACATTATTGTGTACCTTTTTGTAATTTATTGTTTATGAATTTCGAAGAATAATTTGAATAATTCGAATATTATTATTCGAATATTTAAAATATATTTTCAAGCATTTCCATTACCGTTTTTATTCTTAACCCTCTTTAATTAACATAAAGATCGAACAGGCAGTCGCTAAGGGATACATCTCACTTGACCGAATTGAAAGGGTGAAGCTAGAAAAGCTAGAAGAAAAAAAATTTAAGAAGGATATAAAAAAAAGGACACAGCATTATTGCTTTATACCTAAAGATCAGCCAACGCAATTTAGAACGTCTAAAACTTGCCCATTAAAAGGACCTTAAATCTATTTACTTATTGCACGTTCGTAAATGCTTTTTAAAAAATTTAAAACTTTTACAATCCCGTCAAGCAACGCAACTTGATGGCATTAAGTTGAAAATATATACTTACTTGTATGTTTATTTATTAATATGTAAGGCCAGACTAAAATACTTTGAATTTTTTTGTTTAATCAGAGTTTAAAAAAATGTATTTTTATTCGTTCGAATATTAGAACAACTTTGAAATTCTAACAAAATTTAAAAATGTTTTTCTATATGTGCCATTCCAACTGGCATTTGCTGTGTTTTCGTTTTTTCTTAAGATGATTTTTGTTACTTTTATCTTACATTTTCCCCTGATTTTCTTTTGATTTGCTTTACATTTGTATTACAGCAAATGTAAAGTTTCTATTGTATGATTGTAGTTGAAAAAAAAAGTAAGGCGAAGACCTAAAAAAATTAAATGTGGACAAACAAATACGAACATACATATGTACGTGAACAAAAGGTAATAGTTGAAGGAATTTTTTAATGAGTTGTTATTGCCAGAGGCTTACAAGAGTTAAATTGAAGAATTAAAAGGTCCCAAAAGCTACAAACCAGCTAGTTGCACCTAACTTCAACAGTTTTAAAATCATTCTATGAGCGATAGGGGCTGTTAATACTAATATTGTAGGTTACCCACTGGTGTCCGAGTAGAGTGTAAGCCTGGATCTTCGAAACTCAGCAGGAAGACCCCCCCAATACTATAAGTATACCCTTTAAGCGTAATTAAAACAAACAGATACCTACTTACGTATGTAAGAGCCTAATAGTTATTTTTCCTATTTGGTAAAACTATTTGGGTAATTTTGAACGTTAGGTAATACATAAGTTCCTGTTAGGATTACGAATATTAGTTTACATTATTTTCATTTGTATCAACTTTGTGACTATGTAAGGCGACGATATAGATAAATGTCAATGTATCTCGCCTCAAGGTGTTGAGAAACCATCAGACTGTAAAAGAGATTTCGGGAACACGTTTTTTTTTGCACAAAGTAAAAGTAACGTTAGCGCATCTTTCTTCACTAATTTTTCTTCACATAACGTTTCCCAAAGCAAAGCAAAAGTTGACACATAGGTTTTCGGTTGGCATGTATGCTGTGTAAAGCAGGTAAAGAATTGGTCCGAGAAGGCTGCTTTAATGTATGCCAGCCCCAGGTGGTTGACGACGACTTAAGTGTACCAACCTGTGGGCTTGTTGCACGGTACTATTTTGTCGTTTAATGCTGATTGATAATGCAGTAGTTATCATTCAGGAGCGAACTAAGCCAGTTTTGGAACATTTCTGACATAGTTAATACCAGACTTGTTGGCCTGTAAGGCTCCTTCCCAGGCTAAGGAATCAGCTTTAGCGGTAAAAATTCAACCGTAATATGGCATAAAAAATTGACATAATAATTTTGTTAACTTAGCTCTAAAATTGATTCTATTAAATCCAGAAGCTTTTTTTAGCGTTAGAACTATTAAAAGCCTCTAAGAAATGCAGAAACTGGAATCGTTTCTCCAAAGGTTGTCTGACAAATATTGCATGTAATTTATTCCTTTAAGTACATGAATTGGGACTAAGAACGTTCCTTAAATAATTTGCAAAGAGGTCAATTTTTTTCGTCTTTTCTTGCCCAGGATCCTTTTTAGAAAACGCGGTGGTGGTTTTGCGATGGCAAAACTTCCAAGGCTTTTGGCTGATAACACTAAAGAATAATTTGTCTCAGAAGTCAAGTCGGGACCTTCTAAGTGTTTCTTAAGAGATGCTATTCTACATGCCTCCAGCAAATTTCATACTTGGTTTTCACATTGTCTCAACTTAGTTTTTAGCCGGGGCGACCTGTGCTTTTCCCTTTCTCTTCGTTATCTTCCTTTTTCAGACCAGAACTGTTCCACATCGGCGGAAAAAATGTTTTTGTATTTAGTATGGTGGTAGGTATAAGATGCGCACTCAGTGACTTTTTCCTAATTTTTAATGAGGCTACTTAGAGAGTCCACAATATCTTCCAGTGTTTTTAACGGTACGTTTTCTGAGCAGTGAGTGCTAATATATTTTTTATATTTAATTTGCCCTTTTAGATAAATTAAAACCTCTAAAAACGATTTGTTGAGGACTGCAAATAGTAACTATTTTGGGTGAGCTGTCAATTTAAAATATGAATGTATTTTTAACATATAGATATTTTTACTCAGCCCTTGTAAATATATCTTCATTACTTAACATCTGAATGTTTAGTTTTTTATGTCGAACCACCAAAGGAACTGTTTTTAAGTTTTAACTTCTCACGAAAAAGAACGCATAAAAATTATTTTATTTTATTTATTCATTATTTATTAAAAGTAAATGAATTTACAGATTAATAGTAAAACAGAAGCTGGCTGCAGCGGCCTTTGCCCTATAAAAAATATAATTTTTATAATTTTATTAATATAGAAAATATTACTTCTTTTGATTTATTTATTTTAGCTTTAAGCTTTTACTTAAAAACTGTTAAAAAAATCCTTCACCCCAATAGAATTTTTTCCCCAATGAATTGATACTTAAAGGATCTTTATTAAAATCCTCTAGTTGTAATACAAGTTACCATTTTATTAAAGCTGTCAATTTAACTTAATCACATTTAAACATTACACGTAACTTACACTAACACATCTACAACTTGACGTAAAAAATGAAAGGAATAAAGTGTGAGTTGGCTTCTGTGAATTTTTGTTTTACGTCTACCTTTTGCAAAAGTAGTTAAAGATGTTTCATGTTCAATATTGTATTTGACATTTGTATATGTCATTATGCTGTCAGCACTTTTATTTGTGTTAATGTTTGTTTTTTTTTTTTGTAATTGTTATTTCTTTATTTTTTCTCGCCCTGCTTTGATTTGTCCTTTCTTTTGTTTTCTCTTAGTCTTCTTATAATTTTCGACTTTCTTTCACATCCCTGCCATTGCAAAAAATGGTAAAGAAAAATATATAGCCATTGTTTCTACGTTAGTGTTTGACATATTGTACAAACCAATATGTCAGTATTTGTTGTTATGTTATGTGGTTGTTGCTATTATTTGACATTAGTCTATGAATGTGTGTATAAAGATGCGATCGTGTGTATGTGTGTATTGCAATTTGTCCTTTTCATGTCAAGCCAGGTGAAAGTTTGAGGTGTTAATGTTGAGTGACATCATTTAATAAAAGCACAAAATAGAAATACAACAACTAAAAAACACTTTTTGTAAAAAAAGTGACATAAAATACCTCAGCCCTTGTTAACAAGATATAATAAAGGAAAAACAGTAGCAGCCAGGAGAAAAAGAAATATAATTAAATGGCATGAATTCAAAGGATATAAAGCATGTTAAACGTCCTTGACTAAACCTGAAATTAAAAACAAAAAAACCTTTATACAACCACAATTTTTTGGTTGAAATCCAAACATTAAATATAGTAATTGTAATTTGTGGAGTAACAAATATTAATATGTAGTATATGCTACTTTCACTCTTCGAGGGAGCATAGTGCCATAAATAAAAATTTAAGATAATAATAATATATGAGGTGCATGCGTATGTATCTATGTATGTACTTTAAGTAATAGAGAATTTAAATAAAAACTTCCCTTATGAATAACAAATCTTTCCACGTTGTTGGTGCTTTTTACAAATTTTGACCATGTGGACTTTAAACAGGATAAAGATTTTATTTTTATACTTCTAAAATACTTTTTGTAACTTCCAAACTAATAAAGATAGAAAAACTATGTCCATCAGCTATACATTCTCATTGAGTTATAAAACGGTAAACGCAGGCAAAACGATTCTTTGTAAAATATTTGGTTGGTCTTTGAACTTTTTCACATAATTGGTAATTTTTTTATTTTTTTTTTTGAAATAATTAGTTAAGAAAAAATAAATTAAAGTATATTAACCGAGATTGTCGTCGAAAATCAATTAAATATCAAACAGTATTTTTTTCATATTTTTTGTACTTTTGCTCTCATTCAGTAAACTAAACGGACAAAACAGACTTTTTGAGCATTTTTAAGCAAACTTTAAGATAATGAGTACAGAAACCTTTCAGGCGTAGCAATGGGTCACATCTTGCTAAAACATCTATGATATTTTCTGTGCGGTCTTTATAAATTTTCCATTTATGTTTCCAATGCAATATGTCAGCCCTTAATATGGATATAAGCAGTCCTTTTTTTATCAATTTTTTCAAATTTTAATAAGTCTGCAAGTTATTAAATTTAAATTTCTAAACCAATTAATATTGTAATATTCCGAGGCAAAATTGAGGAATGTTAAACAAATAAAGGACGACCTTTAAAAAACGTGTTTTTAAGTCTTGTAAAACAGATTTAATTAAGAGTATGTAGCCCTCGATGCGAAAGTATATTTCGACATCTTTAAACTGTTTTTTCCTTTCAAATCCAAGCTTTTCAACTAAAATTTCCATACAAAGGCAAATATTTTTTGTCTCCTCAGAAATAGTTTTAAATTGTGTTTGGGCTTCATTCCTTTTAGTTTCAAGACACAATTTCAGGGTTTTTATAAGAGTTAATGCTTTTTGTAAATCTATATCCTGCTTTTGTAGAATTACACTTAAAGGATGTGTGACAGTAAGTATATCATTTTGAAAGGATTCCTTATTTTCCCACTCGGATATTTTTTCCAGTGCCTCTATTTTGTGCAACATTTTTATTGCAAATTGTAAGACTGAATCATCGTGTTTCGCATAATGGAGATAACTTTGTACCTAGATATTTCAGAAAAACTGCATTACGCTTAGGATGCTGTTTTTTAAAAAATTTGCTGGTTTCTTTAACAAACGATACATTTTTTGTATTATTGGTACCTTGTTGCCTTTCGATATCGAGTTGTAAGGCTTATGGGAATAGCAAGACGCCGTTTCTTGTATATATTTTACTGCTATATTTTCTACAAGCATCAAAGGACACCTGTCGTTTTTAATCTCTACACAATTTTTGAAATCAATACCAACGTTTTTCAAAGCTCTTTAAACTGCTGATGATATTGGGTTTGCATTAATTGACACTTCGACGTCATTAGTTATATCATTAAGGCGTCTTCAAATGCGTCGATAAAGCCGATAAGTTCTTTTTTTAATAACTTTTCATTTATGTTAAAATGCCCTAAAGCTAAAAAAATTTTGGCTTTTTTCTGATAAATCAGTGGTTTTCTCAAAAATAATCGAATAATATTTAGCGTCATAAATATTTTTTAGTATAATTTCTTAAATAAGATTATGGAAATATTAAATTATTTCATTTTGAATTGTTTTCGATATACATATTTATATGAGACATCTAAAGGGCAAATGGCTCCCTATAAAATTCCGAGTATAAAACAAAAGTTTTTTCTTTCCCAAAAAAGTGATTTGACCTCATGCGAGTAATTATGGGTTAAGAGTGTGAATTTTTTTCGATTTTGCTTATAGGAAAACTTTACGGAAACCATGATATCATATTTGTCTTTCGTCTCTTATTCTGCATCAATTTTACATATACTATAAATTGTTTTGCTATTTTTTGTTTAATGCTGACCAGTATAACGAAAGTCATTCACATCAACAAATTCTGCATTGCAAAATGTATTAAAGCAGATTAACTCAAACTTATTTATAATATTACTCTAAATTCTTTATCAGTTGATAAGGATTTTGCTGCACACTTGTATACGTTTGTTTGAACTTTTTTTTTTTATTAAAAATAAGAATTTAAAGACTTTTCGCTGGCTCGCGACTCTTATTTATATTTAATCATTTTTCAGCTTTATTCTTAAAACGTAATGTTATTCTGCATAATTTTGTTCTCGTTGCTGTTTTCATTAGTATTACTCGTAATCTTTTTTTATTTAACTTGGCATTTTAATTACTGGCAGCTTAGAAATGTAAAGGGCCCACAGCCGCAAGTGCTTAAGGGTACTTTTCCTAAAACCCATGCAGGCAAATGTAATTTACTTACAGAGTTACATGACATTTACATGTGAGTTAATAACCATATTGGACATATAACATACTTATATATATTTTTAGTAAATAATATTTTATTTATTGACTTTAAGGCATTACAAATCCTCTGAAGGCTTTGTGGGTCTATTTGTAGGTCGCAGTCCAAAACTATTCATTTTAGATCGCAACTTAATTAAGCAGATTCTTACAAATAAATTTAATAAATTTCGCGAAAATGAGTCATCACAATGGGTAAGCCTTTACTATAAAAAAGGTAAGCGAACAAGAAATGGAAAATTCGCCTTTTCTAGAGTTCGGAAAAAGTAGAGCAACTACGATTTGTTAGTCCTTTCGTTTCGGTGGGTGAATTGTGGAAGGAGAATCGTTCGGAATTGGTACAAGGTCTAACAGTGAATAGAGTAATTTTACAAATTTTATTTATCATTAGCATATGATTTTGTAATAATATTGCTTACAGATACGCTCATTTTATCAAACTATGAAGGAAAGCGCCTTTAAAATGATTGAGTTTATAAAAGTTCAAGATCCTAAAACCAAATGGGATGCCAAAGAAGTAGTTTTTTTAACAAAAGTAATAGAGCAGTTTATATTTTTTTTGTTCACACGTTTCATATTTTCTAGCTTGCCAATCGTTTCACCTGCCACGTTATGGCCAATTTTATATGGGGCATTGAGGAAGACGCCTTTAAAGCTTTTAACTCACACTCGACCCTCCACGAAATGGCAGACAAAATGCTGCAACAGTCCCTTAAATGCCAACGTTACTATTATCAAACAGCTGCGTGGCCCTGGCTGAGAAAACTGAAACCTGTACGTTTCTTTCCTGCCGTAACTGATGAGTTTTTCCAACAATTGGCCTTTGATGCTATAAAACTACAAATGACCCTTAATAATAAGCAAAATGATGTGATCAATCACTTGTTGCAACTAAAGGAGAAAAAATCTTTGACTGATGTACAAATCGCCGGACATACCACAACCGTTCTGATTGATGGCTTTGAAACAGCAGCCGTTGTAATAGCTCACTGTTTGTTATTGGTAAGTTTAGCAAAGGACGGAAATGGAAAGAGAGCAATAAGGTTTTAATGAATTCAATAGTTCAAAAGTGACAAAGTGACAGACATGTTATTTTAGTTAAACACCAACTGCGGAAACAATATTTTCCATGTTACTCTAATAATTTTGTTTAAACAGGATGGACAAAGGCGAGTCCAAAATACTTTATTAAATTGATATACTTTTTTATACAGCCATATGCCCCTAACAAGAGCAGAAGGAATAAATATTAATGAGTTAGGGTTAGATATTCTTTTAATCCCGACCAAAGAGCTCCTTGCAAGTAACAGAAAACATTTGATTAGTATTTGTTACACCCAGCCAACATGTGCGGGGCTTATGCGTTTGTGTTAAGTTATATCCGTTGACGCATAGTCCGCATCTCAGTCCGTTTGGCGGGGCGTAAATGTTATTCTTATTAAAATTCAAAAAAAATGCAAAAAAGTACTGAAATTGTAAAAACAGTACTTTTTGTCCACTTGAATTTTCAACTCAGTCTGGATCAACAGTCTTTTGATTCCTTTTTTGTAGACTTATAATTCTAAAAGCAGCAAAAAAAAATTTTAAAAATCTGGGTCAGTAGTCCCTAATTTAAAGTTTGAAGACTCACAGCCTCAAGAATTAAAAAAAGTACAGAAAATTGTGAAAAAACGTATCTTTGCTTAAGCTCAGTTTAGTTCATTATTTTATATTTGTAGGCTCATTCTACCAAAAAAGTCAATAAAGTATCAAATTTAAAAAAAAAGTACTTTTTGCCAAGAAAAAGTGCATTTGGCATGCATATACCGTCTAAGCCAGGGATATATTTTTTGAAATTATTTTTAATTATTAAAAAAATATATATATAAGGAAACATCGCAAAATCATGTGCTTTTTTATTTTGGATTTTAAGTTTCTTCTAAAAAAATTATGATTTTTTGAATTTTTTTTTTTTTTTTTTGTTAAGAAATAATTATTATTTTTTATTTAATTTTTTCAGCAAAAATAACAATTATACTCTGAGTTAATTTAAAAGAAAAAAATTTATTAAAGTTGTCATAATTGATTTGTACAAAAATTTCAAAACAACAATTTTTCATGCCAAGAACAATATTTTTTTGACAAAATTTATAAAAATCAAAAAATAATTACTGTTTTCATATATGATTTTTGGCATAAACATTACGGTCCCTGTTCTAAACATCAATTTTGTTGGATAATAAATAATTTGGAATAATTTCTATCTTTGTTTAGAAGTTACAAAAAGTACCAAAATATCGACTCGTTTTTTTTAGAAAAAGAATACGATGCTTATTTAGTTTTGTTCCTTTCATGTATAATAGTTAAGAACCCGTTTGTTATTTCCTTATGATCCGAATTTTCCCAGGTGCCTTCTTAGGGAATCTAAGTATTGGAAAATGTACCGGCAGGCCAAATTTTAAGTCTCTAGAGCTTAGGCTGTACTATTACAAATGAGATAGCCTGTCATTTATGCTTTATAAAAATTTTGTAGTCACCAGTGAGTACAAGAACGGCTTTCAATACTGCATTAAGAACCCATAAAAGTTTTCAAAACGTAGCGAACACGAAAAAAATTCAATTATTTTATTTTTTTTTAACGAAAGCTTAAAAGATTTGCTCTGTAACAAGTAAGGTTTTTCTTTAAACGATTAAGAATTACAGGCTTTTGTTTATTATTACTTTGGAAACTTTAGATGCCATTCCCGAAAAAAAAATATTTTATAGGGATACGTGAAGACAAATACGGAATGCTAAAATAAAGAACAACAGCTATTAACATTCGCTTAACAAAAAAATAAATAAAAAATTTGTTGACACATTAATTTCAGCACTGCATAATATAACACTCGTACCTATTTATCTCTTTCAAGCTGGCTCGAAATCAAAGGGTACAACGAATGTTGCGCCAAAAACTGAAGGAGGCAGGTAACATGACCTATGACGAAGTAATGGTTTTGCCATATTTGGATAATTGTGTGCAGGAAACTTTAAGGTTATTTCCTCCTTTGGCAAATTTATTTAAAGTTTGCACAGACTCTGTTGAACTAAACAATGAATTGGCTGGCACCAAAGTTTTGCTTAAACCTAAAGACATTGTTTATATCTCGGCCTATTCTCTACATTACGATCCAGATTATTTTGAAAACCCAGAAGAATTTTTGCCTGAACGATTTAATGAGGAGCTGGGAGGTGTAAAGAAATTCAAAGATATGGCCGTTTTTTTGCCGTTTGGTGATGGGCCTAGGATGTGTCCAGGTAACTGATTCAGCATTTTCCCTTGATTTTGGAATTTCTTTTAATTTCGTTTTTTAGGCATGAAGTTAGGCTTAACAGAGATTAAAGTTGTTATATCTGAACTGGTAAAAAATTTTGAATTTTCCTTAACAAGTTCAACACACTGGAATAATCAAATAGCTACAGAATCATTTCTCTTAACATTGGCCGGAGGTATTAAATTGAATATTAAAAATTTGGAAAAATTAAAGAATTAAAAAAAAGGAAAAATAACATGGTTCCATATACTTATTTTAAAAATAAAAACACAAAACTTGTTATAATGTTTACCAAATTTTTTATATTTTAAATTTTCTTATTTACTTTAAAAGTAAACAAAAAAATTATTTTAAATTTTTTTGTCCTTTTAAGACAACATCTGCCTCAATCCTTAGGAAGTTCTCCAATCAAAAAACTATATTTATACGATTCATATAAGTTATAAGGGTATATATGTATATATAAGTTTGTCCAATCGTTTGTAATTTCTTTATTATCCATTTGCGACCCCATAAAGCATATCTATTCTGCATCCTTAAAGATAGGGAAGTCGATTTAGCCATACCGGACTGTTCATCTCTCCGTGTTTTGGTTGAAATCATCTTTCTGAAGTCCCCTGATGTCGCGTAGACCCGTTACTGGTATCAAACTATCAAAAATATCTAAGAAAAAATTTTTGTTGAAATACAGCGAAATTTGCCAATAACTGACCGAGATATAAGCCAAAAATAAGGCTACCTCTGCTAAATTCTCTAACAGTAGTACATAAAAACCTCTTCAACTGCCCCGGAGGTGCACCGTACAATTTGCAATGTAAGACCGATTCCTATTAATTTATCCCCTCACACAATTTTTTTGAACATATTTACACCCTTTCTCCGCCCCTAGCAGGGTTGTCATACAAAATTAAATTGTTTTTAAATTTAGTTTATATCGCTCCCACAGCTTTTGAAGTTCCTCTATAAAGGTATATATAAAACCGACACCAATTAATTTGTCCTCCCAAACATTTTTGTGGAACAAACTTACCCTCTATCTTCACCCCTTAAAGGGCTTGCCACAAAAAAAATTTAAAAAGATAGGGTAAAAACCCCTACAACTTCTCCGGATTCGCGCCTAGAGGAATAAAGTGTATCACAGACCCTCACTAGTTTTCCCTCCCAAACATATTTCTAGAATATGCTTAACTCCTATCACTATCACATAATGGGGCTGCCATACAAAATTTACAAAAATTATGTAAAAATTACCACGATTTCCTGCGAGTTGGCCTTAGAGCAATAAAGGGTACGACCGACCCCCATTAGTTTCTCGTTGCAAATATATTCCTAGAACATACTTGCACTCTATATCTCAGACCCCATTAATTTTTCTCCTCAAACATATTCCTAGAATATAATTACTTCTTATCATCACCACTTAAGGGGTGTCCATACAAAATTTTTTAAATTAGAGTCCCTACAAAATTTAACAAAAATTAGGGAAAAAACCTCTACAGCTGCCCTAAACACTCTTTAAGGGTTAAAATATGACACCGACCGCTATTTAAAAATTAGAAATATTTCATAAATAAAAAAAGGATAAAAATAAAAAAAGGTTCGGGGTTTTTAAAGTCCAATGTGAAGGGTATCTAAGACTCGGCACAGCCGAATATAGCGCTCTTACTTGTTTATAAATGTTTTTCAACACCTTATACTACATTTCACCCTTCTTGAGAAAAAACTAAAGGTAAATTAGTAAATATTAGTTAAAACAAGAACATTTTTTTTTTGCTAACTAGATATTTATAAAGTAAATTAAACCTCGGCCAAAAACGACTTATAAAAGTCGGCATTCAAAGTCTCTCATATAGTAATTTTCCACACATGCTGCGCCACTCGGATAGGAAGCACGTGCTCAAGCTTTATTTTATTACTCTATAATAACTAACACAAACAAAACAAAAAAAGTTAGTAAGACACACACATACATATGCATACAAAAATAGGTTGAACAAGTAAGAGTGCTATATTCGGCTGTGCCGAATCTTATATACCCTTCACATTGGTCTTTAAATATACCCAGCCGAGTAATTTTGTACTGCAAATAATATAATAAAAAACCTTGTGCGAGTTTTAAAGCCCATAGAAAAAATAACAAAATTTTAACGTTCGTATGAATAATAGAAATAGATGAAGAAGATTTGAGGTTGAAAGTTTTAAAAGTTTTCGACATTATCCATATATAAAGGTTAATAAAACTTATTAAATGTTCTAGTCCCGCTGCTCTTCTCCAACTTTTTTTCCAAAATGTACAAATTTTTTGATTATTACTTTTTGTAGAATATTCGAAGTCGATAGCTGTAATAGTTTTCCAGAAGTAGCGTATCGAAAATTTCAAGAAAATCGTTAATTTGTATGGGAGCTACCACTTTTTTTGCCGCCACTCAAAAAATTTATTCTTTAAAGCGTAGACATTCTCGCCCAATTACTTTTTGTAGAACATTTTATTTCGATATCTTTTATAGTTTGCGAGATATAGCGTATCGAGTATTTTATAATAATTGTCGATTTGTATGGGAGCTACCCCTTTTTTTGCCCCCACTCAAAAAATTTATTCTTTAAAGCGTAGACATTCTCGCCCAATTACTTTTTGTAGAACATTTTATTTCGATATCTTTTATAGTTTGCGAGATATAGCGTATCGAGTATTTTATAATAATTGTCGATTTGTATGGGAGCTACCCGTTTTTTTGCCCCCACTCAAAAAATTTTTTCTTTAAAGCGTAGGCATTCTTGTCCAATTACTTTTTGTACAACATTTTATTTCGATATCTTTTATAGTTTGCGAGATATAGCGTATCGAATATTTTATAATAATTGTCGATTTGTATGGGAGCTACCCCTTTTTTTGCCCCTACTCAAAAAATTTTTTCTTTAAAATGTATGTATTTGCGTACAATTATTTTTTGTAGAACATTTTAAGTCGATAGTTGTTATAGTTTACGAGATATAGCGCATAAAATATTTTCCCAAATTTGTGCAACTGTAGGAAAACTACCCCTTCCCCTGGTCCATTATTTAGGTCCCTTCTTTGGGAGTATCCGTGCCAAGGTTTGTGGCAAGAGTGACTATACTTACTGAGATATATAGGGATATATGCACGGATTTTGTCCTAAAAAAATGGGTTACTCTGGGTTTTCGCTTATATGTTGGTCAGTAGTGAACCGATTTTGCTGATTTTAAATAGTGATTGTCTCCAGGATATTTCTAATAATTTGACACCATTAACTGGTCTGTATCTTTTTATTTGACTCCGGAAACTTGATGTCAACAGACGGACAGACGGACATCGTTAAATCGGCTTCCCTATCTTTAAGAATCCAGAACATATATACTTTATGGGGTCGCAAATGAATAATAAAGAAATTACAAACGGAATGACAAAGTGATATATACCCTATCACTATGTGAAGGGTATAAAAAGTAGAAACAAATATATTTTATGAAAATTTGGCGCATTTCCACCCTTAAAGAGTGTAAGGAAAATCTTCATAGAATTTATTTTGATTACTTTGTGCTGCAATTACTTTCACGTTTTCATAAATCAGTGTGAGAAGAGGATATTTCGGAAGACAAATATAACTACTGAACAGAAGAAAGTCAAAACAAAAGGAAATCCTATGTTGTTTGTATTCAAACACATTGAGTCTTTTTTACATTTATTAACATCAATATGGGGAGCGAAGAAGATAATTTGTTTTAAAAAAGTTTTTTCCCCAAAAAAATTTTACTGCTCCTCATAACAACTAACTGATGTTGCACATACATACATATGTACTATGTACCTACGTTAATACATATAACAAACTTACAGCATTAACAAGATATTTTTATTGAAGCGTAAATTACAATGAAATTTAATAAACGGTAAATTATGGCCATGAATTTCTTTATATGTGTTTGTGTTTTACCATCAAACTTACACAGATAGACTTAAATGGCTGTTTGTGTTTAATATAATTTTGCTTTTTTATAGCCAAGATGCATATGATTTCGCACAATATTTGATCCCTTTTAAATAAGTTGGCCAAATCATAAAAAGTAAAATTAAAATATATTACCTTTCAAAACAATGCTGTAAATATTAATTAGGCGGGTTTAAAGGAAGAACAAGTTTTTATTAGATAAAACAAAAAACTTATAAAAGGTTCACACTCTATTACACTTTGTACACGTGCATTCATATACATTTATGGTATAAATGTTAGGTTTTCAGTGTAGAAAATATTTGAGTGGCATCACAGCCTCTTTAAAGCTCTTGTCCTTTGCCATCTAGAGAGAGATAGAAATCAATAATTTAGCAAAGGCTTCAAAAGTAGCACTACTTAAGGTAATTTAGAAGGTCTACATTTGACTCCTCAGACAACATATTCTCTAAAGCGTTGAGCCAAAGATTTAAGAAGACTCGTTACTGCAAAAGTAGATTTGCGTAATTTAAAAGGATTTTGCGTTAGAAATGATAAGGAAATATCTGATATTTTTGCAAGTTATTTAAAAAACCTGCTCTTCTCAATACATATACTGATGTGCGAGACAACTTATTAAAGTACGGTTGCAGAGAAGCTATTGATAATTTATTTGTTAAAAAGCTCCTCGTTTTAAGAACCACTTTAATTCCTTTCGTCCAAATGGAAAGCTGCCTTGGTAAAATTTATTTAAAGGCCTGGAGAGGATCCTTCGTAGGTGGAGGCTTAGAGACCTATCAGTCTGCCACAAACTATGTAAACATTGTTCGAGGAATTGCTTAAAACCAAGCTGATACCACTAATGAATGACAACAACTTCACTCCGAATCAGACTAGTACATGCTTTCAAATTTTTGCACGAGGAGAATAAATAGTGCTCTGCGCTAACTTTTGGCAAATTATTGAAATTATCAATTTACGACAATTTAAACGAAATAAATCTTTGATTCGTCGGATATAAGATGCCATCCAGCATATAGTGCTAAAGATTGAAGCCCACACTCGACGAACAGATACAGCCCTATAAGGGTGGCTTCAAGCCGACCAAGTCAACTAACAACCAAGTCTTTACACTCCACCAAATCCTGAAAAAGATCCATGAAAAGCAAAGCAATAGATATCATCTTTTTATTGACTTTTAATACACATTCGATTTGCTGATAAGAGAAACATTTTATGTCTGCACTTGTGTACTTTTACCGACTAGCTCCGAACGACACAAGATCCTCAGTGGAAATAGCAAGCGACCTCTCCGAACCATTTACCACAATAAAGGGTCTTCGACAGCTTAATTTGCAACTCATTCAGCATACCGGTGGAGAAAATATTGCAAAAAGCAGAGGTTTATAAAACAGGCACAGTTAACACGAAAGGTTTTCTTTTTCCTTGAAGGACCCGCAAATATGAGTCTTATTATTAACTAGTTAACGATTTCTTTAAAGCCTAAGCAAACATAGTGACGACGGAACATTATTGACATTTAAAAAGTCAGAAATTGCAAAGAGTATATACGCATTTCTAGAAAAAAGTAACGTAACGCCAGATAGAATATTTTTTTTCTCTATGAAAAGCTTATTTTTTAATTACAGTTCAAATGACAGGAGCGCCTTTTTTTTAAAAATATTTGTATATATGTAAGTATGTCCCTAGAAGAAACTTGTGACCGAAACTAACACTAAAACATTTTTTGTCGGTGATTTGTGGCCAATATTTCTATCATTTCTGAAGGTGCGAGGAAAATGCAAAATTACACGTACACAAGGTTTCGTTAATTTTTTTAATATCGCCCTTAAGAATATGATAGAAAATAATGACCGAATAACCGGTCATCTGTGTCGGTCATATGACCGGTCAAATGACTGTCACTGTTCTGGTAGGGTATATCTATGTACATCTATGTAAAAGTTAATTCATTTTTCTATTAAAAAAATAATATTTCAAGGCGTTACCAAGGCACATTCAACCAGGTAATATTGAGAACCCAGCTGATTAAAATCAATTTGACATTTATACGAAATAAAAATTAATTTTATATGGAATTTTTAATTTTTCTGACATTCAACCGTTCAAACACAAAAAGGAAATGCAGAGGGCGAATTTTTTGAATTCGCCTTGAGTTTACCTTGTTGAATGTGCCTTGGGCGTTACGATACTTTCTGCCGAAAAATGCCCATGTAAGTTCCGGCACAGTCGAATATAAAGCTCTTACTTGCTTTATTATTAAAAAAATAAACTATTTCCCTTATTTGCTGCCAAGCTACCAGAATTTATTACGGACTTTATTGCACATGAATTAAAATGATTTACAAATATTTAAAATATCAATTACGTTATTTTGTGGTTTATTGAATTGTCAGGGACATTTAAATTTAAAAAACTTTTACATATGATCTTATGTCATTGTCAAGGCTCATTCAACCAGGTTATATTAAGAACCCAGCTGATTAAAATCAATTTGACATTTATACGAATTAAAAATTAATTTTATATGGAATTTTAAATTTTTCTGACATTCTACCGTTCAAACACAAAAAGGAAATGCAGAGGGCGAATTTTTTCAATTCGCCTTGAGTTTACCTTGTTGAATGTGCCTTGTGTCATTGTAAGGAAATTAAATTTCCTAAGAAAACTTACAAATTAAGAAGCATCAGTTTTCACACAGAAAGTTTTTAATATAAAAGTTTGTCTGTCTTATAAAATTAGCACATATACAGCCATTTAAAGTAATTAGAGAAAATAAAACTATTAAAAACCAGAAGTTTTTGTAAAAAAATCAAATTCGCAAGACAAAAGTGTTACGACTTTAAAAAGGTATTAATACTGATCTATTCGTTAAGTGCTTAAATATAAATGTACAAACGTAAGTATGTTTGTATGTTATACATATGGGGGTTTCATGTCAAGTGACCCAACTTTTAAAACCGATGTCTGTCGATTGGAAAGAAATTTGGACCAAAGTAAGTTCTTGCAGAGAGTTGCTTAGACACAATTTTTTAACACGATCGGTCAAGAACTCTCTGAGCTAGAAGGGTTCAAAATTTGACGTTTTCGGCAAATAGGTGTTTTTTCTCATACATGTAGTTTGTTACCTTTTGCTTTTAACAAAATTCGTCCCAAATACTTTCGAGAGCTTTTTCTTCAATCTTCCAGAAAAAATATTTTTAAAATTAAAAAAAAAATTTTTTTTTATTTTTTTTATTAAATAATTAAGAGATAATTTTACATAAATATGAAAAAAAATCAAAATAGAATATACGCGAAAATTGGAAAACCTCTGCCTTGAGTTACAAAACATTTATTTTTATAGATATCCCACTCGCATCCCACTAAGCGACTTATAAGCTCTTCAAAGAAAAGACCTAAGCTTTCTTTTGAGCAAAAAAAAAAAATATGGGCATATTTGGAAAAAAAAATTTTTTCTAATTATTTTATAAAAAAAAATAAAAAAAAAATTTTTTGAATTTTAAAAATATTTTTTCCTGGAAGATTGAAGAAAAATCTATCGAAAGTATTTGGGACGAATTTTGTTAAAAGCAAAAGGTAACAAACTACATGTATGAGAAAAAACACCTATTTGCCGAAAACGTCAAATTTTGAACCCCTCTAGCTCAGGGAGTTCTGGACCGATAGTGTTAAAAAATTGTGTCTAAGCTACTCTCTGCAAGAACTTACTTTGGTCCAAATTTCTTTCCAATCGAAAAAAAAAGTTGGGTCACTTGACATGAAATCCCCCATATATGTACATAGTTATGGGCAATTCAACGCAAAAGAGCAGAATCGTTCTATAATCAAACTGACAACAGATTCAAAAAGAAGCAAGAGGAAAAGAGCACCCATGCCAATTTAAAAAAAAATTACATGATTTGTTTTAAAATTGTTTACAGCTCTCAGCTTCAAATGTCTTAAGCACATTGTAGTTGAATTATAAATTCTTTATTAAAAAAAATGTTAAATAAAAGCACAGGTACTAGATGTCGCCAGGTAAACGAACCGTTTTAATAAATTTTATATTCAAAAACTAATAAAAAAATTTGCAACCTTCACGAAGTATAGTTATTGTAATGTTTAGATTTCTTGGATTAAATAACTTGAGATACAAGAAATCCAAGGTGAGATTCTTATAAGATTCTACTTTTATAGCGGAATCGCTCATTAGTACGTATGTATGTAATGATAAACTATGCTACATTGTTTGAAATGGTTTAATTGTTTTATTTTGTGTTGTTGTTATTGTTATTATGTATTGTTGTTAAACCTGTCGTAATAGTTCTACCTCATTTGGCCTACTGTTCACCACAGTCAGAACTGTAGATTTCATCTCGAAGAGCATGTGAGTTAAAATTTTTTTCTTGTTATTATTTGGTTTTATACTGACATGAAAATTATTTATTATTTCTTTCAAGTTTGGCATTCGAACTCCTCCCATTCGATGTTGCATTTCATTCTTAATAAACTTTAAGAAAAATATAGTTTTGTTTTTCTTTAAAAGTATTAAAAAGAATTAAGAACTTTGTTGTTGCTTTTATTTAACAAGTAGACCAAGTGCAAAAGTTTCCAAAATGAAAAAAGTTGTTCTGCACAAATTATTTATTTTTTTCATATACGCAATATTGAAAAATATTGCATGTAGTTGTACATCAATCACTAAGTTAAATCTTCTTTTTGTGTTGTTTTTCAGAACTTTAATTGTTATTAAAAAAGAAGAAAATATTAATTAAAATAAGAAATATAGTGTGGCCGACAACTTTGTTTCTCTTTTATTTAAAACATGTTTTGAGGAAAAGGTTGCGCTATTTGATAAAATTATTTCAGTTCTTTTGACTACATTTGAGGTCAACACTGTTGGCACTCCATAATAATGTGAAGTGTGTAAAGAAAGAATCAAAATTAAAATTGTGTATAACAGGTCTCGATCAAATGTGAATATTTCTTTGGTTTTATTTTGAAATCTTGGACCCTAAAGGGGCAAAAAAGGAAAAAAGTTTTAGTTGGTCCTTTTGTTCTTTTCGGTACTTTTTGTTAATTTTAAAACACCAAAGATGTAAACAAAATTTAAATTCAGTTTAAATAACTTTTGTCACTTTTTTAATTTTGGAAACAAAACTTTGGAAAGGAGCAGAAAGAGGATTAAAATTATAGCTGGTACCTTTCCGTACTTATTGTAACTTTCAATCTAACATATAAAAAAAACTCGAAATAAGTTTGTCAGGTCTAGAACAATATAAACACTTTTTGGCAATTTTTTAAATCTTTGACCCTAAGAGGTAGAGCGAAGGTTGAAAATTATATTTTTGTATTTTTTTTGTAACTTTTAAACTAACAAAGATAAAACCAAATTTTACAAAATTCTTAAAAAAAAGTTTATAGTTTCCACTTTTTCAAAAAAACTTGCCAACACAAAACTTTATAATAACTAATAACATATGGGTTTATTAACTACCCTTGGTGTCTGCCTAAAATTTAAAATAAATATTTAAAAGTTTTCTCTGATGCGAATTATAAGTTATTGTATTCCTCATCTATACACACATATGTACATATATTTTAAAAAAGCCCCTGAAGGATACTGATTTATTGCTTGTGAGTATTGAAAACTAAATTTTTACAAAACAAATTTTCCTAAAAAGAGTGAGAGTGAAATGAAAATCCAATTGAAGCATCAACAGTTAAAACAAATCCCTGTTTACACAACGGACGGCAGCTGATGAAAAAAGAAATCAATACAAAGGTAGTTATTGCACACATGTACATACATATGTATTCATATCTTTGGTGCCAGGATTTTCCAAATGACCAAAAGGTCAAAAACATGTGATCATCAAAACAAATATTTTTGAAAATTTTGTAATTCTAACAAATAAAATTTCTTCGAAAATATTTTCGAAATTCTTTGTTGTTTTGGTCACAAATATTAAATAATTTCTCAAGATTAAAAAATAAAATTAATAATATTTCAAACTGCTTAATGAAATTTAAAAACTTTTGTTTTTTTAATAGAAAAATATATCCACAATAATTTGGAGCTTTCGAACTACATAAAATTATTTTAAGAGTTTGATTAATTGGGTTATTTTTTGGAGTTAAATTTTTTTCTGACATGCGTGTTTGCTTGTGTATATGTGTAGGAATGCCAGTGATTTTCTATTGTAAAACTAATGACAACAAAACCAAAATTTGACATCAAAATAAATTAATTTTTGGCCAATTCATGATTAAAATTGAATTCCATAAGGACCAATACGCATCCAAATCCATCTTTATTAAGAAGTATATACAATATTATACATACTTAAATATATTAAATTTTCTGGCCAACAGCAAAAAACAACAAACCAAAATGTATTTGTTTTAAAATCTTAAGATTTAGGAATTTTAAAATAGTTTTAAAATATGTTTGTTGCTGCTGTACGAAATTGTTGTTCTTGTGGCTTTATCAAGGTATTAACAAACATTTCTAGAAAGACAAATCCTTGAGAAATATGCTCTATGATGTAAAATATTAATCAATTGCCAAATGTATTTCTCAAAGGAATTTTCAAAATATTTTTGAATTTGTTTTTTCTTGTTTTTTGCAATTTTATTAGTAGAAATATTAGAAATAAATATTTTGTTAGAAGTTTATTTGGCCTTAGGAAACAAACAACAAAATGTAATTTATTATTATAATAAAAGGTAAAAATATATGAAAACCATCTGTGTTTTATGATTTTAGTTTGTTATTGTTTATCATATTTAATGAAGTTTTGTAATATATTTCATAGAAAGATTTTATTTCATAATTCTTATAAATGAATCGCTGTAGATTGTTTGTCGTAATTTCCAATTTGAGAATAGTGAATTTCTAAACGCAAGAACCCCTTATGTCCTTTGTAAGAAACTTTGTTTTATTGTCAAAATATACCAAAAATTTTATTTAAAATCCCAGTTTTTATAATACTCTTGTGCCCGAAGCTTTAATTTGATTTGGGATTTGGTTTTAAATTTATTTATTTATTATGCAAAATTTTTTCAAATGTTTTTTTTTTTTTGAAAAATAGGAGTTGGTAGTTTTTTATTAATAGCCTTAAGATATTTTAATTTCAGCAGTCAGCTTACTTCAAAAAATATTAGAAATAAAAACGATTTTAAATTTTAAAATTTGTGGCGTATGATTAATATTAACTTGGATTGTATTATAAGAGCACGTGTACATATCTGTTGACTTTTGACAAAACCACTTATTTGAAAAAAGTGAATTTTACAGGAGAGCAAAAAAACTATTTTAACATCGCAAGTACATACGAAAATTCAATATTGGAATATAATTCAACTAACTTACTTTATAACTTGAGGTTTTAAAACTTTTTAGATAATAATCACGATGCTTCTTGCGATGTTTAAGTAGTTTTTTGCTCTCCTGTAAAATTCATTTTTTTTTTTTTTCAAATAAGTGGGTCATTCACATTTAAGTATGCATTTCCGATTATATTTTAACTTCAGAAACTTAAATAATTAATATATAATAATAAGAGATTAGTAAGGCTTTGCTTAATTAAATGAATCTTGAAATAACATTATTTTTGTTATTTTCTTGTAATAAAAAGTAAAGCATAAACAATTTTTTTTTGAACCATGAGCCATGAGCTGTACAAAAAAAAGGAAAATTGCTTTGGCTTGGTCATATTGTACGAACGAAAGAAGATGCTACAGCAAGGAAAATTTTATCTTGGCTTAAGACTTAACCACATTGTGAAATGCCATACAAGAAGAAGAAGTGCAAAATAAATAATTTTTATCGTTTAAATTAAATACTAAAATATTGGTATATCCTTTAAGAAGAAGTAGGCGTGGCAACTCCCATATAAACAAAACACATTTTATCACTCACACTTTACATTTACTCTGACGTACAGACCTTTTTTTATATAAATACTAATATTCTTTAGTATATTACACAACTTGATGAACGTGGTAAAAAGATATAGCAATTTAAAGAAAAATTTCATTAAAATAAAGCATGTCAAAGGGGTATTACGCAGACGTTGTGACGCCCAAAAATAATGTTCTGAGACCCACCATCAGGTTTCCCCTCGACTCAGAATTAGTCGTTTGTATTTGCCAAATTATTTTAACGTAGAATCACATGATAGCACTTATAACTGCTCATTTATTTCACAGTCACCTGATTTTGCAGTTTTTGTCGCATTAGGAAACCCATAATGTTTGGAAGTGAAGTTTTTGCTGGGTATAAATGTTCTTTATTGTCGCTATCGAATAACAGAAACCAAGTTAATAAGAATTCGTTCGTAGTAAGATTAACTTTTTTAGTTCTAAATGTTAAATTTTCTGATCCAAGTAGTTTCTCTATCTTTAGCAAAGTGGTCACACCTGTCACAATGGATTTGCCAAATAAGTAAAAATTTTTTAATAAGCAAATAGGAAGATAAAAATATTAGAAATTTTAAATAAATGTATATTTGTTTTCGCTTCTCAAACCTTAATAATAAAATTTTTTTGATAAACGAAATTTTAATTACCCAATAAATTAAAGAAAAAAGTGTTTAAAGTAATTAAAGTTACTTTTTTAATAGATGCTTATGTAACGCTTTCTGTAGACGTAATTAATTTTCTTCTTAAATATTTGAAATTGTTTTCTTTGTTCTCTACAAATGATTTAGTTCTTATAATGAACACTTACATTAATGTACGATTATTTAGTGAAAATGTGAGAAAAAAGGGTAAAACATTCTAAACATTTACGAAAAAAGAGAGATCTTAGCAGTAAAAGTAGTTATAACGTTAACTTTTAAAATTTTAATGAGTTCTTCTGCATCAGTTTCCACATTTTAAAATACAAATAAATAAAATGTTTTTCCTTTAATTTAATATAAGAAGGATGCTTTTGAATTCTTAGACTTACACTATAATTAGAATAAGCTATAGGTAGAAGGTTTTGTACTGCACTATTTACTAGAAAAAGTTCAAATGACTAAATGATGAAACAGAACACGACCGCAACTTCAAGCAAAAACGATTTTTAAAGAAAACAGGCCTATAATTAAAACGTCAGCTGTAATTTCACGAACTCACATTTAACATTTCCAATTTTTATGTCTTAAGTCTTCCTTTATAAAAACGTTTTTGAACATTGGCGACTGCAAACTGTCATGCTGTTGTACTTCTTCATCTAATTTTCAACAATATTAGTAAATTAATTCATAAACTTTCATTTTTAAAGGTTTTTTTTTGATTTTCATTTTTTTCTTAGTTTTTTTCTCCAAAATATACGGTTTTACTTACAAAATGTATAAAACCTAATCAAAGTGTGGCAGTATTGTTAGGAGAATTTTTTTTAAAGAAAAATCCCTGTCAGCATAAAGTAGATTATGTTTTATAACTGCATTCCGGAGCGTGATTTTACGTCAAATTTTATGGGAAAAATTGTCATGCCCGAGTTATTTTCCATCATTAAGGAAAATTTAAAAGCATAATATTTTCTATTTTTGTTTTCTTTCCAACCTGTGTATATTGTTTTTATACTAAGGCTAATTAGTTACAGTCTTAGACCCATTTTAAAATACATCGATCGACTAGGAATTACATTCTAAGGCAAATAAAACATTACAACGCATCAGTCCGTCCAGCTAGGCTTCCATATGTTTTTGAAATCAAAAGACAGGTAGCAATTCTTAGAGATATATTAATGAGAATTTGTGTAGATAGGTTTTCGGTATACAAACCAGGCGTATTAAAGCTGGTTATAATCGGCACAATTTTTCACATAGCTCACAAATGTCCTTCCGGAAAAAGAATTTAGTGCTATGACTGCCACAATTTTTTCCCTAACTTTCGGGATATGTTTAAAGCGTAATGCCAACAACTGTCATAGATAAGGTATGGTTAATCAAAGGAAACCCTAAGAAAAGGCCCCAAGTCACGAAGTCTACATAGCTAAGACAGTGGTCGGCTTGTTGTACGCTTCTAGCAAATAAAAGAAATTTTGGGAAAGAAGTTCACAAAAACTCGGCGATGCAGCAAAATTTTCTTAACACTTCTATTTTATGTGCAAACTATTCTCAGGTTCAAAGAAAATGTTGCATGCATTCGATGTCCAACGTTGGCCTTCCATCACAGTTCTCCGCAACCCCCCTTTTCCGATGGAGGTGTTATTATAAGTGTGATCTGTCAGCACACTTTTGCTTAGCTCAGGCTTTCCCAGTTCTAGTTCTATCCTCGTCCAGGTTACTCCAGAGGATTCTTGTCACGCTGCCAATTTCCGTCAACTTTTTCAACTTGACCTTTGTCGCCTTGGGTTTTTCAAGTCAAGTACTTGCTCATTTGCTCCGTTTGCTTGCTCAATGCTAACCTGGCCATATTCCTAGTAATCGGATATCCTCCTCTTGCAATGCAACACCGTTCAAGATTTAGAGTTTCCGGACGTAATTGCTTTTATCTGCGCTTAGCTATCTGCACAGATTTTAATTTGCATTAGACCCACACGGGTCCTGAGCCAGAAAAGGCATTCCGAGGATGCCAAGTCTGACTCTTCCCTTTGCACAAAAGTCATCCGCAGCAATAAATTAATTTGGCAATCTACCCCAGAGTTTCGTTCAAGAAAGACTGCCGATTTGTTACCAGTGCTTGTAGCATACGCGGCTTTCAATAGGCTAGACACTCAAAATTAAGGCCCTCGTCAAAGAAATCTTAATTTCCTCACTTATTCTGAGGTATCATTCACTTTGACTTCTTTTAGGATTTCAATGTTACGCTCCTTGTCCCTAGGGTAATTGTTTTTCTCGGGTACCGTAATTGTATCATCCATGGAACGTGGCTCATAATTGTAAAGTATTTTCGTTTCCGTGGTGAAAAAACAGATTTCAGTCTGCTAGGCTGAGCCCAGCTAGGCGCAACACTAAAAGCATTCTTCATCCTTCCAAAAAGCTCCTGGATCCTTTGGACTGTGTCTTGTCGTTACCTACAGAAGGGGCGCAGGAATAGCACCTTGTGGAGCTCCAATAGTAACACCGTACTATCCGAAAATCACCCTTTTATTATTTTCTTCACATTAGTGATAAGGATATATCTAAGTTTGTAATTCCGTTTTTAATTTCTTAAATATCCATCGGCAACCCCATAAAGCTTATATTTTCTTGGTCCTTGGACCTTGCCTATCTGTCCGTGTTATGGTTCAAATAAACTTTTTGAACCCTTTCGATGTCGCATAAACCCGTAGGCAGTATCAAACTATCAGAAATTTCCGCGAGCAAATTGGTGGTATATTCCAAAAAAACCGCTCAATATCTGACCGAGATATAAGCGAAAGCCAGCGACTACCTCTGTTTATTTTTCCAAAATTTTTACATTAAAAACCTCTACAGCTGTCGTAGAGTTGCCCGTACAGGGATGCAATTAAAGACCAACTTTCATTAGTTTTTCTTTAAAAACATTTTTGTGAAATATGCCTTCACTTTATCTCCGCCCGCTAACAGGGTTACCATATACAGCTTTATTTTTTTTAATTTAAATCGCTCACACAGTTCTCAGGCTGCTCCTTCAAAGGTCAAATGTTAGAACGACCCAATTAATTTTTTCTCCCAAACATTTTTGTGAAACATACTTACATACTTACAGGGTTGCCATTTAAATTAGAAAAAGTAAGGGTAGAAACACCTACAACTTCCGGAAATTGCCCGTAGAGGAATATAATGTATTAAAGACTTCCATTAGTTTTCCCCCCCTATTAGTTTCCGCTCTCAAAAAAATTTCCTATCTCCATCGCCTAAAGGGCCTCTCATACAAAGTTTTGGAAATTGTAATAAATCCCACCCCACAGCTTCCAGGGTGCTTGTGGATAGGTCAAATGTAGGACTGGCGATAACTAATTTTTATTTACAAAAATTTTTCTAAAATATACTTTTATCACCACCCTCTAAGGGTACTACCATACGAAATAAGAAAAAGTTGCGGTAAAAACCCCTATACGTTGTGAAGGGTATAGGCATAGCCTTAGAGTTTGCGGTGCTCCCCCTGCCAAGTTTTATTATAAATATCACCCTAGAGTTCAGCCCTTCGTAAAAGCTTTTGCGAGGGGTTGGCAAGCATTTGAGTTCCCCAATCAAAAGAATATTCGCATCTGCCTTTCAACAACTATCTACAGGTTGTAGGGTGCAAAAGAGAAACTTTCGTGATGCATTTCTCAAATTTAATTGTAAATAACAAAATGTTGAAATTAAAATTTATCAAATACCAAGCCAACAACATGCAACACAACAATGTCTAGATTCTATAGCAGCTACTCTAACTGGCAAACATACACGGCCAGTAAGTAGCAGCGGAATACAACACCATCGAAGACTATATAAAGAATTACAACGGGGTGATTGTAATGAGGACTAAGAAAATACAAATTATACCGTGAAATTAAAGAAGTGTTAGAGTGAAAATTAAAAATGCCAGAAATTCTTTGAAGTGTTATAAGGTATGTTGTACCCATTTTCCATTATACTCAACTCGTTTATCTTAGAATTTCAAATGGTAATGAAACTAATTTAGAAGAATCACACTTTTCTACACTAAAAACAAAATTAAATGACGAGAAAAAGTGAGAAATGTGTTCACCCTCCTCTTACTGCCCTGTCTAATTTTTTTATTATCATTTTATCACTTATTGTTACTCCTGCTTCGATATAGAACAACAAATATAAATTGCACTTTGCTGGGCATACTTAGATGCCAGACCTTAAAATGGGGGTAGTTACATACGAAAGGCATAACAGATGACACCCCACTTTAAGTGGCAACAATATAAACTGTATCTCTTCTATTTAGTGCAATTGTGTATGTGTGTATGCAGAATTACATTTTTATTGTTGTTTATCTAAATTAAAAAAATACACAAACAATAAAAAAGGATACACATATACAATAGTAAAGAGAAGCTGGCTCTAAATAATTCGAGAATTCGAAACTTTTTGTTTTATGCATAGAAAATGAACTCAATATATTGTTTGGGTTTAATTTCTACACAAATACTTTTGTACATTCATGCTGTTTTATGAACAACCATACAAATCGCATTTTATTACAGTTGATTGTACCAGGTTGATTTTATATCCTGACTCTGGGGATTTTCAGCAACAACAAAAAAAGGAGAAATATTTATTACTAATGAAAAAAATAACAAAGTGACAAAGAAACATTACTACTGCAAGTTAATGTGCGTACGTTTGCATTATGTTGTAGACGTAGTTACACAAATCTTATATATAAAAGAACAATTTTTTTTTTGTTAGTGACACCGCTTATAACTCGAAAACGGCTGGACCGATTTAAATGAAACTTGAAAAAAAGACATACCCGATATCTGGGAATGCGTTTTAGGCTTATTATTTTTTGAAAATTCCGACTGGGCGTGGCACCTCCCATACAAACTGAACAGTTTTTTTCACATACCTCAATACCTATTATAGCTGAAGTCTCCAAATTTGGTATAGGGAAGTTATTTACTGATGTGCATAATTGAGTTGATTATGGGCGGAAACAAATAAATGGGCGTGGCACCTCCCATATAACAAAAATAGTTTTTTGTATATTTCACAATAACTGTAATAGCTGAAGTCTCCAAACTTCGTACGGATGTTTATAGTACTAACATGCATAATTAAGCTTTGTATGGGCGGGAAAAAATAAATAGGCGTGGCACCTCCCATACAAAGAAAATAGTTTTTTGTATATATCTCAATAACTGTAATAGCTAAAGTCTCCAAACTTCGTACGGATGTTTATAGTACTAACATGCATAATTAAGCTTTGTATGGGCGGGAAAAAATAAATAGGCGTGGCACCTCCCATACAACGAAAATAGTTTTTTGTATATATCTCAATAACTGTAATAGCTGAAGTCTCCAAACTTCCTACGGATGTTGATAGTACTAACATGCATAATTGAGCTTTGTATGGGCGGGAAAAAATAAATAGGCGTGGCACCTCCCATACAACGAAAATAGTTTTTTGTATATATCTCAATAACTGTAATAGCTGAAGTCTCCAAACTTCGTACTGATGTTTATAGTACTAACATGCATAATTAAGCTTTGTATGGGCTGGAAGAAATAAATGGGCGTGGCACCTCCCATACAAGGAAAATAGTTTTTTGTATATATCTCAATAACTGTAATAGCTGAAGTCTCCAAACTTCGTACGGATGTTTATAGTGCTAATATGCATAATTAGGCTTTGTATGGGCTGGAAGAAATAAATGGGCGTGGCACCTCCCATACAAGGAAAATAGTTTTTTGTATATATCTCAGTAACTGTAAAAAAACTTCAAAAAACGTGTTCATATTTTTCTTAAACCAGTTGAACACAATTTTAATTATTAGTTTAAAAGTAACAGAAACAACTTAAAAATTACCAATAAAATGTTAATCCCTTTTTTACCCTTTAGGATCAAAATTGTCAACATTTTATATTCATATTTTTTCGAGACCTGTCGAACACAATTTTAAAATCTAATTTGAGCCCCTTTTTATATTTTTCGGTTCCGAAGGTATAAAAGTGGATATAAGCCGTTTCAAAATATGGTTTTTTATCCTGTCTCGCCTCTGGTGGTCTAATATTTCAAAAAAAGTCCTAAAAAGGCATTCATAACTTTGAAACCTGTCGAGCGTAAATTAAATTATAATTCTATCTTTTTTTAGTTCAGAAGCTACAAAATTAACCAATACATAGTTCAAGCCTTGCCCTAAGCATTAAGGCTACGCAATGATGAATCTGTCTGTCAGATAGTCATTAACGCAATTTTTTTCTATACATTGTTTTTTAATCACAACAAACATTTAAAAAAATAAAAAAAATATTTACAAGTGGCGGATGATAAAATATAATAAAATAATGAAGCCATTATTAACTGAACTGTTTGTGAAATTTTTCTTGGTAATAGCTTCCCATCATAAAAGATGCGATAGGCTCAGTTTTTCTATTCACGCTTTATCAGCAATTTTCAGTTATTATCAAAGAAACAAACAGAACATGTTTATATGTTATTGACACGCTATTAAGGATAATATTTTGTGAATTATGTTTGTTTAGGTAAAAATTCGTTTGCTGATTATATATATTGCTAGGCAATAGTGTTCGGAGATACTCGATGCCTGGATGTATTCAATAAAATGGCAAAAACAAGGCTTGCCGCATGCACACATTATTATTTGGTTAGTCGAGAAGTTCGACCAGACCAAAAAGATGATATTAAAAGTGCCAAGATCCCTGATCCTGAAACAGATCCAGAACTACATGATGTTGTTATTACATATATGATTCATGAACCGTGTGGCACCATCAACCCCCGATCTCCGTGCATGGTCGACGGCAAGTGTTCCAAACATTATCCACGATAATTGACGGCGGAAACTATCACTGGCAATGACGGTTATCCACTGTATCGGCGTTGATCGCCCAATGACAACGATCAAACTATTACAAAGAAAGTAAAAGGAAACGGTTTTGTGATTGACAACAGTTGGACTGCGCTATATTTGCCACTTCTTTCCAAATCATTTAAGACAGTTTGCAATGTTGAATATTCTAATTCAGTGAAGTCGATCAAGTACATCTGCAAACGTGTCACGAAAGGCAGCGATTTGGTTGTTTTTAGCATCCAAACCTCCAATGGCAACGATGAAATTACGCGTTATCAAGTTAGGCGGTTTGGCGAATGTCATCACACTGCTGCATATTTGGCAGTGCATCTGGAAAATGGCCAACGAGTATATTTCACTGCGACAAATGTTGTTCAACGTGCTGAAATACCTCCGGTGACAACATTGACAAGTTTCTTTGCTGTTTGTCAAAGCGATCCGTTTGCACAAACTTTACTTTACTCGGAGATGCCACGGTATTACACTTGGAACGCTTCTTCAAAAAATTTTAACGTATTGGTCGTATTTATTCAGTTCATCCGAAGAATGATGAATGGTTTTATTTGCGGTTGTTGCTGGTGAATGTTCGTGGTCCAACATCATTTGCAGCACTACGAACTGTTAATGGTATAGTCTGTCCAACATTTCGTGCTGCATGTAAAGAACTCAATTTGTTTAAAAACGATACTCATTGGGATACGACAGTCGCTGAGGCATAAAAGAACATTAATGACATGCTTCCCGTCAAGTCCAAGTCACCTGTGGAACAAATACAAGGACAATGTGTCATTTTACATCGTGTCAGCACGAGATATGCAATTCTTGAAGTCAATGCGAAGATTTTAAGAACCTAAATTTTGGTCTGGTACTGACTGGGCTAATATCAATTACATAATTTTAGGATTTGAATACATATTGTTAGTTCGCATTAGCGAACATTCAATAATAATAATATGGAGAAAAAAAAGATACATAACCGGGCATTGCTCTTAATTGAAGACATGTGTTACCTTATTTTCCTCCAACAGAAGGAAGTCTATGATATTATATTGAAGGCAATTGATGCCCCCGGTGAAACTGGGAAGACATTCGTCGTGTCATTGATTTTAGCCACTGTTCGTGCGAGAAAAGCGGCCACATTGTAAGAAGGATGCCGCACAGTTCACTTAGCGTTGAAATTGCCGTTAAACTTTCAAAATATAGAGCAACCGACATGTAACATTGCGAAAAAATCCGCCATGTCCAAAGCTTTAGTAGCGTGTAAAATCATTATCTGGGACGAATGTAGAATGGCACACAAACGCGCAATAAAAGCTCTTAAAAGAACACTAAGCGATCTGCCCAGTGACTCAATATGTTTTGGAGGGGCAATGATTTTACTGTCTGGTGATTTCCGCCATACACTGCCAGTCATTCCAAGATCGACGGCTGCTGATCAAATGAATGCTTGCGTTAAATCCTCAAGTCAGTGGCGTTTTGCAAAGATACTGCAGTTGACAGAAAACATGAGAGTTACTTTGCTCAACGATTTATGAGCTCAAGATTTCTCTAACTAATTGTTGACTATCGGTAATGGCCGTATTCCCGTGGACAAGTCAAACGAATTGATTTCGTTTCCTCAAAATTTTTGTAATTTTGTATCGTCAAAAGAACAGCTCATCCAGAAAGTATTCCCCAACATAATTGGAAAAATTATGACTGATTGAGTGAACAGGCAATTTAAGCAGCTTAAAATATAGATGTTGATGATTTAAACTATGTATATAGTTCAGAATCAAATCGTTGGTACTCTGCATTCTTTTAAATTTATTGATTGTGTGACAAACGAAGATAAAGCCACCAACTATCCAACTGAAGTTTTAAACTCTTTGGATGTGCCTGGCTTACCACCGCACAACTTACAACTGAAGGTTGGCTCGGTAGTTATCATCCTTCGAAATTTAAACCAACCAAAACTTTGCAATGGAACGCGCTCGGTAATAACAAAACTAATAGTCCATGTCATTCACGCAATTATACTTAGAGGAAAATTCAAAGGTAAAGAAGTTTTTATACTGAGAGTTCCGATTATACCAACCGATATTTCTTTTGAGTTTAAGCTAATTCAATTTTCTATTTCGTCTTGCATTCGCAATGACGATTAACAAATCACAAGGACAATCCTTGAGTATTTGTGGTCTTAATTTAGAAAATACATGTTTTTCTCATGGCCAAATATACGTTGCATGTTCACGTGTGAGCAAACCATCTGCTTTATTTGTACTTGCGCCTAATAACAAAACGAAAAGTTTCTTATATTACAAGGTACTGCACTGAAGGGAATTAACCTAAACATAACCCATGCACGAAAATACATAGCTTCCTTAACAGCTTTTACCAGAAACGCTTTATTTTTGTAATCTTTTTGAATTTTTGTTTTCTTTATAAATATATTTCAATGAACTATTTGACTACATAAACTTTGAACTCTTTTTAAAAAATCCATATATTCAATAATTGGTAGGTGGTACGAAGTTCACCGGGTCAGCTAGTAATAGAATAAAAACACAGCAAAAACAACAAACACAACAGCAGTAACAATAATTTTACTGCTGTTGTTGTATGAATGTAATGGCCTGAAAATACCGATGAAGCGCAGAGATTTTAAAAGTTATTATTACCTAATTGTCTGGCCTTTAAAAGTCAAACTTTCAAATGTACTGTGAGAAAAGAATTTTTGAAAAAGTTTGTTACAATAAAAGCTAAGATTCACATTTTTAATTATTTATAATATAAACACTAAATTAGACTCCAATTACTTGTTCGGAAATATTACCAATGAAGCATATGACCCCTTTACTGGAAAAAAATTGTTGGATAAAGTGATAACCAATTAACACAAGTGGGAGTGTATTGAATAGTATTTGCCGTGGAAGCTTAATGTTTAAGGAAAAAGAAATGAAGACTAATCCCTTCTTTGCATGCAGAAAAATGCTAGCTCGAACTGGTCTTATGCCAAATCTTACGTATTTGGTCTACATTTAAGCGGCAATGATACATACTTGTATGGAGTGTTACCCCTACGGCATACACAGTAGTGTCGTTGGGACAATTCACTCAGGTGCTTTATGGTCATAAAGAAATTATTGGGAGCGCAAAATGTAGCAGCGGATACATGATCCCAAAACTAAGCTCAAATGGGACGACGACTATGACCTTAGTGACATACGTCTGAATGGTAGGCCTTCGCATTGACTACAGGAACCACAACTTATTTATGTATGGGTCAAAAGTTGAGTGGTAGGTGTGCGATTGCGGTCCACTGACGAGAAATGTGTAGCATTAGGTCCTACAAAATTCGTAATGACTGCAGTGTTTTCAGGAAACGGAATGACCCTCATCACTATGTGAAGGGTATAAAAAATTAAAGCTTAATATTTTACAGACATTGTTAAAAAGCTGCTTCATGGCCTGTCCCACTTTCTTTAAATTTCGGCCAAAAACGCTTTTTTAAAACATGTGTTTTTTAAAAGAGTAAAAAAAGAGCTTAAAATAACCAATTTACTTATCAATATTCCAACACATCTTTTACTTGACATAATTAATTAAGACCTTACCTTTGATCAATTAAATTTTTAGGGGCCCTATCCTTACCGTATATCCTTTAAGTAGAAACTAGCACAACGATAACAAAATGATAACCTAATTATATTTTGTACAATCATTAGCTATAACATGGCTTATGATCTGTCGAAATTTATTTTTTTTCGAGCAATGATACTGAATCATACTGAAAAATTTCCTTTTTAAAAAAAATGTAAATGATAAAATTTCCTTATTTAGCTGGGCCCACATACTTTTATTTATGTATAAAACAATAATCACATACTTATGTATGTATCTGCTTTTGCTCCCAACACAGTTTTAACTTCATCGTGGGCAGCTGTGTATATCTGCGTCAAACAAATAAAAAAACTTATCACTAACAGATCATCCAAATTATCATGATAAACTTTTTGGCAAAATTTCTTTAAGTGTTGCTTTAAAATCTCTAAAAAGAGTTTTACTGCACCAGACTTCTCTAAAACATTCTAACAATCTGCATTAAAAACCAACCCCAATCTATCGTCATTTCTAACAAATCTTACTTTATTATTGATATCCTTCGTACTGTCTATCTTAGGTGTGGGGTATTTTGTGTCCTTTAGTGTGCGTGTCTGTATATATGTATGTAAGAAATTTCAGTTGATTTTCGATGCGAAAGTGTATCTTGTTGTTGGTATTGCTGGGGTTATTCAACTCTTAATTCCTTAACTTTCACAAGGGTTGTTTTTGTAGCTTATCGTCTCATACTGCTGACAGAGAATAAAGTTTTGAAACTTTTCGTAAATTTCAGGTCATATTTTATTGCATTAATATGTTAAAATATTTTCATAGAAATTGTTGCTTTGCCCTTTCGTTTTTCGCTTGCTTACTTAAATATTTTCTACTGCAAATAATACACTCACACTTTAAACAAGTCATTTGATAATTCTTTTGAATTTTGTTTTCTTTTTTTGTTATTTAAGGCATTTGAATTTGTTGCCGACAAAATTCTCCAGTGAGTTGACAACACAATGTTCAAAGGCTTTAGTATTTTATGTTATAAATTTCTATAACTTTTTTCTGTTATTGTTCTTGTTATTGCTTTGCTTTAAATGTATTTGCTGCTCACCTCATTTGCCACCTTTAAAATGTTGAGTCCATTAAAATACCACAATGACAATTTACCAACTTGAAATCAGGGCATTGACCAGCATAAGCATAAGAAGACTGTTTTTAGTTTTTCAATTCATACATATTTTTAGTGCAAAAGTTATAAATTATTGTCACAATAGGATAATGGACATTGAAGTCATTTAAATAATTTTATTTATACGTTAAGAAAGATATGGATTTGAAAACAGAAAGCGTTTTAGTTAAAAATTTACTGTCTATAAATATAATAATATAATATAAATATCAGTTAATAAAAAAAGGGATTGGAAATATTTTTACTAGAAAATAGAGTAAAAAGGCTTTCAAGTCGCCATAAAGGGTGTTGGTTGACTCCTTCATTGGCCCAAAAGAGATCAAGACCAGTTAAAGCAGCAAAGGTTTTAAAATTGAAGCTGCAATAAATGCTGGAAGAAAACAGGAGATCTCTGGAAACCACACTGCCAGTAACTGAGATTGCCCTATTATTGACTTAGCCTAGCGTGCATCTAACCAAAAAAATTTTCTGCAAAAATAGGCAAAAATGCCTTTTAAAAATTTTTCTCCATTAACGCCAGCAACTGCTAGAGAAGTTTCCTATGCCGTATTGCTAAAGTCTAACTGTGTAGCTGACAACATTCCATTCAAACCATTTAATCTCAACTGTTATTTTGGTTAAAATGAAAAGCAAAAAAGGACGCAAGACAATAGTTATTACTTTTCAAAAAAATTTTATATATACTTTCTTAAAAAATAGCAGAGGTTTATCGTCATATTGTTTAAAAATCCATTAAGCAGTATAAAGAAGATTTGAACATTGAAAGTCGGCAAAGGAAGCCGGGCCACTCTTCTGAATAGCATCTATCTTAAAAGCAGCTCGTAAATTCAAATATTGTGATTTTTTTATACGCAGGACCAAAGCCAATGAAGTCGTACTCGTATAAAGTTCAGAAAGTTCTAGGTCGCAGTGCGGTAAAGAACTAAGAGGCAAACCTCAGGTAAAATTGTACAAAAAAACACACCTGTTGCAAGATTAATGCTGAAACTTTTGTACTTTGCACCCTTCACTTATGTATTTTCACTAATTTGAGAAATCAAATTCGATTCAAGATGTACAATAAATATTTTTTTTACCAATTAAAGTAAATTGTTTTTTTAATTGTAAAACGCTATGGAGAAATTTAAAATTATGTTCAAGTGCAACTAGCTCACCAAAAAAAAAAAAAACTTTTAATAGTTTAAGTTATAAGTTAAATCGTTTTTTGTTATTACTTGATATCTGTTCTCATTTTTTCTGTTTAATATTGAATGGTCTAAGTTGTATTTAAAATAGAACAAATACACCAAACTAAACTTAAACTTGACTGTTAATTTCTATAACCGACCGATACTTTATGATCAAGGAAGGAAACCTTTTAACTTTTCCTTAACCAGTCAGGGCTGGCATACCCCAAGGTAGAATTCTGGGACCAATTTTGAACGTGCTTTACACAGCAGGTATTTTAACCAATAATTATAAAAATTCGTCGGTATTTTTTGATGATATTGCTATCTCATTTCTCATGAAGATCTTAAAGAGGTATTAAACCAAATACATTATCATATTTTGTCAGAAAAGATATGGGCAAAGTTGTGGGGAATACAAAAATGAATAAAAATGCAACCACATAATTATTTTCCTATTGCAGAGAATCATGTTTTGTAAACATTATAAATAACTAAATGGTGGCTTTATGCTTTAAGGTGAAATACTTTCGCATTTCCCTGGAAGCATGAAAGTCCAAAGCAGTCCAAATTCATTGCTTTATTGGCAAAAACTCTGTGTTTAGTAGCTCTGCAGTTCGATTTTGAAACCAAATTGGATGCTTTGGTTCGCCATAATAGGGCACTCTGTTAGTCTTCAACATAGAAAAAGTACAACGTCATCAGAAAAAAAAATCCTACGAGCGATAGCTGGTGCTTTTTGCTGTATTAAAAAACAGCAACATCCATAAGGAACTATTAGTTCCACCAATTAAATGCAAAATCTTAAACTATGAAGACGAGTGTTAAAGTAAGCTGGAAACACATCAAAATCCCTTTGTTCAAAATGTTTTAAAACATAAACGTCATACTAGCCAAAAGAAAGGTGATTCTGTTTCCCTGAGATAAAACTATCCGAATTGGTCTATAATTTCATTTTGAAGGTTGGATCATCAAATAGTAAAAACAAATTAATGCGTCTCTTATGTGGTTAAATCGGGAGAAAGATTTATGTATAAGGTTTTTTAGCTGCTGTGAGTAATAACTGATCGAACATAAGTAAATATTTGTTAATAGCAAAATATTTAAAGTAGCAAAAGTCAATGGAGCTTATTACGATAAGTATTTTATTGGGTCCTGGGTAAGAAATATAATTAAAGTATCTTTAGAAATACAACCTGAACTATTAATAAAATTCTCACAGGGATTAACCTCGATCAATCGGCTCAGAAGGGGATTCCAAGTCGATCAATATAGTTACGAGTGGGTGTCAGACTTTTATTTTTGGCGTTAAAAATATTACCGAAACCCCTTAATACTCTGGTGTAAGTTTTAAAACATCCCTAGATTTACACAGAACAAATATGAATCGCCATCAAAACTTTTAACTTAAATGCAAACTAATATACTTTATAGTCTTAAACTATAAAAACCTAAATTTATTAACGAATTTATTTATAATGCAAATTCAACTAATGACCATTATTTTCTCATTTAAAACACATTTTATTTTTGCATGGAGTCCCAAAACTTGTGTAAATGTATAATCAAAGTGTTTAACCTGTAAAAGCATTTCAAAAATGCCACCTTTTGTTCAGAACATTCTAATGAAAGGAGTGATGATCATAAATTTTATACTCCACATTGTATGTATGAAAATGTGAATTATTTTAAATGAGTGTATGTATGTGTGCATTTGAAAGAATATTTGTGTGACCGTTTTTACGTCCAAGCAAAGGTAAAATATCCTGTGCATGTGGGTAAGTGTAAATATAATCCAATAATGGATAAAACAAAAAGACATTAAAGTGTGAATTGTAGTGATGACAACATTTCATTTCAGTTCATGTTATTGTTGTTGTTGTCCCTGCTCTTGTATTTTTATTTTTTTTTTGTCTTTATCTTGTTTATACTTTTTGTGATTTGGGTGCAATTGAAGAATGCAAATGTGATATATGCCTCCAAATAAAGGTTGCCGAAGGCTTTTAAATACACATAAAAGCCAAATGTGTGAATACAAGAGCAAAATTACTAAAACGAAAAAGAAAAAGTAAAAATCTGTATCAATACTCCTAATGGTCTGTAGCAAAAAGTTTAGACTCTAAAGACTCTGTGCAAAAACCGCACAAAATACGTTAAATTACACCGAAACAAAAAAGACATCTAAACGAGAACAAAGGCAGCTGAACCGTTGGACGGACTTAGTTTTTAAGTAAAGAAATTCGAACAAATGTAGAGATGTGATAGAGTTAAAGGATAAATAACAATAAGAGCTTAACAAATACAAATGTTGCATGCAACACAACAACAGCAACTACATTAAAAACCCCGAAAATGTCAGTGTTTTATCGCCTTGCCACACTGAAATGTATAACATTCATTCCGCAGGCATTTCTGTATAACGATAGAAGGAGCAGTAGCAAGGAAAACAATAAATAAAATAGCAACAACAAACGAACTTTAGTAAAATTACAATATGCAAAATGATATTTAATGATGACAAAAAAAATCCGCCAAATTCGCTACAACAAGTGATGTTGGGTAGAGAAGTATTAACTTATTTAATACCATAAAAAGGGGTAGAAGAAAGCAATTCTTTTGCTCTGCCAATTACATGGAAAGCAAAGCTGTTCTGCTAAAACCAAATGTCGGCCACGTGGATCCCTTTTAAATGAGTGTGTTTGTATAATAACTATTTATGGCGCTTAGAAGGGCATGGGGCCTTCGACTAAAGGTATCTGACAATTACTTCAGCACCCTTATTTAAGCTTTGATCACTTTCACCCAAACCCAAGTTTTATTTGGTGAGTGCAAGGTATTTTCCCAGATAAATCTTTTGACTCTTATGTGTTGGTTGGAGTGCTCCCTAGCTATAAACTGAAATTCCCTCAAATCATACACAGAGCTCCTTGTAACTTCAAAAAGTTGAACACCTAAGAAGTAAAGATACGCATCAAAAATTTAGGCCTTTTTGCAACCAAAGCCAGAAATAAAAACTAAGCTGAACCAAATTAAAACAATAAAACTTTGCATCGAACTTTTGGTTAGTCACACCCCACCTTATAGCTATGGTAACATTTGCGTACTTCACTCACGCCGGGCTAATCAGGGTTATATGTTCATTGAATTAGAAGTGAGGTGCACCGAAATATTATATCTAGTGGAATAGAACTAGCTTTAAAGACAGTCAGTGTGTGGAACATTGGAAAAGACTTATCAATCAACTTTTCAAAACAGGAAGTGTTTGCTACTTACGTGCGTATAATAATATTCCCCCTTTTAGCCCTCCGGTACCGAATACTTAATTATCTTGGAAGATCAACATTAACGCAAATGAGACAAAGGCACAGATGTCGATAAACTTGTGCAAACGTACTATTGGTAGAACCCTGAGTCTTGGTAATAGTCACGCAAGCATTATTAGGACTGTGGCTGTTGTCCTTAATTTGATTGACTACTACACACCCGAATTTTTAATCTGAGTGTGTTTCTGCTTTGATATTTCAGACGAAGAAGCAGATGAAATCGCCTCCATGGTACTTTTGGAACTTGAATTTTATATGGGCAGGTGTTGGAGTTGGCATATTCATTAAATGCCTATTACTGCCGACTGTATTTTCGACGATTTATAGAGCAGCTATCTGGTCTTCATTACGACTGACTTGTCTGCAAATCCTTGAACTGGAACGCGATGTGTTCTAACACCACTTTTATATAGATGCAGGGACACGGGGCCAATAGGTGCAACTGTGTTGCTAATAAACTTGACTACTTTTTCAAAAGTGTTCTCACTGAGACCAATTGGTATAACAACAACTTCCAAATATTATTCAGGAACAATCCTGCTGTGGGTTATGTTTGTTTATTTAATGAAGCTCTTCCACCAAATCGTCAGTAGACTTCAACCAAATTTTATAAAAAACCTCAAACATATTTTCTGCCTTTATGTAATAACCTCAATAACTTATTGAGAATTAATACAAACAAACCAAAACATTTAGGAGCCTTTTCAAAAAAACTCAACAAAGCATTGCCCGTTCGTAACTGTTTTGATGTTTTTACATACTAAATATATTATAAGGGCTACCGAAAACAAAACATTTTTTGTTTAACAACAATTTTCAAATATTATTCAGGATTTGATCCCGATTTTCTTTGCTTATTTATAATGTTTGTTGTAGGTTAAGCTTGTATATATGCACTTCATTGGTTCTTACATCCAGTCTTCAGTAGATTTCAACCAAACTCTTAAAAAACCTCATGAATATTTTCTGCCTTTATATGATAACCTCAATAAGCTTATTGAGAATTATTACAAATAAACCAAAACATTCAAGATCGTTTTCAAAAAACTCAAAAAAACAACTGTTTTGAAAATCAAAAACCTATCTAAGCCACACTTCTCTGTCTTTTTCTCTTTATCACAAAGAAGCCAAGATGTTGGACACAAGTGTGCTGTACCTTACGCTTTATTTCTGCCTGTTTTACCTAAGCTATATTATCACTTTCAAAACTTTCTAATTAAATCAGTTTTTTAAGCAAAATTTGGTTTATGGGTCTAAGGCCCATTATTTTATTTGTCTGAGAAGCAATGCTAAATACTTTTTGGGTATTAGAAGAATGCTCAAAGCTAAAGTGTCCTATATGCTAAAAGGAAGCTCACCTTTCCTTTAAAATTTTACGTAAGATTAATTTATTTAAAGTTGTCATAATTGTTGTCCATTTGCTGCCACTGGCTACCTAAACTTTTAAAAAAGGAATCAGCTTCTTTCGTACTATAAACAAATTTTCGGTTTAACTTAAATAGAGGTTATAATAACCAAAAATTTTAAAAGTTAATTTATTGTTTACTTTAGTTAGAGTTAACTTAAGCTAAGGTACACTTCGAAACAACAAAGTCAAATTAGCAAGATTAATAAAAAAATTTTTATTAAAAATCCTTCGTCAGCTGAGCACGAAAACCCGAACTAGTTTTTTTGGATTTTGTAAGAGGGGGATGCTGAAAGTTCATTACATAAATTTAATAAGATTGAAATCATCGAGTTATCTTAGTAGGGACTAAAAAGGTATAAGTGAGGTCTTCGAGATCAGCCAGTTCAACCTAACGTACCCTAGTCTTGGTCAACTGACAGTGCGTTGTCTATAAAAGTGTTCCACCACTAAAGAAAAATTCCCTTCTTTTAACGATTCTTAAACATTTCCCTTCAATAATAAGATTGCTCAAAATTAAACAAAATTTAGCAGTGTTTTTATAAAATTTTGGTTTTCTTTTAGGACATTTATAGTTAAACTATTTTCCTTAACCAATTTTGGTTATAATTTTTTAGGATCAAGTTCATTTCCTATTAAGTTCTAGATTTTTCCAAATGAGGAAATCAATATTTTTTATTATACCCTTCACATAGTGATAGGGTATATATCACTTTGTCATTCCGTTTGTAATTTCTTTATTTTTCATTTGCGACCCCATAAAGTATATATATTCTGGATCCTTATAGATAGGGAAGTCGATTTAGCGATGTCCGTCTGTCCGTCTGTCCGTCTGTCCGTCTGTTGAAATCAAGTTTCCGGAGTCAAATAAAAAGATACAGACCAGTTAATGGTGTCAAACTATTAGAAATATCCTGGAGACAATCGCTATTTAAAATCAATAAAATCGGTTCACTATTGACCGAGATATAAGCGAAAACCCAGAGTAACCCATTTTTTTTAGGACAAAATCCGTGCATATATCCCTATATATCTCAGTAAGTATAGTCACTCTTGCCACAAAACTTGGCACGGATACTCCTAACGAAGGGACCTAAATAATGGAAAAAATTTTTTCAGATAGGACCAGGGAAAGGGGTATTTTTTCTACAATTGCACAAATTGGGTGAAATATTTTATGCGCTATATCTCGTAAACTATAACAGCTATCGACTTAAAATGTTCTACAAAAAGTAATTGCACGCACAGTACTACGCTTTAAAGAAAAAAATTTTCGAGTGGGGGCAAAAAAAGGGGTAGCTCCCATACAAATCGACAATTATTATAAAATATTCTATAAGCTATATCTCGGAAACTATAACAGATATCGAAATGAAATGTTCCACAAAAAGTAATTGCACGCTAAGGGCTACGCCCTAAGGAAAAAATTTTTTGGGTGGGGGCAAAAAAAGGGGTAGCTCCCATACAAATCGACAATTATTATCAAATATTCGATACGCTATATCTCGGAAACTATAACAGATATCGAAATGAAATGTTCTACAAAAAGTAATTGCACGCACAGGGCTACGCTTTAAAGAAAAAAATTTTTGAGTGGGGGCAAAAAAAGGGGTAGCTCCCATACAAATCGACAATTATTATCAAATATTCGATACGCTATATCTCGGAAACTGTAACAGATATCGAAATGAAATGTTCTACAAAAAGTAATTGCACGCACAGTACTACGCTTTAAAGAAAAAAATTTTCGAGTGGGGGCAAAAAAAGGGGTAGCTCCCATACAAATCGACAATTATTATAAAATATTCTATAAGCTATATCTCGGAAACTATAACAGATATCGAAATGAAATGTTCTACAAAAAGTAATTGCACGCACAGGGCTACGCTTTAAAGAAAAAAATTTTTGAGTGGGGGCAAAAAAAGGGGTAGCTCCCATACAAATCGACAATTATTATCAAATATTCGATACGCTATATCTCGGAAACTGTAACAGATATCGAAATGAAATGTTCTACAAAAAGTAATTGCACGCACAGTACTACGCTTTAAAGAAAAAAATTTTCGAGTGGGGGCAAAAAAAGGGGTAGCTCCCATACAAATCGACAATTATTATAAAATATTCTATAAGCTATATCTCGGAAACTATAACAGATATCGAAATGAAATGTTCTACAAAAAGTAATTGCACGCACAGGGCTACGCCTTAAAGAAAAAATTTTTTGGGTGGGGGCAAAAAAAGGGGTAGCTCCCATACAAATCGACAATTATTATCAAATATTCGATACGCTATATCTCGGAAACTATAACAGATATCGAAATGAAATGTTCCACAAAAAGTAATTGCACGCTAAGGGATACGCCTTAAGGAAAAAATTTTTTGGGTGGGGGCAAAAAAAGGGGTAGCTCCCATACAAATCGGCAATTATTATAAAATTTTCGATACGCTATATCTCGGCAACTATAACAGATATCGAAATGAAATGTTCTACAAAAAGTAATTGCACGCACAGTACTACGCTTTAAAGAAAAAAATTTTCGAGTGGGGGCAAAAAAAGGGGTAGCTCCCATACAAATCGACAATTATTATAAAATATTCTATAAGCTATATCTCGGAAACTATAACAGATATCGAAATGAAATGTTCCACAAAAAGTAATTGCACGCACAGGGCTACGCCTTAAAGAAAAAATTTTTTGGGTGGGGGCAAAAAAAGGGGTAGCTCCCATACAAATCGACAATTATTATCAAATATTCGATACGCTATATCTCGGAAACTATAACAGATATCGAAATGAAATGTTCTACAAAAAGTAATTGCACGCACAGGGCTACGCTTTAAAGAAAAAAATTTTTGAGTGGGGGCAAAAAAAGGGGTAGCTCCCATACAAATCGACAATTATTATCAAATATTCGATACGCTATATCTCGGAAACTATAACAGATATCGAAATGAAATGTTCTACAAAAAGTAATTGCACGCACAGGGCTACGCCTTAAAGAAAAAATTTTTGAGTGGGGGCAAAAAAAGGGGTAGCTCCCATACAAATCGACAATTATTATCAAATATTCGATACGCTATATCTCGGAAACTGTAACAGATATCGAAATGAAATGTTCTACAAAAAGTAATTGCACGCACAGTACTACGCTTTAAAGAAAAAAATTTTCGAGTGGGGGCAAAAAAAGGGGTAGCTCCCATACAAATCGACAATTATTATAAAATATTCTATAAGCTATATCTCGGAAACTATAACAGATATCGAAATGAAATGTTCCACAAAAAGTAATTGCACGCACAGGGCTACGCCTTAAAGAAAAAATTTTTTGGGTGGGGGCAAAAAAAGGGGTAGCTCCCATACAAATCGACAATTATTATCAAATATTCGATACGCTATATCTCGGAAACTATAACAGATATCGAAATGAAATGTTCCACAAAAAGTAATTGCACGCTAAGGGATACGCTTTAAAGAAAAAATTTTTTGGGTGGGGGCAAAAAAAGGGGTAGCTCCCATACAAATCGACAATTATTATAAAATATTCTATAAGCTATATCTCGGAAACTATAACAGATATCGAAATGAAATGTTCTACAAAAAGTAATTGCACGCACAGGGCTACGCTTTAAAGAAAAAAATTTTTGAGTGGGGGCAAAAAAAGGGGTAGCTCCCATACAAATCGACAATTATTATCAAATATTCGATACGCTATATCTCGGAAACTATAACAGATATCGAAATGAAATGTTCCACAAAAAGTAATTGCACGCTAAGGGATACGCCTTAAAGAAAAAATTTTTTGGGTGGGGGCAAAAAAAGGGGTAGCTCCCATACAAATCGACAATTATTATCAAATATTCGATACGCTATATCTCGGAAACTATAACAGATATCAAAATGAAATGTTTTACAAAAAGTAATTGGGCAAGAAGGCCTACGCTTTAAAGAAAATTTTTTTTGAGTGGGGGCAAAAAAACGGGTAGCTCCCATACAAATCGACAATTATTATCAAATATTCGATACGCTATATCTCGGAAACTATAACAGATATCGAAATGAAATGTTCTACAAAAAGTAATTGCACGCACAGGGCTACGTTTTAAAGAAAAAAATTTTCGAGTGGGGGCAAAAAAAGGGGTAGCTCCCATACAAATCGACAATTATTATAAAATATTCGATACGCTATATCTCGGAAACTATAACAGATATCGAAATGAAATGTTCCACAAAAAGTAATTGGGCAAAAATGCCTACGCTTTAAAGAAAAAAATTTTCGAGTGGGGGCAAAAAAAGGGGTAGCTCCCATACAAATCGACAATTATTATCAAATATTCGATACGCTATATCTCGGAAACTATAACAGATATCGAAATGAAATGTTCCACAAAAAGTAATTGCACGCTAAGGGCTATGCCTTAAGGAAAAAATTTTTTGGGTGGGGGCAAAAAAAGGGGTAGCTCCCATACAAATCGACAATTATTATCAAATATTCGATACGCTATATCTCGGAAACTATAACAGATATCGAAATGAAATGTTCTACAAAAAGTAATTCCACGCACAGGGCTACGCCTTAAAGAAAAAATTTTTTGGGTGGGGGCAAAAAAAGGGGTAGCTCCCATACAAATCGACAATTATTATCAAATATTCGATACGCTATATCTCGGAAACTATAACAGATATCGAAATGAAATGTTCCACAAAAAGTAATTGCACGCTAAGGGATACGCCTTAAGGAAAAAATTTTTTGGGTGGGGGCAAAAAAAGGGGTAGCTCCCATACAAATCGGCAATTATTATAAAATATTCTATAAGCTATATCTCGGAAACTATAACAGATATCAAAATGAAATGTTTTACAAAAAGTAATTGGGCAAGAAGGCCTACGCTTTAAAGAAAATTTTTTTTGAGTGGGGGCAAAAAAAGGGGTAGCTCCCATACAAGTTAACAATGTTTATGCAATATTCGATACGCTATATCTCGGAAACTATAACAGATATCGAAATTAAATGTTCTACAAAAAGTAATTGGGCAAGAAAGCCTACGCTTTAGAGAAAAAATTTTTTGAGTGGGGGCAAAAAAAGGGGTAGCTCCCATACAAATTAATAATTATTATAAAATATTCGATACGCTTTATCTGGGAAACTATAACAGCTATCGACATCAAATGCTCCACAAAAAGTAATTGAACAATAAGGCCTACGCTTCAAAGACAAATATTTTTGAGTGTGGGCGGAAAAAGGGGTAGCATACATATTAACAATTTTTGTTAAATTTTTGATGTGCTATATCTCAGAAACTATGACATATATCGAAATCAAATGTTCTACAAAAAGTAATTGGACATTAAGGGCTACGCTCTGAAGAAAAAGATTTTCGGATGGGGGGTGAAGAAGGGGTAGCTCCCATACAAATTAACAATTTTTATAAAATTTTCGATACGCTACTTCTGGAAAACTATTACAGCTATCGACTTCGAATATTCTACAAAAAGTAATAATCAAATAATTCATACATTTTGGTGAAAAAGTTGGTGAAGAGCAGGGGGACTAGAACATTTAATAAGTTTTATTAACCTTTAAATATGAATAATGTCGAAAACTTTTAAAACTCTCGACCTCAAATCTTCTTCATCTATTTCTATTATTCATACGAACGTTAAAATTTTGTTATTTTTCCTATGGGCTTTAAAACTCGCACAAGGTTTTTTATTATATTATTTGCAGTACAAAATTACTCGGCTGGGTATATTTAAAGACCAATGTGAAGGGTATATAAGATTCGGCCCAGCCGAATATAGCGCTCTTACTTGTTTTTTACTCTATTGGTGTTAATTTTTTGAAAAGAAATTTTTTATTTAAAGAGAAAAAATTTAACAGAAACTTTTTTTGTCTTTAAAAAAAGAACTTATCAACTCCAAACTCAATGCTAAATTGTGTATGCCCATCTTAAATTCATACAAACAATTTATGGCAGCAAAAAAATATCAAAACTCATTCCAGGTAACCATAAGTAAATAAATACTGATATTTTTTCAATTGTTTTTTTTACGTTGTTTTAATCCCACTAAAAGACAAGTACTCAGATTTATTTATTTAGAACTTTAGAACCAAAAGCGTTACATTTTGTTACTTCATTTTAGTTGGGTTTAGTGGGATTTTTTTGTCCTGCTGGCAGCAATAACAAAAAAAATGATTTTATTTGTATTTGTTGGCTAATAACTGGAGCAACAGAAATGGAATTGTTTTTGAGTTTTGCTAACAGCGACATAAAATAATTTATTTATTTTACTTAGGAGCTCTAGGTACAATAACAGAAATACAACTTCAAATGACAACGAAGGCGATGAATAGTATTGCTGCCTTAGCTACTGCGGTACGTAAATAGAAAATGCATGTAGACAACAAAAGAAGATACGTGAAATAACCTGGTCAATATACAACGTTAAATGTTGTACTTTTTGTGCCTTTAAAATCCACAAATAGTTTTCTGTTGCAAATTTATTCAGATTTTTTAATTAACGTATTCCCTTCAAACTTATTTAAAGCAACTGTAGCACTTTTAGTTCATATTTAAATTTCTTTTTACCAGGAGAAATTACATATTATTTTTTCTTAATGTTTAAGGAAGTTTATTTGAAAAAGCAACCCTTTCTACCGATCTAGCCGAGTAGAATGAATTTTCGGAACCAGCTACGAATTTTTATTATTTTACGCAAAATGGGGACAAATTGTTTTTTACTTTATTAAAAAATTGATGAATTGACGTCTTAAAGAAAAGGGAAAATGTTCAAAATATAAAAAATTCTGCTCATATTTTATTTTTATTTAATTCACAAGAGGTTAAAATAATTACATACCGAATACTTGGCCTTTCGTTTTTATTTTTTGATGAGAATATCACACCCTGCACTTTTTCCAAAAGGATTTTCTTTAACCAAAAAAGGTTTTTTGTAGAAACAATGAATCAGATACTATTGAAAATATTTATACTACCGTAAATATTAAAAAAATTATGACCGTTCTCAATAATATTTTAAGAAAATCGATCTTGTGTGTGACCCATCATAATCTTTAAGTGGTAATTGTCAGCAGAAATCATGTTCTTTCAATGTCTTCTTGTCATTACTCGCTTAAAAACCCACTACACACTTAAGACCAAAGCCTTTTTTAATTAAAACTTTTAAACGTTTAAGTTATAAACAAAAAAGTAAGCAAAATAGTCACAATAGTGTTGCACAGTAGTGTTTTTGGCTGTAAACATCACCTTTTTTACTTACATGTTATCCAAAAATGCAAACGGAAAATGTTTTCGTAAGGACGAAGCACGCTAAGCAAACTTAAGATATTTTGCCTATTTTTTGAACATTCTTTTGTACTGTTTTGCATATTTTGAGGTTATAAGTCTAGAAATATAAAATCAAAAACAGTTGGCCACTGTAAAGGATACAAGTCACCTTAGTGGATCAAATGTACTTTTAATACAGTTTGGTAGTTTTTTTTTTACATCCAGAAATTAAAAGCTTAGGTAATGCTAATCCCTATAGAGGAAGAAAGCCAACTAAGTATACAAAAAGTACTTTAAAGACATTTATGGAACTTTTTGCATTTTTCGAAACTATGAGTCTAGAAATATTAAATTGGCCCATATGGAGGCCAAAAGCTTACAGATTTTTTTTTTTAATGTTTGAATCTTATTTGCATATTTTGAATCTAGATATGTAAAAGTTACGACTTTTGACGAATCTCATAGTATAGTCAAAGTGGACAAGTGGACAAAAATTTTTTTTTACATTTTTGCCATGTTTTTTTAGTTTTTTGAGATCTTGGGTGTGGAGACATAAAATTTAACAATCGTTGATCCGTAGAGTAGTCAGAGGTGAACTAAGTGGAAAAAGTACTTGTTTTAGGTTTTGATGCATTTTTTGCCTCTTTTAAGGTTTCGAGTTTGCAAAAATTAAATTAAGTTAAATTAATAGTTCGAACGCTCAAGCTATTTTGAGACCTATTGAATGAAATTGGAGTTATATTTCTAGCTTTACTTTTATAGAAATAATAAAATTAACTTAGACTTCAGCTTTTATCCTGTCCAAGGGTCTAAAATTTCAGAAAAGTGTAAGACTACGGGTCCGTTTATTTTCGAGCAAAATACGACGCTTCTTAATATTTGCTTCTATCATGTATAGTTTAGAAGATATTAACATTCCGGTTGTCTTTACTTAACTCTCTTAGAGTCCGAATTTCTGAAAATTCCGTCTAATTAGATCTATACATAGGAAGAGGAACCGGCAGGCCAAATTTTAAGGCTCTAGCTGTACGCGTTTGCGATGTACGATGAAAAATGAGTCAGCCTGTCACCAATGCTGCTCCCTTATGTATATAAATTGTTAAAAAAAACTTTAAATGCGTTAAGCTGTGCCACTTTGCTTAGACTTTTTTTGTCAAACTCAAAGTAAACTACACAACAATAAGAAACACATAAAAACTGCAACTAGCACTATTTACACATTCTGTCCCAGCTGTTTTGTTATGTCCAATCGAATGATTTGTGATGCCTTCTGTTTGCAAAACTTTACCGCATCGGTATTTTAAACATCTTTTATTTTCATTTTGATCCTTTTTTCATTGTTTCTCTTTCTCTATTTATATTGTTGGCCAAGCAATTGTTGGTAACAAAAGTAACAAAAAAGTTGTAGGAAAAAACTGTCACAGAACCAATTTATTTATTTTTTCCATTGATTGTTCAAACACAATTCAACTAAAAATCTTTTAAAGGAATAGTTTTTTAACGAGCGTTGTTGGGAGTTTGTGTTTGGAATTAACTATTCAAATAAGTGCAATTGTATTTTTTAGTTTGCGGTTTTCTTCTTCTGACACTTGAAGTTAATTATGAACATTTACGTAATATAAGGCGACAGGTAAATGAATAATAATTTATTGAACTTAAGTGACTCTTTAGAGTTAGTGACACTAATTAGTTGAAGAACCTAATAAAGTTGTATTAATAAACTCAATGGCATTTAGTGAAATGTATAACAGCTGGTTAATTTTTCAGTTTAAAATAGTTCTTTGTAGACTTTCTGGATAATAATAAACTGGGTTTTAATAAACAATTTTTTTGAAGGGAAAAACCTATTACCAAAAGAATATCACTGTGCAAACATATACATATTTTGCAAATTTCCTTCACATAATTATTAAAATAAAAGTCATTTTTTATTACTAGCAAAGCTTAAGCATAAATTTCGGCTATAAAAAACTTTTTTGTTAAGCCGCATAATAAAGCATGAAATTAAAATGTGCAATCAAAGTTAATAACCAAACCAAGACTGACATCAGCCCAACTACTTAAGAACAAAAATATGCAGACCAACACAAATTGATGATAAAGTTGTTAAATAAATATGATACAGCCACAAAATTGTCATAAACAAATATAAAAGCAAAAACTTTGACAAACTTTGCTAATAACTCTAATCCTGTGACGAATTTTAGACTTTAAAAAGTTTATTTTGCCAACCACCACCAGCATAAAATGTAATATTTCTTTTGTAGAAATGTTTTAATTTGGTGGCTATTTTAAAAAACATGTCACATAATCCTAAAAAAAAGACAAAAAAGAGAAAGAAAAAACCTTAAAACAAAATACAAACATATATAAAGAAGATGAAGAAGAAATGTTTGTACGAATAGATGCATGATGGTTGTTTGATGAAAAGTAAGTCATAACAAAATAATAAACCTACTGCCACATCTAGAAGATGACTTAATACAACTGCCAACTGAAAATTGTGGCCAACTGGTATAGCGAAAATTGGGGGGCGCTGGCATTGGAAAAAAAAGTAATGACATCTCATTTATGAAGATTGGCAAACAAAAAAAAACGACAACGAAACAAACGAAAGAGAATAAGGGAGCTTGAATGATGAAACTACATAAAAAAAACCCCCAAAAAATTAGATGAATACAGGAAAAGGCATGCTTGTATGAGATACAACATACACAAACACCTTTCCTCTAGAAATTTGAAAATCTACTTTAAAAAAGTCTAATCATGAATTCATTTATCTTCGCAAAATGCAGAAAAAAATAAATAAAAATTTTGAGAAAAATTATGCATTCAGAACAGGTTGTAATAAAGACTGAAAAAGAAAAAAATACAATTTTGCTGTTTCTTATTAGGTAAGGGATAAAGTAATTTCACATTATACAAACATTAATAGTTGTAAAAATTCTAAGCAAATTTTAAAGCTTTTGTGAGCCAAATGTGATAATTTAAAATCTTAAAAGCCAAAATTTTAAAAAGAGTTTAGATTATTTTCTAATTTGTTTTTATGGGGCTGTAAGTCAGCTTGGTCAAAAATAGCTATTTAGCGTGTTTTGATGTTGTTCGAGAACATTTTTTAGATATTTTTAATTACTAAATCTTCTTCTTTATCAAGAGCTCAACACTAAGTATTCAAACCTTAAAGATTAATAATTAATTTGAATCCCACAATTGCCAGTGCAAAGTTCCCCTTCTTTAAACAAGTAAGTTCGCTTTGTTCATAAATGTTTTGATTGAGTGATTTTTGATTTCAAACGTGTTAAAACACTAAGCCTTATAGTGTAAAATGTTTCATTTTTCTATTAGGAATTAAAGATATTCGTACAAGTTGTTATTTTAAATGAAACAAGGAGCGGTAGTTATCATGCGTAAGATATTTCTTTGAAGACATATAATTTCTCGTGTTGGTAATGAAGGCAGTGCCGCATAGCTGTATTCCATATCTCTTAACTGATATAAAAATCGAGTTTAAGAGCAGAAGTTTACAATTGAGACGAAACACATAGTTCCTAACAAATTGCTTATGACTTTTGTCTGATTTCAATTTCATTAATCTTAGCTTTGCTTCAATAGTGACTTTTATGTGAGGCGGCGACACAAAGTTCTTATGGACCATGGTTAATGATAAATATTGGATTAAATGATGCTGTAGTTGATCTGAGGCCTTTTAAAAAATCCTCATAAGTAATAGGAATTGCAATTTTAAATGGTGGCGCGTGGCTTTGGTCATTTGGCACATCTGTTGTTCAATGCTAGCTTAAGATTGTTTCTTGAATACCATTTTGAGGTACACAATAAAAACTCATTTTTTTGAATATCGTAGCTTAAAAAAGAAGAGCAGTTTTAATTTTAAATTTTATTTTATACAAATTTATTATTCATAATTTAAAAGCATTTTCTTCTGTTCTTGCCGTATCTGGGATTTAAACCTGGGACTGCAACACTAGCACGCTACCATCTAGGCCTTCGGGAAACTTTTTTTTATGCTAAAATATATTTAAAAACAACAAGTTTTTACTGCTTGACTTTTTGAAGTAAACTAAATAGACTTGATTAAGAAAAAACTAAGTACAGATCGAATCTAAATATTATAAGTACAGTTTTGGATAAACTCAAAAATAAAACTCTTGTTTGAAATTCAAAAGATCACCCAACGCAACCTAGAGAGCCTAAAGCTTGTCCATTGTTGTTTGCAGACCTTAAATCTATCAAAGAAGTTATTTGCATATGTTTGGCTGAAGATTACATGTTCTTAAATATTTAAAAAAATCAAAGGTATTGATAGATTGATATTATGTTGAACATTTTTTTAATTTAAAAAGGAAAAGTTATAGCAATTACAAAGAAATAAGGAAATAAAATGAAAATGTTTAAACAATTTTGATGAATAATGTTTTCTATTTAAAATATATACCTCCATGTGCAATTCAAAATCTCATTTGTTTCCCATTTTTAATGAGGCCTTTTGGAGCTTAAAACTAAGAGGACAGCATATATTAAAACTAAGAGAAAACATATTAATTCAACATTATATACTAAACTTGGGTATTTTGGATTTTTTTTTGTTTATTAAGAGTTTTAAAGAATTGATTTTTATTAATTATTTGTTCGAATATTCAAACAAGTCGAATAATTAACAACCTTAGGTATGACTCAGTCCGTACATATTGGCCAAACCGTAGGTCGCTTCCGCTGAGCGAGAAGGAGAAGTCAAAACAAGATAAGAGTACAAATCAAACGAATAGTAAGAACGAGCACAGGGCAAGTTGGCGAGCCCTGCTTAAATTCCAGTGAGGCTAACAACTACAAGAAAAATGTGAGAGTTATTGTAGTTGGCTACGACCGAAAAACGAGTTAATGCTATGGACTTACCAGAAAGCGCGTATCTAAGAAACAGAAAATAAACGACTGCCAAGTTTGGGGAACTAGAATAAAATAACACAAAAGTAAATTGCACAAATTTATTCAGTCGTCTTACAGCTTAGGATAAATTACTAATGGACTTAAGGGCGCAGGTGCTAAAACTACAGTGAGACCAAAAAGCTCTAAAATAAAAGCTACTCTGTCAGAAATAAGTTGGGGCTTAGGGAAGGGCAGATTTGGTTTCTTCGTTAGAAGAACTTAGACCGGTGCATGGATAACACTGAGATTGGATTAAACCAATACAGTATTTAGGCAACACAAAGAACCTGGAAGCAACACTGGAGAGTAAGTTGTCATGGAGGTGAAATATCAAGAAACAGGTCTAATGTGAACAGGGAAGTTTTATTGGGAAAACAAAATTTAACAGTGACTTTATGGTATCGAAACTAAGCTACGTAGCGATGTCGGGTGCAACACAAAGTACCTGAAAGCGACACTGGATAGTAGGTTGTCATGTAGACTGGTTATCGGGATCTTCGCCTAGATCACAGTACCTACTACTTCTTCGCCGATACGTTTAAGGTAGGAGTCATTTGATACCCTCTGTAGAAAGTTAGATATAAGTAAGTTCTACAATCTTCCTACAGTGTTTTCTCTGGCTAGGAATTCGGCAGCCAAGTTGACCGCCGATCTATCTCTGTTATTCTAGACTAGGAGCTCTCAGAGGAATAAATTTACTGATACTCAAGCTCAAGGCTTTCCTTTCAAACGCCCTATGCTCCGCAATTGTCAAAACATGCAAGAAATCTCTTGGTAAATTATCTGCCCCGAGAGACATGTAAAGGGCAAAAGACCTGCACGCTCTACTTTAGTCTACTTCATGTAGTCTTCAGAATTATATAGGGATCTTATGCCCCAGAGTCGATGAGCTCTTTACTATTACTGCAAATGATTGATTAGGGACTTCTAATTTAAGTGGTAATTGCTGGACAGCGGTTGAAGCTAAAAACCGGAACGGCTGGCGATCGATATTTAAAGTTGATGTGGTGTACCAAAGGACAAGGAGACTACTGTATTAATTTTCAGCACTTGTGCGCTTCAGGACAAACTGTCTAGAGTCTCCTCAAGTAGAAAACCTGGACAAATTATTTTACCAATGCAAGACAGCTGGTAATAGCTAAGAGAGTGCAAAACACCATTGAGCTCACTACATCGAATAAATCGGGTTAAATTTCTATATATATGTTCTCCTTTTCTGGTAACACTTAATCTTACTTTTTTTTAAATATTTTACCAGAGTAAGATTTTTTTGCCATACTAAGAGGCATTAGTTCAAGTCCGCATGAGGGTCCTAATTTAAAAAAATCTACCTTCTTTTCCATAAAACTGATCAACCCTGTATTATTCTTGCATATGCTTGTTGGTGCAAATGTTTTGCATATTGCATTAGACGCAGTGGCCCTTACAGACACTCTTAAATTCTTTGTACCTAATTTTAGAATGTCTAGTTTCAAACAATAAGCCACAACCCATTTGTTCAAAAACAACATCCAACACAAGAATATGGTTATTTAGAAACTTAAACTTATTCAGCTGTGTATCAGAATTTTACTTTTATACATATAAAACCCAAATGACATTAGATCTCAAAAATATATGGAAATAGATGAAAACTCTCTGATTTTGATTGAAAATCTATTTAAAAAAAATAAAAAATGGCAGCGCTCATGCAAATCAAAAACTATTTCGTTCCACTCATGTGACAAGTCAATTTAACATTAAGTTAAAAGGGTATTTGTTACAGAAGAAAACCAGAATGTATCTTTAAACTCTTTCCCTTACCTAACTAAAGGATAATAATGCCCACATAAGACAACACGTATGTAGAAGTTCTTTATCATCAACACTAGTCATAGTAAACGTCATAAAGAATTTAAACTGAAACACACCACAACTTTACCACTTCACATGTGTATCGTGAAACACCCATCTACACCCTTACACACCCACACAAAGTATAACAGTGTGCAGCAAAAGCAATGAAATTGTAGTAAAATTATGTTTTGAACGCAGAAAACAACATTGTCAGTTAGTAAGAACGTGCTTAACAGAAAAATGAAAAGAACGAAAAAAAGGAAAAAAAAAATTTCTAGTTCTTTAGCATTTTATACTTGACAGTAGTGGCAGTATTAATATTTAGTATAAAATAACATAAAAAAATCTCACACCGTGAAAGATGAAAAACTCCACCCACTTATCACGCAAAAGAAAGGCCTCTAAATGTGGAGCAGGGAGTCACAATGATTTGAATGCAAAAGCACAATTAAACACACACACGCACATAAAAAAGAAGAGAGAAATGAAAATCATTTCGTTTTGTTGAACAAACACAAACGTGTTTAGCATGGCTAATATGTGCAAATATTTATATTGGTTTTTATAACAAACGATGTCATATTCATCAGCCAAACTAATGCGGGAAACTCCAAAAATGAACGTGATCTGCCGTCATATATAAAAGTACTGTCAATAAATGTTACTCTAGGCAGGCAGTTGTTGTTTGAACAATGTCAGTCAATACGAAATAGAAATGCTAATGCCTCAGTGTAACTATGTACGTAGGTGTGTGTGTTCGTTGCGTTTGGTTACCAATCTAAATTTTTATTTTAGGCCACATCTATCTTTGAACGTGCAAAAAAAAGGGAGCAAAGTAAGCCACGTAAAGAAACCCTTATCAGCTATTTACCTTGAAGCTATTTTCATAGCAGAGGGTCAAAGAGTAACGTATGCATGTCACATTTTTTGACAAGTTCAATCTCAAACTAAAGACCTTTCCATGCTACATCCATTAACAAAAAACGTCTTGCAAATAACTTTGTACACACGCTTATAAAGGCATGTAAATAGAAATGTCTCATCACTTTTACTTTTGATTCATTCTTTGAGTTTGGTAGTTTGCTAATAAACTGCCATCATTAAGGGATAGAAGGAGCAGGAGTTATAATGGCAAGAATAGAGCCTCCATCAAAATAGAACGTAATAAGTTAAGACACAGATTAAAGTCACATGTAAAGCACAATAACACTAAGAGGTGTTAAAGAAAACTAGAAGGAAGTTATCGATTATAAATTTTGTTCAAGGATTTGAAAATTTTGGAAGTCATTTACCAAAGTCCTATTCTTTAATTTTTATTACGTTAAAGTAATATAAGAGCTAAAGTTACAAAGAGAGTTTCATACAGAAATGCAACAGAAACTCCGTATAAATTTAAAACAATCAAAAAAGTACTTGAGCTTATTGTGCTACAGGAAACAAATACCTATGGAAAGGTATACTTAGAAAGTAAAATCGTTTTCACTGCTGTTTCTGTGCTTAATAAAAAAATTAAAATCCCCGCAGTCCATGAAGAACTTAAAAAACTTTAGGAACATTATTTACGACAGAAGATTACGGATACAAGTTATCAAAGAAAATGGTCTTATTTACATAAACGTATCACAAATATAAAAAAATTTACACTACAGTACCAATGTTTGACCGTCACAGAATAGATTTTCAGAGCTACAATTATAGGAAATATCAGGGAATGGAAAGGACACGGGGTTAATAAAATTACAAAGTGCAACATCCAAGTACGGCTGACCACAATCCGCATCAAGATCATGCTTTTCTTAATCAGTCAGATATGTGCTCATATGCAGAAGGAGAAGAAAGACAAAGATAAGAGAGACAAGTTTTTTCACTGCCAAAAGCAAACTTACGACCGCTTTTCCGGCCGTGTCATTACTATTATTTTTGAAAAACTGAATGGCAAAATATGCAAGAACTTCTTTGGTGTGACTTATCGTAAATTGAACCTCCACGATTACACTTCCGAATACGAAATAACGCTAATGGGTTTCGACGCAGTTACACAGAAAAAACTTCACATATTTTTTTTCAAACAAAAATTTTTTAAATTTAATTTTTTTTTCAGGCAATATTTTAATAGAGCCTAATAAAATTGTTATCTGATTTTGATGTCAAACAAAATAAACGAAAAATCAAAAAATTGTTTTGCTCAATAGCAACAATTTTTTTATTGAAAATAGTAGGCATTTTTTCCAAATAATTTTTTTCAGAAATCTAATAAGATTGTGTACCTGATTTTACAATTTTGTGAGAAAAGGCACTTGAAAATTAAATTCCATTTAGTTTTCTCTATGCGCCAAGCCCCCAGCTAGCTATTCACGAAAACCTGTTTACATAAGCACATGCCCTTTGAGCAAATATGTATGTATGTGTTTTCTCCCGAATGACTTACTTACTTTGTTGGACATTGATTACAGCCCTTAGAAATGATTTTCAAGCACGTCGGTATTCTGTGTTTCTCTTTAAACTTCTAGCGTTAAGTTGAACAAGATTATCTTGACTTTTTCCCTTGCACAGAATCCCCTTTCCCTTTTGTATCTTCTTCCCAATGCTTTCTCCGCTAGATCATCTTCATTCAATTGCACAACGTTTTCAAGGCTGTACAGTCTTTGGATTCTTACGTGCTAAAACACATCACTGTTGGAATGGATCTAAATCGTTTTCTTAGCCCAAAAAAACATTTTTAGCTAGTATAATTCTTCGCTTTATTTCCCAACTGAAATTAATCACTTATTTTTTGCAGATCCGAGGTACACGAATTCCTTTACTAATTAGGAGTTGAGGATAGCAAAGTTTAAAGAATGCTCTAATCTCAAAAAAACTTCCAAGTGTCTTGGATTTCTTCGACCTTTATATTTAATAAATACACAATCCGTTTTTTCAAGCTTAAAGTCAACAATAAGTATTCTTTATTTGTTTGAATTAGTTTGCCAATATTTCGCTACAATTTGTAAAACTTCTATATAATATTTACAATAATAATAAATTGTGTTCTTTAAAAATCTAATTATAATTAATTACTTAAAGGCACTTTAAGCGCTATTTTTGCTCCTTGCTGTAAAGTTTTTCCTTTTAAAACTTAAACAAATAGTTAAATATCTGCCCTTATTTTTTAGGAATCTGTAAGAAAAGCTTACTTTCTATCACTTTAAGTTGTTCTAAAGGTTTTATTTAAAACTTTTTTTCTTATTTATAGTTTCTTTTAGTACTTTTAACTAAAAAAGTGTATACAACCCAAGCATCCCTGCTCAAGCACGCATGATGCATATGACAATGAGTTTGTTAATGACATATGAAATGAGAAAACTTGTCCGATTAAGTTTAGGCACGTACAATGCGTCTGGAATACTTTAATTATGTTCCATTAAATAAATGCGGGCACATTTTACTTTCATACTTCTACTTTATTAAATTCTAAAACCAAAAGTTTTTTTCCCCAAAAACTAGACAAAACACTAATCCCTGGATTAATGTTGAGAATCGAAAAGAAACTACACGAAACGTATAAAGATTTTTCTTTATTTTTTCTTTACTTTTGACGTTTCTTACTATTAGAATGTTAAGACAAACAATCCATCCGTCTATGCAAAGTCATAAAACAAGTAAAGGTTAAATAGAAAATATTTTATTCGATGGTATTTTTTGCTTATTTCCCCATCCCCAGCCCTAATTCGTAAGGCTTTAACAGTTTGATTTGAACCTTCTTAAATTTCATATAAATTTTTGCTTTTTTGTGAGTGTGCTTGTGTGCGTCTGTATTTATTTACTTCATCTTTTGGAGAAGAAAAAACTAATATTTGTTCATTAAGCCGGGGCCACAAAAATTAAATAAACATGACTTTTTGCTTCAAATTGCAAAGTGGAAGAAATAAAGTTTCAACAACACGCATTTGTGCCGCATACGCACGACTGACGCATAAAAGGATTTTTGTTGTTGTTTTTTCCTTCTTTTTCTTTTATATTCCTTTTATTATATTCAATGGTTATAATTAGTGTGATGTGATAATTGAATTCAAAAGGAAACGTTTGAAAATGTTGCAAATGGAATAGAAGGCCACAGTTGTATATGAATGTATTTGTTGAAAGGATGAAGGCTTTAATATTTATTTAACGCATTTATTAATAAACAGAAAGTAAAAATATTTGTTAACATTTTCATAAACTTTTGATTAAGTTTTAGAAGCATTTAATGAATTTTTATGTTTAACTGCTATAGAGGGTATATAATTGTGGTGTTCAAATACTTTGTGTGGTGCTGGTATTAATATTCACACAACATTTGTTTGATAATTAAATTGAAGCAATTTACAGCTTAAATGTTTAAATAGATTTGCTTTTACAGCTTAAAAGATTCTTTACAAATTTAGTAAACAATCAGTCTTTTAAATGTAAACTTTCGCAAAATCAGAATTTTCTATAACCAATTTGAAAAGCTCTTTCTTACAGCCTAAAAGTTTCAAAACATTTTCTTAAAATCTTGCAGCATTAAATTAATTTTTTGCAAGATTTATTTCAAACTGAAAGCACCCGCAGCAAAAAACTTTTTAATTTTACCCTCATTAGAGCTTAATCTCAAGTAGTTTTATTAAAAACTTGGAAAAAATAAGAGAAAATAAAAATTTCAAGTTAAATATATATTGACTTAACAATTAGCAACAACTTAAAGTTGAATTGAAAGTGTTTAAGTTTTGTTTCATTTTATTTTTTTTACAGTGTTTTCCAATATTTTTTAACTTGAAACTGCTTAAGAAACTGTTGAAAACTTAAACGTTACTTTTGTTTTTCGGAAATCTTTCAAAAGATCAAAGTTTTTTTTTTCATTTTTGTTTGTTTCTTGCTTAAATTAAGTTGTATTTCTGTTGTTATTTACAGCACGTTTTCAATTACGCTAAAATGTTTTTGTTTTTTACGACAAAAAATTAAAAACATGAGATTTTTGCCCTCAAAAACAAAGAACTAAAACTATTGAAAGTAACAAGCAGGAAAATAGAAGGCGGGTGACTAGACAAGCACACGCATCTACCCAAAATAAATATAACAAAAACCCCTTATCAAAATCTGGTTAAGACTAAGAAGGAATCACAAATGGAGAACGGGATTATTCTGTATGAATTTCTTATTTCTACCCACATTTGTAGCAAAAAAGAATTGGTTTGGTTTCGTTGTAAATCCAAAACGGAAAGCACTCACAAGCTTCTTTCAGGATTTAAGTATGAACAAATGCACATTGTATGGTTTAGCTGACTGATTCCAAATGCTTATATATCTTTAAATTTCAAACAACCGTTTAAGGAGTAAACTAAGATGTGCTGTGTTCCATGAACTTTAAAAAATTGACCAGGGCGGGGAACTGGTAATCCCTCCCCGTTAACGACCGTTACCACAAAAAATAAAAACAATGGAAAAATGGCCCAATTATGTTGAACTCAAACAATTAAATGATCAAGATTTACGAATCTGCACCTGAAGTGTGCGGACTATCTTTAGAGGAAGTTCATTTATCCAGCTTGTGGAAGTGCTGTACACGTACAAGTAATATTTTACTTGCAACCAAGAGGTTCGATGGAATAGGCATATTGTTTTTAGAACAAAGGGGAAAAGCGAGTCGCTACAATTTTCCCTAAGGCCAAATACCTTTATATTAGCCTAATTTGTGATCACGTTTTGGGCAAAGGGAAAAAACAATGACATAAAGCATGATTTTTATAATAACCTAAAATAGATATAAGATCTGTTACACAGCCATAAGACTCAAATCATCCTAGGTGATTTAAATGCAAAAATAATAGGGAAGAGCATTTTTGACCCCACAACTGGAAAGCTAAGGCTACACGAACTTACAGACAATAACGACATATGACTGTTCTCTTTTTTCACAGCTCATAATATGGCAAATAATGGCACCAGATTCCAACGTTGCGATATACTTAATGTGACTTGGACATCACCTGATTGTAGCCTACCAGTCAACTGCGCAGAGAGTAGCAACGCGTCCGATTCGTGCAAAAGTGTTTAAGGTCATGTCTGAATTCGCAGTATTAGTATCATACCTACTAAGACCTGTATGTACTTTATGTCCAATGTATGAAAATGCGAAAAAATTAATATGCTCCAGCGAAAAAGCGTTAAAATATTATTTCAAAAGAATATGAAAGGAATGGCCGAAACTCCATTGAAAAACCGAGTCCAGAAAAACCTTACCAGACCAAACTTAAAAATTAGATAAGAAGCGCTGAAGACCAAAGTGTTTGGAAATCCAATCTTATTTCCGCCAATGAATCACATAGGTTGCTATAAGTGGCCAACTAAGTTAATTTTTTTTAATAAACAAATAAACAATTGAATAAATGTTTATAATAATAATTCTAAATACATGAAAGCGCGTATAAAAATGGCACAATTTTTATCTTTTTCAACACACAAAGATAATACCTGAACATTTTAATACTGTCACAGCTGCCATCATATATGTATATAAAAGAAGCTTAATTACCCAGTTGGGTCAACGGAGCTCAGGACGTCAGAAGGAAATTTGCAGCGGTGCCCACCGAGATAAGATGATACGTGAGAATGTATTGGTGTTTTTTTACTATGTTTCGGTCTTTGCTATGGTTATGCTCGATCGCCAAAGATGCTCTCGGCTGACACTAGGATCTGATGATCGGTCAAGGCACTCTGAAAGTCTTTATAAAGTGGTAAGTCCAAACCGGGGCCTGCAAGCTTATTTGAATGGCCTAGGCAACCCTAATCTTCGGTGTCAAAATATATCTTCTGAGCCGCCCACACCATCTCTTGCACGTTAAAAGGGACTAAACATATTTATTATACATATTTAACACTTTCAAAGCTTCCTAAGTAGCAACCAAACTTATTTGTATTTTTCTTTTATTGACAGAAAAGTTATCGAACATTTAATATTAAATACAAATAAAATTAAGAAATATTCGAGCATCCTTATTTATGGTACCTTGAGGTGTTATCGATTTATTTATTCTGCGTGTGCATTTTATCACTTTTTTTTGCTATTTTTAAAAATCTTATTATTCTCAAATGTTTATCAATATTTTATTTTACTTGAAATTGAGTATTTATTTCATTCAAGTTTGTAACGTTTAATTAATTAAATTGCAAAATGGTTAAGAAGAGAGAACGAAATAAAAATTAAATATATTTGATTGAGATACGTGTTGGTTGTTTTCATTTCATATTGGAAAACAAAAATTTTATTGCTTTTTTTTCAGGGTTTTAAATAAATGAAGCAAAAAAATTTATGTTACTGTTAGTATGAAGGTGGTAATAAAAGTTATATTACAGCCATAACAACAAATAGAATGCAAAAATAATATCAGCAATAATTTAAAATAATAAAAAATACGCCAGCTTTTAATTTGGCTATTGGATGTGCCATATAGATTTTTGGCAACACAGTAATAAAACAAAACTTCAAGAAAAAAAGCACTGCCGTAATATTTTCTCTGCTATTTGACATCTAGCAGCCAGCATTCCAAACACTGCTTTATCCTTACTTTACTTCTTACTAATGCAATATGTTCATACATTACTTTCTTATAGTCAATCAATGTCCTCAATTGATTTGACTGTACCGATAACTTAATAAAATTTCATTAATTTTTTCAATTTATTATTATAATTATTGTTGCTATATTATTCGTCTTTTATTATTTTTATTATTATTAGGCCATATTCATAGACAATTTAAAATCAACTTAAAAATTAAAATATACTTTAAACACTGATTTTGTATGAACATTTTGTTTAAAAAGTCTACTTTAATTTTAAAGTCGTTTTTAAATTGTCTATGAATATGGCCCAATGTTTGCTGTGTTTCCTTTCGATATCGATCTAGTAAAATTATTTTTTGGTTTTGTGTTATTTTCTTTTGACAGGATATTCATTGACAATTGATGTGTAATAATTAACATAAATTAAGACATTGTTTGTTGTAGTTCTGACGAAGGGCACATCCGTGTAAGCAAATATGTAAATATTTAAATAGATATTTTACTTTTTTTATAGTTGTCATTAGAGGTGAGCGATCCCGTGATTTTTAGGAAATATCGTTAATAGTGAATGCGATTTTTAAATCACCGGTTATTTAAACAGTGACGGTAATCACTGTTTAGCATTTTTCACTTCTTGTAAAAGAGTTGTTTTCATCTCTGTTAAATTAATATACATAATGTTATTTTAAGCAGTGATTATGCGATTTTAGTTCTTTTTAACGAACTCCTGAACAACGCATTGGAAAAATAATTTATATGATAAATAGGAATTCAAAATATTTATGAATAAGAAATATCAATTTTCAAAAGGTATGTAGTTACAACAATATCCCATATTTATATTAATATTTTTAATTTACTTTAAACAAAATTTTGATACAAAATTTAAATTTATACACACAAAAAATTATCTAAGAAAACTTTTCTTAAATCAAGCCATAGCGGTGTCAAAAGTACGGTGAGTACGGTTTTTCTTAAATCAAGTACGAAATTTCTTACTCCAAGTAAAATTTTTTAAGTACGAATTTCTTACTTTTAGCCACAATTAAGCCTAAATAGGATTGATTTAAGTTCGGAACCGTACTTGATGTAAGCCAAAAAAAGATTGATTTAAGCCATAAACGGGATTAATTCGAAAATGAAATGTCATTTTTTTGACTTATGGACCTTTATTAAAGAAGAAGAACTTTATATTTTATTTTTATTTTATAATTAATTTATAATTTAAAAATTTCATTTTTGTACTTACCGAAGCTGAGATTCGAACCAGGGATTTCTGCACTACAGCACAAGCGCGTTACCTCTAGGCCACCGAGACACTTTGTTTTCAAATGTAAAATAATATATTTAAACAAAAAGTTTTTTTCTGCTTGATTTGTTGAAGCAATCCCAATAGGCTTGATTTAAGAAAATGTAAGTAAGGATCGTACTTGAAAATTTCAAGAAAGATTTTGGATAAAATCAAGAATAAAATTTTTGATTTTAGAAAGCCGTTTTTCGTTCTGTGTACCTTTTAAGATAAGTTTTAAAGCTCCCTTGGAGCATTGAGGTAAAGCTTTAATTTAGAAAAGCAGCTTACAATTCTTGTTAAATAGATTCCAAACATAAAAATATATAAAAATAGTTAAAGTCCATTGCAACAAAAACAAAAACCTTAAAAAAACAAATTACACAAATTAAGCTGTATATGTACATAACACAACTAAGTATAATATAACATTTGTGCTTTTTCTCGTTTAAACGCCTTCGTCGGTCATTTAGGACTTGTCCAGCTTTTGAAAATATTTTTTCGCATGGAACTGACGATTCTAATGCACAATAATTTTCTTGACCTATTTGAGAAAGATTTGGATATTTATATTTATTTGTACTCCACCAATCAAAAATATTTTTATTTCTTGATAATTGAAAGTGAAGTTCAAAAAGTGCTCGGCGCAGATTTCTGACGAAACCTTTCTGGTACAGTTTCTAACACCACTTTCACAAACGCACATATAAAAACATAAACCTTTTACTTCTTCTATAGAACAAAATGTAAACATGAAGCACAAAATTGTTACTTTACATTTTGCAAAGTTTAACTTAATAAGAGTAACATCGCAGGTAAGAGTTACTGCACAATATATCAAAATGTTACTTTGGGTAACATAATAAAATAAAAGTAACAGTAGCAGTTACTTTACAGTTTATGTCACTGTCGTTACCAGTGATTTGCAAGTCACAGGTGTAAAATCGCAGGTACGGAAATATCGCTCATCTCTAGTTGTCATAGGGGTCAACAGAGGGAGAAGCATCTGCACTCAAATTGTAAAACGCAAAATTATATAAGTGTTTTGATTTTTTTGGGAGCCACTTTAAATTATTAATTCTTTAACGCTTTTAATTTACCTCTTAAACTTATCAAGACATGGGCCATATTTTGTTCCTATGCCTCTTATGAGCACATAGATCGCAAGGCTCAAAAAAATAAAAAATGTAAAAGGTAAGTTGACTTTCGACCTAAATATGGGTAAGTAGTCCTAAAGTTCAAATTTGTAAATTGTTAGTTTCAAAAATGCAAAAAGAAACAAAAATGTAAGAAATATTCTTTAATCTACTAAGTGACTTCCGACTTCAATATGGGTTAATATTCCCTAATTTATTGTTTGTAGATGCATAACTAGTGTGACCACTGATTTCATCAGTACATATTTTCATTTAGTGTACTGATTTAAAAGTATGTACTAAAACGTACTAGTTTTTAAAAAAAGTACTATTTTTTTTAATTGATTTGTTATTTAAAATTTTAAAGTGACAACAAAATTTAACAATTAACCAAGCACTAATAGAGGAAATGACCCAGCTGGGGCTTAAAGGATTGTTTGAAAAGATCGATTATTACGCGATTCTTTATATTTTGTCTTATTTTAACTAAAGTTTAATTGATTTGTTATTTAAAATTTTAAAGTGACAACAAAATTAAACAATTAACCAAGCACTAATAGAGGAAATAACCCAGCTGGGGCTTAAAGGATTGTTTGAAAAGATCGATTATTACGCGATTCTTTATATTTTGTCTTATTTGAACTAAAGTTTAAATTAAGAAAAAAGTTGTTTCTTGCATGTTTTTAATAAGGAAGTGCGTTTAAGATATACAAGTTTTTTAAGGTTATTAAAAAAAACTCGATTCCCTGTCAACAATTATTTGTTATTTTGACTCCCATTTGACAACTGAGATCTCGTCACAGTTAAATAAAGACGAAAGTGGTTTGCTTTGACGGTAAAAGTAGCAAACAAATCATTCTGTTTTATTATATACTGTAGCAGTAACAACGTTTTTTTTCATTTTTTTCAATGTCAAATATTTTCAACCTGTAGTTTGATTACAAAAATTCAAAACGGAAATTATTTTTAAATCGATTCCCATAATTGAAGATGTTCTTAGACTTTGAAAGCTAAAAAAACACTTATACTTAATCAACATAAAAAGTGTACTGATTCGAACTAGATATAAATGTTCACCCTAAACATAACGCTTTAAAAATGCAAGACGTACCAAAATGTGAAAAAAATATTTTTCGACCACGTAGTTGACATCTGACTGATTATGTAAAAAAAGTCCCAAAGAGCACAAAAAATATGACAAAAAGTACTTTCATACTGCCTAATTTACATTTGCCATCAATCTGGATCAATCTTCCGTAATATTAAATTTGTTGACTGATTATCTCAAATAATACAAAAAAAGTCCAAACATGTGAAAAGGTCCTTTTTGTTTACCAAGTTGACTTTTGGCCTAATTCTAGGTGGATCAATATTCCTTAGTTTTATATTTCTTCACTTAATCCAAAGAAAATTGGTTTTTTTTTAATTTTGTTGCCTTGAATGTCCTTAATATAATAGTTGTGTTCAATAACTTTCCAGTAATTACTAGCAACGAGAGAGTGAAAGGAAATATTTTCAAAATTGCTCTCAAAAATATTTAAAAGTAAATGAACACTTTTACAGTCAAAACTTGCAAGCAAATGTATTTTGTTATTGTAAACTTATAAAAATTAAAAACTTTAATTTTTTTTCAAAGCATAATGACAGACAGACTGTTTGAATAATTTCTGATATTAAAATTTTTACTAGTAGAAATTATCAGAAACATTTTTGTTTCTAAACATATTACGCTCTTTTTTGGCTCTCTAGCTGCTAATTTTTTGTGTACGTGAACACTTACTAGTAATAATTATCGAAAATTATTGATAATTTTCTGTAAATGAACACACCTAATATCTGTACTCATAACTTCAAACTGCAAAAAGTATGTACAATGAATGTTTAAAGAACTGTTTATCATATACCATTTTTATTTGTTTTAGCTGCCGTTTTCATTTATTTTTGGAGTAGGTACGGTAAGGTTAGATTAGTTTTAAACGGCCGATCTATAAGGAAAGAAGAAACGATAATTCGATCTAATGTAATAAGCTCGAGGGTGATCCACACTCTCTTGGTAAACCAGAGCAGTCCCGTTTTAGTAATACTTAAAAATTCTCTCAGGCATTTAAACCGCCTGAAGATCCAATACAGTAGAGCGCACAAGCGCTGAACAACAACACAGGTTGTGCTTAACCACCTTCTTATCGGCTGGCACGCCACCAAAATACAATCATCGCTGGCCAGTGGTCCCCTTTTTTTGCCGTGCATCGCTGTCCGCCAACGGTCCGTTACCATCCCCACTAGGATTCAAAGTAAATAAAAACATAATCGCTCGGGAGTCATAAGATCATCACCTAGTACTAAAGACTATATACGAAATTGTTTCTACCAAACCTTGCAGGGCCTTACCCCAATAGCATAGTCTAAGTTGTTATTTTTGAATTGAAGTTAAACCCGAAAGTGCGTTGCCTTTTTCTGGGCAAATGCACTGTGTCCTCTCGACACCTGTGTCACGGAACGCAGAAAATTTTCATTCCCCACACAATATTTTGAGAAGAATGCGATACTCATAAAATTTTGTTTTTTTTTTCCGTACATTTAGGGAAATACCAAATTACCGATTTTTTTACCCATTCTACCACCCAAGGTTAAAATTTTTTTCTACCTGCAGTTCAAAAAATTCTTTACCATTACGGCTGGTAGTCGTCAGTTATTTCTTTATTACTCTTTAACATATAAAACTAATGGAAAGTTAAATTAAAAGCTTGCAATTAGTTACATTCAAAAAACATACTATTCATATTTTTCTCTAAATTTTTTACATTTTTTACCATTAAAGCTGCTTCATGCGTAAAAGAAGAAAATTTAATAAATTTTATTTATACTTAAAGCTAACATAAAGTGAAGATTTTAAGAGATATATGTATGTATGTATATAATAGAAGACTTATGCTAAAAGTAAATAATGTAGACCATTAAATAATATAAATCGGCTTTGATAACAGAAATATGTTTAAGGCCACAAAGCCTTCTTTCCTTTCTTAATAACTAAGAAGTATCTCATTTCTTTTAAAAATTAATTGAAATGTATTGAATAAATTTATTTTCACAATTCGTAATGTTTTCATTACTCAATAATATTTTTGTATGCATGAACGAAAATAACACAAAATATTATTTATTCTTAAATTCGCTGTGATTGTCCTTCCTTGACTCCTTGTACTTCTTTTAACTCATACCGCTGAATAACAACAAAGCACATAAAGCAAATATCAAATATTGGGTGTAAAAAAGCCTTATTGATTTTGGAATTTAGTAAGAGTAGGCTATTAAAAATGTTAAATGGTAAAAAAAATCAAAGCAAAATTAAAAGCGTCAAAATACTAAATAATAACAGTAAGAAAGCCATTGAATTTTTGTGCCTTCATTTTCATTATTCTTTAATTTATTTTTCATTTTATGGATTCTCTCCGGCTTATACAAGAAAATTCTTCTTTTCTGTGGCAATGGAAGTTTTTTTTTTTTTATTTTTTACTCTTTTAAATTAATTTATATATGTGTTAAGCCAAGCTCACACTGCGTAAATATTTGACGAAATAGACGTAATAATTATACTGAAAATTAATGTCTTTTATCTTCAAATAAATAAAAAGTTACAAGTAGTCAAGGTCAGCCACATTTTATGCTTTACGTTATAACATCTGTTAGAAAAGTTATGCAGGTGAAAGTAGCTTCCGGAAGTAGTGTTTATATAGACCCCTTACAATTTTAAACCGGTTTTAAAAAACGATCGTTACCGTACCTTGATCAATGATGTTTGTTTGAAAATTCCGAGAACATTGATTGGAGCGAGATTTTGCTTACCAGAATTGCGCTACCTGACATACAGTGACAGCCACCATATCCAGGTCATGCGATATTGTTTTTTCCTGTGCTAGTCAACCATTAATGATTAACCACTTTAAGGCAAATATTGTTCGTTATTCGTGACATATGACCAACAAGGCTCAAAAAGGAGCCCAAAATTGGAGGTAGAGAATATGCTTCGTGGAGACCAACCGTGGTGGCTTAATGCCCATCATTATTTTTTTTCAAATATTTTCCAACTGTGAACAAAATTTTAATTCCCACACCACATGTGTATGGACCTGGTAGGGGTATTATGCATTTGTGCAGGTGTATTTAACACCCAAAAACAATGGTCTGAGACCCACCTTCAAGTGTACCGGTCGACTAAGAATCACTTTTTGTAACGATTCATCCGTGTTCATGTATTCTTTTGATCAAAGCACAGGTCACAATTTCGAGGACAATTTGATGAAATTTGGCGCAAAGATCAGTTTTTTTGGCACAAACCCTATTGTTTTTGGTGATGATCTGTAAATTTTTTGTCATAGCCCCTATACAAAAAACCTTCTGGAGTAAGCAATTTTGGCTATAACTGACTCAAATATTACTCTATTTTGACAAAATTTTACAGGTGTGTCTGACCACAATAAAATTCCAGACTTTTTGAAGACCCAGCCTTGTTGAATTTATCTCCTGACCACTCACCCACAATAATTACTATTTGCAGCTCTTACCAAATCACAAATAGTGATTTTTTTCTTATTTAAAAGAGTAAATTGGTTAAGTTATAAAAAATATATCAGCACCTACTGCTCGGAAAGCCTACCGCTGAAAACTCCAGAAAACATTAATGATTATTTTAGTAGTCTTAATGAACACATTAAAAAGCAGCTAAACATACCTCTTCTGCCTATCGTCAGCATAGATGCCAGATTTGACGATTTATCGTCATTTTGACGATTTTTGGGCACAAAAAATGGCTTTTAACGATTGGATGATTTTTGCCCTAAATTTGACGATATTTGTAAAGGTTTTCGACTTTAGCCAAAACCTAAAAATTTCGTTATATATAAGTTTGACTTTAAAATTTCATATAACATCATAAAAAAGTATTTCCAGAGAAATTGTTTGTGAATTTTCTGTAAAATTTTCGCTAATTTAATCACAAGCTGTATTTAAATCTCGAAACATTGGTATCAAATGAAAGGTTTTTAAAGGCCCTTCGCCCTTAACACTCTACAGTACAACACACCTAAAAGTGTTTATGCCCACTATATATGTATATACCTATATATAAAATGATATATCTAAAAAAATTATTTGTTTAAAAAAAGTTGGATTTAGCATAAAAAATATTTTTTAGGACTAAACTTGAAAATCTGTAAAAAATTTCTAAAATATTTGCGTTTTTTCATTTTCAGTTTGTTTTGCTTTTAGTGAAATTTTACCTTTTTGTTACTGCTTTTGATGGAACTACTGGTAAGCATTTTGTAATACCGCTGTTTTATTATTATTAAGTAAAAAAATAATAAAAAACATACATTTTGGTCGATTTTTTTCCAAAGATTTGACGATATTGGACCAAAATAATCTGGCAACTATGACCGTCAGACAAAATACGAGCATTTTTTTCTGCCGATGGTAAACAGCAGAAGACCCCGAGGAGAATGGCACAAGCATAGATCGCTCTAACCTTAAACTAAGCTGAAGGAATGAACAAACCAGTTAAAAGATTTGCTGAATATGCTCGCAGTCATTTAAAGAACGTGTTCACTTCCAATACATGCACTGACATAAGTGAATAACCAGTGGTTTTTGCTTGACGTCCTCCAATTTCTTGATTTTATAGAGGCCATCAAAAATGAAAATCTTAAAAAGTTCCTGGCTTTAATAAGATAAGTAACAAAATTATTTAATTTCTTTTTATTAGAATAAATTATTGTTTTTTACGTTAATGTTGGAAGAAACTTTCGTTTGAAAAAACAAGTTTTTCTACCGATACTAGCCGAGTAGAATAAATTTTTGAAAGCAGCTACGCAATTCATCATCAGTACTCTTTGAACGGTAGTAGCATCTTTTGGCTTTAAACATCACCTATTTAACTTACATTTTAATCAGAAAGGAAAATGGAATTTCATCCTTTTTCCATTTTGTAAGTTAGGACAAAGTTAAACTTTTTTAAATACACTATAGTTTTTTGTGTTAAAGTCTCTTTGGTAATACTTGGCCTATTTTTAATTTCTTAGGGTCCAAATTTCCACAAATTACGTCTTTACATATCATTTTACAAGAATAATACAAAAATCTCTGTTTTTTATTTGTTACTTAATATTTTTTTATCAAATATAATGTCAAATTCTATTTTTTTTTTTTGTATCTTTAGGAAAAAACTTACATCAATACAAATGCAGCAACTAATACTGCTTAATTGAAAATAAAACCCTCCCCCACCGTTCAATACTCGTTTTTTTAACTTGCCTCACTATCAATATGATGTTGCTCTTGTTAATCCTACACTCATTTATCACTCAGCTTTTAGCAGCAGGAAAAAAGCAAAAAAAAACAAATAAAAAGGAACAAATAATCCTAAAAGTTACTTTAACATCTTCAACTTACACTCACATCACCAACGTAATTTCGTTTATAGTTTGTGGTTGTGTATGTGTGTTGTTTAGTAATGAAATTGTGTCAATATGATGTGACAATATTTACTGTTATGAACATAAGTGTCAACAACATTAAATCTACAACAGCAACAACGAAAACGGCAATGGAAAGAAACTAGAACAAATTTAGCTAAAGATGTTACAACTATAAAAAAATTGTTTGTTATTTACAACAACTGTCGCACAGACACATGCGAGAAGAGCAATAAACTAATGACATCTATTAAGGACACTATCAACATATCCTAACACGAGCATATATAAACAAAAACAACTATAATCCTAGTGTGACTTGTATAGGCAGGGAGGAGTAGAAGTTGTTACATCTTAGTAATATTAAATTATGGGAAAATATTTTATAGATTTATTCAATAAACTTAAAACGTTGTTTGTTTTCAATTGAAGATAAATATGAAAATTAAATAAATTTAGAAGAATATTGTGTGATTACAAATATGATTTTTTTAATTAAATCTTGGAAAAAACATATCATCAAACTAAAAAAAAAAAATTGTTTTCTCTTTCCTGAGCCCAACTTCACTGCTTATATAAAAAAAACTAATGATCAACTTGCAATTAACCCGCTGATTCGTTAGCGAACTTTTAAATATTAACTGAAACAAAGCAATAATGCAAAATAGTACTAAGTATGAGTTTAAAACTTAAAATTGCAATCTTAATCCAGAATCTACAGTCTATTTTTAGGGCTTTCCATCACAACCTAGGTCAATAGCCAATAATTTCATATTAAGGTACTATTTAACCATTTAATTGATTTCCGATATCTATCTAGGGCAGCAAATGGAAACAAGTTTTAAAAATGTGAAAAGGAATTTTTGACGACCTTAATGATTTTCAACCTCAGTGTTAATAGTCGTTAGTATAATGTTTTTATACTCATAATCTCACAAAATGCAAAAATTAACAAAAATGTGGAAAAGTCCCCTCAATCGGGACTATAGTCTCAAAACATGCAAAAAAGTCTCAACTAATGCAAAAAGAACATGACCACTTTACGTATTTTCGACCTTTTCTGGGCGCATAAACTAAAAAACCAACAAGTACCGAAATAATCAAAAAAGACTATTTTTAACTTTGCTTGCTTTTTTCTACCTTAATCTGTCTTTTATTTTATATTTCAAAACTCATATACTTAAAAAAACTTTAAAAAAATACAAAAATGTTGAAAATATCACTTTTTGTCAACTCGGCTGATTTCTGGCATCAATATAGAAAAAAAATCTTTAATTTTATATTTCTAGAGTCATAAACTCAAAGAAAAATCAAATACAAAAAACATTTATGACCACTTTGCTGATTTTCGACCTCAACTTGGGTTAAAAATCGTGTTTTTTGTTCACTTAGTTTACGTCCGGCCTTAATGATGATCCATATTTCAATACTGAAAATAAGCAAATATTAGCATATTAATAATTAGCCTTTAAAAAAAACATATTTATTGTAGCCTGTCGGATAAAATTTGAATTTCACTCATAATACTTTAAGTTAAGAAGTTACAAAATAGACCTAAGCTGTTACGAAATCACCCTACCTTGCCCATAAGGGTACAATATTTTGAGAGTACCAAAAATGTACTCTAATGTTTTTTCAACCTGTCGAACGCATATTGATTTTTTTTCTTTCCTTATGATTCGGAAGGTACCAAATAGACCTAAGCAGTAACGATATATAAATTTACCCCGTCCAGAAACATATTTACATTTTTTCAAAACCAGTCCAACGCATTTGTAGTTTTATTTCTACCTTTATTGGCTCAGAAGTTACAAACTGAACCTAAAAAGTATCAAAATACAGTGTGTACATTGTCTTTTCTTTTAAGGACCAATATTTAAAAAGGGTAGCAAAAATTTGTTAATGTTTTTTTGAGACTTGTCAAAGGCAATTTCAATTTCGATTCTACCTTTGTTGGTGCAGAGTTTATCCTTAAATCATATTTTATCAAGATTTGTCAAAAGCAGTTTAAATCATATGCCTAAATTTATTGGCTTAGAAGTTGTAGAAAGTACCTAAAACTACCAGTATGCAATTTAAAACCTTTTTGATCCTTTACTGTCGAATGAAATTTGAATTATATTTCTAACTTTATTCATTCAGGCCTAGTGGATGTAGGCACTATTTAAATGTAGTTTTTACTCTTTTTTATTCCCGGTCAAAAATTAAAAATCCTTTTGAGTCCACATTTCCCAAAATTTTGTCGTAGTAGATCTCAACATATGGAGAGGTATCCACAGTCCGAAATCTAATTTTCTAGCTCTACGCGTTTGGGCTGTGGGATGATGAATCAATCAGGCAGTTATTAAGTCAGTCATTAACGTTGTTTCTTCATATACGATACTCTCCTACATCATTATATACCGGTATACTCCTTATTTAGATCTAAATTTTTGTCTAAAATATCTTTTTTGCATAAACTAACAACCGTTTTACTTTTTGAAAAAAAATCAACTTGCATAACAAAATCTCTTGCAAAGAATTTTATGCTTAAAAAAGCCAATAAAACTTTTTGGAGTGGAAAAGCGACAGAATTGCAAAAAGTGGAAAGATCACATAAAAATTTATTGAGCAAATTTATTTGCAATAAGAATTTATTTTTACAGGTGCAGCACGTCTAAATTTTTTTTTTCTGGAAAATTTGAATGTCAAAAGTTTAAAAATTCCCCACTGCCCATCTTAAAAAGTTTCAACAAAATCAGTTTAGTATATGCTGCCGTGGCACAGCCCCCTTTTTACCTTCAACAATTTCAAAATTAAAAGTCACCAATTTGCATTCAAGTTTTCCAAAAAAAAAAGCCCGTTTGGGTAGTATGTACTAATTGTGTTAACAAAATACTTTTTGTGGGTGTTGCACCACGCTATTGCATTCAAAATTTTGACTGTCCTCATTAATGTGAGTTGAAAAAAATCGGTGCAGTAAAATAAAGGGTTTAATTTTGTGGATTTGACACAGCCCACTTCTGTCACTTTAAAATTTGGAAGCCATTTAAATGCCTACAAACTTTTATAAAATTCGTTTTAGTAGAACAACATGTTTAATTTTGGTGGTCGTGACTTCGCCCATTTTTTGTTTTTCTAATTTAAATCTTTAAGCCTTCTAAAATGTGTATGATTTTAATCAAACGTAATAGATAAAAAGTATTCGCATTGAAAATTTTATCAAAGGTGTGGCACCTGCCTATTTTTTAATATTTTTAATATTTAATCTTTACCCCTGTGAACTTACAATAGTTATTCAAATCTTAAAAGTAAATAATTAATATTAGACCAGTCAGTGCAAAACTAGAGTTCTTTCGTATTGTAGGATGTCTTGAGCGAGATGGTTTGAATGTAATTCCAACTTATTAACCTTTAACTGACGAGGTGAAATTTTGGGACATAGTTTATGACGTGGTGGTAAATTTTACCCCTTTTAATTTTACTAAAAAAAAATTTGTAAAATATATTTTTTGATAATTATTTCTTTTTTAAAAACAAGCTACTATATTTTTAATTACAAAAAATAAAGAAAACAAAAATTTGTGTTATTCGTTTGAACAAAACAGGTACTTTAATTCACAAACCTTTTTTTTTTAATATAAAAAAACGACATATAAATAACTTAAAAAAAAACATGAATTTAAAAAAAAACAAAAACTTAAAGAGCATTTTTTCACAGCCAAATGTATACATTTAAAGATATAAAAGAGATCATAAAAAAAATAATCAGGTGTAAAAACTGCAGGTCCACCTTATGGATGGTTTTTTGCTCATCAAAATCTGTGTTCGCACAGTCTAAGCATATACGTTTGCTGCATCCCATACATATTGGCTTACTACATTGCAGACAAAAGTGTGTAGTTTTTCGCTTTAGCCTAGTCGGACATATGTGGCATAACTTACGAGCAACGTGGATCGGTTCTACTGCAGGCGAAGGTACTGAGTCCGGACCCAAAATGTTACCAATTGTGTCTCGTAATACCCGAGGGAGCTTTTGGTTGTGTTGACGTCTTTGCAGATGTGGTAAAATCATTTGTCTTGCAAGCTTTTTTAAAAAATCTCCTCTTGAGGTGTTAACATAATCCCTTGAAGATTGAAAAATAATGAAAGAGTTGACACCACAAATATCCACAATGCTATAAAATATGGCTAATGGCCAGCGGCGTGTACGTCGACCGGATGAATAAATCGAGCATTTCTTATCGAGCTCATCCACTCCACCTTTTGTACTGTTATAATCAGCTATCATTGCAGGTTTTAAAGTGAGTGGGTCACCTTCTTTTTTGTGATGCATGGAGGACAATAATACAACAGCACGATTTTGACGAGGCACGTAGGATAAAATAGTGACATCTTTGGTAAAACCATATATGCAGGATCCCAACGGTCTATTTTTTTTGGGCAAAAATTCTGGTGGAATCTCTCTTTTGTTCTTTTTCAGCGTACCTAAATAAGTTAATTCTCGTTTTTTAAGTTCTTCCACCAGCTGGAGTGATGAAAACCAATTGTCAGCAGTTATATTTCTTTGACTTCCTTCTATTATTTTAGACAGCCTTATTACTGATTGTGTTGGTACTGCAAGTCGTTTTTCTTCATTTGTTAGACCAACTGCATCCGAGTTTTTTCCAAAGTATATATAAGCATTTGCAAGATATTGTGTGCGTGCGTCAGTCAATGACATTATCTTAATGCCATATTTTGCGGGTTTCTTTGGCATGTAAATTTTGAATTTGCATCTTCCACGAAATGGTACCAACATTTCATCAATGCAGGCATGAGTGCCAATTGAATAACTTTTTCGGCAGTTTTCTATAAATTTATTAAATATACCAGGAACTGCTGCTATTGGGTCGTTCAATAATCGTTGTTTTCTATCAGAGAAGTTATCAAATCTTAAGCAATTTAGAATACAAAGAAACCGGTTCTTAGACATTGTAGCTCGAAAAACTTCTCTACCCGTTCCATCAGTTGCAAAAATAAATTGAGCGGCCTCGTGGTTAGACTTGAATACAGATGTGTAAATCAAGATACCGAAAAATGCACGCAATTCTATTTTATCTAGCATTTTCGCTTCAGTTTGTGCTGTTAGGTCAAATTTTGCTTTCAATTTTATATTTGTATGTTCTAAAATCATGTACTCCATATCGCTATCAAAAATTCGCGACCAATATCCATATAAATCTTTTTCCGATTGCGGTTGTGTAGCAACTGGTAACCGCACAATATTATGAAGAGGAGTCTTTACGCAGCGTGTTGGTTCCAATGCTGACCACTTGAACCCGTTTTTTCCATAAAAGTAGTTTACAGCAGATTCACATACATTTTCATCAACAACTAGTTCTTCTTCATAATTTCCAACAATTTCCTCAACAATCATTGTATCCGCTTCATCGTATTTACTGCATGCATCATCTTCTATACGTATTTCATCCTCCATATCACTTTCTTCAATGCAGAAATCCGGATCGACAATTTCGTCGTCGACTTCGCTAACATCGTCATCGTCCTCAAAACATTCCTCAAGAAATTGAGATATGACTGAATCACTGAGTTTTTTTGAATTCGACATGATCTGTAGACGTAAATAGCATATCCCGTAATTTAAAAAATGTGTAATGTAACGTTTTTGATATAAATAATTTTTTATCAACAAGAAAACAGACGAGTGGTTAAAATAATTCCACGAAAATATTACGTTAATTTCGATGTGGGGTAAATTTGTTTCTACTAAATACTTACGCTAACGCTTGCGTGGTGGTAAAATATTTTCAAAAAAAAACTTACGTAAATACCGAGGAGTGGAAATTTTTACACCAGCATGTGCGTAGCTCCGCTCGTGCTATGTCTAGTTCAGCCAAAACACAACTGAATGACAACGATCACAATATATGAAGATACTAAGAGAATCAAATTGATTGAGCGCAATGGAACAGAGAATTTAAAAAAAATGTAACGAGAGGGTAAAATTTACCACCACCTCGTTAGTTAAAGGTTAAAATACTTGTCCACATAGGATTTCGCATTTAATTGGTGGATCTCGTGGATTCTTGTGGATGCTGCTGTTTTTAATATACCAAGGAGCACCAGTTATCATTTTTAGTATTTTGCATCTTTATGTGGCTTTAGTGTGAGGGAAAGCTGTAGTTGGCTCGAGGCCTATATAGGATCTTCATGAGGACTGGGAAAAGCAGTATCGTCAGCAAGTGTCGATGTGTGGATTTGACTATTATTTGGCATGTTTGCAATGTAAGAAAAGTACAAATCCGATTGATGGTCAAGGCTACGCTACGCTATCTTAGTGTTGAAACTAAGATATAGATGGCGTTAGTATTGTAATAGGAAATGGAAAAAAGAAAAAGCTTTGGTTTAGTTGGTTTAAGTGAAAAAAACTTCGTGCCTGCTCACCTCGCCACATGGATCAGTGGCTTAAACGGCTGATGTTTACAACTAAATTAACAACTAACAACCGAACAAGAGTACTGATGATGAAAATCGTAGCTGTTTTTCGAAAATGCATTCTACTCGGCTAGTATCGGTAAAAATCTTAATTTTTCAATGAGAATTTTGTAAAGTATTGAACTTGAGCCTGATAAAGAAAATAAAATTGTCGCAAGTTCAAAATGTTAGAGCGCTTGAAGTAATAATTTAGTTTATTGAAAGTTTTTTTATTAAATAGTGTGAAGTAATGTGAACAATATTAATATTGATTTGTATTTTAAAGGTGTCAAAAGTGTACAAAGTATACGATTGCCAGAACAGACCTGAACTGCTTTTTTGAAAATCCCCATCGATGTTTTTAAGATATGAGGTTATACATAAACTCTACTCAATAATAATACAAATCAGCCGTTAACATAAGTTACATTCGCTCATTTACTTACTTAAGTTCATTCGCTTGATAGCAGCCTGTTGACACACAATTTACTTGCAATGACAAATGTTTCTTTAGACCAATTATATTGTCATTAAAAGGTATCACCACATCAAATCATTAGACAAATAAACAACAATTAACTGAACGAAATAATGTTGCAAGTTTATATTGGGCATAACTTTGCATTTATTTCTATCAAAGAAATTCCAAAACATGAAAATATTTTTTAGACTTTTGGAATATTTTACTGTCAGTATTAAATGATCAAAAGTATTTGAAAAGTAAGAAAGAATAAAGAGGTGCAGAAAGCTAAACTAGACTTTATTATACTCTATACTATAGGGTGACTACAGGGTGACTTGGACTATGTGGCCGGGCTCATGGACTTAAGGAGAGGACCTATGGGCCCCGATTGGGGTCATAACTGGGCACATTCTAGCTAAGGCCATTACGAGCAAATTGGATAGCAGCATTCCAGATTATTGTAGGATGTGTAAGGATTAGGAGGAATTTCGGACGATTGCAGAACCATAGGGTCAAGTGGTTGGGTAAAAGATTCCACGAAATACCAAGCGATGTTTCGCAGTACAAACTGGAAAATTTTATTTGGTACATCACAGGAATCAGTGTTTTTTATTTTCCATATTTTTCTTCTTGCTGTTCTTACCACATTTTTTCTTTTAACTTAATGTCTTATTTTTCCTTTTTTCTTACCTTTTCCTTAAAGGGGCGTACAATGGACCCAGGAGGTCTTCGAGTGTAAATGCATGAAAGGGTTTTTCCCCTTTTTATCACCCATTCGCAACCTAATCTAACCTAGGCCTGTGGAAAATTCCAGATATTTGGGAACCAATGTCTACCAAAAGTACACAAATATTTTAGACCGGGTTGCACAACAAATGTTTACCTGTTATCAGTAATTAAACCAACTTCTATTGCTCATGAAAACCGCCGAAAATATGGAAAAGGTTTGGTCGCACACAGTGCAAAGCCATTGCCAACCAGCAACCACCACGAGGTTAATCTTGGGCACAAATACGTTATTTAGCACAAAATAGAAAGATATGATAAGACTTCTTATTGCATTGTCACCGTCCGTATTTCTTAGCCTTTAGCGCAAAAACTTGTTTAAGTTAATTTGTATACATATACAGCTTGCTTTTTACACATTAAATGCCACCAAAACCCCATAGGGTCTCTGCAACCTTTATAAATGTAGGGTATAAGAATAGTATTATTTGTAGTCTGCATGTTGTAGTGTCGAATAACTTTGATGACAAAAAGGAAATGCAATTTTTAAACACAAAATTCAATTGTGGTTTTCCAGCCATACACAGTTTCATAAATATGCATATGTCCGGTCACATATATACACACACACACGCTAACACAAATGCAAAAATGCAAATATGCTGAAATATGCATAATCAAACATAGACGAAGAAAAAAACGTTTTCCTTTTTTTCCAAGAAACAAGTTTAGTTATTGATATACTCGAGTACATGAGTTTATTTTCTCAAAGAATTTTAGCTTATATTGAGACTGGCAATGACAGAACAAAAATCTAATGTGTGGTTTTTTGTTTTGGACACAGCCCAGAAAAACTACAGTAATGTCAGCCTAAAATATCAGTAGGCGGATATATGTCACACATAAAGTAAACAAGAAGAAGATTTTACAAGAGATAAGATAAGCCTTGGCCTTTTATCGACAAAAATTTATCTATAGAAAACATGAATAACTAGTTTTTACATGCAGGTTCGACATATTTGTCTGATACTTATGTTTGCCAATGCTTATATCTACTACAAAAATATAAATACATGCACATGTATATGAAAATACATTTTTAAATATTAATGTATGCACAAGGATGTAAAAATGTATATAAAATGCAAGTTTCCTATAAAATCATGTAACAGCATCTGCTGTCAATTGATGGTTAAAATCATGTCCTGTTTGACTCGTATGTCATGGTAGTGTTAATGGTGGTAGAAGGTGTTACCATTACAGCAGTGTAGTGTACTTACATTTAGGCAAAGTGTCTTTTATTTGGTATGTCGGAGGTGGAGTAGTCCAAATGTCTGGAGAGTTACGGTATGTTTGTGTTCGTTGCCAAACCGTAATAGGAAAAAAAGTACAATAACTGCCAACAATTTGTGGGTGGCAATAAAAATTTTACATGTATGTTTGGACACTTTGATATAAAATTTAAAATCCTTAAGCAGCAATGTACAATCAGCGGAACAGATTATGCAAATTAAAATTTACTCAGTTTTTAAAAACTGACAGCAGCCATTAAAAAACTGTTCTTATTAAAAATTAAACGAGTTAGCGACAAGGGACTAAAAAGTTAACTGGTTTTTACGCTTTCTAAGAGCTGTAGCATAAAACAAATGGCTTTCAATTAGGTAAATATTTGGATTTATAAAATTTAACTTGAAATGGTACTTTAACAACAGAAGGATTTTTTAAACAAAATTTATTTTATTATAATCTGGTATATTTTTTCATTGGTATATTAATTCAGCTCCGGGTACGAGCTACATGGTCTATTTAAATAGTCAAAATTTTCAGGCCTTCTTCTCTTTCGAAGATATGAATACCATTTTAGTATGTTTAATGTGTTGTGGTCCAAAAAAGAGATGCGTTTTTTGCCTTTTTTGGGCTCTTAACCAAGACTGAGGTCTGAAGTCAGTTAGGCCATCACACTGTTTTACTTTAATAAATTTGTTAAGAATATGAAAATATCAAATTAAATTTAATTGTATAAAAAATCATGCATATTTCTTATGCTGATAGTAATATTAAAAATACGCTTACGAAGTAGGAGGCAATTGCTAGTATTGAAAATTTATTGCGATATAAAATTAATTATCTCAAGTATGCTATAATATTACAATTCTTGTTAAATATTGGCCATTTCTGCTTTTACCAACTTAAAAAATCAAATAATGCTTAAGGATATTTGCCTACGGCTTTACACCGAACATATACATATTTAGAATATGTGTGTTGTAGGCTTGCCGGCTGAGTATTTTCAGAATGTTAATCTAAACAATCATATAAGGACATTTGTTTTTTTAGCAGCCAACTGCTGTTTCCTTGGATTTTATTTAACTTCAATCCTTTTCTGTTACTGCAAATGAAATCCTTAGCAAATGAAATACAATGGACATTTTAAAACAATTTTAATATTTTCACAAATTTGTCTTTTAATAAATATTATATTAGTCAATTGGTAATAGAATATTTAATTGTTTTTTCTCTCTTTAAATATTACCATACTTATTTTATACATACATATGTATGTATACGTACAACGTATGTGAATTTTTGCTGTAAAATCAATAAACAAATATTTTAGGTGTCCTCGAATTTAATATTAGATTTGTGTAGTATGTATGATGGAATATTTTAAGAAAATATGCTTAGTATTTGACAGAAATCAAAAACTAACATATGCAACTAAAATATATTTTTGAAAAAGTTATTAAATATTTGGTGGTCTCACAAAGTATGATATGATGGCATATTACCATAAACTCATATTTTTTTACTTAAAAAAAAAATATTACGCTTTTAAATATTATTTTTAACAAAACACGACTTTTAAATCCTTACATTATTTTTAAGAAAATAAAACAATATTATAATATTCTACATTGTGAGTCTGCTAATTAAAAATTATATTTACTATGAATGCGAAAACTCAAAATTTATCTATATATTTTACTACTGTTGGAAACATAATAAATGCATATATAGGCAGTTATAAAAGGATTCTTCGTAGTTCTTATTGATAAACAAATACATAATAAATTAAAACATTTTATGATTATAAGTACACACAAAGAATAAACTAAGTAAGCTTTACTTAAATCAAGCCATAGCGGAGTCAAAAGTACGGTGAGTACGGTTTTTCCTAAATCAAGTACGAAATTTCTTACTTCAAGTACGGTTTTTTAGTACGAATTTTTTTCATTTAAGCCAAGACAGGGTTAATTTAAGTTTGAAACCGTGCTTGATTTAAGCCAAAAAAAAGATTGTTTTAGGCCGTAAACGGGATTAATCCGAAAATGAAATGTCATTTTTTTTGACTTATTGAGCTTTACTAAAGAAGAAGAATTAAATATTTTATTTTTATTTTATAGACAGTTAAAATTTACAATTTAAAATTTTTAATTTTTGTACTTACCGAAGCTGAGATTCGAACCAGCGACTTTATGCACTGCAGCACAAGCGGGTTACCTCTAGGCCACCGAGACACTTTGTTTTCAAATGTAAAATAATATATTTAAACAACAAGCTTTTTTTGCTTGATTTGTTGAAGCAATCCGAATAGGCTTGATTTAAGAAAATGTAAGTACGGATCGTACTTAAAAATTTCAAGAAAGATTTTGGATAAATTCAAGAATAAAATTCTTGATTTTAGAAAGCGAGTTTTCTTTCTGTGTACTGCATTAAAAAACTAAATTGAATTTTAAGTACAAACATATGTATGTATCTTAACAAAATTTGTTTTAAAATATGTGTTTATGGACGTGCATATAAAGGTCTGTGTTTATGTATAGCGAAACATAAATTGATTTGCACAGCAACAACAAAAAACAGAATATATGTCTTATACAATGCTTTTGTTGGATGACACAAGCACTCCATTTTCTATTGCCAACTAATTGATTTTTTACACTCTTAGGATCTAATTCAAAAGCTTTTAAATTCGATTCTTAAAGAAAGTCTTCTAACAGGCCTTAAAAATAAAAATGTTTAAAATAACTTGTTTGGATATAAACGAAGAATACTTTCTTTTCTGAAAAATGCGAAAATGGCTGTTGGGCCTTTGAAAGGATCTGAAACAAAGGCAAGCTAAAGAATGGTTGAATTCGTCCACTGGTAATTATACTCACACCATATTCGTTCCTGGTAGGAGTTAAATGCGTTTGTGCAGATGCTTGTAACGCCTAAATGTTAAGTTACAAAACCCACCTTTAAGTACATCGATCGACTCAGAATCACTTCAAATTTAAGCATGTTCGTCCATCCGTCCGTCTGGTAGGGCGTCCATGTACTTTGACGTAGATTAGTTTTTTGGCACTCGCACAACGTTTTTTGTTTTTAATGATGATCGGTTGAATTTTTGGCATAATGTCCCGTCCCACATAGATATGTCCTCCCAGAGTAAGCGTTTTGGGATATTACTGACTTGAATATTTCTCTATCTGCACAAAATTGTGCACATGTGTATATCTAGATGCAAAAATATAGTGTACTGAAAAGTATTATCGGTGCATTTTTTGATACAGCCCCCCTTTTGTGTGTGCAATAACTGTTTGTTGTCATTTTTCACTTAAATAACCTTAGCTAGATAAGTAACGATTCTTTGGATACTGTGCTGACAATATCTACTTTTTCTCATTACTCGATCCAAATTAATTCTTATCTTTTGGATACTCGATACTATTTAATACTTTGAATAGTTTTTTTTATTTTCAAAGCACCATAAGTTATTTACTTAGAGAATGGCAATTTTAAATTTATAGAAAAGGGTTAGTAATGCATCCTTGGGTTCTACTACTTAACCTTTCGCCAGCACTACTTAACATCGCCATTAAACTTAACTTTCAACCAGAGTTTGTTATGCTCTTGATTTCTCTTCCTTATCGAAGGTATATATGTAAGTAAAGCAGCATGAAGACGCATTTTATAAAATTGATAATTCAACAAAGTCTGCTCCGTTGAATTTAACTGATTATCGATTATAATATTCATCCCTAGGTTGAGCTTGAGTGCAAAAGGTTATGTGTGATCTTTTACCATCCACTTGACGCTATGATCCTGTCAGCGTCTAGTTACGACCCCAGTTGTGCTCCTTAGACGCGAATGTACCAAGCCCTGGTCTAAGTTCATTGCCAGCTATGTCGCGGTGCTTAAGAGTCCAAAATAGTCTGGCGTTGAAGAATTTCACATTTCCATCGAGAGCCTGTAGGCAGCCGATCAAGACTGAACGCAATGCACCTTTGAGGCCTTCAGGACTGCCTGACTGCCAACATTAATAATGACCCCACTATCCCTTGAAACATGTTTCGCTATAATATCTGTCGCCGTTTGAAGGGCTAGTATTTCTGACTTGAACATAGTGCACTCGCCAGTCTGTAGGCTGAAGGTTTCTGATGATCTCTTATATCCATCTACCATCTGTCAGTAAAAAATTATTGTTATTTAAAGAAACTTTGCAAATCTTTAGTTGGTTTTCTTGGGTACTCTGGTAGACCAGTGAGTAGGTGCTCTAGTCTTGAAGTCTGGATCATGTCAAATAATCTTATAAATCTGCTCCATCCTATTTTCTTCTCCTTTCAAACCTTTTCTTTTTTTCAGGAAGGCAGAAAGAGTGGATAAAGAAGGGAAGATATCTACTCTTTCTGCCTTCCTTTACAACTTACACAAAGGAAACGAACTAGTGGTCTCAAATAAACTGTGTCCTTTCTTTCCATGGCTTCCCGTTCTAACAAACCTAACCTAGTGGCAGTTCTATATATGTTTAATGTCACATGGAATTTGGGCGACATCCCTTTGCCACACAAAGATAACTCAGTACCTCGTTCGACCTGACTGAAGTTATCTGCGAAAGCAGTAAGTAATTTAATAGAAAAAGATTTTTTTTCCAGCACATTCATAAATAAAACTAATGTCTATACGGGCATAAGATTAGTTAGCAGTTCTATCAGCACTAGATGAATACAATACGTCAAATAGTGAATCCATAAATAATACGTTTTTAACTTCGCAAGCTACTACCCACGAGTATGAATACGGGTCACTCAAAAATATCAAAGTTTGCTAAAAAAAAATATGCCGTTCCTTGGCCTGCATTATATAGAGTCAAGTTACGTTTTTGGATGGAAGAAAGAGTTACTCAGATTTTTCTGGCTTAAAAAAACACATCGTTACCCTAATAAGGTAGTGCCCTGCTTCGTACTTTTTAGGTCGATATTTTTTTGGCTAATATGAGCAGACCATTTATCGAAGTAAAGAAAAATCTGAGCTTATATATTAAGATGTCTGAAACTACAAGTGTTTAACCAATATCTTACACAAGCAACACTATATGCCTTGAAGGAAACGCGGGGACAAGTGTCTCCATCTCAAGACTTTTGTCGACTATTTGGGAGCCTTTTTGGCGACGTTGTCAACAACGCATCTACTTTCTTCCTGCTCGCCGTCAAACGCAATGATGTATCTGCGATGTAGTGGTCTTTATTATTCGTTAACTTTTTTTAGTTGTGGCATAAACTTGCACAATACATTATTATTTTTAATAGCACACACGTGTAAAATATCTATAGCCAAAAACATTGCCTGGGGTATTGCTAGTCGGTAGTTCTTTATTATAAAATTGCTGAAAGGTACTACTGAACCACTTGTTCCAATGTCTACATATCGCGACGTGAGAACCAGAGGGTTCTATCTGGCTTTTTCAAAAATGTTCAGGAGAGCAGTTTTAAAGTTCGGAGTTACTTTTATACCATTTAAATAATAAATATGAAAAAGAAAGAACAAGAAAACACAAACTAGTTCAGTTATTTATTGGAATATAAAATTTGTTTCATCAAAAGTTAAAATAAAAGACAAGAAAAATTAACTTTTTTAATTACAGATTTCAGATAGAACCTTTTGGAACTCAAACTATAAACTTTTGAAATAATTATTCATATATAAATTTTTTTATGCTATTACAAAATGTTAAAATAAGAATTATTCATTTCCTTAGTGCAATATAAAAAAACATGTGAAAAAAAAGTTTAAAAAAAATACCAAAAATGGATATTCTTTAATGTGACCCTGCACATAGAACCTTATGGTTCTTAAAAATTCAAATTTTTTTTTTTCATAGAGTTTATCTAATTAAAAAGTGTTAAGTATTTTATAGTTATTAATAGTTATTTAGTTGTTATTTAACATTTTTAAACTTTTTGAAAAACTAACTCAATCAATTTATTATATTTTTGGAACACCATTGAAATTTATTGCAGATAGAACCTTTTGGAACTTAGTGCGTCCACTTTTTTTGCATATAGAACTAAATGGCTCTGTTATTATTACTAAAATTATAAGTGAAAATACAAAATGGGTTTTATTAAAAGATAAAAACCATAACAAAGAATAAATTCCAATGAAAAAACGCAAAAGTGAAAAAATGCCAGATAGAACCCTCTGGTTCTCACGTCGCGATATGTCCCCAAAATAACTACCTTATCAGTAGTATCAATGTCAGAAGTAGATTTTAAATGCCACGCAAATGTTAAACGTTTGTAGCAAAAAGCATAGCTTGTCAGTAGTACCCGTGATAACGTAAGTAGTGAATCACTACGGTTTCACATACTATTTATTTTTGCTGCAGGGTGGTGTCTCTAATTGTAAGCGCTCATCTGTATGTAAACTTTCTTTCTTGTTTCTAAGCCTCTATTATTGCTGTGTTTAAAGAAGTTTTCAAACGTTGTTTTTAAGGTTAGTTATAAAAAATTAAATTTCCCTAAATATGTTACAAAGAACTATCTGGTAATTATACCACCTGTTCGTCTAATGCATAAAACTCTAGAATTTTTAATTGCCACTACAGATTTTTTCCAATTTATGTATGTATATTTATTTGATGCCACAACAAATATTTTAACATATTTACTTTTTATTATTCTTTGCCATGTACTTAATATAAATCAGTAATGTGCAACTAATTTAGGAATATAAAATACTTAAACTAAAAATAACAAAAACATTTTCCTATTTACAGCAAAAACCATAAACACTGTTAATGATCTCATAACTCTGGGTTAAATGCCTTTTTTATATTTATTTTCTGGTTTTTGCTAAAAAAAATCTATTTATTTCTATCTATGTATTTGCCTATCTGCAGTTCTCTGTTAAAGAGGTTGGACTTGAAAACGCCTGTTTTGCAACTATTAATGGATTATTTTGATTTTCGTTTTACCACTTATTTAAACCAAGTATAACGAATCTCTACTAATTGGCTGTAAAACTTATATGAACTGTAAAAGAGGATGAGAATTTTTTCATTTAGTTTCGCTTAAGTTAAATTATTGAAGAATTATTGCCATTTCAAGGAATAATTTTACAACGAAAACTAAAAAGTTTTAAGTGGGTAAATAAACGTAGTCAAAAATAAAAAAAATATTAACATTTTGCAGCGCCGACTTATTGACCAACTCATATGAAATGCATATTTTTCTAAACTAAAACACTAGACACCATTTTAGCCACTTGAAATAAACACCACAAACAGATAACGTTTATGATATAAAAAACTAACAAATAAAAAGTTAATTTAAAGTTAAAACCGTCACTATGATAATGATTATCACTAACATGCCATCAAAACATCAACTTGGTCACACCTCTTTCCGGTGTCCATATTTAAAATGCCAAAGTTGCTTTTAAGTGTTGTCAAACATTTAATTTCACCTACACTATGACTATTTTGAGAAAAGTGTTAAAAATTTTAAAAAATGTGCTCATTCAATTATATGTTTGTAGTTGGAATAATTTTTTAATTTTTGCTTGCAGTTGAAAGTTATAAAGCTCTGTTTTTTTCTAAATGTGCTGTTCTTGACCCTTGGCAATGGAAATGACAGGCACGATGTCATTACGTCCCTCCTATTTCGGCTGCACAACTTTGCAGCATTTCTTCACCGGGTTGGCTAGGTTATTCAATCCCCACACTCGGTCCCAGACCAACTTGCCTCACAAATTTGCGATATGCCCTTAATGGGCGGCACGGGTCATAAAGATGCTCCTTCAAAACTAATGTTCTGTTTTTTGCATTTTGTTGGAATAAGAAAAAAAGGTAATAGAAAGAATGGTGTAGAAAGTAGTGTTTACAGGCATTTGATTAAAATCTCTCGATATCAGCTGCTACAGGAAGTACATCCTTAGGAAGTTTATTTCACACACGAGCTGTGCGACTAAAGATCGCGACGGTACGCATGGCGCGGTATACTGGCCAGTCGACCAAAAATGTGTGTGCTCTTATCGAATGACGTGTATCACGCGCATCATTGTAGTATTGATAGAAAAGTGAAACACATCCCACAATACGGCGGTGCCCGAGTCAACCATGACGGTTAGAGACTTGAACGTCACTGATTAGTACCATCATCCGCTTTTGTAAGCGGTCAAGTAGTTTCGAAATATACTTTGGAGCACCGCCTCATATATTTTTTTTTTTTTTTTTTTTTTTTTGCATATTTTTTATTATTGAATCTTCGCTTTAGCGAACTAACAATAAGTTTTCAAATCTTAAGACTAAGGAAATAATATTAGTCCAGCCAGTGCCAGACTAAAATTTACGTTCTCATAATATAAATAGTTATCTTCATCTAAGCGCAATAGTGTCTCTCCTTTTTAGACGGGAGTGTCCACTATGTTGCAAGATACTTCGAGCGAGCGGGTTTGGATGTGTTTCCAGCTTATTTAAATACTTGTCCACATATTTCAGGATTTCGAATTTAACAAGTGGAACTTCTAGATCCTTATGGATGTTGCTGTTTTTGACATACCATGGAGCACCAGTTATCATTCTTAGGATTTTATTTTGACGGCGTTGTATTTTTTCTATGTTAGAGGCGGAAGCAGTGCCCCATAATTGTATACCGTAGCACCAAATTGATTTTAAAATTGAGTTGTATAGTAGAAGTTTACAATCCAGATGAAGCACAGAGTTTCTACCCATAAGCCAGTGGATTTGTGCAGCTTTTAGTTTCATTTGCGTCAGCTTTGCATCTATATGAGGCTTCCATGTGAGGCGGCGATCCAGGTGAATACCAAGATATTTTGTCTCGGATCGTTGAGGCACCAAATGGTTGTTAATAGTGATTGGAGGGCACGTTTCTTTGCGTAAGGTAAAAGTTATGTGAGTACATTTTTGTTCATTTATTTTTATTCCCCATAACCTTGCCCATTTCTCAACTTGGGTTACGTGTTGCTGCAGCTGGTTCGAAGCCTCTTTAGGGTCTTTGTGAATACTAAGAAAAGCAGTGTCGTCAGCAAATGTCGACGTGTGTGTGAAACTATTGGTTGGCATATCTGCCGTGTAAAGCAAGTACAAAATTGGACCTAGTATACTTCCTTGAGGGACACCAGCCTCTATTGGTTGGGGACAACTTATTTGGTTTCCCTCTTTGATCATAAATTGTCGGCCGGTTAAGTATTTTTCTAGCAGGCTTGAAATATTAGCTGGTAGATAGAGTTTTAGTTTGATTAACAGGCCTTCGTGCCATACTTTATCGAATGCTTGAGAGACATCGATAAAAAGCGCGGAGCAGTACTTCTTTTCCTCAAAGGCTTTTCTTATAACCTGCACCAGTCTGTGAGTTTGTTCGATTGTACTATGTTGACTTCTAAAACCAAATTGGTGACCTGGGATGCAGTTGTTGTCATTCAGGATCGGACTCAGCGTGTTTTTAAGCAGCTTTTCGAATAGTTTCGCCAAAGTTGGTAACAAACTTATAGGCCTATAAGACTCCACCTTCGAAGGATCTTTACCAGGCTTGGGAATCATCTTCACTAAGGCAACTTTCCATACTGGCGGAAAGTGTTCAAGCCGAATTATGGCATTAAAAACAAAAAGAATGATTCTTTTACCTGTAAAGGGTAGCTCTAAAAGCATTTTGTTGCTTATTTTATCAACGCCAGGAGCTTTTTTGTCATTTAGGTTAGCGATTGCCTCTATAACATCTGAAAATTGGAAACGTATTTCTATAGGACGTCTTGCTACAACAGGCGGTAGTTCTCTCACGTCAGTGCATGAATTAGGAGTGAAGACGTTCCTTAAATGGCTTGCGAACAGATCGCATTTTTCTTCGTCATTTCTAGCCCAGGATCCTCTCAGGTTACGCAGTGGTGGTTTTGCGATTACGGATCTTTTAAGATGTCTGGCTGTTCGCCATAGCGAATAGTTTGTTTGAGGAGTCGCGTCTAGACCTTCCAGGTATTCCTTCAATGATGACGTTCTATGTACTTCCAGCATGTTTTTTAATCGGTTTGTACATTCCTTCAGCTTATTCTTAAGTAGGGGCGATCTATACTTTTGCCATTCTCTTCGGGCTCTCCTTTTTTCAGATAAGAGCTTTTCAACATCGCTTGAGTAAATTTTGTTGTATCTGGCCTGACGGTAGGTAGAAGAAGCATTTTCAACGGCTTTTTTAATATTTTCATTGAGGCTACTCAGGCACTCATCGATTTCTTCGGAAGTTTTTAAAGATTGGTGTTCCGAACAGTGCGTGCTGATAAATTTTTTGTATTTTAACCAGTTTATTCTTTTTGACAGAAAAATATCACTAGTTGCAATTTGGTGAGGACTGCAAATAGTAAAAATTGTGGGTGAGTGATCAGAAGATAAATCCAAGGAGGGTTGAGCCTCAATAAGCTCAGGGGGTATGCCTTTTGCTACACCAAAATCTATTACGTCTGGTATTTTATTGTGGTCAGTTGGCCAATATGTTGGTTGCCCAGTTGAAATAACGTGAAGTCTCATTTCCGATACAGAACCATACAAGACACGACCTCTGGGACTTATTAGGCGGGAGCCCCAGTATGTGTGTTTAGCGTTGTAGTCTCCAGCAGCTATAAAGTGAGGACCTAAAGATTTGTAAAAACTGTTGTACTGATCCTTCGTTATGGAGAATCTGGGTGGACAATAAACTGACGAAATAACGAGATTATGGTAAAATTCATCGATGCAGACGTTTGTTGCTTGTATATAACTTTCGGAGAGACCACCCATCCATTGGTGTTTGATTCTTGATTTAATTAATATAGCTGAACCACCACATGACCTATCTCTGGGATCTTTTGAATCATAAAAAGTATAGCCACTTATTTTGAAAGTGCTTCTAGATGTCATATGAGTTTCGGAAATCAACATGACATCGATTTTTTGGTGTGTTAAAAAGTATTCGAGCTCATTTTTGTGTTGGCGGATGCCGTTTGCGTTCCAGAAACAAACCCTGAGGCAGTTCATGGTCTTTTAAGTATGGCCTGCAGAAGAGCAGACTGCATTTTCTGCATCTCCTGCATCATGCTAGCCATTTGCGCCATTACCTGCGTAAATTGTTTGACCATATTGTCAATTACGGCTTCCAGGCGGCTAAAATTGGGACCAGTTGGTTCACTTGTTGGCACTTGTTGTTGTGTTGTAGGCTCGGTAGACCTACGTGCATTAGGTTGGTTAGACTTTAATGCAGCGGCGTAAGAAACTTGATTTGTAGTTGGTTGTGCTAACGGAGGCATATTTGTAGTTGGTATATCTAAAGGCTGGGGAGGGGCAGAAACTATTTTTGGCTTAGTTGAGCGCATAACCGAATTAAAAACAGGGCAACCTCTATAGTTGGCAGTGTGGTTTCCCCCGCAGTTGCTGCATTTCTTCATCCTAGGATCATCTTATGGCTTGTCGCACTTGGTCGTATCGTGCAGATCCCCACACACAACACAAACAGTAGGCAGCTTACAATAAGCTTTAGTGTGGCCATACTCCTGGCAGTTCAAGCACTGTACGGGCCCAGATCGCTTATGTGGCACTTCCACAGTAACTCGTCGGTGCATAATATATTTTAAATCATAGATGGGGTGAGTTTCACTTTTTTTCAATTTGATATCACCAGGCTGAAGCTCCACTCTGAATAATGGTTGGGGGTGTTTTTCCCTGTTTCTCATATTGGATACCCTCCTAACCATAAACCCTTTGCTTAATAAACTGGTCTTGACCTCTTCTGGGTCAATATTAGAATCAATGCCTTTAATGACTACCTGAAGGCCTTTTGCGGTCTTGAGTTGGTAGGTATAGAAGTTTTTGTTAAGTTTTTCGAGCTCCGAAACCGTAGCGCGGTAGGCGTTTTCATGGTTCACTTGAATTTTTGTCTCAAATATGTTACCGCGTTTAACGTTTGAAACATAAAAGTTATTTTCCCCAATCAAACCGACTAAAAACTTTACGAGATCATTTGAGTTTTTTTCCCTCAAATAAATGGGAGGTGGCTTAAAGGACTTTCTTTCACTAACGGGGGCCTCATTATCCTCTTGTAAAATTGCAAACCGATTTTGCGATGAGGTTGGCCTTTCATCGCCTCATATATGATAGTCTTACTCTATTTTCTGTCAGTTAAAGCTGGTATAAATATTGAGATCAGATGCTCTTAAGTAATTTTTACACCTTTTTTAAAAAACCAAGACACTGGGCTACTTCTTTTGACGCTAGAAAAACGTGTTCCGCCCAAGTGACATCGCACTAAATTTTCAGGCCCAGTTTCTGTCTCCCCATCAGTTATACCATTGATTGATACAAACGATGTAGCATGGTATACTGTGCATAAGTGTGTCAAAAGACAGCATTGAAACCGACCTTATTCGCACAGCCCCAGTAGGATATTGGCATCAGGTTACGGTAAGGCGTATTATTTATACCCTTCCCCCTAGGCTCTAGGCCGGTATCCAAATGAGTATGAATGGCATATGCAAAGAAATAAATAGGTTTCAAAACCTGGCATATAAAGTCCTAAATTTATTTTAAACTCATTGGGAAAGATACCATCTTTAACAACATCAATATTGCGAAAACTTTTCACCGACGCCAAAAGCAGCCAGTTTATATAGAAGCGCACAAAGCCAGACTCTATTTAACGCCATAGAAATATCTAGAGCCATGTCCTTACTTTCTCCAAAGTGATGAGTTGAGGTCAACCATTTTTCTGCTAAAAAGTCCAGCAGGTCCTTCAAAAAACGTGTTCTACAAGGCAGTACTGATGGGCATTTATTTAACCCTTGGACTGCAGCTGGTTATGTTGAAAAAAATAATTATTGAACAGTAGTTTTTTGGGTTTTTCACCTTTTGATTTTTGGGGATCCGTGTTCCGGTACGGTATATATTGCTAAAAAAGGTTAACTAATGGATGCGCTAGCATCAAGAAGAATTGTTTCAAGACCTGTGCTGATAAACCATCCGACCAAGGAGATTTACTAATGCTAAAATTCAATAAACCCCTTTTAATTGCACGAACTTGAAAGAATATGTCAGACATAGTCAAAGCCTCAAATTCGGGCAGTGGTTGCTTGCCTTCCGGGATAAATTAATTACTTGCAATAATTTCATCAAAAGGTTAGCTTTATCAACCGATTCGGTGACTATTATGCATTATTCCTTACTCTTTAAGCCAATGACCAGAAGCTCTTGTTGCTTTTGAGGGCAGCAAGAACACTTATTTTAGTCTTACCTTTATCTGGATAGATATGCCATAGTATTTCATCATATATGCATACGGACAAGCACAGCACACCTCCGCTAACCATATGTTTATGACACTCTCTCCCATATTATAAATTTCTATAGGTTCGTGGAGTGGTCCTGTTTATTCCTTTTTGGTATTGGAAATACTTAGGTTTAATAAGATATTTATGTTTTTTCTCTTGTTTCTAGAGTAGCACAAGTTTTGACGTCTTAAGTATCAATCAGGTAAGGTAAGGTTTGCTGTCTATCCATACTGGGGCTTAGCTCACAGCCGTGCTCACAAAAAAATTTAAATATTAATTAACGACTAAAATGTAATAATCATTCACGCAAACATATGAAGATTTTTGAAAGGCTGATATTCGCTCTCATTTTTGCTCTTCCAAGCTTCTCGTAGTAGACTCCGCTTGCATTTATCAGAACGACCCACCCAATGTTTTCCTCTCCACTCATGCTTTCAGAATTCCTGCACCCACCAACAGGATATTAAATTTTAATAAAAAGTAATCACATTTCTATTCTTGAAAACTGGAAGCGTACTGTTTAGGTTCAGTACTGGAGATAGGAGTAAAGTATTCAGATTCCTTCAACGAGATTCTCTTTCACGTGACACTATCCTATGGGGGAAAAATATGGGAAACAAGCGCTCTTAGTGTATCAGAACAGTTTTTTTACGTCTATCCAAGGTCATCACATATGTTCATTTAACAATAAATTTTCTTCCTTTTAATGACCTATTTAAGTATTTTTCTTTTAACCTAAATACCTTCGTGGAATTCAAGACTTTTGGGGCCAACTAGAACTGGTATATCATTTATGATTTCCTTAGTGAATGGGGCTCGTTTTGTGCCTTGTTCCTTTTCTTTTCATTGTCATCTCGCATGCCTGGAACTCCCTACCCATCCACCCCTCCTTTTTTAAATGGACTGGCGAAATAGATTGTATATTTTTTCCGTTAAATAAGGATAAATGTGGTTAACGAAGCCTAGTTTTTCATGAAGATTATATGCTCACTGTGTTGATTGCGTATTTGAGACTGAATTTAATTAATTTCGCATCCATATGAATATTGTTCTAGTAACTGCATATATACTTAGAATGTTTATTTAAACAAAATGAAAAATAACAGAAATTCATTTTAAACTTTAACTTTGACTTTAATTGCACTTTTTTCATTAATGATTTAATTTAAAGTATGTAAGTAAGTATGTAACTATGAAAAAAATGTTTTGTAACAGTTTAATTTTATACAGTTTGTCTTTGTTAAAAGCAATAAAATAGTAAGTGGAAAATAAAAGGACTCTTATTTATAATTCATTTTCAAATTTCGTATAAGTGAAAAGATACTTGTAAACACATAAATAAAATTCAACCATTCTTAAGAAAATCAAAGAAAGAAAAACTAAATAACTAAAAAAAACAACGATTTCTGCCATAGAATCCTGACGTGACCCAATTTTCCGAACAATAATTTGTTTTTTAGTATCTCTGTGAGTGCATAAATTAATGTTTCCATTGTTGTCATTCAGTCAGACAAATCTAGATCATTCATAAAATCAGAATCTTTTATTTGTTGCAATATTCATTTTGTAGAACAAATACTTTTTGAAAACAACACCATAAACAACGAAAACAAAAAAAAAACATAATTTAAAATCTAGTTCAGATATGCAACTAATGGCAATAACAACAGACAGAGATGGGTAATTTTTCGGAAAAAGTACGGATAATTTTACTTTAAAAAATATTCCTAAAAAAAAAATTTTCTTAGAGTTTATTTCAGATGCAATTTGCCTATTTAAGAATGAACTAAAATTATACATATAATAAAAGTGTACGGTTTTCCATCTCTGAAAGAATTGTAGCAACAGTATTTCCATAGTAAAATTTAATATCAAAGATGATGAAAATTATTAGGACCTGTTGCTGTTAAAGATGAATTTCTTTTTTTCTTTTAAGGAAAATTACTAATAAAAAATAGCAAGATTTGTTTTTTTCTTTAAGTTGCACTTTAAAGTTATTAACGTTTAAGTATTTTCTTTTTCTAATAAAATTGTTTTAACCAAATTAAGTTCTGATACTGATATACATATTAATGTTCTGTATATGTACGAATAAACATTATTTTCAAGTAAAGACCTACTTTGGAGAGTAGAGTCAATAGTTTACCGATCCTGGGCGGAAACTTATATATCAGTGGCCTTAGTTAAGTCAGTTAAAATGTATGTTTAGTTGTGAGATGTAAGGATCCAAAATATACATAATTTATTGGATTAAATGAATATCGTTTAAATTACAAACGGAATGACAAAACTGATATATTATACCCTTATCATGTAAAAATTATAACTCTTGTGCTCCTTAAATATCATAGTAGAAATGTATAGTTTTACGAGTAGCTATTATTTATAGTTAATAATTTTTTACTTATAACTTAAGCTGCTGCTGCATAACTTCACGATCTTGCTTCATCAATTTTTTAACTAAAAATCAGACGAAAAGATCCGTCTACTTATATTAGAAAGCTACTTGTTCATCTGTTGTAACTTCCTTGAACGATTCGGCCAACAATTCACTTGTCTCCTTTTCACTAACTTAACGTTATATCCTAGTCAGCCATAGCTAAGTCAGTTCGCTACCCGGCTCTTCAATGTGCTGGGTAGCTTCAAGAATTCAACTAGCAGACATTAACCGTAACATTCCCAAAAAGTCTTTTATGTCCAACGAGACTCTCATCCACCATAGATTTGCTAAAACCATATGAAATTTACTTTTTCTGTTATATGCTTTAGGCCCCTACAATAAACCTGTCACTTAAACATATTACGTATCATACAATAAATGCATTTTTAATTTTAATTATTGCTGCAATAATGAAAATCTTATTGTGAATTTACAAAGTGTTGGTGTTAATACATCATGTCGATGTCATCAGGTAATTTTATAATTCCAAGGTACATAATTATTGACATTCATGTTGACGCATTACAAAAGAAAATCATTTATTTATTTAAATTTAATAAAACACTTGTTTTAATTTAACTGAAAATACTCTGAAAAATACATTTATTGCACTTTACAGGGTAGAAAAAAATTCCAGTTAAAGTGGGAAGAAAACAGGGTAACCATTATTTTCAACAACATTTTAAGTAAATTAAAAAAAAATAATTTAAAAAAATTTTTATTTAACATCCATTTTACATTTTTCTTGCTCCTTATTCAACCCACTTTCAAGTCAATTTGCAATTTTACATCATTCACGCATTAAATATTTTTCAAATAAATTATCATTTGCCAGATGTACATTTGTAAATTGCATTTCAAGTGCATATTTTTGCAATGTAATAATGACTGTATACCTATACATATGTAAGTAATAATATCGAAGTTCAGCTGCCAAAAACAGAAAAGAAAATATGTATTTAATATTAAAACACAATAACTGCGTCGTAAAAACTTCAATGACCTGTTACTATTTGCATAATAATGGGTAATAACCCCATTGCCTGTGATCGATTTACTCTTTCCGCAAATGCATAATGTTGTTGTTGTTGTTGTATCAACTGAATGACAATCATTTTTGCTTGACCACCTTTGTTATGTTAATATAACAGCAACAACAATAATAATAAAGTTTTTTTTTTTATTTTCTGCAATTGATTGGCATGTGTCGTTGTGGGCGTCTGATCTTTTTTCTGTTAACTGAATTATAAATGTTAAGTGTCTATAAAGTTGAAGAAGAGTAAATCGAAAAGTTGATATATAATTTTTTATGCTAAAAGAAAAAAGTTAAACGGAATTCATAATATGTAAAATATTTGCATTTTAATGTGTAAGTGAGAGTATGTTGGATTGTGTACAAGTGGTAACATCAATAAATATTGCGGTTACATTTCCGTATCCGATGCCCTTTCCTTATATTCAATGCATTTAACACATATCTGAAGTGATTAACGCGTTGTTTGAGAATTAAGGAACATATCTGAGGCAGGGCACTAGAAGTCAATAAAAGAGAAAGCATTTTTTTCACTATGTGTTAAAAAAGGAATACGTAATTAGTTTACGCGGAAAGGTCGAGAGATTAAAATATTTTTTTAATATTATAAAAGTTAAAAAATATAATTTGAAAAATAAATTTTTATGACAGTACAAATAAATGTTTAATGCACACAACTTAATCAGACATTTTAGAACTTGAGTAATATAGAACGAATTTTTCTTAAGTAGTTTTAACGCGGCTTAAGGAACCCTCACATATTGCTCCGAGGTGAGCTTGAGCTTGAGATGTTAGATTAGAACTGAAGTGAATGTGCCATCTGCATGTTACGTCCAACCACAATTGGCCAAAGCATAATACAAGAGCAAGGAAATGTAGCCATTGTGATGGAAATGATATTGCTAACTAAGGAGGTTGTCCCGTTTTCAATACAGTTTTTCTAACCAGCGTTTTTCTAGTCAAAGAATTATTCCTTCTCCTTCCCAGCTCGCAAAAAAACACTACAAATATGTTCTACTAGTTAATTTACAAACCTCATACGACATCTTGGACATCTAAGTAATCGTACTTCTCACAAAACAGAAGATTCCAGAGATAGATCTTGAAGTGGTTCAACTTTATTAATTAAATAAATCAAGAATCAAACCATTTTACGGCTGATCTCTCTGCTTCGTAAAAGCAGCAAATGTTTATATTAATAAATTTTTCAAAATCTCGTGATTTTGCCGGTTTATTGGCAATAATGAAAGATAAGTAAAAAAGTTGTTTCTAATCCTTAAGCCTTGCTCGATCTATCTTCAGATCAATCATCTTCAGTAAATACTATTTGCAGTAACAAAGGGTATACCCGAGGAACCTTTTGAGGTTCAAGCCAATTTGGATCTTGGATCTATATTCAGAGAACTCATTCCCAATAATCACAATTTGTAGTAATTTTAATACCCACACCTCATACTTTGTAGCAGTATAATGCGTTTGTGCAGAAGTATACCGGTCGACTCATAATCCCTTCCTGATTCGATTTAAGCATGTGTGTCCGTCCGTCTGGCTGGCTGGCTGTCTATGTATTCTTGCGAACACGCTACAGGTCGCAAGCTTGAAGATATATATTGATAAAATTTGGCTTAGGTGAGTTTTCTAAAAGCTACACGAAGCCTGTTGTTTTTGGTGATGAACAAAATGTCCTCCCGAAATAAGCATATTGGGCTATACTGACTCCAATTTTACTCTATCTTCCCAAAAATTTGCACTCACTATTATACGAACAAAAAAAATATAATCGGTCTATTTCTTATTATAGCCCATATATATTTAAAAACCTACTACTAGAAGGTCCGGAAGACATCAACCGTTTAACATGCTTCTTCCACTATATTCCAAGCACAAAAAATTTTCCCTAGCAATGTGAAACAGCTTTTGTCTGAAAGAAGAAGAGCCAAAAGATAATGCCAAAATCATAGACTGAGTGAACTGAAAACTAAGCTGAAATAATATACAATCCAACTCAGAAGCACATTGATTAGCATCACTTAAGAAGCACTTGAAAACACTTATAATTCTCTACGGCACTAAACCAAAGGCCTTAGTGAACCCTTTATGAAAAAACTATCACTGCGAATTCTGAACGAAATCTGGCAATAAATGGCGAGGAAAATTGCATTCTTCTCACAAATCATTTAAAGAACGTGTTCACTTCCAAAACGCGTACTGAAATGAGTAAATTACCATCTGCTGTTGCAGACAATCTATAGATATGGGATTCTGTTTTTATGATATCAAGGTGGCTATTGGTAAACGAAATGCTTTGACTTATTCAACAAAAAATGCTTTTAAGACTGCCTTGCAGAGGAAAAAGAATAATTTTATTTATTTTTAATGGCATATTACGGCTTGAATACTTTCCGCCAACATGGGAAACTGCTTCTCTAAAGATTATTCGAAACCCTAGAAGGAATCCTGCGACAGTGGAATCTCTCAGGCCTATACTATAAGTACGCTACAAACTTAAATTGTTTGGCAAGTTACCACCTCAGCTTAGGCGAGAACGTAATATTATACAGTAACCTTACAGTAGGTATAAGGTTTAAGATAAGCCAATGACAAGAAAAACGTTTTTTGCACCTTTATTAATGCCTCTTCATCCTTCGACAAAATATGGCATGAAGACATATTAACTAAAGCTGAACTTTCTGTGAATCTCTATGACCTTTTGGAAAATTATAAGACCGTTCGATCAAAAGGAGAGAATACTTAGGTTCAACAGGTAAAGGCGTACCTCAAAGTAATATGCTAGGACCAGTTCTGTACTTGCTATACAAAATAGATATGCCAAACATATATGACATTTGCTACTGATACTGATTTTCGCAATTCTCATAAAAATCCTAGAGAGACATAAATTCAAATACAGCATCATATTATCGAAGTAGTGAAATGGGCTAAGTAAGGTTAAGTAAGGTAGAATATGCATTTTTGTAAGTGATAAAAGAAGGAGGTGCAACCAGCTTTGCTGTTTTCTTCGGCCTCTTTGTGATACCTTTTGAAAGAGGAAGAGAGAGAGAGAGAGAAAGAGAGAAGAAAAAAAAGAAAAATCCGGTAGTTTAAGGAAGAAGCTAATTTCAATTTTTGGTAATAGTAGCTTCGTCCTGACAAAGGATTAGAGACTATATATAATAATATAAGCTACATCCAACTGACCATCTTTAAAGTGCCAGTGATATTGTTCAGTTCCTGACAAAACCACAAGAGGTGGTTGATACTCCAAATCTTCTCTGCATCCCGACAGCTTCTATAGAAGTCGTTGGAAGGCAGTCCCGATCTACTGGCACAGGTGCCAAACCAAAAGTGACCGGTAGTTCAACATAAAGCCAACTAACAGTTGCGTCGAAAGTCTTCTTCTAGATAAAAGCTCCATGGAAAAGATTCTGTTTAATTACTATTTTGCAGGGCCAACGGATGTTCCGAGGATCGAGACCCTAGTTCTCTTCAGTCTGCATTTTAGCCAATCTTTCTTCTATGTTTGTCTTCCACGAATGCTTAATATCCAAAATAACTTCTAGATAGTTTGCGATATCTGACAGAGTCAGTACCACTCCCTTCAGTGTCAGAGAGGAAAAAAAAGAAATCTTGTATCTTTTCGTAAACAGCCTTAGCTCCCTTTTGTAAGGGCTGGTCAAAGTTATAGAATATAAAAATAAATAAACAAAAATTCACTTGGTAAATATTAATAAGTTTTAAAATCCCACAAGGTCTTCTAGTATTTGCACATTTGACTTGTTGCTTATTTAAATGAAATAAAAAAACTAGTTAGAGTTAAAAAGGTAATTTATGATAATTACAAACTAAATGCTTAATTATTATAATTATTCCACTTTGTAATTATAGGTTTAATTATAATTTTAAAATCTCTATCTTTATTTGCATTTTTTTTTTGTTTTAAAAACGTTATTAATTATATTTTTATATGATAAAGAGGAGAAAAATTTTAAAATTTGCATAAAAATTTAAACTCCTCCGGTTATATACGGCAGCATTTAGCTAATTACAAAAAATATATACACACAGATAAATACAACAAGAAATAAATTCAAATCTTGATAATAAGTGGCTGGTTATTAATCTTTAAATCCACAAAATATGATAATAAAATAATAAATATATTTTCTCTGGGTTTTTTTCCAAAAGACTTCCATGGTTGGTTGTGATGTGAGTGATGGAAAGATGAAGATAATTTACCCGAGGCGTAAATAACGCCAATTTAAAGTATTCTTACCGCGGTCGGTCTTTAAAAACGCTTTAGCTGTAGTAGTGACGTCTCATCAAAATCAAAACAATAGGAAGTTGCTAAAGGCGGACAATTTGCACCAGCAGTTAAATTAATATAAAGAAGACAAGAGAGAGAGCAAAAGTCTGACACTTGGTTAATCAGCAGTTAAACCATATAATACAACCAGTAGCAGAAATTCTACAAAAGATTTTAACTAAAAAATAAAAAAGTTATGACTTTAATCTTTTGAAAATCTTTCTGGTCAAAAGTAAATCCCTTCCATATTAATCCAATATACTTTTACGTACCACTTGTGCAATTTCCATATATTAACTGGCCGTAACAAAATAATAGTTAAAAAAATGTTGGAAGCAATTGTGTTGCAGGCTAACACAAATACACACAAACATTTTAAAATTTACATAAATACGTTACATGGATGGTTATCGGTCTGGTTACATATGGTAACAACGTATGTATGTAGCTCTGCTCATTTCCCATTAGAGCTTCACAAAAATTAAAAATTATTCTAAATCTATGAATTTTTTTGTGTTAAAACCATCCCTACCAACCCCACAATCTCTGTTCGTAATATGTATCCAATTTAGTTTTTCAGTTAGTTGCTCTCTTGCTGGCATTACTTTTCGTTTCTTCTGTATGTAGTAGTCGGTGGTATGGCAAACTAAAGAGGTTTGTTCCACTTAATTATGCAAATTACTTTTGTTAATTTGCGATTTTGTTAAATGCTATTTAATTGCTGACATTTAACCATGTTCAAACTCATTTTAATAAAAACGAAAAAATGAAAAAAAAAGCTCGCACGTTTTACTATTTATTTTCGTACTTGTTGTAATTTTAAATTAAAAAAAATATATAAATAAATTCAGATAATAAGTTTTTGTAAGGGAACACTTTTAGTGAGTCGACTACAGGGTACACTAATACAGGTAGTGTTAAGAGCCTAGTTGATTGTGAATTCATCTTAATTATTTGTGAAAGTGAATATCAGATTTATTATTTTGTTTGAAATTAAATATATATTTGACATTCTTTTTCTCAAACACAAAAAAAAGATAATGAGGGCGAATTATTCAAATTCCACTTAATGAAACCTGTACTAATACACACTAATACACCCTGGTCGAGTACAGCCAAACATAACTCATAAAATTTTTAACAATGGAACCAAGGTATGTTAAACAATTTCCGCCATATGTTTTCCAACTTAGCTTGGCAAATTTTTTATGATCTATAATAGTTATTTATACTGTGTGTATGTGTGATCGACCCATTTTTGACAACCAAGCTAGAATTGAACAACATCACAATACATGCTTAAATTTTACAGGAAGTCACATTTTTATTCCGCCATGAATGGAACCAGAAATTTTTCACAACATCTAAGTTTTTCTTCCGTATCAAAAAGGTGCAAAAAGTAATACGCGTTTGTAGAAATGTTTATAATGCCAAAAAAGGGGGCTAATATCTACTTTTAATTATACCGATACATTTAGAATCACCCCTAAATCGATTTAAAAATGTCTTTCTGATTTCCCGTAGATTACAGTTTAAAAAAATTATTTTTAGCACATTTAAGGGATTTTAAATATTATGCATAGGGGCAATTCTTTTGTGAAGGGTGTGACCATTTTGATATTTTTGCTTGTAACTCAAACAATTCAAAAACTTGGCTTGAAAAAATGTTATAGCTTCCAAGGATGGTATATTTTAAGGCAATTAATAGTAAAAAAAAACAATGAAAAAATACAGTTTCTGCTCACAATGATCAATTAAAGACAGCGACGGGTGTGACCTTACAATTTGAGTTTTAAAGAGTTTTAATTTTAAGATTGAGTAGTGGTAAATATTCTTCAGAACGGGCTTGATATATTTAAATTTTACGGCAGCTTAAAGAGTTTTTATTGTATTTGATTCATTATTTATACAAAAAACCTTTTATAAAATGTGACGGACGTGACATTTCTCATTTAAACGTAAAGGAGTACAGTTACTACTTCCATAGACATTTATTGCCAACCAACCTTTTGCTTACCTAAGAGGCAGAGCCGCTCCAATAACAGTGTAGGTAGCTGATGATACGGCAATTATCAAAAGAAAGCATTTGAATACGATCAGGTCTCGGATGAAGGCTATAGTGTCTAAGATAGGCTAGTGGCGAGTAAAGCAGGGTTGAGTATAAACTTGGAGAAAACTGATTAAGTTTCTCTTTATAAGAAAGCTTAAATTAGCCCATTGACCACACTGAGATAAGTTAACTGCTATATGGTACCAAAGGGGCATGCTGAGTACCTTACAGTGATACTCGACAGCAAGGTTAAGAAGATAACCAACGCGGCCGGTATGTGCAGCAAAATGCTAACAAGAATGTTGTATGTTTTCAACTAGCGTTTATAAAATATATTACTGTATTAAATAAAATTCCCGATTCAAACTTTAGTATGACAATTCATTTTTTCATTTTTTTTTTCAAATTCAATATGGTGAACGTAATCTTGGATTTGAAACCTTTTTTTTTTTTTTTTTTTTTTTTTTCATATATTTATTATTGAATCTTCGCCTGTGGCGAACTAACAATAAGTGTTCAAATCTTAAAACTAGGTAGTTAATATAAGTCCAGCCAGTGCCAGACTAAAATTTAAGTTCTCATATTAATTATCAAGCTTCATATAAGCGCAATAGTATCCCTCCTTTTCAGGCGGGTGTGCCCACTATGTTGCAGGATGTTTCGGGCGAGCGGATTTGGGTGAGCTTCCAGCTTATTTAAATACTTGTCCACATAGTTCAGGATTTCGCATTTAACTAGTGGAACTTGTAGATCCTTGTGGATGTTGCTGTTTTTAACATACCAAGGAGCACCAGTTATCATTCTTAGGATTTTGTTTTGCCTGCGTTGAATTTTTTCTACGTTGGATGCGGAAGCAGTGCCCCATAATTGTATACCGTAGCACCAAATTGGTTTCAAAATCGATTTGTAGAGTAGAAGTTTACAATCAAGACGAAGCACAGAGTTTCTGCCGATTAGCCAATGAATTTGTGTAGCTTTAAGTTTCATTTGCGTCAACTTCGCATCTATATGAGGCTTCCATGTGAGGCGGCGGTCTAGGTGAATACCAAGATATTTTGTCTCGGTTCGTTGAGGCACCATATGGTTGTTAATAAGAATTGGAGAGCACGTTTCTTTGCGTAAAGTAAAAGTTACGTGGGTACATTTTTGTTCATTTATTTTTATTCCCCATAACTTTGCCCATTTTTCAACTTGGGTTACGTGTTGCTGCAATTGGTTTGAAGCCTCTTTAGGGTCTTTATGAATACTAAGAAAAGCAGTATCATCAGCAGATGTCGACGTGTGTGTAAAACTATTGGTTGGCATATCTGCTGTGTAAAGCAAGTACAGAACTGGACCTAGTATACTCCCTTGAGGTACACCAGCCCCTATTGTTTGAGAAGAACTTATTTGGTTTCCCTCTTTGATTTTAAACTGTCGACCGGTTATGTACTTTTCTAGTAGGTTGAAAATATTAGCTGGAAGGTTTAGCTTTAGTTTGTTTAACAGACCTTCGTGCCATACTTTATCGAAAGCTTGAGAGACATCTATAAAAAGCGCGGAGCAGTACTTTTTTTCCTCGAAAGTTTTTCTTATAACCTGCACCAGTCTGTGAGTTTGTTCTATTGTGCTATGTTGACTTCTAAAGCCAAATTGGTGATCTGGAATGCAGTTGTTTTCATTCAGGATAGGAGTAAGCTTGTTTTTAAGCAGCTTTTCAAACAGTTTTGACAAAGTTGGTAACAAACTTATAGGCCTATAAGACTCCACCTTAGAAGGATCTTTACCAGGCTTAGGAATCATCTTAACTAAGGCAACTTTCCATATTGGTGGAAAATGTTCAAGCCGTATTATGGCATTGAAAATAAAAAGAATTATTCTTTTTGCTGTAAAAGGTAGCTCAATGAGCATTTTGTTGCTTATTTTATCAACGCCAGGAGCTTTTTTATCATTAAGGTTAGAAATAGCTTCTACCACATCTGAATATCGGAAACGTATTTCTATAGGACGTCTAGAAACAACAGGCGGTAATTCCCTCACGTCAGTGCATGTATTAGGAGTGAACACGTTTCTTAAATGGCTTGCGAGCAGATCGCATTTTTCTTCATCATTTCTAGCCCAGGATCCTCTTAGATTGCGCAGTGGTGGTTTTGCGATTACGGGTCTTTTGAGACGACTGGCTGATCGCCATAGAGAATAATTTGTTTGAGGGGTTGCGTCTAGACCTTCCAAATACTTCTTAATTGATGCAATTCTGTGTACCTCCAGCAAGTTTTTTAAGCGATTTGTACACTCTTTTAGCTTCGTTTTAAGTTGGGGCGATCTATGCTGTTGCCATTCTCTTCGCGCTCTCCTTTTTTCAGATAAAAGCTCCTCAACATCGACAGAAAAAATTTTGTTGTATTTGACCTGACGGTATGTTGAAGAAGCATGTTCAACGGCTTCTTTAATGTTTTCATTTGGGATATTTAGGCAATCATCGATTTCTTGGGGAGTTTTTAGTGGTATGTGTTCCGAGCAGTGAGAGCTGATATATTTTTTATATTTTAACCAATTTACTCTTTTTGATAAGAAAAAATCACTAGTTGCTATTTGGTGAGGACTGCAAATAGTGATAATTGTGGGTGAGTGGTCAGAAGATAAATCCAAGGAGGCTACAGCCTCAATAAGGTCCGGGGATATACCTTTTGCCACGCCAAAATCTATTACGTCTGGAATTTTATTATTGTCCGTTGGCCAATAGGTTGGTTGTCCAGTTGAAATAACGAAAAGTCCTATTTCCGACACTGAGTCATACAAGACACGACCTCTGGGACTAATTAGGCGGGAGCCCCAGTATGTGTGCTTAGCGTTATAGTCTCCAGCAGCTATGAAGCGGGGACCTAATGATTTGTAGAAACTGTTGTACTGATCCTTCGTTATGGAGAATCTGGGTGGACAGTAAACTGATGAAATAACAAGGTTATGTAAAAATTCATCAATGCAGACGTTCGTAGCTTGGATATAACATTCCGAGAGGCCACCCAACCATTGGTGTTTAATTCTTGATTTAATTAGAATAGCCGAGCCACCACATGATCTATCCCTAGGATCCTTTGAATCGTAAAAAGAATAACCACTAATTTTAAAAGTGCTTCTAGATGTCATATGAGTCTCAGAAATACACATAACATCTATTTTTTGGTTCATCAAGAAATATTCGAGCTCGTTTTTATGTTGGCGGATGCCGTTTGCGTTCCAGAAACAAACCCTGAGGCAGTTCATGGTCTTTTAAGTATGGCCTGCAGAAAAGCAGACTGCATTTTTTGCATTTCTTGCATCATGTTGGCCATTTGCGCCATAATCTGCGTAAATTGTGTGACCATATTGTCAATTACGGCTTCCAGGCGGCTAAAATTAGGCCCGGTTGGTTCGCTAGTTGGCACTTCTTGTTGTGTTGTAGGCTGGGTAGACTTACGTGAATTAGGCTGGTTAGACTTTAATGCGGCGGCGTAAGAAACTTGATTTGTAGTTGGTTGTGCCAATGGAGGCATATTTGTAGTTGGTATATTTAAAGGCTGGGGAGGGGCAGGAACTATTTTCGGCTTAGTTGATCGCTTAACTGAATTAAATACAGGACAACCTCTATAGTTGGCAGTGTGGTTTCCCCCGCAGTTGCTGCATTTCTTTATCCTAGGATCATCTTTTGGCTTGTCGCACTTGGTCGTATCGTGCAGATCCCCACACACAACACAAACAGTAGGCAACTTACAATAAGTTTTAGTGTGGCCATATTCCTGGCAGTTTAAGCACTGTACGGGCCCAGATCGCTTATGTGGCACTTCCACAGTGACTCGTCGGTGCATAATATATTTTAAATCGTAGATGGGGTGAGTTTCACTTTTTTTCAATTTGATATCACCAGGCTCAAGCTCCACTCGGAATAATGGTTGGGGGTGTTTTTCCCTATTTCTCATATTCGATACCGTCCTAACCATAAACCCTTTGTTTAGCAAACTGGTCTTGATCTCTTCTGGGTCAACGTTAGAATCAATGCCTTTAATAACTACCTGAAGGCCTTTTGCGGTCTTGAGTTGGTAGGTATAGAAGTTTTTTCTGAGTTTTTCGAGCTCCGAAACCGTGGCGCGGTAGGCGTTTTCATGGTTCACTTGAATTTTTGTCTCAAATATGTTACCGCGTTTAACGTTTGAAACATAAAAGTTATTTTCCCCAATCAAACCGACTAAAAACTTGACGAGATCATTTGAGTTTTTTTCCCTCAAATAAATGGGAGGTGGCTTAAAGGACTTTTTTTCACTGACAGGGGCCTCATTATCCTCTTGCAAAATTGCAAAACGATTTTGCGATGAGGTTGGCCTTTCATCGTCTTTTAAAATTTTTGCAGGTTGAGATGCTTCTGCCGATTTAGGGCTCCTTTCCCTTTTAAGAACTGTTACGTACTTGTCCATCCCTACCTGGATCTTAGGAGCACACGCAGAAATTGGGCCCGTAGCACCTTTAGCAGCTGTTGGTGCGACACCAGAACTTGATAAAGAAGACCGCGATGAAGATGGCACCTCGGTATTTTTTTTATAATTTTTAAACAGAGATTGGGCTAAATTTGTCCCTTGTTCAGTACATTTATTCAAATTAGGCACACTTGCACTTAAATTATTTGTATTTGTTTTCGGTTTTGCACTTAAATAGTTTCTATTATATTCAGGGTCTCTAATGTTTTCATTGCTAACGCTTGCTGAGCTTAACACAATGTAAGCATTTCGGCTATTAGGCCCACTGTCACAACGATTACTGTTACTCATTAACCGTTTGGTTTTTTTGTTTTGTTTAGTTTGTTTTTATTTTCGATTCTCACTTATGTCTTGTAGGTATGTATATTAACAATTTTTTTTTTTGTAACTTATTACAAATATCACCTATTACAAATATACACTCGCGTAGACACGTCCGTACACTACGAGATTAAGAGAGCAACTCGGATTTGAAACCTATTTTTATATTTGTGAAGGGTGTCCGCAAAAGCGTAAAATATATCAGTTATCCCGAACCTGAGCTATATTTAGAAGATAAATTTGGCTGTGGAAAAATACGTCTGGCTAGTGGGCAGCCACCACAAAGCCTTTGGTCGAGAGTACGAAGATCCAAGCTGCGGCCTTCTGCCGAAAACTCGTTATAAAAAAAATCTTATAAACTTCTTGAAAACTGCAAAAATTTTAATTCGAAGATTCTAGCAACGAAATTGGCCGTTGATCCTGCATAGTCCTTATAATGAAAAGTTCTCAGATGAAAATATTTATTAAATGTCGATCAAGGCAATCTCCGCTAGCCTCGCCTATTGCTAACTTGTTCAAGTGCGCAAAGAAACAATTGGTAGACTGTGTGCCATGAAATACATGTTCGTTGACAAAGGGAAAATCCAGAGCCTAATTTGCTAAAGGAAGGAGCAATTTAGGTTCAAGCTCCACTTTAGTTCTATAATAAGAGCGAAGACTCTACACTGAGGCTCACAGAGTTCTGTATAAATATCACTTTCTGTGTGATCTTCAGGGTTATGTGGGGATCTTTAAACGTGGGAGCGATTAGGTTTTTCATCTTTGCGGGGACACCTACTAACATTTTGTGGGGATATTAAGAGGACATTCTTAAACAGCCATAAATTCCAAAGGAGCAGATCTAATTTAAGGTTCTGTGGTACACAAGAGGATAGGAAGACGGTGGTTACTTTTAAACCTTGTGTGTTCCCGACAAAATTTTCTAGGGTCTCATTTGTTTTTAAGCCTTGCATTCTTCTTCCTTTCTAAAAATTTGCATAAAGGGACAACTGTTTTCAACCATATAACCTAAACTTTACCTCTAGCAAACAGACTTCCTTTACATATCTAAACTAAACACTTCTTTGTTTCTTAAAGGTACAACAAAGAAACTCAATTAGAAAATCTATTTCTCTTTAATTTTCACAGCTGCTAGGTTGAAAGAAGGATAACCTGAGGAAAGACATTAGGCCTTTCCGGACATACCCTTTAGCAAGTGATTGACTTGTTGAATTTAGAGAAGAAGCTCCCACTTCAAACCTGTGAAGTGAGAAGTGAGCCCCATCTGGTATAACATCATTCAAAAAACATTGTGCTCTAGTCTCTGAAAAAGCTGAGTGATCCGTCAGCTCCCTCATTACCTTGTTTAATTTAGATTTCTTAAATTTCAGGATTTCACCGGTCTTTTCCAATTAATCGGGTTGTTCTCAAGAATCTTTGTCATTCTGCTAACTGTTTGTCATTTCACAGCGCCCTGTCCGCCGATTCCTTTAACTCGGCCTTTGTTGAAAAAAAGGCTCGACTTCTTTAAGTCAACTGCATTCAGTGATCGACTTCTAATCATTCGACTATTCGGCCGCTTATTTTCGATTACCCCTTAATGTCTAGACGGCCATAAAATGCGTACTTAGACATATATTGAGGAATAGATTATCAATCTCCTGCATTACAACACTTTCCTACATGCTTTGCTCTCTGATATATTTGATTCTCTTGATCACTAGCTGACCTAAATAGATACAGATATTTAAATCCGTTGGAAGTGCCTGATCCCTGAGCCAAAAAAGATATTCCATAATTACTCGGGTTTTCACTTGTAGAGCAGTGTTGTAGCCTAAGAAGCAGAAGTAGAATTCAGTTGCCGGGTTTTATTAAAGGCTGTCTAGTCCCGTTGAACTATTACTGTCGATCTGTTACTAGCACAATGCAGTAGGCTTTAAACCTCACTTAAGGTACATCATTAGATAAATCAATAGTCTCCGTATTACCCGAGTTTCAATAATCTTACTTATTCCGAGGCAAAATGTACGTTGAACTTTTTAAAAATTCGGATTTTGAACTTTCTGTCAGTTGGTCGATAGGTAAATATACAAAAACAAGTATTTCAGGCTTAAATTTACGCCTCCTTAAAAATGTGTTCAGGATATTCTTACAGCGTACATTCGGATAGTCAAACAGCCCTTAGGCATTTAAGGCTCAAATTTTATTTTAGACGATATGTTGAGGACTCTCAACTATTTCTTACCTCAACTTTAATAGATTTCTACTTGTAACTTTAAGGAATACATGGGGTCAACTGCTAAGGAAATCTCCCACTTACTTTACTGGAGATATTTTGCGATAGGCCTTCAGTAAACCTCATCTCTAAGAAATTCTAATTTACGCAAATTATTTTAATAAACACAAAAAAATTATTCGAATATTTTTTTTAATTAACGCATTAATTAAAAAAAGTTCACCTGTTTTAATTAAAAAGTTAATTATACGAATATATTATTTAATTGCATTTGAAATAGAGATGCTTATTTACAAATTCTTACATAAGCAAAAATTTTATAGTTTAAGGGCTTTGTACACTCGTTTTTGTTAGTGAGCAGCACATATCCTGTGAAGTATACAAACATAAAAAACGATCATAAGGGCTAAGATAAGTAAGAATTAAAACTTTGTATCAGCCTGGCAACCAGGTGGTACCAGGATTAATGATAAACTGGGTCAACTATTTTTTTTATTTTTTGTTTTGTTTTACTTTTTATTTTTTGTTAATTTTTCTTTCTTGTTTCAATGTCTATATTGAACCTAGACATATGCTTTCTTAGTTAAGTTTTTTTATTTAAAAATTTTGTATAACTTCTTGATTCATTCAAGTAATTGAGTTGTTTAAAGTTTGCATTTTTTTTATCATTTCAGTAATAAAATCTTAAAAACATTTTATTGGATATAAAAATCACCATTTTTCAGTTTTTACAATGGATACAATCATTTTGGTGATAATTGCAAATTTTATTAATTTATTAAATGATTTAATCATTTTGGTAATTGAAACCGTTTTTTAGTTCTTTTTGAAAATTAAATTCTGCCAGTTATGATAGCAATAAGTTTAATACCGTTGAAGTTTTCTTTTCCATCTTAACTTTAAACAGAACCCAGAGATTTTATTAGTCTAAAGGTTTTTTTTGCAAGAAGGATCTAAGAAACTTATTTTCATTAAATGAAGGAAGGCCTTTGATGATTTTACTCGATCCTCGTGGTGAACATTGAAATCAATATTAATATTTCAATTAACAAAGCGGGCAAATGCTGAAAACTGCTGATTTTTTAACTTAAACTTTTTTTAAGGTTGCGGATCCAGCAAACATCACCGATCATTTTTAGCTCGCTTTTGGCTATAGTCCTAAGTGCTCTTAATGAAATGACTTTTAAGACAATTGCTAACGGTGCATTGTGCAATACTCATATATATTTCTAAGTGTAAGTGTATATGTACGTTAACTTGTTAGGATTTTAATAAAGATTACAACAAACCATAATATTAATCTTAATTTTGGCTTCTCATGTGTGATCACGATTCCTTTTTTTTTGTGAGTTTGTTTTTAACGGATTATCGTTACCTTAAAAAATGTTTATTGTTCACTTTTTGTTTACGTTTCACCCAAAGCTCAAACTGTCTTTGTTTTATTTTTCTATTGTGTGTATTGTTATTGTAATGTTTATGTCAGACATTCATAAATCATTCCTTATTATGCTCATGTTTGTCGTCCTGCATTATTTATGATCTCTAAAGATCTTTTAAAAATTTTGTTAAGGCTTTTTCTTCCAGGTTAAGCTTTGAACTGTTTTTTTTTAGTTTTTTTTTTTTTTGCTGCGTATGTATGTGTATTTCTGTGTATTACCAAAAATCAAAACAATACAAAAAGTTAAAATTTGGAAAACAACAGTTTAATATAAATCGCGCACGGATTAAACCAATATTCCAGTAGATAAAAAAAAGAGGATGAAATAAAAAAGAAGACAGTTTTTGTTTAAAGTTTTTATACAACTTTTATGACATGCCCAAGTTGTTTTGTTGTAGCAGATTTTTTTTAATTTTTTTATTAAATCCACTTATGAAAGTAGATGAATTTTAGTTGTTTTTAGTAGTGGATAATCGATAGGTCTTAATATGATGATTTTTTGCTGCAGACATTGTGTAGAGTACATAAAGTTAAAAAATTTAATAAATTATAAGCAGAAAGCGGCACATTTCAATTGCAATCTCCTTTTTTATGTTTTTGTCTTTCTTCTGCATCATTATAATCATCGCTTGGATGAATAATGTTGTTTAGGGTAAAAAGCAACAGTTGAACGAAAATACGTTTAAAGTTTAAGCCCTATTGCTGCCTGCCGGGCTACTGCGTCTGTCTTTTAATTCGGTCGCATTTGAGATGGCTTTTTAAGCAAGAAACAAAAACATGTCAAAGTTTAAAATAAATAAATACAATTTAAAATTGAGAAAAACAATACAATTTTTGTTGTTAATAGGTATTAAAGAAAGATATTTTGCTGACCAACACCATACACAACAAGTTTTAGCAATTTAGAGATTGTGCCATATCTTTGAAACCCGACACAAAGTCCACTAAAACTCTAAATTGTAATAGCTTTACAGCTTTTAATTTGATTTTCTTTAAAATCCTGCAAACAATTAAAATTTTTGTATAAACCCTTAAAGAAATAAAACGTACATATTAAGATATTTAATATCCCAGTAAAAATTAATTAATATTTTGTACACACAAAAGATAAACTAAGTAAGCTTTACTTACATCAAGCCATAGCGGTGTCAAAAATACGGCGAATACGATTTTTTTTAAACAAATACAGATTTCTTTATATTAAGTACTATTTTTCTAGTACGAATTTATTACTTTTAACCACACTTAAGCCAAAAAAGGATTGATATAAGCGTAAACGGGATTAATCAAAAAATAATATGTAAATTTTTTGTCTTATGGAGCTTTATTTTGTTTTTATTTTTTATTTTTTTAGTTAATTTTTATTTTATAGATGCTTAAAATTTGTAATTTAAAAATATTATTTTTTGTACTTACCGTAGCTGGCAGTCGGACTAGGGACTTTCCGCACTGCCGCTCTACTTCTAGGCCATCGAGACACCTTATTTTCAAATGTAAAATAATAAATTAGGACCAAAAATTTTTTTTCTGATTGATTTGTTGAAGTAATCTGAATAAGCTTGATTTAAGAAAATCTAAGTCGAATCGTAATTAAAAATTTTTACAACGAATTGCAAAAATTCAAGAATAAAATTCTTGATTTTAAATGTATAAGAAACTTCGATCTTGTTTTTTGGTTTTCTTTATTTGAACCTTTAAAATTTTATTGGTCAAGTCGGGAAAATTATATCGGCCAAATGAACGCCGCCACAACTGATTGTTATATGGGCTCGTTTTATGGCATTTTTCATCACTTCGGGTGACAGATTCTCGCACTCGTGTCGAATGTTGTCCCTGAGGGCTTCCAGGGTCTCCGGCTTGTTCGCGTAAGCACGGGACTTCAAAAAATCTCACAAAAAGTCTAGAACGGTTAAACCAGGCGATCTTGCGGGCCAATATAAATCGCCAAAACGAGAGATAAGGAGGCCCGGGACGCCGCCTTCAGAATATCGGTTATGTGTTGAAACCACATGTCCTTCAGTCCTAGTTCGGCTAAAAAAAACTCGGCTTATATGGCACCGTCCACTGTTGTCGTTTGACCAGCGGCGTCCTCGAAAAAAATGGCTTGATTACTGCTCCAGCGTCAACAGCGCACCATGCAGGCTCCTCGTGCATCACTCGTGGATTTTCGGTGCCCCAAAAGCGATAATTTTGCTTGTTCACGTACCAACTGAGGTGGAAATAAGCCTCATCGCTCATTATTTTATTGCTCGAAAAATCGTCTACTTCGGCCTCGAACTTGAGGATTGTTTGGGCGTATATTACACGCGTTTGGCGGTCGACAAGCATCCGTTGATGCACAGACATTGTACGTTGGACATTGTACGGGAACGTGCGCAGGTCTTTTAACAAAATTCGTCTTAAGGACGATCGGGTGATGGCTAGTTGCGAGGCACGGCGTCTGGTCGATGTTTCTGGCGACAGCTCGACATCCTCGCCAACAGCGGCAACATTATCGGCAGGGGTGTTCCGGGACCTACCACTCTTGCCAGCGTCTCGGGTGGTCCCATACTCTTCAAGGTTGGTGCGCAGTGTTTGCGCAGTCGGTGTCTGACGACCGAGAAACTGGCGACGGAACTCTGGCAACACAGACGAACTGTTACGCAAAAAATACACACGGTTACTCCTGGGGAGTGTATCACTCCACTTTTATTTGTATTTTACAACTGTTTTTTTTACAAAAATTAGAGCATCTTCCACCTTGTACAGTGCATACTAATAATTACTACTGTATTACGCATTAATTTTTAACAGCTAAAGAAACGCCGAATTTTATGGTCACAGCTCTTCAATCAGCGCTTAAAACGAAATGCAACTAAGTGGGACAATGCGAACAAATATCATGCCATACGTCAGCAGGTTTGTAAGCTTTGGCACCCTGAAAATCTGCCAAAATTTTGCAAAAGTTTTGAAAGGGATGACAAAAATAAAAATTTCACTTCAAAATAAACAATTACATAATAAAAGAAAAGCTTACAAGGCACTTACAATGTACACTCGAAAGATGCTTTGTAAGTTTTTTTTTAAAAATTATTAAAAATGTGTGTTAACGGCTTTTACAGAGAAATATGCTCTTACAGAGAAAATATGGCAAATATGCTTTTATATGCAAAATATTCAAAAATATGCCATAACAAGTCGGGCTTAAGCTGTTTTTCAACATGATGTAAAATCACCTTTTAAAGTATCTCGGGTGCAACTCCTGCTTCCGGATAAAACCTAGATCCAATGGGGTATTTTCAGTTTGTAGGCTGGAACCGTTTTCAAGTCCGAAACTTACAACCCTCAAAAGTTCAAGACCTGCCATTCCGATACCACATCACTGTGTACGGACAAACTCAGCAGAATTGTAATTTTATTATTTCTTTTTAATTTTCTTCATCAATACTAAGGCAACTAATTTAAATGCAATTGCACAGAGGGAAAAAAAGAGTTCTAAAATCTTGCACGGCTGGTGTGAAATTGGGAACGGATTGTTCGCAGTTTTTAAAGAACATGCGTTTACATATTTAAAACAAAGTGTTGTCAAAAAAAGAAGGAAATTTTTAAAAATACCAGACGTTGGTACTTTGTGAACGACCTGTTATTAAATTAAGAGCACCCGTTGTCAAATAAAGAACGAAAAATTAAAAAAAACAGAGTTGTCAAAATAATTTTAAAAAATATTTAATATTTTTACAATTTAATTTTTTGTGGGTGCAAATTAAAAAAAAAGGAAAACGAGAAAAATTACGTATATGATAGTAAAGAAAAAATTTTGATATATGTAAAAAATAATATAAAAATGGAATATATCAAGAAAACCCAAATGTAAAAGCGCCTAATAATGAACCTTTAGTGGATATTTGAAAATGACGATAAGGAAATCAAAAAGTTTCTTCTGAACATCCGAATGGAATGTATATGTGTTTGATAATTTAAAAGGTAAGTTTAATTAAAATCACAACTTGAAAGATGAATACAAAACTACGTACACATTTTTTTAATATATATAAATGTGAATCTTCTTTAATACGCTTTTAATTTTTCTATATAAGCTGCTAATGTAACTTTTTGAAGCTGGCCCTTTATGAAAATAGATTATCCAAAAAATGAAGTGCCACATTTAGGGCTCCGTTCCGAGTTAAGAGAAAAATTGGTAATATGTAAAAATACAGAGTTTGTATGTGTTGATATTTTGTTTTAATGAAAATGTTTTCATTTTAATTTTTGTTTTTAGCTAGAAACCGATGAAGAAACTTGTTTGGTATCATCTAGAGAAGATTTGTTGGTCAACTAATAGCCAGACAACGCCTCCTATAAGTTTCATTACTGGTAATATGCACTTTGCAAAAGTAGAGTGATTGGGAGAAAATATTTCTGTAAATAGAACATTAACATAATTTGTTACAGGATTTGAAGACGTTGTTAATTGAACTAACAAGACGAAAGGCTTCATTTGAACAGGCAAACCAGAAATTTAATTGTGAGCAAAGGGATGGAGGATGCCACCTTAAATAACACCGTGCTTCATCCAAACGATTTTGACCGTTAAACAGCAGAAATTTGCTCAGCTTTTCCATTCGAAAATCATATGAAGGTTATAAAAACAAGATTTGAAATAATACAAAATACTTATACTTGCATATAGTATGTATTCAAAATTTAAATAGGTTTCAACTAATCTCATTTATATTGTGCACATGCATGTATGTTATTTTAAGGATTACTATTCCATTCCAAGAAAAGGAAAAACAATTCCAGTGGAAAGTTGTATTCCAAGTATAAAAATAAATCTATCAAAAGAAGAAAACTTACAGCTTCTCTTCCTAGCTCCAGTTCTACACTTAGTCAAGTATCTGACAATGAACAAGTTGAGTTTGATGAATGAATTTCTCCGGCGTTACAAACCTCGCTTAACACAGACAGGGCAGATCGGAACTACGTTTGTGACAAGTGGAGAAAGACGTACATTTTCACGGCGATCGCTTATAACAAATTTTGTAAGGAACTACTTTCAAAAACTACATCGTCTACAAGTACAGGTAAATACTAAAATATGTATGTATATTTAAATTACATATTGTAATAAATATGATATTCAAAATATGTACCTTTACATCTCTGATTTTTATTTGTGCTAAAGATTCGCAGGATTTTATATACACTGTATTGCTAAACGCTGTTTTGCTTTCACCAGCAATATTTTAAAACGAAAGTGGCAAACGAAATAAAAGAGTAACATTAGTTGATTTGCTCGAAAGCTTAGTTTTGCGGTTGACCTGTATAAATAACTATGAGAGGCAAATTAATGCAGTAATAAACAAGTATTTTAATCTGGTTGAACCATATTTCTATATATTATCGTGGAGGAGTTAACAGACGTAAATATTATAGGCTTTTATGTACATATATATATATATTTATAATTATTTGCTTATAACTTTAAAATATTTAATTCAATAAAAAAATAAACAATATTCGTTTTTAAATTTATTGGTATCCAATGGGTTATTATTTAAAAATACGTAAGAGCAAGGAGTGGTTAAAATTAGAGCGGCTGTTGCCAAAATACGAACAAAGCGTTGCCAAAAAAAGAACGGCTGTTGTCGAAAAAAACGAAGCGTTGTAAAAGAAAGAGCGCTTGTTGTCGAAAAAAGAACCCCGGGTTCCTAAAAAATTGACACCATCCGTTGTCAATTAGAGAACAAACGTGCTCAGCTTACTTTTGACAACGGATGGTGTCGATTTCGGTGTTTTTCGAACGGGTTTTTCCCTCTGTGTGTATTTTTTAATCAAATTCTATATTAAATAATATTATTGTTCTTAAAATATTTTGCCAATTTAGCAAACAATATACTCTTTTTCAACAAAACGAAACGAAACGAAACTGCTTGTTGCATACCTCACCGTATAATGAAAAATTAAAAAAAAGATAAATAAATTGAGTGCGTGCTTCTTAAGAAAATTGGTCATTGTTTTATGGTTTGTGATGACTACAAAGATAAACTATTTTTTTTCCAATATCTCTTATGATGATGCTGCTGCAGTCTTAACTTGGTCTGGTTGTTGGCTTTAATCGCTGTTATCTGTATTGTTTGTCTTTCAGCGATTATTATTTATTATTTTTGGCTGGTCTTCACATTATTATTGTTCGTGATATTTCATTTATAAGTTCGTTATTTTATTTTTTATTATTATTTTATTATGTGTGTATATATGTACGTTTGTATCATTGCGAGTGCATTCGTTATATTGCTATAATAATAATTGAAAATCACACATAAATTGTTCTGTTTTTGGCCAAACGTCACTATAATCTTAAGCTTTAAATAAAACGAAACCTTTTTGAACAACTCTCAAGTTCATGGTGTTCAAATTTGCGAATGACGGACATTTGTTAAAAATCATAAGATTATCGTTGTATATTATTTATTGTGTCTAGATCATATCAAATTCGAAATTGTTTGGCTTCTTGTCCTCTTTTGGGCTTAAAGTTTAAAAGGAAAAAGAGCAAAACAATCATCATTATTAGTTGGTTTCAGTAAAATATCAAAGTCAGCTACTGTTATTTTGACTGACTGGCTGAATGAATTATAAAGGATTGATGGTTGATCAATCATATTGGGTTTAATCATAGTTTTTGATTTTTGACAGTTTAGTCATTATCCATTATATTTTTAAATTCTTCTTTAAGGTTTGTTCGCTTATTATTTTGGGAATTTATCTACTTATCCCTAAAATAAATAAATAAAAAATTGCGCAAAAGAAAATATAATTACATAAAGCCATAATCTTATAGCTTTAGTTTTTTATAAAATGAATAGTTTAAAAAATTATTTTTGTGAAATCTTAAAAAAAGGCAACTTCTCATTGTTTTACATTTAAAGTCTTGAACTTTTTTAATTTTAGGAAATTTTAATGATGTTGATTCAAACCAAATTTTCTAGATTTAATTTTTATACTTTTTAGATTAATTTCCGTTTTTCATATAGAAAAACTTTTTTTCTACATTTTGTGTTTTTCACAGCAATAAACGCAATTACTGAAGGACGAAGTCTCTCTTGCGTACAAGGCTTTCATTCTTTAGAACTCTTCATATTTCCGCTATTTGATTTAAAACCTTAACATTGTTTGTTGGTTTTATTATATATGTTTTTTGGAAAACCGTTTATATTTGAATTTTTATTTAATAACTACAAGCAAGCACTAAAGCATTGCACAGGCAAATTCACGCATTTGTCTCAAAGCTTGTGTTACACTATATGTACATTAAGATGCCGTCAGGCAAAGAAAAATGATCGTTTACGAAATCAAGAAAAGAACATCTTTATAAAAGAATATTTATTTATTTATTAAAGGTTTTATAGACATAACCAATTATGTAAATAAAGGTACAAAAAACAAGAAAAATTAACCTGAATAGCCTGATAAGGAGGATTGTTACTACCCTAATAGCACAACTATCTCGATGGCGAGAGCACATTTTAGAAACTAGTTCGATAAGAAAAATATAAAAAGTCAGAAAAGTTTGTTTACCAGTACCATCCAATATGACAAAGTTACACAAACCATAAGTCAGGGGAAAAATGTTAAAGCAGCACAGATCGATAACTTACCAGCATAGTTCCACAAATCTTACCCAGAAGTTTTTGCAGATATACTGCACCGTTAAAGTAAGGAAACTTAAAAATTTGAGAATATGCCATTAAAATTAAAAGAAATTTTAATCGAAAAAAATCCCGTAAAAATAATATCAAAAAAACACTGCAACTGGCGCTGCCCTGCCCTCAGCTATCATCAAAGTTTTCAATAAGATCTTGCCCAATCGTATTTTTATCGCTGAAAAACGGCAGCTTAAAAAAAGAAAAAGCTGGTTTTCAATGCAGCCGGTCTTGTATTTTCCATATAAAAGGCTCTTATGGAATCACTGCGCTCCAAAACTCCGATATTTCAGGCAAATTCTATGAGTATTCCAGCCAAACACGTTGCCCAATGCCATATTGTAGGCAGCCATTAAGAAAAAATTATGACATAATAGCTCGAACGAAATTAAAGAAACGCCTGCTAATACATGATATCCTGTCTGAAGTTGAGAGAAAAAAATTGGACGTATACACGAGATCATCCTCTCCCCTAAAGAAGCTAAAAATGTCGACAAGTTTGGTTATCTTAGCAGCATAATAACACCTGATAGGGCGTCTCAAAGAAGGAAGAAATCCAAACAACTACAAACATTCTCCGACATTTAAAAAACAATTATAAGGAACGTGCTTTCAAAAATATAACTTATAACTACGAAAATATGACACAAGCTCCCAAGCTTTATGAACAGATGCTTGCAAAATATTTTAAGAATATTCTAGACTCGAACAACCTGCCTTTTCACCCTGATGGCACTATTGGCTCTTGTTAATCTACGCTTAAGAATGTTTATCATGCGTTTTGATAATTTTTTTCACTGCTGCTTGTCCCCTGCTGACACTTTTCGTCATATATCAACTACCCTTAGTTTCATTTGAAGGTTTATGTTATTTTTCTTAATTATAATTGCCTGCTCGTACTTTATTGCCCGATTTTATTAGCGATGTCTTTTTAAGTTGCCATATCCTCTTCTAGTAGACAGCAGTTACATCGTGCTTGTGTCTTCCAATAATGTCAAAATTATCGGTGCCGCCAAACGTCATTTTGCAAAGTGACACAAATTTTAAATTGTTTTTGTTTTCTTTTTTTTTTGTATCAGGCTGTCGAAGACTGTTTTAAAGTTAGTAACAAGTAAACTTAAATTCCAGTGGGATTTTCCGTAATTTAAAGCAGTGTGAAAATCTATGCCTTTACGATTTTTCGCACTAATCAGCCTAGACACTTTGTGGGATTGCAGATAGGTATTTAGCGCATATAGTGTTGTCGTTTTTTTCAGTATGGAGCATATTATACTAATTTTTAAATCTTGCAACATTTTTACAAATGTTAAAAATGAGTTGTTGCATTTTTCTTATCAACTACAGTCCTGTGCGACTCAGGCGGTATTCTATTGGCGCCTGTAGCTTTGCTGTTTTAAAGTTTGGCAATTACTGTTTTGACCTCATGTAGTTTTAAAGATAGACACTCATTCAATCCCAAACTCTGAAGTTTATTGGAGATTCGCTTTTTCAACTGCTTCCCATGCTTCTAACAGTTTTAAGATATATAACTTTCTTAATTTTCTATTAAACTTTTTGGCATCATTTTTATTTCATAAATTTTGAGCTCTCTAAAATTTAGAGTCTAAATTTATGTTTTTTATTTTTTTTCTCTTCTCTTCTCTTCTCTTCTCTTCTCTTCTCTTCTCTTCTCTTCTCTTCTCTTCTCTTCTCTTCTCTTCCCTTCTCTTCTCTTCTCTTCTCTTCTCATCATTACTCTTTCCTTTTTTCAGTATCTATTTACTACACATCTCGTAGGTCATGAATTAAATTTCGTTCTTTACTCTCATTGCAGCTTTGCATTTATTATCAATCCATAAGTTTTTCGCTTGCGCGTATATTGGGGTGAATGGAATAGAAAGTGGCAATTAATTTAAAAAAATTAACTTTGAATTTTACACCACTAACTGCAAAAATAAAAGTTCTGAGTTATTTACTTTATTTGCAGTGTGTGTTTAAAGTTCAATTATTTTTGTTATTTTTGCGTGCATTGATTAAAAGAGAAAATTTTGATATTTCAAGTGATTATATTTTTTATTAAGACTTCTTCTTATAAGTAAAGGTTTTATAATGGAACCTTCAACTTCAGGTAGATGAGCATATAAAAAATTATTTTTTGTTTAAATAAATGTTTTAGAAATAAGAAAAACAAATATAAAAAAATTGCTCTATAAATGTGATATTTTTATATATACACTGAGCTTCAACAACTTTGCGGATAAGTGCAGAAAAAAATGATTTTATGCTCTTAAAATATGATATTTTAGCTAATAAATCCCATAATGCCTAATTGCGCGCTTGTGCGATTTTTGAGTTATGAAGGTTTTTGTGACTCAACTACAGTTCCTAAAAAATTGCCATTATATATACATATTAACTTTTTTTATTTAAAAATAAAAAATAAGTTTTCTAAAAGCATATGAAGTGTGCTTTAATTTGCAATTTAATTTACTTATTTATCGTTTTTCGTTCAAAAGTTACAGCAGAAATAGTCATTACGACAATTTTTTCTAAAGTTTATAAAAGGAAAAAAATTTTTTTCTTCAACAATATTTTTTTAAATGCTGGTTTTTTATGTATTTATTAATATTAATCAATAAAAAATAATAACATTTTAATATAACGACTTTTATGAATTAATCGCCACTCTCTATACCATTCACCCCAATGTGCGACGTATGGTACTTAATTGTACCCAGCTGTACTGGTTATTTTTTCTGAATTAAGAATGCGGTTTCATTATCCACTAATGTCACTTGGAGAAGGAGTGGATTCTTGAAGGAGTCGGGTAAGTTTGGTGGATTAGACAAATTTTGTCACATTATGTGCTTTCAGATGACCAGCTTTTTTTTAAGAATTTCTTTGTATATTCTTTATATAGCGTAGCCCATCAAATAATTAAGCTGCATTTTAGCCCTGATCCTAGTCTACGTTAGTATTTTGAAAAGATTGGCATCTAGCACATCGAGTTCATGCTTTTTATTTATCAGGACATTATAAGTTGACTTGTGTTTTGGTCGATGTTTAAATCTTGTACTGCTAAAAACCATATTTATTGCTCTAGCAAAAGCCAAAAATTTTTGTTTCGTTGGCGAAGGTATCATCATCATTAAGACTGAACTAACGGACTAGCTTTCTCTGTGAATTTCTTTGTATAATCTTTGTATAACGTAGTCCATCATGTAATTTAGTTGCAACTTAGCAGTGATCCTAGTCTACGTTAGGCTGGACTAAAGGATAGTTGATTCAAATATGCTTTCCTTGCCTATTTGGGGTTTAAATTTCCAAAAAGAATTTTTATATCATAACTCATAGCGACAATAAATAATCTATGACCTCGTCACTTATTTTCTCTAACTTAGTAAAAATAAAAAGTTTCACTATGATAGGAAAGGAAGAAACATTAAATTTTTAAAAAATTTTCGGCCTCGTGCAGCCCTTTAGTAAAAATTTCAAAAGCTGAAACAGCAACTTTAATTGTTTCTTTTGCTATGGCTACAAACAAATGCTTCTGTTGATGTTCATGTTGTTTATACACACATAAACCTTGGTTTTGGTCTTCTTTTTCCGCCTCACTCAACTGGAAATTTCAATGTAATACAAATAAAACTCCCAACGTAAAACCAACCTTAAATTACAATTAATATTTACAAAAATAATAAAAACGAATCTGTTGTTTTCATTACACCTTGTTGTTTTATTCAATTTCAAAGAATAGGAAAAAATTCTCTGGCTCAAATTTTGTTTAAGTTCTTAGCATTTCTCTTTTATAAAAAGCTTTAAGTTAAAATATTTTGGTGTTAATCTTCAAATCGTTTTAATTTTTTTAACTCTTTCTTGGTTGCTTGTAAAGCCGCTTTGAAGTTATTTTAATACATTTTCTTTATTTGATTACGAGTCAACAAATAAAGTAAAAAGGGATTTTTTTCTTGTTGTACCACATTCATTCTTTTAATCATTTAATGTTAAAAAAAAATTTACCAAAATCTTAACAATAGTTATTGTCTTGGAAGTACCCCAAAACAAATACAGCAACACTTAGCGGCAACACTTAAGACATAAAGGACTCTTTCTTCTTTTGTATTTAAAGGAGCTAAGGAAAACAAACAATTCTTACAACTTAAATCTTTAAAAAAAGGTGCTGGTCAAGCAAAATTGTCAAATTAAATAAAGGCAAAATATGATTAAAAATTTAGAAAGGCTTCAATAATTATTAGATTTTAAAAAATTTTAAACGTTTAATTGTAACAAATTTTATTCAAAAATGTCCTTAAAAACTTCATTTTAAACTTAAAAAATTACAAGAGAGTATTTATTAAACTTAAATTTTAAATAATAATTTCGTGTTAGTTTGAAAAAAATTTACACCCTACACCATCCTCTTATTTATATTTTAAGCAACAAGGAAGTTAATGTCGATGAAGTCGAACCATATACCTTACACCACAGATAAGGACTTATGTGACTTTCACGAGTGGTAATTTAACTTTCGGGTCTACTACAGGAGAAACTGTCAATAACGTAATAATCTCTAAAAATGTGGTAGGGTTAACGCTTAGTTGACAGGTTAGAAATCACTTCCTCGAAAATTTTGTACCTGGGTAGGTATATAGACCATTCTAAGAAACAGACTGGAATTGGAGGTGGTTTCAATATTAACTGCACAAACATATTTCTGGATTTCATTCATACTACTTACAAATGCTGTTTACCGCAGGCTGAAATATCTGTGACTGGAAAAAAGGCAATTTAGGAGTTTACACTTATTCTTCGGGGAATCCAGAGAAGCTTGCCTTCGAAAGCGTTAGAACCACTGACGCCTAACAATAGTCTAAGTCTGGTTGTTTATAGGGGTTACGGCTACCTGGGCTATCCGTTTGGAGAGTCCGTTGACTTAGCTTCTACTGTATGGTTAAAATCTTTCTGGGTATTATTTCCGAATCGTTATTATATTATGGCATATAGGGTGGTTTCATTTGATCCCAGCGCATTTTTTTATTAAAACCCGCATTTAGGGATCGCCCCTTTACATACACTGCATTATATTAGTATTAGGAAAATAGGTTATGAGAAGAAGAATAGAGGAAATATTGTTTATGGACATTTCCGATATTAACTGTGAAAGGAAAAACATCTCTAGAAAATTTTGTCCACATACAAAGACTGCGAATAAAGAACGAAATGTCTCTGTAATGCGTAGTGGAATTCACTGGCGGGTTTACCACAAATTAGTGCGATTTTTTTAAAAAATGTGTGGTTCGCATAAAGCCCCGGGTTTTTCTTTAAAGTACATTCCATTATAGAACCGATAGAACAGTTAAGCATCTTCAATGTTACGGTGGATCTACACCATTTTTCAATGTAAATGAGAATTTTCATTTGTAATTGAGAAAATTACAATTGTAAATGAGAATTTCCATTTGTAATTGAGAAATTCCAATTGAAATTAAGAGATTTCATTTGTAATTGAGAAAATTCCAATTGTAAATGAGAATTTCCATTTGTAATTGAGAAATTCCAATTGAAAATCAGAATTTCCATTTGAAATTGGGAAAATTCTAATTGAAAACGAGAATTTCCATTTGAAATTGAGAATTTCAAATTGAAATTGAGAAAATTCCAATTGAAATTGAGAAATTCCATTTAAAATTGAGAAATTCCATTTGAAATTGAGAAAATTCCAATTGAAAATGAGAAATTTCCAAATAAAATTGAGAAATTCAAATTACAAGACAAAAAAATTTAAAAAATATGTACATTTTATTAAAGTATTATTTATAAGCGACGTATAAAATCATAATAAAACTTACATACGTAATTTAACAAAATAATGCACACTGTTTTTTTGGCCAACAAGACAGTGTGCTGAAACCAATTTTTGGGAACATTGACATATTGTTCTAAAGGGCAAGCCTATCCCCTTTCACAGTACGAGGGCTTACGTTTGGTACAACCATTTTTGCCTTTAAAACATTTTTAATTTTTGGCCAAATTACTTTTATTAAGTAAAACTTTGGTGAATAGGAGCTAAACCTTAAAAGCGTGCCTGTTGAATAGTCAAAAATATGTTATAAATTACTGCGGCATTGTAACAAACCAATGCAAGGTCTTAAAAGTCGTTCCATAATTTTCCCTACTTATTAAGAATCTCTTTAGCCAACTCACTTGCACGGGAAGCGCCAAATAAACCCCTTAGGGTGTTATTAGGAAAAACTCCTGTCGCGGTCCAAACAACCACTTAAGTGTTGCAATATGTGCACTAGGGGTAATTCTAATCGACACACGTAGGGGTTCATTTGTCGCTTCGTCATAGTGCAGGTGAGTAGTATAAGAGGGTTCGTGATAAGTGGGCAAAGTCAGACCAGTCTGTGACAATGCTCCCTGCCATAGTCACCTAAAACGTATTTTTGACAATTCTCCAGCCACACTTTTACAGTTAAGTTCATATTCACCAATGCTTAACCCTATCGAAATAATTTGGTCGAAAATCAAAAGTATTGTCAAGGCGAAGACGATCGTACCACACGTTAGTCCTCCTAATGTGGGAGAAAAGAGGCTTGTGTTTTTGAAGCAAATCGTAAATAAGTTCAAATTATCAATAAAAGCTGTGCATGTGGTTATTTATATGTTTAATTTTTTTGTTTTGCGATTTGAATTTCTCATTTTTAATTAGAATTTTCTCAATTACAATAAGAATTTTCTCAATTTCAAATAGAATTTCTCAATTTCAATTGGAAATTTCACAATTTCAATTTAAAATTCTCAATTTCAATTGAAATTTTCTCAATTTCAATATGAACCTCTCAATTTCAAATGGAATTTTCTCAATTTCAATTGGAATTTTCCCAATTTCAAATGGAAATTCTCATTTTCAATTGGAATTTCTCAATTACAAATGGAAATTCTCATTTTCAATTAGAATTTTCCCAATCTCAAATGGAAATTCTCATTTTCAATTGGAATTTCTCAATTACAAATGGAAATTCTCAATTTCAATTAAAATTTCTCAATTACATATGAAAATTCTCATTTTCAATTGAAATTTTCTCAATTTCAAATGGAAATTCTTAATTTCAATTGGAATTTTCTCAATTTCAAATGGAAATTCTCAATTTCAATTGGAAGTTCTCAATTTCAATTGGAATTTTCTCATTTACAATGAAAAATGGTGTAGACGATGGAATGATTGGGTTTCTTTTCTGTGGGGTTATCCCTTTTTTCTGGAAACCTTCTCATAAATACTTACACTGGAGGACCGCCTGGGACCAGATGGTGTAATGAACTTACCTGTGGGACTAAAGGATCATTTCCTTGAGGACAACGGTTGAGCCTTTCATAAACTTCTGTAGTTTCTAAGGGGCAAATAAGAAAGGGATTATCCAACATTTTTTACACTTAGCAGTGCACGATGCCTAGATTATATTCTTTGAAACTAGCCAGATGGAAAATCTGTCAGATGTGACAAACATAAGTGTATTAAGTCTTTCATTTTTTATCAGTAATATCAGTGTGTTTACAAACAGAGACGAGGACTGAGCAGCTATTTCAACTTCTATCTTTAATAATCTAAAGTTTTCTGCCTTCCTTTAATAGGTATAACGTATGGTGCATTGTTCTTTCATTTTCACAGCTGCCTATTCTATCTAACCAAAGTGGATTTCAACAGTAAGACTTATATGGAACCCATTGCAAATTGTGAATCGACAGTTTGAAAGTTTTGTGCAAATATTTTTTATTGAAAAACAATTTAAGGCAAATATGGTTTTTTAACTAACATATGTATATGAGATAATAGGATAAACCCCTTCTATAAAATGTAGAATCACTAATGACCTTATCTCTACAAAATCTGGTTGGACCATTTTTGTTAAAAAGAGTATTAACCTGGCAAGGGGTAATGAAATCCTCAAAAGAATGTCTTTTCGCAGCGTATACGGTTAAAAAGTTTTTCGGGAATAGAACTTTTGTAAAAGATACGACCACAGCAGTATTTTCTCATCAGACGTAAAAAGTTTAAAGAATTTAAAGATTAAATTTATATAAAGTATGAAGCGTAACATAACCAACAATTCTGCATCGTCAATTCCACAAATGAATTTTTGAGTTAAGACGCTGTTGAAGCAAATGAACGATATATATATTTTAAGTAAGGTATAGGAAAGCACTCCGTTACTTCACTAGTTTCATATAAATAACATTATTATAAATGAATACATCCCTAGAAATCTTAATTTACTTTTTATTAACCAAGATGTTGCATTTAATGACTTTAACTAGAAAATTTTAATCTTAAGGGAATAAGAACCTTTTCTTTGTTGTTATTTTTATGGTATAATCAATACACTTTTAAATTTCAAAAATAAAAATTACATAAATATCAAAATATTTAGGGGATTCACAAGGTACTCTATAACGTCCTATTGTCATAATGTCATAAAATTGCACAATGGTTTATGTTTAATTGTTATGACAATTTAATAAACCTATACGACGTAACATTTTTTAAGAACTATCTTTGTATGAAAGACAACAACGGTGTTTTTAAACCATTGTGACAATGCATAATATTATGACAATATGACATAATAGCGCACCTTGTAAGTCCCCTGATTGAATTTTTTTTAAACCCTTACCCAACAAACCAAAACTATAGAGAAAAACCTTTTAATAAACTTATTTTCATAAGCCTTAAGTTTATTTATTTGTTGTGAAGTTTATTTAAAAAGCTTGATAATAATTATTTAATAAAGAAAACCGATCCCTTGGGATAATATATCTAGTCAATTCTAATAAAAAACTTAGAAGTTATATGATAAGCTTATTCCCCAACATATCTTTTTTTTCAAAACTGGTTTGTTGGGTTAACATTTGTGCACATACGTACACATAAGTATTAACATACTACTATTCACACATCCTGCTGTGTTTGATAATGTATGTGTGTGTGTGTGGTATTTTCTAGAGGTTTCACTTCCTGTTGTTTATGAAACTATTTCTTATTTTCCACATTGTTATGGTTTCTGTGGTCTAATGTATTAAGACTGATTACGCTCGATTTGTTTAAGAATTTTCTTAATGTTTATATGTATTTAGGTTTATAAAAAATAAGTTAATGTTATAAAAAATATTTTAAAAATACTTGCATATGTATATAATGCAAAAAAATTAAGGTTATTTTTAGATATTGTTGGATACTTCAATAATATTAAGGCATCCTTCTTGAAAAAAATTTTGAAACTAAAGCAGGTAAGAGTGTTTTATTCGGTGTGCCGGGTCTAATACATTTGTTTTTTTGTACACCAAATTATATATTCCAGCCAAGTTACTACTTTTCGGAGGGCTTAAAGTCGAAAGTCGTCATATTTTCCAAGTTTTAGCGTATCAAAAATTTTATACAATGGTTTTTTGTACAAAGGGCTACTGAAAATGTAGATTTATAGTTCAATTGTCTTGTAGTAAATTTGAAGCTGATAGCTTCTACAGTTTACGAAACAGCGTATCTAATATGTTACAAAAATGATTTATTTGTGTGGTGGCTACCACTCCCCATGCTTCTGGCGGAGTAGTTTTTTTAAATGTACCCACCATAACTTTTGTAATGGGTTTGTTGATGTCGCGCATGCCAAATTTAATAAAATTTATGCAGTTGTAGGGGGATACTATTTACCCTGCTCCTATCAAACCCCCCCCCCCCCCCCAATTTAGATGTCCGTCTTCAAAGTATCCGTTTTAAGTTTTGTGGAAACAGTGATCGTATTACGTGAGATTTAAAGGGATATATGTATAGATTTTGTACGAAAAATAGGGTGATTGCTTTCTTTTGTCAACATCTTAGTCATTTGTTAACCCATCTTGCTAGTTTTAGTAGGTTTGTTTGACACCAATATCTAGTTCGTAGACTTTATTTGACTCCGGAAACTTATTTTCAGCTTTCAATTCCTCTTTTGGAACTCTTTTTTGCACACCCTAATTTATATCTTAATGGTTTATTCCATAAATTTTGTTATTTTAATTTAACATGTCATTCTAGTGGCTTACAACTTTTGTGTGGACTAAAAATTGTTTCATATGTGTATGAACTAAAAACGTTTACTTTAAGCTTTACAGTAAATCAAATCTGAGTTGCTCAACATTATTACAGAGGATGTTAAAAATATTTCTTTAAATTTAATAAACAAAGTTTTAAACGAAAGTAAATAAAAAAATTAACCCTGCAAAATATTTAAATGCACGAAAACATTTTTTTTTCTTCATTAATAATTTTTTTATTTATCTACTTAACTGTAGATCAGGGCTACCAGATTAGAAGATTTAATAGACTTTTAACCATTTTAGACGATTTTTACCCAAAATTTGAGGAGAAAAAGGATTCGAATAAGTTTAAAAAGGATCTCTTAAAAATGTTTGAAATAAAATTTATTTAGCATAATTTTCTTGTTTTTTTTTTGTCAAAAACTGAATTTTGGGATATTGTAAAATATTTAAAAATTTTTTGTTGTTTTTTATTTGCTTCTTATTGTGTTACTGCTAGATCGACCGTCTTAAAAAGGTGTTGTTTTTTAAAATCACTATTTTTTGAATTTTGAATAGACCGGTTATTTAGACACGAATAACCGGTTTTGACATGTAAAGTACAGTGCCAAAAATTAACTATTGGGTTAAGGTTAACCGGTTGCTTATAATTTTTTACCGATTAGCGGTTTTTTAAATTGTCACTTTGCGAATTATTCGAAACCCGGTTTTTGAAAAAAAGTAGAGTAATTGATCTCTCTAGTTATTACTTTTAAAAAAACTACGTGTAAGCATTTTGTATCACGATTTGTTTTATAATTATGTACTTAAATAAGCTAATAAAACATAAATTTTAGGACTGACGACTATTTGACGATATTGAAAAGTTGTTTTAACAATTTTAAGGATTTTTTCTCAAAAGTTATACATTTCTGAACCAGACTTTTCTGGCAAATATCTTCAAAATTTCGAAATGATGACTTAAGTTTCAACTAAAATGTTTAATGTATTCTACATATTCTTTATCAATAGACCAAAAAAAAAGTTAAATGAAACAAAACAAAAATATATATGAAAATATATATATAAATGGTAAAAATTTAGTTTTTATATATTTTCTCATAAAACTAATAAAAAAATATTCAATTCCTTTTTATAAAACTTCCATTAGTTAAATGAGATTTATGTAAAGTATTGCAATTGAAAAAAATCTTATTTTAAAATCCATACAAACATTGTTCCGAAATTCATTTACTTGCGCATACATTGACAGAAAAGTAAAGTCTTTGAACCAGAATATCGTATGAAAATCCAAGCACAAATATATATATGTATTTTCATTTAAGTTCAAAAGAGTATACATTTCCTTTTATTGTTATTAAAATACGAAGTAGTTTTTTTGTGTTCTTTTTGTTATTTTAACATTTTTACTTTCTTCAGTTACGAACGTTTTCGTATGTTTGATGCTAAAAAGCCTATAATATACATATGTATGTATGCAATAGTAATATATATACACATACATTCCACATAAACAATACAACATACTACCGTTAACATTCAGATGGCTTTCAGGTTCTTCTTTGTTAACAAAACTGTAATAAAAAGTCCCTTATTTTACCATCCATGTGATGGTATACAGTTGTACTTTCTATTAAAAAGAAATCGTTTGCATTTGTTCGTACATTTTTTTTCATTTTGAAATGATTTTTCTTTCCTTAAGCTGAAACAGAATTTTAATGAAAAGATGATGAGAAAAAGGACGAAGAAGACTTTTATTTCTTTTAGGGGAAAAATTCATGCATCAACACCGTTATCAAACTTAAATTTTTACTATTTATATATGTATATGCTTCTGAATGTACATATGTATGTAGGTATGAATGCATGTTGAAGAATTTGTATAAATAAAGATAAATATCCCATCAGCTTTATCTGCTTATATAAAATAGGCATAAAACTGATACTATTTCTGCTCCTATGACAGTGAGGTACGGCCACGCAGGAACCTCGGGCACGCTTTTCTCGATCTGGGACTAATCTTCTGACTGTGCTATACCCTTTATTCACTTTAATAAAGAGTTCAAAGTTCTTATTTCTTTAAGGAGTAATTGTTGCAAGGAAATCTCTTGAAAAAATGTTTTGCCAGAATTTACATTGTTTGCCCTAAGCTGGGATATGGTGAAGAGTCCCGCGTTTAATCATCGAATCTCAGGATAAGTTCTCTGTATCGTCGTCCTGACAAATGCAAAGTATTTCGAGGCAAAAAATTTGGTGTCTTTGAGTCATGTAAGCAATTATATGAAAGGAAAAATTCTTAGCACGCGCCACTTCAGTCAATCAGTTTGTACACTATTTAATTCAAGAAGTCAGCCAACGTAAGGAAAAGTAGTTGTAGGCTATGTCTGCTTTTAGAAATATGGCTAAACTAGGATCTGCGTAAACATACGTCTAATGCAGAATCAGTCACAGTTCCGATGGTGTTTATCAAGAGCGGGATTTTAAGACACTTCCTTGAAGTGTCATTGAACTTTAAGCTATCGATCGGTTGTTATACCCTTTACATAGTGCTAAGGGTATATATGTAAGAGTTTGTTATTCGGTTTGTAATTTTACAAAAACATATATATACAAATTAACCATTTTTAAGAAATTTTGGATGCTCTATATCTCTGAAACTCCCAAAAGTTACGACGTCAACCTTTCTGTTGGCTATTACTTTCATAATGTATAATAATATGCTTGTGTTATTTTTCGGAACTTATTATTTTTAAGACCAATTTTTTCTTTTATTATTTTAGTTTTATCTCATATTTTAAATTTCTTTTTACTTAGAAAAAAATAATATTTCCCATGTTGTTCTATTTTGAAAACTGAATAGCTGTCGGCTTCAGACCCGGCAAAAATAATTTAAATATTATATTTGCGGTTTGAAAACTGTTTGCCTAGATAATAGGAATGGGTATAGAAAAATACTAACGTGAAGGGTATATAAGATTCAGCACAGCCGAATATAGCGCTCTTACATTCTGTTTTTAGTTTACAACAAATCCATTAAGTAAAATAGAAAACTTTTAAACACTTTAGTATAAAAAATATTTTAAAAGGAATTGAATGAAAATTTAACTCTTCAAAATAAAACTATTTTCAAATAATTACGAAATATGTTTTAACAAAAATAACATAGTTTTAATTTTTCCAGAAATTTTACAAGTGTTAATTAACAAAAAACAAACAAAACATAAATTAATAATGTACAACTTAACCTTAAATAACAAAAAATAATTATACTAATTTTCAATTAAACACTAAAATTTGATTCCACACTCCAACACTTTGTGAATGACCATATTGCAATATCAATTTCATTTTATTAACAAGACCATATGTTGTATTAGTAAAAGCAGTTCATACAATAAATTGTCAGTGTTTAATGTTATCCTTGACTAAAACATCAAATTCTACTAAATTGCTTTACTCACAACGGATTAACGTTTTTGCTTTGCAAAAGCATTGAAACATACATTTGATACCAAAATAAATGAGCGACCCTATCAACAAATTTAATACAAATGATACATTTTCTATTTAATAATTAATTACTACAATGATATTGAATATCCTTTAAGAATTTAATACCAAAGCATTTTACAACATAAACTCACACACACACACATTCAAGTAATCAATGATAAAATAAATTTAAGGCAAAATAATAGAGAGAAGAATAACAAGATGTTAAATAAAAGCAATATTCCAAACATTGTTTTTACTTAGAATAAGTAGAAGAGAAATCAAAATCCTTAATACAAAACTAAAGATGATTAGAAAATTGCCAAAGTTCAGAACGTCGGTCATAAAGAAATAAGTCCCAATATTTCATTTGGGAGCTATTTCATAGTACCGCTGAACATATACATATCTTCTTCTAATGCCAAATAACAAAATTTTTCATGAATATGTAGCAGCCTTTGAGAAAAGAAGAGCTGTAAAGAAGGGCAAAAGCACAGATCGCCCCAACTTAAGACCGAGTTAATCGAATGCATAAACAATCTCAGCTGGATGCACAAAAAGCAGAATCACTTAGAGGGCACTTAGAAAACGTAAATACGACTCCTCAAGCAAATTATTCTCTATGGTGATCAGCCAAAGATCTTAGAAGACTCGATGTAGCAAAACCACCACTGCGTATTCTGAAAGAATCCTGGGAAAGAAATGACGAAAACAAATGTGAACGTGTTTACTCCCAAAACATGTACAGCTAAAAGTGAATTACCGACTATTGTTAATTTCACTTTTTTCAGTAACCAAATGTTTTTGGAGCTACCTTACACAGAAATAATAATAATTTTATTTTTTTAACGTCATATTACGGCTATATTTCTTTCCGCCAATTTGGAAAGTTGCTTTAGTAAAGATGATTCCCAAGCCTGGAAAGGAAAGGTAATAGAACTATAACCAATAATGTTGAAATTGTTCAAAAAATAATTTAAGGACAGGCTGACTCCGATCTTTGATGAAATTACGATAACTGCATCCTCAATCACCAATTGGGCTTTGAATGACAACATCAAACAAACCCACAGACTAGTATAAGTTATTTGAAAAGAATATGATGAGGGGAAATACTGTTCTGCGCCTCTTATTAATGACTCCCAATCCCTCGATAAGTATGGTATAAAGGCCTGTTAATCAAACAAAAGGCAAACTTTCTCGTGAAGTTTTATATCCTTTTGTGAAAAGAACATAGCCCACCTACAGTTCACGATCAAAGATTGGGGCATCTTAAGTTGTCATCAATCAATATGGGCTGGCATTATCTGGGGAAGTATTTTTTAACTAATTCTGTTCTTGCTTTACATAGCAGATATTCCAGCCAACTATCAAACACACGCGTAGACATTTGGTGATGATACCGCTATTCTCAGTTCCCATTAAGTCCCTAATGAGGCCTCGAGCCAACTGGGAACAAAAATGTATAATAAAAAAATAAATAAAAATGCACGCAGGTAACTTTTACTCAATACAATGAAACTTGTTCCCTAATCCTTATTAATAACTACATGGTGTCTTAACACCTTGAGGCGAAATAATTTGCATCCACCCAGATCTTCGCCTAACATTGACTCTAAGTTAATACCAATAAAACTAAGACTAGCTTAAGTTCATTGGCTATTTGGAAGAAACTCTGTGTTTTGTCTTAATTGAAGCTGCTGATCTGCAACTTGGGTTTCAAAAACCGATTGGTGCTATAGGATAACATTAAAGGTTCACTGTCTTTGCCTCCGCTTCTGACATTGAGAAATTTAATAGGCGTAAAAACAAAATCCTTTGAATAATAATGGGATGCCTTGGAAAATTAATAAATAAACATCCCCAATTTCTGACACCAAGTTTTGAGATGCCTTCCTCCACTAGATTCTTCCATTGGACTTTCGGTCTTCCCCTTCTGCGCGATCCGTCATCAGTTTCGCATTTAAATGACTTCTTAGCTGGAACACCTTCATTATTTCTCACAACATAACCTAACGTAAGCGTTGAATTTTAACATGCGTAACATGCGTAACATGCGTCGGCAAATAGCTCATACAGCTCACGGCTCATACGACTCCAGAATTCTTCATCAACGCTGGTCGGTTCATAGATATTTTGAAGAATTTTTCATTTTGAACACTTAAAACACTACCTTGTTTGCTTTCGCAATTACAAATGTTTCTTAACCAGTTAAAATCACGGGTAGTCTTGTAAGCAGTGATTTTGTCTGTAGGGAGGTGGAATTGCTTTAAAACTGCTAACTTGGGATCTATTGACGCTTGTTTTGTTTATGGCGGCACGAAGCTATTATTAATTGTCAAACCCACTTTGGCTGAATTTTTCTCGCCTTTTTTAAAGATGAAAGGCTACTTCTCGCAATGTTCGCCCCATGATGTCGTTTTCGTCGACATAAGCGAACTAAACGTGCTGTTTTGTGAATTACTTACCTTTTCGAAAGATCCAGGAAAGGTTTTCTTATCTTAAACCTCGCTTGGTACTGGAGAAGCCCTTCAGAAACTCTTTCCTATTTTAACTGAGGGTTGTGTATCAGTTAAGGTCATCCTACAAAGTTTTATTAGTTTTTCAGAGAAACCAAACTGAGGCATAAATTATGGGGAGGTCAAAAGCGGTATTGTAGTTGACCAATAGATGGTAAGTGTTTCTTTGATCTTTTCCAGGCCTTAGGAAAGTTTTCATCTGGTCGATTGTGGATCTGACAGATCTATAGCCAAATTAATATGTCCCAATTAACTCGCCAACTTTTGATTTTGATCTTTTACACAATACGCTGGATAGTAATTTGTAACTTATTATTATGTAGTTAACGCATACTGTATTGTCTTCTTTTTGTGCACAGAACATAAAACAGTAATGTTTTAATCCTCGGATATACCAACTTTAAGGTAGAGTTGGCAAACAAGTTGATACATTTGACTTTTCTGAGTATCGCCTCCGGCTTTAAGCTGTTCCACTGGCAACCCATTGGCTCCAGCTGTCTTATTATACTTAAGCCAGCTTATTGGTATTTCGACCTTATTCTGGCGAGGTAGTATGTACTCCATACCGCCTTGTGGGGCTGGTTCTGGCGTAAAACACACTTTTTTTGTGTCCCCAGCACACTATTTAAACCAGCAAGCACATTTCCTTTTTCATCTTTTCGGAAGAATGTGGCTATACCAAAGGCTTTATTTTGGTGATTCTTCTTTTTGCGGAAAATATGTTTTTCCTCTCTCTTTTTTTACTTATACCTTTCCTTCTCAAAACGTGTTGCTACTAATTGAAGAGTAAGTATTCCGCGCTCTTCGCTTTAGTAGCCTTCTGACACTGGGCTTCCCATACCCAAGTACGGATATTACGTTTTTTTCCATATATCTGGCAATGCTTTGGTATTGCGCTGTAACATTATCGCGGCAAGGACCACAAATCCACAGTCAGTAAGTCTTGTTTCATGGCCGCTATAATAGAGTACGCTTTTTGTATAGTTGTGATGCATGCCACCATTGCTACTACAATTTTACTGAAATTCGGTGATGCGAAAAAATTTAAAAAAATTCGAAGTTTTTGCTGACCAGTGACACCTTCTTTCATGCCTTTCTATTGCTGTTTTTTGTAAACTAGTACAACGAGTACATTTCCTAGTATTGTACCTTTAAATCATATATTTAAGAAATGTAATTGATTCTTGTACAAAGTAGATGTGCTTTTGCATTTAATACCGATAATGGGACTTCAATGAAAATAAAAGTAATAAAAATAAAAGAATAAACATTAAATTTATAATATTAGGTGGAAGCTTTACAAAACAAAAAATAAAAAGGCTACAATTCTTTTTATATACAAATGCATATATGTAGTACATACATATAAAAATACAACCAATAGTTAAGAACAATAACACAGTGCAACAGTAAAAAATAGACAAACAGTAGGGTAGTATTTATTCAGCAATATTGTTCCTTACATATCCATTTTATATTTTTTGAAAAAAAAAATTTTTCTTATTTTGTACTTTTATTCTTATTTTGTACTTTTATTTGTCAGTGTTTTTAGAATTACATGAGAGGAATTCAACATTTTTGTTGACAATATTTAAATATTTTATTTACAAATCATTACAATCTGAATGTGTCTGGACACTCCAAACAACTCGTAAATACTTTTTAACTAAACTATAACTAACTGCAAAACTTATTGACTTGAAGGTATAGGTTCAATTTCACTATCAAGAGGTAACAAAACCCTTTACTCAGTTTTGTATTTTTCAAAAAGTCTTAATTTGCTGCACGGTGTAATATCTAAATGGAAACAACAATAAAAACCAAAGTTAATATTACATAATCTTACAAAACAAAGAAAAAAGGAATAGACAATATAAGTATGTTTATGCTTCAAAGAATAACTAGGACACATTCAATATCCAGCTGTGGTTTTAAACTTAAACATCAGCAGCAGGACCTATAAATACATACGAGTAAGTAGGAGCCAACTGTCAGTCGTACGGAGCCTGATAAGAAGACAAGGCAAACAATTGTTTTTATTTGTTGAATTTCTCCTTATTGCCAATATTTCTCAATAAACAAAATTGTTTTTTTAGCCTTTGGGTGTATGTACAAGCAATGTGAGTAATAATAGTTCTAACAGTTGTAACTTTTTAATTTAATTTATAATGCAACTGTTTACAGTAATAATAACAAGTTACTTAGTAGGTCAGCGGGTAATAATATTTTAGACAGTACATATTATTGAAAGTTTTTTAACTTTACCTTTGGGATTTATTTTATTTATTTCATTACCAGTTACTTTTTTAGGAGTTATATCATAGTACCACTTTTCAAGCTATGTTTCTGTTTTGAATCCTTAGGGAGATAGTGACTTATCAATTTTTATTGTTCGGCTAATTTTTACATACTTATGTCCCGAATTTTCTGAAATTCCTTCATAATGAATCTTTAAATCGGGAGAAGAACACGCAGCCAAAACATCAAGCCTCTAGTTCGTAGTAAATATTCCATATTTTTTCAAATTTTTTTTTTTACTGACATTATTTGTTTTAATTAATGTTAAGAAAAACCTAAAATAAACTATGTATAATTGTAGCATTTAGTTTTTGTTTTTTTTTCATTCAATATTTATTTGAAAAACAAATCATATAGTTACTTTTGCCGCACCATGTACTTCCAAAAACTATGATAGTAAAAAATGGAAAGTCTTGTTTTACCATTTAATGTTTTGAAAGAATTTCCTGAGATACTTTGTTACAAAATAATCAAAACATACAAACATTCGCGTTCGTCTATGTGTACACAAAAATCATTAGGAATTGTACATACATATAATGAGTTTTACTTGTGGTAATCTTTTACTACTATTCTATTTTTATTTAGTAGCTTCATATCGATAATGGTAATTAATGTGGGCCAGCGAAAGCATTTTAAAAGCATTATTGTAAAAACAATTTCAAGAAGACACATGACTACTCTTCAGCAAACAATGATATAAACTCACAAACAATCCATTTATTCATTCATTCGTTTCCTCATTGATCCATTTATCTGACTGCCAACTATGTATATTTGTTTGTTCTCTTATTTACTGTTGGCACATTATCATAGTTCTTGTAACACTGCTAGTCCTATTTTCGATTTCAATTTAGCTTTCTCTGTTTAGAAAGGATATACATGTAGGGATATGTGTTCGATTTTTTTGCTTATAGTAATGTAGGACAATGAAGATGAGTTTTAAGGATTATTTATATTTTCTTCTTGTTTTCCTAGTTAACTTTTACATTTGTAATGAGTCCTACAATTAGTAGATCATATTAAAACATATATCTTTAATTAAATTTAAAAACAAAATCATTTATTTGCAGCTTATGTAATAACGGAACTTTAGAGGAAGTATCTTTAAAAGTATAAAGATAAAATTTGTAAAAGAAAAAGTGGCGAAGAGTTGTAAAATCTCTAAATTATTTTAGTTTTAAATTGTTAAAAAAAAATTAGTCATTGGTATCTAAAAGTTAAATCAAACTTGGTGAAGAAAGAGTCGTATTCGAATCAAGTTTATCCCAAAATTCTAACTAAGGAAGGATAGTTGTATGGTAGATATGTGAAAAAATGGAACAACTCTCGCCACTTTTAAAAAACTTGACAGGAACTCAAAGTCAGGAATTAAGGGATATACATGCCTATTTCGACTCAGACAGTAATTATAAGCTGAGTCTCCAACTTTTATTTTCCATGATTTCAAATGTCTACCACGTGACTAATGCAGGGATCTGTGTTGCTGTCCACTGTCAAAAAATGTTACGAAACTAAATCACTCCGTAATTTATCTATTCTTTGCAAATCCTATCATTTCTGTGTGGAGGACTGCACTGGCAGTCTAACTAGTACCAAAAAGCCTAATAATGTCAAACTATAAGAATTACTTTTCCAAAGCTGAAACCGAGATGAACCAAGTGTCTTCCTAATTAAGACACTGAAGGACACCGTGGCCGCTGTTATTAGCCTCTATCGATTTGGCAACCTTGCATGAACATATCTAGCGTGCTAGACGTATGGACTTTCCGAACTGCAAACATAGATCCAGATCACACTACCTTGTAGCAGCAAAGGTATGATGCACTCGGCTAGGTGCCGCAAGATACAAACGTAAAAACACAAAGTGAAAGCTAGACGTCGAAGCTAGCATGCACTCACAGCTGAACAAGCTTGCTCAACGAGGTAGTCTCAACTCTTTCTATTAACCCCTTCTCCCACCGAGGATATTAGCAAGCAATGGCAACATATACCCCATGACAAAAGTCGCGAAAAAAAAGAAATCGCTTATCGAAAACAGCCCAAAAGAACTCAACCGTATGACGACGAGTGCAGAGAAACATATACAAAAAATCGATTACCGAAAGTAGCTTGAAAGCTTTAACGTGGCCACACCAAGTACATATTTTTCTATATCTTCTTAAAATTATCTTTTATTAATTTGTTTTAGAACTTGCTATATTTTGTTATTATTATAACTGAAACTTGTGGAATTTAAACAAATATTGTGTGTGTAGTAAATAGGCAACAAGCATAAAAACGTTCAGTGGCAAGTAACAAAGGGCAATAATTCTCAAATGGTTTATGGCATGGTTAGTAAAAGTAAATAAAATGGATTAAACTCTGAGCGTTTCACACAAGACCTATAGTGGGACTCAGTAATCTTTAATAATTCGACAATCGTTATATTTATCGACAGAAATTGCGGTTAAGTGATTCAATAAGAACTTTTTAACGATATTGGATAAGTTTATTTTTGTATGCATTTTGTTTAAAAAAATTTATTGTAAAATAAATTTTGAAAAAGCGAAAAGCATTATATATGTATATAATATACAAAATAACCTTTTGTCGATAAAATTAACAACATACATACGATAGCGAATATCGTCAAAATAAGTTACTGAATCGCACCAATGAAACCCCCCAAAAAGTTTCGCAGGTCAAAACAAGATCAAGAATGAGCCGACAGGTTGAACTTGTTATACCTGTATAAAATACCAAACACAACTACTCTTAGAGTACGAGCAATCGATAGGCAGAGACTGGTAAGGTCGTTTATAGCAATAAATACCCATAGAACAGCACCGGCTGACTGCATCCACCACCCGATCATTCACTACGGCTCCGGCGTGCCGCGGCGTTCCGTTACTTCACTGCGACTTAAGCTGGCTGTTCCTTCACTGCAGCTTTGGCTGTCTGCTCTTTTAATCCGGTTCGGCTGTCTATTTCTTCACTGAGGCTTTGGCTGTCGGTACCTTCACTGCGGCTTCGGCTGTCAAAATAAGTTACTGAATCGCACCAATAAAACCCCCCAAAAAGTCTCCCAGGTCAAAGCATGATCAAGAATGAGCCGACAGGTTGAACTTGTAATACCTGTACGAAATACCAAACACAACTACTCTTAGAGTACGAGCAATCGATAGCCAGAGACTGGTAAGGTCGTTTATAGCAATAAATACCCATAGGATACGACAGCTCCGACTGACCGCCACCCGATCATTCACTATGGCTCCGGCGCGCCGCGGCGTTCCGTTACTTCACTGCGACTTAAGCTGGCTATTCCTTCACTGCAGCTTTGGCTGTCTGCTCTTTTAATCCGGTTCGGCTGTCTGTTTCTTCACTGAGGCTTTGGCTGTCGATACCTTCACTGCGGCTTCGGCTGTCTGTTCGTTCACTGCGTTTTCGGCTGCCTGTTCGTAGTTAGATTAACGTAGCTGAAGTTAACGTTATACTTATTTTTAAGTGTAAATCAAAGAAAATATTGTACGTATTGTAAAACCCTAGATATAAATGATGTTATAGCTTTGAAAATATTCTTCAATTTTTTTAAGTGCCAGATCATCAAACCATCGACCTTAATTTAGAAGTATCCACCTGATTCAACTTGAATTCGAACCAATATTAACAGCCCTACAAAACCCAAATGGTACTTTTAAGCCCGTATTGCCAACCCAAACCTGATGGCACCAAAGGATGCACCGCAAGCCGATCAACCTTTAGAGTCTGCCACTGCCATATCTTAACTGAAAAAAAGCTTAACATTAAATTGAAAGGAAAAATATGCGGCTTGTAATTTATTACTTAAGGTTTGTGGACTAGTAAGTAGACCCTGGAGGTTACTAAGTTACATCAGCTGAAGATAAAACAACATTATAAGGAACTTAATTTCATGACGAGTACAAAGCCATCATAGAAGCTAAAAATGTGTCATATAGAGCGACACTCGCGCCTGTGGCAAGTCGAACTGTGTTGGAGCGATACCGAGAATAAAGGAAGGGCGAAAACTGTCTGTTCTGAAGGAAAAAAAGTAAATTGAAAAGACAGCAATGTAAAAAGATTAAGGTTAATGGAAACAGGTATGATGCCAGAAAATTCTACCTGTGGGTATAGCGTCAAACAAAAGGCTTGCATACTGGCATAAATTTATGTAGAGTTTAAGTCTATCGATATTCCCATACAGACTATGTAATTTTGTAAATAAAGAAAGCGGGCATATATGAAATAAAATTTAATATACATACTTTGATACAAGCAGACAGTTCAAGAAAATGGCCTTTTCTCAAAGAACTGAAAAAACATTGTACAACACGCTCATTCTACGAATGCTCCCTAAGGTGCTGAAACATTTGTAATTGTTGCAGCTGGCAAAGTTTTTTGCGTGTTTTTGAAAAAATAGTTGTCCACGAAATTTTTGTCCCGACTTGTGTTGACGGAGAATATTATCGTCGAATGAACTGTAAGCTGTTTGAGCTATATCCCGGCATGAACGTAGTCAAGCGCATCAAACACCGATGTTAGCCGAATGAATCAAAGTGTTCCAGCCTAAAAAGCGTTGCATAATAAGTGTTTAGATTCAGGACTAAATTTAAACAGTGCCAATGTATTTATATGTGATCCTTTCTTGACCTATCAATAAAGACCCCACTGTATTAGCATAATTAATATTAAACCCTCTCACTCTCTCTTCTTTTTATACCATTCTTCTTACTATTAGAGATTAATGCTTGAACATTTACTTATTGATTTTTAGTTCTTAAGTTACAGTGTTGAAGTGAACATCGAAAATAATAAAGAATTACACGAAGTAAATTTACCCGAAAATATTATAAAGTGTGTTAGTTTTATTTTTACCGGATTGATATTAAATAAGGAATAATTCCGGCCCTTACCTAAACATTTGTTGGTCCAATCGAACCGGATCCTCTAACCCCCCTAAACAAGTGAAATACCCCAAGTTTTTTATAAATTTAACTCTAAATTACAACCCATAAATTTAAGTGAAAGAATAACTTAATCTAAAATAAAACAAAAATACTATATAAAAAAGTGGTCAAACTAACTACGAAAAAAGGGAGAAAACCATCAAAAATAAGTATCCAGCAATCAAGGTAGGAATACATTTTTCTTATACCCAAAGAATTTCATGCAAAAATTTATTTACCGTTATAAATTTGTCAAAGTTAAAAATTTCATCATTATTAACAATAAAATCCACATCAGTAAAAAAATTATTGAGTTTGTAATAAGTCGCAATATCACTGTTATACAAAACACGTCCTCTCATTAATCTCATAGAAAGAGAAATTTCAATAGTTCTCTTATTGAAATACTTCAAACATATAACTACAAGCAATATTGTAAAAGTTAATATTGGATGCGCTCTTAAGTTGTGATTAGTATCAATGTGATTATTCTCTTAGTCAAAATTACAAATATCTTACACACAAAACCTAATACACCAAGATTAACTCAGCAGTGCATTTCAAACTTTTGTTTATATGTACATAATATACTTGTCACTAGTTTCTAACATAACCAGCAAGACAGTGTGCAACAAAACAAACTCATAATTTTGTTTATTTATATATCGCATTCATTCTCATCTGTAAGTCTATAGCTTTGGTAAGCGAGTATACAAAAATATAACTTTATACGTTGTTCTATCACCCTAAATTGAACAATCTTACCCCTTTACATCCAATTGTGTACCTAAAAATAAACAAATTTACCCCTGTTAAATTTAAATAACTCTGAGTTTTGTTTTCGTAACTGGGTTTTATTCAACTTAAATTCCTACACGTCGAGCTTACATCAACCCCGTAAATTTCGTTATTTTTTGATATTTTCCCATCTAACATGTCACTGCTAGATAGCTTTATAAAAACCTCCGATAAGGTGGTAGAATTTGAAGCCTTTTTTGCAGGCTTACCGGTAGCTAGTCATAGCATTTATACGCTAGATATTCACAAAGATGAGATATTACTTCTTTGGGCTGATTTCCGGTCAAGCTACGACAAAATTTTAATCGAATATAGTTCCCTAGAAGAAGAAGTAAACTTAGAATCTTTAAAGGAGCGGTTCTATAAGACATATGCTTCTCATGTTCGAGCGTTGTCCCAGGTCAAGGAAATGCTAGACTCCCTTCCTGTCAAAGACTCTCCCACTCCTCAAGCTCTATCCCCTGCTGCCAGCTACGTCCCTAATATTAGCCTTCCCCCATGCGATACCGAAATATTCTATGGTGATTATGTCTCCTGGCCCAGTTTCCGCGACATGTTTACCGCGCTTTATGGAAATAACCCTCGCTTGACTAACATAGAAAAATTGTGTCACCTTCTGAAAAAAACGCAAGGAGAAGCACACGATATTTTGAAAACATGTCCCTTAAATAATGATGGCTTTCAAATGGCCTGGAAAAACCTGGTTGACAGGTACGAAAATAAAAGGGTTCTGATCAATGCGCAGCTAAAAACTCTTTTTAATCTCACCCCAGTCATTAAGGAATCAGGACCAAACATAAAACAAATTCAGAGAACAATCAATGACTGTGTGACAAATCTGTCACTTCTGGATATTCGAACCGACAACTGGGATGTCATTTTTGTTTTCGTTTGCTCTATCTCTCTTCCCGAGGTAACTTTGAATCTATGGGAGCAGTCTTTACGTGATTGCTCAGAACTACCAACGTGGAAGCAAATGGATGCATTTTTGACTGCTAGGTACCATACGCTGGAATCCGTGACTGATATTAGATCGTCTCTAAATTGTCACTCTGCAACAACCCCTATAAAAAAGAATAATTCTTATAAGAAAACTAATTCGTCAGAAACTCGTATAGTTAAAAGTTTTCAGACTAACATCACTACAACTTCCCCGAAAAAATGTACTCTTTGCGAATTCTCACACCCTCTTAGATTATGTCAATCTTTTTTAAAAATGACGGTAGATGAACGAATGCACGTAATCAAAAGAGAAAAACGGTGTTCTAATTGCTTGGCCACCTCACACAGTTTTAAACAATGCAAAAGCCAATATGTATGCACTTTATGCAAAAAAAGCATAACTCCCTCCTTCATCAAAAAATGCTCAACCCCATTCCGCTCAGGCGCACTCACCCCAATTAAATTCACCCCCCAGCAATAATAGTACCCATAATGGTAACTCCACAGGTACATGCACCCCGAATACGCTCAATGTGGCCAATTACACACTCGACACCCCATCAACCTCTCATAACAATGACACGAGACCTAGACAGGTCTTTACCACTCACATACAGTCCACACATAACAGCTCTACTGTACTGGGTACAGCCCTCGTTGACATTTGTGTAGCTAACACTAGATGCACGGTTCGTGCTTTGATTGATACCGCATCCGAAGCAACTTTCATATCTAAAAAGCTGCAAACTAAACTCTCTCTCCCCACTAAGCTATCCCCTACCAAGATTACGGGCTTAAGCGGTTCTTTAACAGCTACAGCAACTCGTTTGTGTTCCATAACTATAAGTTCCCCACTCGAAAAACAATTTGAAGCCAAAACAGATGCGTTTGTTGTAAATAAACTTACCGGTGATTTATCATACCAGGAAATGTCCTCCCTTCTAATTTCTAAGTTCCCCGATATTCCCCTAGCTGATACCTTTTCAAGCTTATCTTCTCATGTCGATCTTCTGTTAGGGGGCGACCTTTATCCAAAAATCATTCGAGATGGTGGTCGTTATGATTCAAATCGCTCTATAGTGGCACAACGAACTATCTTTGGATGGATTCTAATAGGCAAGCTTGACTCAAGCTCATCTAACTCGCTCCAATCAGTTTCTTCATTTATAAGTAACATTGATTTAAATATGCAACTTACCCGGTTCTGGGAATTAGAAGATATACCAAACGTAGCAACACTCACTGAAGAGGAAATCCTTTGCGAGAAATTATACAAAACTACTACATTTAGAGATTCTAGTGGACGGTTTGTAGTATCACTCCCATTCAAATCTGGTTTTCCCGAGTCTATATCTCCTGGCCAATCCCGCAGTAAAGCACTGACACAATTTACTAGAAACGAATCCCGTTTACTTAAAACCCCCGCACTTAAAGAGGAATATGATCGTGTAATAGAAGAATATAAAGCGTTAGGGCATATGCACCAGCTCAGTGCAGCCGAAACGACCAATTTACATTCATCATATTACTTACCCCATCATTCAGTAATAAAACCCGAAAGTACAACAACTAAACTTCGAGTGGTCTTTAACGCGTCAAGCCCTAGCTCAAATGACATGAGCCTCAATGACGTCTTATATCAGGGACCTGCTCTGCAACAAGATTTAACTTTTCTTATCACTCGATGGCGCCTGTTTCGTTACGTTTTTAACGCCGACATTGAGAAAATGTATAGGCAAATATTTGTCAACCCATCTCATACCCCCTATCAACGTATCGTTTTCCGAAAATCCCCCCATCTTGAACCCCAAGATTTCGAATTAAAAACCGTAACATTCGGCGTTAATTGTGCCCCCTATCTCGCAATCAGAACCTTGCTTGAGCTAGCCAATGAATGCGAAATCCAACACCCCGAAGTTGCTAATATTATCCGTCACTATATGTACGTGGATGATGTTTTAGCGGGATCCCATGATTTGCCTAATGGCCTCAACGTTCGTAATGAACTTATTCAAGTTTTAAGCTCTGCTGGTTTCCCTCTTCGCAAGTGGATATCTAATGAGAGAACTCTTTTAGATGACATAAGCCCTGAACATTTGCTAAGTTCCGATTTTCTAAAATTATCAGACAGCGTCGGCACAAAAACGTTAGGCTTAAGATGGAACGCTGGAGAAGATTACTTTTATTTTAACCCCGCTAGAAAACTAAATCAGACAACTGCAACAAAAAGGGAAATCCTTTCTGAAATAGCCCGACTTTTCGACCCAGCTGGGTGGTTGGCCCCAAAAATTGTTGTTGCCAAAATGCTCATGCAAAAAATTTGGGTTGACGAAACCGGCTGGGATGAAAGTATCACTTATTTCTAGAGGACTACCCCTATATCGAAAAAATTAAGATACCGCGATTTGTGAACTATAACCCAACGTATACCGTGGAACTTCACGGTTTCTGTGATGCCTCAGAGAAAGCTTACTGTGCTACCCTTTATATACGAGTTGCAACCCCTAATGGCATTTTTGCACACTTGTTGCTGGCCAAAACTAAGGTCGCGCCAGTAAAGTTTATGACTCTGCCAAGAAAAGAACTATGTGGAGCTGAATTATTGGCTAAGATGGTTAACTCTTGTCGACCTCACATACTCCTAGATAAATGTGATTTATACCTATGGACCGACTCAATGATAGTTCTTGCATGGCTAGGAAAGCATCCATCGTCTTGGACTACATTTGTCGCCAATCGTACCGCATCTATCGTCGACAAGGTCGGTAGCAATAAATGGCATCACGTCTGCTCGAAAGATAATCCTGCCGATCTAGGATCACGAGGCCTTTCTGCGAAAGAGTTGATATCCAGCACTTTATGGTGGCACGGACCGCAGTGGT